>JAJHSJ010000003.1:36675829-37415448 GCA_021015155.1 Magnolia officinalis
CTAGCGCTGGACGTACCTCATCTGCACTGTCCATATGGACGGTGCCATGTTTGGCCTCGCCATGATGGATGTTTTTCATCCAACTGTCCATCCATTTGTCACGCTGGCCACTAGCCACGCTCGTGGACCCCACCTGCATGTATGTGTTTCATCTGCACCGTCCATTTGGATGGTGCCAGGTGCGTCCCCATCATGATGTATGTACTGTATCTACACAATCCAACCGATTGATGCATGTGCTGCATCTATACCATCCATCAATGGGCCCCATGATACCAGCAATTCTGTGGGGCCGGCTGGTGTATGCGTTATATCTAAACCGTTCATCCATTTGGCAGACTCGTCTCAAGGCTTGAGACTGAAAATAAGATAGATCTAATATCATGTGGACCACACTATAGAAAACAGTGGGTTTGGACGTCTACCATTGAAACCCTTTGGGTACAGAAGTTTGGACCAATATGATACTTGTTTATCCTCTTAATACTTGGTCTTTGTGAATTTATGAACCGACTAGATGGAAATTAAATGTTATGGTAGGGCCCACTGGAATAACGGTGGAAATCTTTATCACCACTATTATTTGTGGTATGGTCCAGATGATCCTTTGGATATGATTTTTAAATAATGCTCTAAAATGATCTCTAACAATGGATGAAGGGTGTAGTTGGTACGGCCCATTGGTATTAATGTATTAGGGGCCACTTAATGAGGCCGATTTGATGTATTTGGGGCTCACTTGATGAGAGCCGATTTGATGTATTTGGGGGCCCATTTGATTCGGCCCATTGACTCGGCCCATTTGATCGGCCCAAATTGACTTGGCCCATTGACTCGACCCATTGACTCGGCCCATTTGATCGGCCCAAATCAACTCGGCCCATTTGTATCGGCTCATTTGATTAGCCCATTTGTATCGGCTCATTTGATCGGCCCAAATTGACTTGGCCCAATTGATTTGGCCCATTGACTCGGCCCATTTGTATCGGCCCATTTGATCGACCCAATTGACTTAGCCCATTTGATTCGGCCCATTGACTCGGCCCATTTGTATCGGCCCATTTGATCTACCCAATTGACTTGGCCCATTTGATTCGGCCCATCGACTCGTCCCAATTGATTTGGCCCGTTTGTATCGGCCCATTTGATTCGACCCGTTAATACGGCCCGATGTTATATACATTGGCCCATGAGTGAGGCCCAATGTGATGCGTATATGCCCCATAAGCGAGGCCCATGATGATGTGTATTAGACCCTTATATGAGACTGTGGACTCATTATACGATTAACCCTATGAGCGTCATTCCTTGGGAGAAATATTAGTTAAAGGTCCACATTGATGGGCAATGATGGTTGAACATCCGCATTGTACCTTCTCGTAGGCCTTGTAGGCCCTTCCTTATCATTCTCTCGTGGGTTAACCCAAATGCTTGGGCCTCACTGATTTTAATTGATCCATCATCGACCGTCCATTTATGGACCCGGCCTTGCGTTGAGGTTGATTATCGATGCCAATTATCGGTGTTGATTATCCATGTTAATTATTGGTGCAGATTATCGAGGCCGATTCCAACTATCGAAGTCGATTCCGATTCTCGAGGCCGATTCTGACTATCGAAGCCGATTCCGACTATCGAGGCCAATTCCAATTGTCGAGGCCGATTCCGATTGTCGAGGTCGATTCCGACTATCGAGGCCAATTCCAATTGTCGAGGCCGATTCCGATTATTATTAAGGTCGATTCCGATTTATATAGCCCTGAAAATCGAGGGTCGAGCAGATGCCCAACTCCCGAGTTCCAACGCATCACTTATGCACATAGATAATGATGATTAAATGTTGTCCATGTTAGTGCATTAAACATGAATGGGATTATACCAAACAGCATATCATACTCCAGAGACAATTGGATTACACGAGCGAAAGACTGTGATAAGTATATAAAGCATATAAGTGGTTGTAGGTCCCCAAAGTATCAACATGATTCCAGGCTAAATAATTACATGTTTAGTTTCAAAATATACAAAATGGTGAAGTGTAATGTCATCTAATCCATATCCCTGTGGCCCCGGTGACGCAACTCCAGGTCTACATAGACCCGCCAGAGAGTCGCAAGTAGGAGAACTCCTCGTCTCCATAGAATGCAGGCTCCGTCTCGTAAGCCTCGACATCACCTGAAACTATAATAGAGTCTGGTTGGTGTTTTAAAACATCGTCCCAGAGTGGGAGTGAGTGATCAACTCAGTGGAGCTATAAGGCAAAGGTTAACATGTTATCAATTCAGTCAAGCAATAATGATAAAGCAGTACAACAATCTTATTCTAAATACTCTTGTTAATGCAGGGATGATATATTATGATGTATGCCCTCGCCTGTACTCCCTCAGCGACATCATCTCAAGATCGCACATGCAACACTCCCGATAAACGTCCACTTCCTCGCCAAAGCACCGTGCAATGCGATGCATGATCGTGTTAGCCAAGTTCTTATTTAGACTTATTCATACAGCAGATTCGGGAAGCTAAGGTACCTCCCTTTATATCATTTAACCAAACAATGATCCATCTAGAGTCATCAATCCTAGTTAATCGCATACGATGGGCAGTTCCAATGGGCAGTTCCAGGTCGCTACGGAGAGACTTGTCACCTCAGCACAGGCCTAGTTTATACTCGAGGTCACTACGGAAAGGCTCGTCACTTTAGCGTAGTCCTAGTGTATATTCGAGGTCACTCCACCGACGCCCTACCAACTGACAGTTTATTTTCGAAGGTTAGTCACCAACCCGACTGGGGACCACAGCCAGGCTACGTCAGGATAGGCCGACAGCTCGAATACAGTGTCCCATACCACCATATTCATCTCATGAGTTTAGTTTGCTCACCGGTCACTACGAGGAGGCTCGTCACCCTAGCGTAGGCCAACAGCTCGACCACGGTGTCCCATACCACCATGCCCGGCTCATGAGTCTTAGCAGATCGTGGTACTATGGTTGAAACGGGCTTTTACATTGGTAAGTAGTACCTTAGATTCAAGCAGTAGTGTCCATACATGGTAAACACACAATAGGCCAATCGGGTTACTTGACAAGTTTGACTGGTACGAGCGTACGCTGAATTAATCGACATGATACCACTGTCGATAATCATCGTACGACTCGGATTCATCGAACGTATCAAATGTGGCGAGACTAATCCGGCCACTCAATCGGGAATGGTTACCGATTACCTGGACTACGTAGTAGTCTCAATCATACTCGAATGCAGCATGTGGATACATATGATAATCATATAAGCATTTAACGAACATTTCAAATACCATAGTCATTTGAGCATTTTATCAAACACATAGAGCACGTTATCATACATATGCATTTTCTACACAAATCACATAGTAGCAATATATATTACATGAAGGAAACTATAGATATAGGTATGGTAGTTGAGAATCTAATCTCAATACCCTTAATAAATACAATTCGTCTAGCAATTTTTCATTCAAACATTTTATCAAACACTTAGACTACATATTACTCCATATATGCACTAAATCAGTTATATCATATATTATGGCAAATCCTTTCACAAAGGAGTTGTCATACATACAACAATCATATATTCTAGGTTAATAGTCATGGCGAGTACAAATCGTGATAGCAATTTCATTCAAACATTTCAACAAACACATGGAATGCATTATATATTCACATAGTTCACACGCATGTATTATTTATCGAATACATTATAGCTAAGATCATATGGTGGCAAACAAGTCAGACATAAATCATTAGCTAACCTTGAAAGCCTTGAAAACCATAACCTAAACGTTTATAGTCCGCACCTTTCGTCGATAAACTCGTATCGAACTCAGTTCGATCACTACGCCTTTGTTTACAGCACAACGGCTACCTAGTCACTGAAATAGGTTAGCTATTTCACCATTTATTCTATTTGAATCACTACAACAAATTAGGGTTAGGATTTCTTACCCAAAAATAGAATAGGAATCGCCGGTGTAGTGACACGGAAGAAGGGATTCAGCCCGTGAAGTGGCAGGAACGAATCCCGTGATCAAACCACAAGTCTCTCTCACTTCTCCTCACTCTTTCCTTCTCTTTTCTCTCTTCTCTCTCCTAGGGTTTAGGAACTTCGTATGGAATGAGAGAGGGGTGGGTAAAGACCCTTATATAGGCCCAGAACTGGTAAAAATGGCCCCAAGGCCATGGTATACTTAGGTTATAGCCAAAGAGGGGCTGTTTCGGTCCAATGGAGCATATCTGGAGGCCCATTTCCTGCATACGGTCCGGAGAAAGTTCCCTAGCGATGAATCTACGTCAGGTTAAGATTTCGGTCCGATCGGATTTATGGATCGACCGTGGCAGACCAGTTTCAGTTCAACGGTCATCGTCACTCAATCAGGGCCACAAGTACATTGACCTGTGTAGGGAAATTTTCCTGATCTGAGGTTGTATTTGGGTCAGGATCTGACGGTCTGAATCCTTAAATTTGGCCCACAAGTGAACGGCCCAAATCACTTAAATCTGAGTTCATTTTCTAAAGATATTCGCGTTTCTCACACACTTCGCTCTGGGTCCAAGTTGTACGTTTCTGGATACTATTAGGACTTGATTTCAAAGATGGTTGTCAAGCCCAACAAGGTGGTCATAACCGTATATTTTTGCCGTCATCAGACTTTTGACGCACGGTCCAGGTCCGATACGGAGTTTCAATGTACTCCCTAGAGCAACTGGGTTTTGAGATTGCTCCTAGGTTTTTAAGTAATGTTGGGTTAGTGATTTTAATAGTTTTGGGTCTTGTAGCTTGTATAGAAAGTGGTTCAAGCCAAATCCATCGATTGTTTAGTTTAATACTTAACTAAATTTCGCCCTAATTATGACAGAATAAGGTCCTAGGTAGTTTTATGCTCCTTTTTGGCACTTTTAGTTAGTATATTATTTTAATTATTTTTTTAGTAGTTTTTCATCAAGTTTACTTCATCCCCATCAAATTTCATTAGATTTCATGCTGTAAAAAAATTCTAAAAATTCTAGAAGCAGTAGTTGTCCAAACTAATGAATTCCGGATAGTTGTCACAATGACCTATATTTAACTATGTTAAAATTTTTATTATATTTTTTACTTATTTTTATATAAAATTAGACTTATCAATTTTCAATTTGGATTTTGAATCACCTAAATCGGAGTTATATCGAGGGAGATATAACTTTTCGAAGTCGGATGAAAAAACTACAGAAAATGGGCCGCCAGGCCCGCTGGACGGCGAGGCCTCGCCGTTTTGGCGATGACATCGTCGTTCGCTGTCTATTGGGGCGATGGATCGCCCCAGGGGCGATGGATCGCTCCCCCCGGGGTGCCGGATATGCGCGGGACCCACCTCGGGTCCCTCCCGATTTGTGTCGTTTGGGCCCCCCGAGTCTGTTTGATGTGGTTTCGTCACCCAATATTTGAAACGAGTGTATTTTACAAACCGGAATGAGTTATTTGATATACAATATAATTTTAGGGTAAGAGAAGCTACTCTATCCAAATAACCTATTTATTTATTTACTATTTATAGTAAATTTTAGTTTAAGTATTGTTCTTCATCACTTAAAATTTAGGATTTGTGTCTAATATGAAAGCACTTAGAAAAATTTGAAGAATAAGGTGGTGAAAGGTGAGATTTTGAAGGAAATGGGTTAAAGGGGATTTTAAACTTTGGTATTAAGTTTTGAGAAGTTAAAAAGGTGTTATGATCGACTCATTGCCTGTAAGACTCGTAACCTAAACCGTACCATTCGATCGGCTTCCGCAATTCTACCGGTCGAATTCCGGCAACCCTCGACCCATTTCTGACGTACGCACGATCCTAAGCCGAGTCCTGCATTCAAAGTCGGCTCGATCCGAAACTTGTATCCTAGCGATCGCACCGTCGCCGCGGTTCCAACGCCGCGACTCACGCATCGAACCGATACCTAGGTGGGAAGATGTCAATCAGCGTTCGGTTCGAAGAAGAAAAGCCGCACGTTGCGAATCTCGAGGGAATCTCTACGAGATCCCATCAATCAAGTCAAGTACACCACCATACCTCCATGCCACCTCACCCAAAAACAAGTACTCATGGCCATTCCCTCTTTTCCCCAAGTCAACTCGGCTCTCCCTTCACCAGACCGCTTTTCACAAATTTTCAAACCTAACCTCACCTCCCCATTCCTCTTCATTAAACCACCATACCACCTCATTCCTTTACCATTACTCCTCCCTCTCTCATTCCATTCCTCATCTCCCAAAACACCCACACGTCCAACTCCTCTCCTCCCAAACACCAAGTGTGGCCCACTTTCCCCCACTCTCACATCTCTCATCTCAACCGTTGGATCATCATCAACCACCATTGAAAGAGGAGGCAAGGAGCTAAGGAAGCTAGGGGAGCAAGAAGAAGGAAGATAGGTGGGTGATCCAAAGTTAAATTTCTTTTCTTAGGCCACTTGTTGGTGGGACCCATTTTTTTGATGTATAAATTGTATCATGTGGGGCCCATAGTGGCGGGGCTCCACAATCACCGCCTTTTTGCCTCTTGTCTCTTTCTCTATCTCTCTTTCTTTCTTTTCCCTTGAATGTTGTGGACCCCACCAAATCATGGTTAAATTCACTCCGTTCATCAAATGGTGTGGCCCACCTCATTTTAGGCAAAATCCACCATCGGTGGAAAGTCCATATGCAATATAATATATGGTATTTATTTTATATTAATATATATATATATATATATATATATATATATATATGCAATGCATGGTGGGCCACGATCACAGGGGCGTGGGCCACCTACGTGTGGGACCCAATCATGATGCCTGTGTAATACCCATGCCGTCCAGCTTCCAGGGACGCTGGACGTGCTGCTAACATGGGTGCGTGTACGGACAGGGGTGTGTACTAACAGCTAACCAGAAAAAAAAAAAAAAAGGGTTTGTTTTAAGGTTTGGGGTGGGCCCCTCACATAGACACCACCTTAATGTATGTTTTTAATCCAGACCGTCCACCACTTTCCTTAGATCATTTTAGGCGTTGAGCCAATTTTTAAGGTGATCTGATCACCGGGTGGGCCATACCATCTAAAAATATGTGAAGACCTGCCAAAACATATAAAAGTACTTGGTGGGACCCACCTGGAGTTTAGATGACGCTGAAACTCAGTCTGGACGGCCAGACTGGTGAAACAAACATAATGGATGGGCTGGATTGTGAATCACATCTCGGTGGGCCCCAAAAACAAAAAAAAAAAAACAAAAAAAAATCAAAGCAGCAGCGCTGCTGCTGCAGCAGACGCAGGCAGCGCCTGCTTGCATGGTGACCGGAGGGCGGTGGCTGGGCCTCACGGCTCCAGCTGTGGGCCCCCACTGTGATGCATTTCGATCATCAACACCTAGCATTCGATGGGTCCCATTTGATTATGGGTTGTCCCCAAATTTCAGCCGTATACGGATCTCAAGTGGGCCACACCATCAAAAATCATGTAAATACATGCCTAAAACATATAAAATTATTTGGTGGGGCCTACCTGAAATTTGGATGCGGTTGAAACTTGGTTTGGACGGTCAACCAGGTGGGACACACATGATGGGTGGACAGGATTTGCAACCCACATTACAGTGGACCCCCGGGTCCATGTGACTTTATAAACAGGTTGAATGGCAAAAAAATTGCAGTGGGCTCCCTGACCGTGGGCCCCTGGCCCACGTAACCTTATAAGCAGGTTGGTTGGCAAATAAACATTTTAGTGGGCCCCGCCTTGGTCGACATGACCTTATGAGTAGGTTGGATGATAAATAAATCGTACCGTGGGCCTCCAGGTCCATGTGACCTTATAAACAGATTGGATGATAAATAAATATTATGGTGGGCCCTAGGTCCACATGACCCTGTCAACAGGTTGGCTGGAAAACAAATATTATGGTGGGCCCTAAGCCCATGTGACGGAGCCCATATTGATGTATCTATGGCCATTGTTGAGGCCCACCTTGATATATACATAAGGCCCATGAGTTTAGGCCCATTCGATGTATTGGTGGCCCGTTGTCGAGGCCCACTCTGATATATATGGGGCCCATGTTGTAAGGCCCATTGTGATGTTTTCAAAGACTCATGGAGTATGACCCATTGCAATGTGCATTAGGCCATTGATGTGGCCCACTCGACTTATAAGAGGCCATATGAGGCGGCCCACTTAATGAACCTAAGGCCGTTGGGTCAAGACCCAATAAGATGTATATAGGTCCGTTGCAATGTGTGATCCACCAGGATTTATTTAATGGTATTTGAGGTGAGCCGAGCCTTGGGGACAATGTTGGTTTGACGTCACACATGTACGAGTAATGTTGGTTCGATGTCCACATTATAACTCTCCCTAAGGCCACTGATAGGACCATATCTGTTTCATGTAGGCCATATAGGCCCATCTTCATTGAGAGGATAGTTTATTGCTTTATAACATGTTTAGCACAGCCCATGATTCATGATCATACGCATCATATGTATGCTTGAGATGAGGAGTGTCTGATCATAGCATATGCCTTCGGGCAGACTGTTTATGGGCTCCCTGATAGGCGGAGTTGCCCTACATGAGCGCGTGCTTCACGCAGGATGGTTGCATGATTGGTAGTGTGGTGTATGCATTTGCATCTGTATGATTGAGATATGCCCTAGCGACATCAGGGCCATAGCCTCCACAGATATATCGTGGGTGGCTGGTTGGATACCGAAAAATCTTGTTCCAAGCAATTGGGGCGTCATAGATGTCCCTGGGTGAGAGTCCCTGAACCCGATGGTACCAGAGGATGACTCCAACGTCGAGACCGAGTGGATATACGAGCGCACGAAGGCCGAATACCAAGAGGCCGCGTCTCCCACTGTGTCGTGGTCGGTTGGAAAGGAGTGGTGGCCTTACTCGCCCGAGAGCAGGGGGCATTACTAGGCTGAGTTTGACCAGCTCGGAAATGGGTTCGCTATCGACGTGCCGGATAGGTATTGGCTGACTATTGGCCAGGCGGATAGTGAGGTTTCTTACGCTTACTTGGACTGTGCTGCTTGGAGAGAGACAGTGCCATTTGGAGTGTACTGAACCCCGGTGATTATCCAGACTGAGAACCGTACTGATTTGATGCTCTTGTGAGGAGTTGCATTGGTATGAGGATTGGCATGCTTGACTTACATATTACATCGCATGGCCTTGGTATGGCCGATAGCATTCACATCTTGTACTGCATAGCCTTGGTACAGCTGGTTGCATTTTCGTACTCATCAGCATGATTCCGCATTACTCCGGCATTGCATTCTGAGCACATTCGCACACACTTACACCGCCCTCTAAGCTTTCTATAAGCTTATGTACGATTGATGCGTGTAGGTGACGCCAGGACGCAGCTGTAGTCTCGCCGTTGTTGGAGCGTGCCGCCGAGCTTTTGGAGTTTTGATATTACCACTATCTTGTATTTCCCTTTATACGCATTGTATTCAAAGCTTTTGTTCATAGTGAATTTTGTGATGGTGTTCTTGTGGTTATTGTTCGTGGGTTATGCTGTGGTTATGCTCATTACGAATCAAATTGATATTGGAAATCCTCCTTGTAGCATCCCAGGATCGGAACCTGGTATATGGGTACCGGGAGCCGAGAATGGGGTACTACGGAGGCTGTCGGCGCCGGATTCGGCGATCGGGAATTTTGGTGAGCCCGGTCTCCGAGTTCGGGGCGTGACATTGCCTAAGGACGTCTATCTCCAAGTTGGCAAAAATCCGGGATATTACAATCTACCCCCCTTAAAAATAATTTTATCCCCGAAATTGGCTAAGGGTAATAAGTAAAGATTTTATTATTTCTTTTGCCAAAGTCTTATTGATTTCAAGTTTATATGTGTGGTAGGATGTCTACCCTACTTAAAACTTTTTCGCCATGAAATTGGCTAAGGTTCCTATTAAGTTAGTATTCAACGAGCACACTCGTGGATATACTGACCTCGACTATTGTAATTCAGCTCATACCCATTGTTACGCCTATTCTTTAATATGAATTGTTTTAATACTGAACCTTAATTTCTTTCCTTCAATGATTTCATTATTGACATTCTAAAGAAGATTCAAATCCTATTTAGTGACATAACCCTACGCATAGCCTGGATCAATTTCCTTCGATCCTGGGCCAGTGGAGCAGGGGCCCACCACACTTTCGCTACGTCACTTTGATCCAACGGATGTATAGACTGACTTAACTAGATTAGGCTCATAATGTTCTACCCCCCTTAAAAATTATTTTTACTCTCAAGGCTCAAGAATCTATGTCCTGATCTATATGTCGGAACAATGTGTAATTTAGGACCTATCCTTGACATGAAATGTGAAACGATCTCTCAATACATTGGTCTTCCTTCCATCGATGATGTGTACTATGACATTGGTACTTATGGTTATAAAAAGGGGCTAAAAATGATGGGTGTTGTGGTTGATTCCAGGGATGGGTGTAAGTTTTGTGGCAAGATGCCTAATTCTACCAAAGGAGGACTTTTGCCACGGTCCCGACTTAACTTCATTAATTATGTACAGTTTAATACTGTAAGATAATCTATACCTTATTAGTACATAAGGAATTTGGACAAAATAGGTTAACAGGCAAACTATCCTTCTAAGTTCATATGCATAATATGTATGCTAGAATGGTCTGTGATTCGGGACCTAATTCTTAACTGTCTGTTGCCCATTTGAGAAATTTCTTGGGCCTAAAAAGAAATATCCAAAGGCGAAGTAATAAACTTTTGGTTGTAAGTGGTCGGGCCAATACGGAAGGAAAGTTGTGTAGTGGGTCTGAGCCAGATACATAGACCTTCTGCCTAGTCTATGACAGAAAATTTGTCGTATCAGTTCTTAATCCTAGTAGATCCCGATCTTCTTCTTGATCAGAGCATTGAGTTCATTGGTAACTACCAGGATTGAGAATTCGATTCAAACCGTGAATACTTCGCTTATATATAGTTTCTTTACTCCGTGTTCCCGATTGTAATAAGTCCTTGAGAAGGCAATTCTAAGGAGTGTGTTGATTTGACTTAACGTTCAATCCAAGGGATATATAAGTTTTCTCTGAACGTAACTAGTTTCTAAATCAAAACAGCTTTCGTAAGAGTTATTAAATAAGCCTATAAGTATCAAAAGAATCCAATGAAAGAATGAGGTCTCACTCCAACCTAATCAAGCCGACTAACTAAGTTTATCATTCAATTATCTTAGCATAATTAGTCCTTTACATTCCTTAGTATAACCAGTAGCCTAGCCTTAATTTATGAGTAGTGGTAATCCAAAGTCTACGCTCATACACTAGATGATTTCATACCCTTTCTAATACAAGAAATTGTTTTAACGCTTAGGGTCAAAAGTTATCTGATTGGAATTGAGTTGCCCGAACTTGAATTTAACTGCGCTCGAGCACTTCACATATGATCATACCAGCTAAAGAGGTCCTAGGGTTCACGTTATTAATTTATTGGGTTTCCTATACTATCAGATTTTTCGAAATCTAGGAGTACCAACTCTAGGTCCAAAACTCTAAATGTCCCAACATTTGATGGTCATTGTGGTAATAAAATCCTCATTCCCAAGGTCCTAGTTATCTCATTACCTCGCTCTAAAATTCTTGGTTTGGGTCCATTTTTATAGTCCAACGCGCCCGTATTCGCGCCATTCGGATCCGTTTCAGGTTTAGAATTCGTCAACTAACGACTCAAACCCATCGACTGACGGCCTAGAGGCGACCTAGGTCGATCCACGTGATTGAAGGTACATTGTGGACTAAATTACAGTATTTGGTCTCACCTATGAGGCCCGTAACTTAAACCGTACTGTCCCGTTAACTCCCACGATCCCTCCCATCAAATTCCGGCAACCTGCGACCTATAATCAATGTTTGCGCGCGACCCTAAGTCGTATCCCGTAGATTTGAGTCGGCTTAATCCGAGACTTGTACCATTGCGACCGCACCTTCGCCACGGTTCCAACGCCATGTCTTGCATACCGATCTGATACTTTAGCAGGGAGATGTGGGCCGACGTTTATTTCGAAGAAAACACTGCGCGTTTATAATCCCAAGAGAATCTCTACATCATGTCCATCAATCAATTACTCAAATCAATCAATCAATCACCTCATGTCAAGTACAAGAGCAACCCATGCTTTCTTTCTCCACAAGTCAAGCAAACCCCAAAAGTCAACAAGTCTCTCACCTCAACCATCACTCACCTCACATCCATCACCCATCACTCTCTCTCCCTTACAACCCATTCTCTCTCTCTTTCTCAACATAAAATTCCAAGCAACCAAAAGGAGTACACGTCCATGCATTTCTAAGGAGAGAAAGAGTTGTGTGTGGCCCACTTCCTCTCTCAAAAACCTTCATCCTAGCCATTCATTTCTCATCTTCCACCATCAAAGTGAGACACAAGGAGATCGGCTTTTCATCGGACCAAGAAGATCGAACGGCAGGTGCTTCTATAGGCTAGATTTTCATGTTTTTATGATGGGCCAAGTGAGGCCTACCGATTGATGGTATGGATCTCACTTTGGACCCTTGATGTGGCCGATGGCCCACCTTGATTTTTCATTATCATTCCATGATGGGGCCATTCTCCATGGACCCCATCATGATGTTTACTTTCCTAAGATCTAAAAAGGTCATCTAGACCTTCCATTTTAGTGGAGAAGTAATCTCCACCGTTGATTTTTGATTTGGTGGGCCCACATGTATTGGGACCCACTTGATGTATGATTGAATGCTTAAAAAGGAGGGCCCATAGTGTCGGGGTCCCTCCATCACACGTGCGTCCCACTTTTTTTTTCTCTCTCCCTCTCTTTCAATTTTTTTTAGGTGTGATAATGTGGCCATGTGGTCCACCCGGATGAACCCCACCTTGGTGTATGTTTTATCCACACCGTCCATGCATATGGTGGCCCACCTGGACAGCATGTCTGAAGGTGGGGCCCACCTTAATATATATGTTGTATCCAAAACCATCTAACGTCCAGGGACGCTGGACGTCAGTGAAGGGTGAGCTGACAGTGGGTGTACTAACAGCAGTAGCAAAAAAAAAAAAAAATTGGGAAGGGCTATCCATGTAGGCCCCACCTTGATGTATGTTTTTAATCCAAGTCATCCATCCCATTTTCCAAATCATTTTAGGCGTTGAGCCGAAAAATGAAGCTGATCCGATTTTCTGGTGGGTCATAGCATAGCAAACAGTATTTTTACCATTGAAATACCTCCTAACGTTTCTATACATCGAAATATATCGGATATTGGGCTTGTTTAGTCCATCTCGGGCCATGGAATCCAATGGGTGGAGTGGATTCACCTAATGCGGGCCCCACATATGAAAAACCATGGACACCCCCCCCCCTTTTCAAAAAAAAAAGCAAGCAGCGCCTGCTGCTGCATTTTGGCGGACGGACAGCAGGGACCCATGGTCCCAACCGTGGGCCCCACCATGATGCGTGTTTATCATCCACACCGTTCATTTGGTGGGCCCCTTCTTGAAGTGGGCCCCCTCTAAAAATCAGCCCTATCCGGAACTCAGGTGGCCCACACGGCAGGAAACAGTGGGATTTAACGCCTGCCATTGAAACCCTTTTGTGGTCCAGAAGTTTTTGATCGTTATGAAATTTGTTTTTCCTATTCATTTGGGTCCGTGGGACCTTATCAACAGATTGGATGACATATAAATGTTATGGTGGGCCCCACGTGAGACCCACAGTGATGTATGTGTTTTATTCCGTGGACAGTGGAACCCACCATGGTGTATGTGTTCTATCCACACCATCCACACCACTGGACAGTCCCCCAATGATGTATGTGTTCTCTCCACACCATCCACCCTTATGGGACCCACCATGATGCATGTGTTGCATCCAAATTTCCCAACCATTTTGGAAAGCTCGTTTTAAGGCTTGATTTCAAAAATGAGACAGATCCAGTATCAAGTGGACCACACAGCAAAAGTAGTGGGGATTGAGTGTCTACCATTGAAACCTTGGTTGTCACAAAAGTTTTGGATCATTAGGAAATTTGTTTTTTCCTCTTAATTCAGGTCTATGTGACCTTATGATCTGATTGGGTAGAAAATAAATGTTATGGTGGGCCTTGAGAATTTAATGGTGGAAATCATTCTTGCCACTGTTATTTGGGGTGCGGTCCAGTTGATCTTTTGATATGATTCATTTGTATATATTATATATACATTTTGATTTATTTGTGGCCATCCATTGAGGCCCACCTTGGTATATGTATGAGGCCCATGTGATTAGGCCCATCTTGATGTGTTTGTGCCCCGTTGTTGAGGCCCACCCTGATATATATAAAGCCCATGTGATGAGGCCCATATTGATGTATTTGTGGCCCGTTGTTGAGGCCCACCTTGACATATATGAGGCCCATGTGGTGCGGCCCATTTGATGTATCTAAGGCCCATGGGTCGAGGCCCAATGGGATGTACTTAAGGTCTATTGCAATGTGTGATTCCGTCATGGTTTATGTAATGATATTTATGGCAGGCCATGCCTTGGGAGCAATGTTGGTTTGACGCCCACATTGTAAGTACAATGTTGGTTAAATGTCCGCATTGTAACTCCCCTTAGGCCCATTGATAGGTCCATACTTATTATGTGTAGGCCGTCTAGGCCCATCCTCGCTGGAAGGATAGTTCATTACTTTATAACATGCTTAGTATAATCCCATGACTCATGCCCATACGCTTAATATGAGGAATGTTTGATCATAGCATAAGCCAATTGGGCTGAGACATTTACGGAACTCCTTATGAGATGGAGTGCCCCACATGATCACACGGTATGCGCTAGATTGCTGCATGATTTGACGGTGTGATTCATGCATCTCGCATTTGTGTGTCATGATCATTGTATGCCCTAGTGATATCAGGGTTGTGGCTCCACATGCACATTGTGGATAGCCGTATCGGATACTGAAAATACTTGGTTCTAGCACTGTGGGTACTTAGAATGTCCTTGGGTGAAAATTCCAGAACCTTTTTGGTACCAGGAGTTGCTCCAACATCTAGATCGAGTGGATACACGAGTACCCGAGTGCCGAATACCAATAGGCTGCATCTCCCACTGTGTCGTGGTCAGTTGGAAGGGGGTGTGGCCTTATCCGCCTGAGAGAGGGGACTATAAGCTAGGCTGAGTTTGACCAGCTCGTAAATGAGTTCGCTTTCGACGAGCCGGGTAAGTATTGGCAGACTACTGGTCGGGCGGATAGTGAGGTCTATTCCGCTCGCTGGGCTCTACAGCTAGGGAGGCGGCAGTAGTGTGGAGTGTACTAGACCCCGGTGATATCCCAGAGAGGAATTGTACTGAAATGTGTACTTGATGAGTACTGGTATGCTTACTTTGCATCTCGCATATGACATTTGGCTACATAGGCCTCACATCACATGGCCTTGGTATGGCCGATAGCATTCATGTCTTGCATCACATAGCTTTGGTACAGTTGATAGCATTCATGGACTTACCGCATATTTCCACATTACTCTAAAATTGTACACTTGGCGCTTGCCTTGCGCACACACTTACACCACCCTCTAAGCTTTTGTAAGCTTATGCATGACCGTTACGTGCAGGTGGCATTGGATTGCAGTAGCACTGAGGTAGGAGAGCATGTTAGATTATTTTGGAGTTTTTGATCACCCTGTATTTTCCTTTCCGCATTGTACTTAAAGCGATATTATAGTGGATATGTGATGATGTTGTTTTATGACTTGGTTATGCTTGTGGTTATGCTCCATTACAAAAAAAAATCATACTGAAAATCCTCCTTGTAAGATCCTAGGATCAGAATCAGGCATGTGAGTGTCGAGATCCGAGAATGGGGCACTACGGGGGCTGTCGGCGACAGATTCGGCGATCGGGAATTTCGTGAGCCCGTTTTCTGAGTTTGGGGCGTGACATCACCTGTCGGCGAAACTTGGGATTCCAATGTGTTTTCTAGATTTCATCCCCCCTTTCCTAAGTCAGAGTGCATCAGAGTGCATCGTGTTACCATAACCCAGGTCTAATTTAATCCAAATCATGCTTTGATACCAACTTGTAACGCCCTGAAAATTGAGGGTCGAGCAGATGCCCAACTCCCGAGTTTCAATGCATCACTTATGCAACATAGATAATGATGATTAAATATTGTCCATGTTAGTGCATTAAACATGAATGAGATTATACCAAATAACATATCATACTCCAGAGACAAATGGATTATGCGAGCGGAAGACTGTGATAAGTATATAAAGCATATAAGTGGTTGTAGGTCCCCAGAGTATGAACATGATTCCAGGCTAAATAATTACATGTTTAGTTCCAAAATGTACAAAATGGTGAAGTGTAATGTCATCTAATCCATATCCCTGTGACCCCGGTGATGCAACTCCAAGTCTACATAGACCCGCTAGAGAGTCGCAAGTAGGAGAACTCCTCGTCTCCATAGAAGGCAGGCTCCGTCTCGTAAGCCTCGACATCACCTGAAACTATAACAGAGTCTGGTTGGTGTTTTAAAACACCGTCCCAGAGTGGGAGTGAGTGATCAACTCAATAGAGCTATAAGGCAAAGGTTAGCATGTTACCAATTCAGTCAAGTAGTAATGATAAAGCAGTACAACAATCTTGTCCTAAGTACTCTTGTTAATGCAAGGATGATATGTTATGATGTATGCCCTCACCTGTACTCCCTTAGCGACATCATCTCACGATCGTGCATGCAACACTCCTGGTAAATGTACGCTTCCTCGCCAAAGCACCGTGCAATGTGGTGCATGATCGTGTTAGTCAAGTTCTTATTTAAGCTTATTCATAAAGCAGATTCGGGAAGCTAAGGTACCTCTCTTTATATCATTTACCCAAACAATGATCCATCTAAGGTCATCAATCTTAGTTAATCGCATACGATGGGCAGTTCCAGGCCGCTAAGGAGAGGCTCATCACCATAGAGCATGCCGAATTTATACTCGAGGTCACTGCAGAAAGGCTCGTCACCTTAGCATAGTCCAAGTGTATACTCGAGGTCACTCTACCGACACCCTACCAACTGGCAGTCTATTTTCGAAGGCTCGTCACCAACCCAACTGGGGACCACAGTCAGGCTGCGCCGGGGTAGGCCAACAGTTCGAATACAGTGTCCCATACCACCGTATCCGGCTCAGGAGTTTGGGTTGCTCACTAGTCACTACGGGGAGGCTCGTCACCCCAGCGTAGGCCGACAGCTCAACCACGGTGTCCCATACCACCATGCCCGGCTCATGAGTCTTAGTGGATCGTGGTACCATGGTTGAAACGGGATTTTACATTGGTAAGTGGTACCTTAGATTCAAGCAGTAGTATCCATACATGGTAAACACACAATAAGCCAATCGGATTACTTGACAAGTTCGACTGGTACAAGCGTACGCTGAATTAATCGACATGGTACCACTGTCGACATCATCGTACAACTAGAATTCACTGAACGCATCAAATGTGGGGTGACTAATCCAGCCACTCAATCGGGAATGGTTACCGATTACCTGGACTACGTTGCAGTCCCAATCATACTCGAATGCAGCATGTGGATACATATGATAGTCATATAAGCATTTAACGAAATTCCAAATACCATAGTCATTCGAGCATTTTATCAAACACGTAGAGCACGTTATCATATGTATGCATTTTCTACATAAATCACATAGTAGCAATATAGATTACATGAAGAAAACTATAGATATAGGTAAGGTAGTTGAGAATCTTATCTCAATACCCTTAATAAATACAATTCGTCGAGCAATTTTTCATTCAAACATTTTATCAAACACTTAAACTACATATTACGGCATATATGCACTAAATCAACTATAGCATATATTATGTCAAATCCTTTCACAAAGGAGTTGTCATACATACAACAATCATATATTATAGGTTAATAGTCATGGCGAGCACAAATCATGATAGCAATTTCATTCAAACATTTCAACAAATACATGGAATGCGTTATATATTCACATAGTTCACACGCATGTATTTTTTATCGAATACATCATAGCTAAGATCATATGGTGGCAAACAAGTCAAACATAAATCATTAGCTAGCATTGAAAGCCTTGAAAACCATAACCTAAACATTTATAGTTCGGACCTTTCGTCGATAAACTCGTATCGAACTCAGTTTGATCACTACACCTTTTTCTATGGCACAACGGCTACCTAGTCACTGAAATAGGTTAGTTATTTCACCATTTAATATTTGGATCACTAAAACAAATTAGGGTTAGGATTTCTTACCCAAAAATGGAATTGAAATCACCGGTGTAGCGACACGGGAGAAGGGATTCAGCCCGTGGAGTGGCAGGAACGAATCCCGGGATCAAACCACAACTCTCTCTCACTTCTCCTCACTCTCTCCTTCTCTTTTCTCTCTTTTCTCTCCTATGGTTTAGGAATTTCGTATGGAATGAGAGAAGGGTGGGTAAAGGCCCTTATATAGGCCCAGAACTGGTGTAAATGGCCCCAGGGCCATGATATACTTAGGTTATAGCCAAAGAGGAGTTGTTTCGGTCCAATGGAGCATATCTAGAGGCCCATTTCCTGCATACGGTCCGGAGAAAGTTCCTGGCGATGGATCTACTTCAGGTTAAGATTTCGGTCCGATCGGATTTGTGGATCGATCGTGGCAGACCAGTTTCAGTTTAACGATCATCGTCACTCGATCAAGGCCACAAGTACATTGACCTGTGTAGGAAAATCTCCCTGATCCGAGGGTGTATTTGGGTCAAGATCTGACGGTCTAAATACTTAAATTTGGCCCACAAGTGAACGGCCCAAATCACTTAAATCTGAGTTCGTTTTCTAAAGATATTCGCATTTCTCACACACTTCGCTCCGGGTCCAAGTTGTCCGTTTCTGGATACTATTAGGACTTGATTTCTGAGATGATCGTCAAGCCCAGCAAGGCGATCATAATCGTATAGTTTCACCTTCATCGGACTTTCAACGCGCAGTCCATGTCCAATACTAAGTTTCAATGTGCTCCCTAGAGCAACTGGGTTTTGAGATTGCCCATAGGTTTTTAAGTATTGTTGGATTTGTGATTTTAATGGTTTTGGGTCTTGTATCTTGTATAGAAAGTGGTTCAAGTCAAATTCATCGATTGTTTAGTTTAGTACTTAATTAAACTTTACCTTAATTATGACAGAATAAGGTCCTACAGTAGTTCTATGCCCCTTTTTGGCACTTTTAGTTAGTATAGTATTTTAATTATTTTTTTGAGTAGTTCATCATCAAGTTTACTTCATCCCCATCAAGCTTCAATTTAGATTTTGAATCACCTAAATCGGAGTTATATCGAGGGAGATATGACTTTTCAAAATCGGACAAAAAAACTGTAGAAAAAGGCAGAAAACCGGCCCGGCCTGCTGGACGGCGAGGCCTCTCCGATTCGGCGATGGCATCGCCATTCACTGTCCATTGGGGCGATGGCTCACCACAGGGGTGATGCTATCCCCCCCCCCCCCCCCCCCCCCCCCCCCCGTGCAGGATACGCGCAGGACACCTCGGGTCCCCCTGATTTACATCGTTTGGGCCCCCAAGTCCGCTTTGATGTGGTTTCACCACCCAATATTTGAAACGGGTGTATTTTACAAAATGGAATGAGTTATTTGACATGCAATATATGATTTTGGGGTAGGAGAAGCTGCTCTATCCTAATAACCTATTTATTTGGTGATATTCTAAAAGGTTAATGGTCAAAATATATTTTATTTATTTATTTACTATTTATAGTAAATTTTAGTTTAAGTATTATTTTTTATCACTTAAACTTTAGGATTTCTGCCTAATATGAAAGAACTTAGAAAATTTTGAAGAATAAGGTGGTGAAAGGTGAGATTTGAAGGAAATGGGTTGAAAGGGGATTTTAGACTTTGAGATTGAGTTATGAGAAGTTAAAAGGTGTTATGAGTGACCTATTGCCTAAGGACGTCTATCTCCAAGTTGGCAAAAATTCAGGATGTTACATGATTATTGAGACCGATTCTGATTATCGAGGCCGACTCTGACTGTCGAGGCCGGATATAGAGGTCGATTGTCGAGGCCCATTGTGATGTATAGGCAGCTAGTATTTGAAGCCCATTCTGATGAGCATTTAGTCTCGGATTGATGCATTTAAGGCCTATGAAATGTATGCGAGGCCTATGTGATGAGGCCCATTGTGGTGCATTTGAGGGTCAGGCGATGGAACCCGTTGTGTTGTATATTAGGCCCATACGAAAGGCCCATTGTGATGTATATTAAACTCTTGAGTGAGGCCCATGGTGTTGTATATTAGGCCCTTGTGTGAGGCCATGAGTCCACTATATATTAGGCTCTATGCGAGCCATTTTTTGGAGGCAATGTTGGTTAAATGTCCACATTTTTGAGGCCGATTGTCGATGCCGGTTATTGATACCGATTATGAGTATGTGACAGCATAGCACCATGATACATGTTCATACGCATCATCTGCATGTTTGTTATGAGATGTGGTTGACCCTTGCATATGTCATTGGGCAGGTTGTTATGAGACTCCTTGATAGGCTGAGATTATCTCACATGAGCGCACGGTATGCGCAGGATTGATAGATGACTGGATTGTATGACTCATGCATCTGGCATTGTGTGTTGTGATTACTGTATGCCCTAGCGACATTAGGGTCGTAGCCTCCACAGACATATTGTGGATGACCAGATGGGACACTGAAAATATGTTATTAGGATCAAGCTACCATAGATGGCCCTGGGTGAAAATTCTTAAACCCTCTTGATACCTGAGGACGCCCCAACATCGAGACCGAGTGGATATATATGAGCGCATGAGGGCCGTATACCAGTATGTTGCGTCTCCCACTGTGTCGTGGTCGATTGGGAGGGAGTGTGGTCTTACCCGCCTGAGGGAGTAGGCATAGCTAGGCTGAGTTTGACTAGCTCGTGAATGGGTCCGCTATCGATGTGCCGGGTAGATATTGGCCGACTACTGGCCAGGCAGATAGTGAGGTCTTTTTCACTTACCCAGTTGTGCGCTTGATGGGGCGGCAAGCTGGTGTAGAGTGTACTAGACCCCGGTGATGATCCTAGAGATGAACAATACTGATATGTAGACTTATTGGGCAGGAGTTGCATACTCATTCATTCATTCATTCACTATCCACTCGGGCTGGTGGTGCGCAACTATTTGTTACGTGTACCTTTGCAATGGCCAGGATTTCGGTTAGGCGCGCGACTAACCTAAAATCAGGGGTTTACTATATTGAGTCTGACTATCCAAATTTAGGTATGGGACTGGTTTGGATAGAAGTCCCTTGTGATGGACCTCATAGCCTGCGATACTACGTACTATCATCCCGACTTCACACTCCAGCATGGTCATTCCATTCGCACCACATATTACATTACATCTGCAGCATATGGTATTTTGGGTTATTGTGTTTTTGCATTTATATGGTCTAGATACGGCATCTGATATTTAGTTCTTTATGACTCCTCATTTGCATAACTGATCTGTATTGTGTACCCTGATATTGTTTGACTCATGGACTTGTCAGTATTTCTGCTTACTCTGATATCGTATGATTCATGATATTACCTGTATTTTCGACATTGTATGATTGTGACATTGTATTTGTGTGCTTGGCACTTATCTTGCGCACACACTTTCACCACCCTATAAGCTTTTGCACGATAGATGCGTGCAGGTATTGTTAAGTTGCAGCAACATGGAGCTTGGAGCATGTAGCTGACTTCTTGAGTTTTGATTTTAACATACGTATTTCCCTTTCAGCATTATATTCAAATATTTATATTAGTGAATATGTGATGATGATGTTGCCTTTGTTATTTGGGTAAACTTGTGGTTATGCCTCTTACGAGATAAATGCACGTTGGAAAATCCTCCTTGTAGGATCCCAGGATCAGAACCTGGCATATGGGCGCTGGGAGCCGAGAATGGGGTACTACGGAGTCTGTCGGCACCAGATTCGGCAATCGGGATTCCTATGAATCCGATTTTCGGGTTTGGGGCGTGACATAAACCCTAAACCCTAAACCAAATCCTTAAACCTAATCCATAAACTCTAAAATCTAAACCCTAACCCTAAACCCTAATTCCTAAACCTAAACCCTAAACCTTAATCCCTAAACTATAAAACCTAAACCCTAAACCTAATCGTTAAACCATAAACCCAAACCCTAAACCCTATACCTGATCCCTAAACCATAACCCGAAACCCTAAACCCAAACCCTAATGCGTAAACCCTAAACTTAATCCCTAAACCCAAACCCTAAGCCCTAAAACCCAAGCCCTAAACCAAATCCCTGAACCCTAAACCTAAAACCGAAACCATAAATCCTAAATGGCTAACGTGTTTTATTTTTCTGAATTAAATAATTTGTGGTTTATTTTTGTGAATTATGGATTACATTACTTATCGCTTAGCTTATTATTGTGCATTAGACAGTTAGCCTAATGTGGTTTATTTTTGTAAGTACTAATGTTTTAAGTACACAAGTAGATTATCAAATTTCATAGACAAAATGTATAATGTATGGTTCCTTAACTCACTTCAACATTTCAAGACTAGAACGTAACTTAACATCTTAAGATTAAAAGGCTCAAAAGAATTTCGAGAGAAGAATCAACTGTAGACAACCTACAGGTAAAGAAGACCTTAGGAAAGACCCTGGGTTATAGTACATCTTAGTGGTTTTCTAAGTTGTAACTTATTGTATTTTTGTATTAAAATTAAGGGGTGTTCGGTTAACCCAACCCTGTATTCAGCCAGCCAACCCATCTCGAGTCAGCCCGAGAGTGACCTAGGTCAAGTTTTCAACAATGTATAATTTTGAATTCTATGAATCTTAGGCCAATCGAACCCTGTTTCCGGCCAGCCAAATGAATTTTAGGCTAACCGAATTCTGTATCGGGCCAGCCTAAGATTCGTTCAAAATCAGATCTCGTGAAATTTGCTAACCGTTGAAACATAATCGAGAAAATTCGACCAGCCGAAGGGATTCTTAGGCTGACCGAAGCTCTAAACTTTTAGTTATAAATAAAGCTCATTTCTCATGAGTTTAAGATAAGAAAAAAGAGAGAAAAATACAGAGAAACAAAAGTGAGAAATCTTTTTCTTTTTCAAGCTATTTGCATTGGCTTTCATATATTGTTTTCTTAGCTTATTCAATTCTCTTCTCGAGTCTTGTTAAATTCAAATAGAGAGTGGCCTATACTCAACTTGAGAATAGAGGATTGAATCTGCAGCTTTTAGGGTTTTATGCTTTGAAAAATCATATATCCTTCTTCGTTGTGCATACATTTGTTTATCTTCATTTGAGAAAAGAAAGGATTGCTGCATCTACTGAAGCTTCATCTTCAAAAGACTTCATCAATATCTTCACTTCAGCTCATGTCTTCAAGAAGATAAGTTCTCTGATACCACTTGTAAGTTGAACAATCGATGTCCTAAAGGGGGGGTGAATAAGACTTAATTAATTTTTGATAATCAATCTCAGAAAATAAATTCAAAACAGCAATTAATATTGAAATATTGATTTCAATTGAGTCATAGGACAACCTTCACCTAATATCTTAGGTAGGACAACCTTATTTCACGGCCTCATTGATTTCAGTATTTCAAGATAATAAATATTTTAAAAAAACAATTATCAATCACCACAAGTGGTATCAAAGCAAGGTTGCTCTTGATGGGATTCACCTCTTAAAGCTAGATCTAGAGCTATAACATGTCAAATTTTGAAAGCTTATCCATATCCAGGCCACCTCCCTTTGATGGCTCCAACTATTCGTATTGGAAAGCTTAGATGAGGATATTCCTCAAATCCATAGATGGAAGTGTGTAGCAAGTCATTGTGACTTAATGGTCCCGTCCTACGATGGGAGTAGTAGCCAAGGATAGAACCACGTCTATAAAAGAAATAACCTACAATCTATGGACAAATAGTCATAAAAGTGAAAGTAGTGCTAATGTGAATGCCGTGAATGCTATAACTTGTGCCCTGTCACCGGATGAATTCAAAATAATCATTTCGTGTGAAATGGCAAAAGAAGCTTGGAATATACTTGAAATGACCCATGATGGAACTAATATTGTGAAAAAATCTAAGATCCAAATCATCACGACCAAATTTAAGGAAATTCGTATGGAAGAAAATGAGACATTCATGGAATTCTATATAAAACTAAATGATATAGTTAACTCTATGCGAGGTCTTGGAGAAAGTATCATTGAAAACAAGGTTTATGCAAAAATACTAAGATCACTTCCTAAACAGTTTAATTCTAAGGTTACTCCTATACACGAATTGAGGGATATCAACAAAATGAAGGTTAAGGAATTAGTTGGATCTCTTCAAACATATGAGCTGAATTTCAAAGATCCGAAGAACAAGTCCATAGCCCTCAAATCCTCTAAGTCCAAATTAAAGATAATAAATGAAAATTCAGATAATGAGGAAAATGAGGATAATACGGCGTTATTGGTGCAGAAATTTTAAAAATTTTCAAAAACTAGATATATATATATATATATATATATATATATATATATAATATATATATCTATTATATTCAAAAACCTTTTGACAAGAGAAAGGGAAATTCTAACTATTAAAAAGCCAAATCAAAAGACACCCAATGTTACAACTACTCTGAGTTTAGGCATCTTGCTTCAAAATGTCCTAAAAAGAATAAATTAAAAAGAAAGGGTATGATTGTCACTTAGGGTGAATCATCAGAATCTGAATTCGATTCAGAAACTAATGAATCAGATCGAGAAGAAGTAAGAAGTCAAAATGCCTTCATGACAATAGCCGAAGTTGCTACTGTAGAAGATAGTGAAACATCTAGATATGAAACTCTCGCGAGTGACTCTGAAAATGAAGAAGACCTTCAAGAAGATTATGATGCTGTCTTCAGAGAAAGTTACAAAATTGCAACTTGAAAAATGCAGAATTTCAAAATCTTAAATATGATTATGAGAAATTGAGGATTGAAGTTTATTCACTTTAGAGTTCAAATGATACTTGGAATTATACCCAAGGAGACAATAAACTTTAAAAATTATTAACCTCATCTCGAAAGTATAGTGATAAGTTTGGCCTTGCCTGTAACAAATATAGCAATCTAAAGCTTAAAACTTTTACTCCTACTTTTGTGAAAAGAGAATCCTCAAACTCTAAAGTAGAAACTCAAAAAGGGAATGAGTTTGATTGTAAGAAGACTAACTTTAAAAATAAAAAACTCTTCCAAGAATTTTCTAAAATGAAAACCTTTTGCCAACAACTAGATATATCAAAGAAAAGAAATTAACAATCCTCCTCTTGCTGATAAAATTTGTGGACTTACTCAAAGAGTTGTTGAAATTTAACTCAAACAAGAAAGGAGTAAACAGGAAAAGGAGATATCCTAACTCCACAAAAAAAAAAAAAAAAAAATGAAAGGAAAGAGACTCTCCAAAGCCTAGAACCATCATGAAGTGGGTTCCAAAGGTAAAGTGTCTTGTCATCCACACAGCTTTCAAAGTAAGTAACCATTCAAGATGGTACATGGACAGTGGATGTTCTAGATATATGACAAATGCTAAAGCCATTCTCTCAAATATCAACAAAATTGATGGTGGCTCAGTTGTATTCGAAGATGATAACAACTGCAAGATCATTCGCCAAGGTAATGTACATCTTCCTTACTTACCTATATTTAAAAATGTTTTTTATGTTAAAGGATTGAAACATAACCTTCTTAGTACATCTCAAATCTGTGACAATGATCATAGTGTAAGATTTTCTAAAAATGATCACAGAACTTCTAAAAATTGCTATATAATTGATGCTACTTGCTCAACAAACCTTTCATGTTACGTGGTCCAAATAGACGAGACTGAATTATGACATCTAACAACTATAACTATGTGTGTCTTGTAGTGATTGATAATCTTATATATATATATATATATATATCTTAAAAATACTAAAATCAAGGAGGTTGTGAAATAAGGTTGTCCTACCTAATATATTAGGTGAAGGTTGTCCTACAACTCAATTGAAATCAATATTTCAATATTAATCGTTGTTCTGAATTTATTTTCTAAGATTGATTATAAAAAATTGTTTAAGTCCTATTCACCCCCCTCCCTCCCTTCTAGGACATTGATAACTTAACTTACACTTTTTGTGAATTAGACAATTAGTTGCCCATCTGAGGATTTACATGTGGCTAAACATAAATATAGTGTATTTTTAGTGATATAGAAATCACTCAAATTGTCCCACTTTGGACTGTTCAAGGTTAAATAGAAAGTATGCTTTTATATAACCTATTTAAATGTTCATACCTTATCTGTGCTTCATCTCCACATTTCTCTTGGATATGTTTCTTCCTTTTTATTTCTCATGTCAAATATCTTCATATTGCTTAGATATTTAGCATGAGAATGAAATGGAAGATCAACTTATCTGGAGAGACATGAGGAGATGCTGCCAGAATTTTAGGGTGGGCGTTTAAATGGGAATATGAAAGTATTACAATCTATCCAACCTTAGATGAGTGACTAGTCTAGGATATAGTATAAACTTTAAGGCATTATAATGTTAATCTGATTTAGTATCTTTCAATTAGTAGATGACTAGCAAGGAAATTTCTAATACCCCCAGCGGCTTGCTAATCACTTCTCCAATGATATTAGATGAAGGATTAGGTCTGTAAGATGGAGAGGTGCCCATTGATATTTGAACCTCATAGTCACAGAGTTCAGTAACAGTATTTTTATAATAATAAAAAATCAGTAGTGTAAGAAGATTTTGAAAAGTAACTCTAAAAAACAGCTCGGTGAAGATACAATGCAAGTACTGCAACGCTCAATATGTTAAATAAGTAGATGAGTCGACTACAACTATAAAGAAACACATTTCGAAGTGTCATAGAAAAGTGAGAAGTCAGACCTTAGGCCAATAGGCACTTTCATTTACCCAACTTTGGTAGTCTGTCGCAAGGTACTTTGTCCACCTATAAGTATAATAGAGACCATGTGAATGAGTTGATGGCCATATTTTTTATTGTCAATGAAAAATCATTTCATATGGTAGAGAGTCCATCATTTATCGAATTAGCCAGAGGCCTTAACCCCAGATGCAAAAAGATCTCCCATACAACAATAAAGAGAGTGTGCATAAAGATGTATGCAAGCGAGAAGGTCAAGTTAAAGAATAATTGGCATCGATTTCCCGAATCAACCTGACATCAGATTTGTGGACGACATCCAATCAACGAAAGGGGTATATGTCACTACTTGCCCAGTACATTTGTAACACCCTGAAAATCGGGAGTTGAGCATAAGCTCCACTCCTAAGTTCCAACGCATCACTTATGCAACATTGTAACGCCCTGAAAATCGGGGGTCGAGTAGGAATTCAACTCCCGAGTTCCAAAACATCACTTATGCAACATATATGCTTATGATTGAATATTGTCCATGTTAGTACGTTAATCATGAGTGGGATTATACCAAAACAGTAATTCATACTCCAGATCAATTAATGTAACGCAAGCAGAAGACTAAAAGATGTATATATAGACGTGTATGAGCCAAAAGTTCACGATCGGTCTCCAAAGTATGAATACATTACCGAGTCACCATATACATGTAATAGTTCAAAAATCAAAATGTCAAAAATAGTTCAACTACAATGATAAGCCCTATAGCCCCGTCGATCTGGACAGCCTAAGCGAAACTGCCGAAGAACTGCATATACGAGAACTCGTCCTGATCGTCATAGTAATCAGGCTCCGTCTCCTGAGTCGTATCGTCATCTGCAACTAAGACCGGGTCTGGTGGGTGTTCAAAACACCGTCTCAGAACGTGGGAGTGAGTGATCAACTCAGTGGAATCATAGAGCAAAGATTAACATGTTATCAATTCAGTCAAGCAGTAATGATAAAGCAGACATATCAGACATTCCTAGATACTCTTATTAATGCAAGTATGAAATGTATTTATGATGCATGCCATCGCCTACACTCCCTCGTGCAACACCATCTTACGGTCGCGGTATACTTTCTTCCCTCTATGCTCTTCAACCTGGGCACATGCAGTGCGATGTTATGAGCGTGATTACTGAGTTATTATTAGTTCCTTTCATACAGTAGGATTTAGAAATCTAAGGTACCTCACTTATATCATTCCCAAACAAGGATCCATTCTAGGGTCATTAGTCCTAGTAAATTTCATACGATGTTACGGTTCTAGGTCGCTGCAATAAGCTCGTCGCCTGATCAGTGCAGGCCTAGTTTATACTCTTGTTGCTACGAAAGGGTTGTCGCCTCCACGTAGACTCAGAGTACGCTCGAGGTCACTACAAAGGGCTCGTCACCTGATCAGTGTAGGCCGACAGCTCGAATACAGTGTCTCATATCACCGTATTCGGCTCACGAGTCTGGGTTACTCACTGGTCACTACGGGGAGGCTCATCGCCCCAGCGTAGGCCGACAGCTCGACCACGGTGTCCCATACCACCATGTCCGGCTCATGGAGGGATCGAGGGGATATCGGGTACCAAGGTTAAATGAGATTTCACTGGTGAGTTTGGTACCTTAGGTTCAGGCAGTGACGTCCATACATGGTGAACATACATCGGGTCAATCGGGTTACATGACGAGCTCGACTAGCCCGAGCGCACGACAAGTTGAACAACATGAAGTGCATAAGCACTCTGCGTGGCATAACCACTGTCACCAACCGACGTACGGCCCGGATTCGCTAAGCACGTCTCGTGTGGTGAAACAACCTCAACCACCTAATCAGGGTCGGTTACCGATTGCCTGGACTATATCATAGTCCTAACCTCATTCCATTTCAATAGGTAATCATAGGAGACAGTCACAGCAGTAATGAATGAATAATTCTTTTCTTGCAATCATATGAGCATGTTGTGAAGTGCAACACAAACATGATTTCACACGCATTCATTCCATAAATAAAATAGATATCATAATGTAAACATACATGGAGGAAATCATACACATAATTAAGGTAACCGAGAAGCATATCTCAATCCTCATACAAGGTATTCCTTAGTAACAACTAGCTTATTCAGACATTTCTACAATCACTTAGACTACACACATCTTCATACATGTTGTATGTTGGTTATACATGTATTAAGCCAAATCCTTTTACTAGGGAGTTGCCCCGTATACTACACACATATACCCAAGGCGGATAATCATGGCATGCACGAATCCGGGTTCCATACTCATTTAATCATTTCCACAAACACGTGGGCTACACACTTTAACCTATATAGCGTATATTGACCATGGCATGATTTAGGAAAAGTCCTTTCGCTAGGGACATGTCGCATACGTAAAAAGCATATAGTCACGGCAATTAATCATGTTAGACACAAATCCAAATTCCATACGTATTCAAACATTTTAATATGTACATAGAATACACTATATTCAACATAGCTCACATATAATCGTAAAGCGAAACAAATGACACATTTTGCATGTGAAATAGTACCCACGTCAAGAATAAATCATTAACCGACATTGAAAGCCTTGAAAACCATAAACTATACGTCTATAGTCCGCACCTTACGCCGTAAAAGCGTAACGAATTCGATAGAGACTCTAAGTCTTCGTCAACGATGCAATGACAACCTATAGCACGAGTTGAGTCAGCTATTTTGCCACTAGCGACAATTGAAACCCTAGAACAGATTAGGGTTAGGTTTTCTTACCTAAGAACGAAGTCAGAATCGCTGGAATAGCGATTTAGTAGTAATGGATAGGCACGCAGAATAGCGGAATAGAATCTCAAGAATAAACTCCTAGTCGCTCACTCACCCTCTCTCTCTCTTTCCTTCTCTTTCTTCTCCCTGTAGGTTTTCTCAAATTCGTATGGGATGAGAGAGAGGGGGTTTAAGGTCCTTATATAGGCCCAGAACTAACGAAAATAGCCCTAGGGCCTTGGTATACTTAGGTTATGTCCAAAGAGCGTCTGTTTCAGCTCAACGGAGCACTTCCGGAGCCCCCCTTGAGCCTAAGGTCAGACTTAAGCTCCCCTATGTTGGATCTAGGTCAAGCTGAGTTTTCGGTCCGATCGGGTTTATAGATTACCCGTGGCGGACCAATTTCAGTTCAACGGTCCACGATCACCGATCAGGGCCATAAGTACACTGACCTGTGTATGAAATTTCCCCTGATCTGAGAGTGTATTTAGGTCAGATTCTAACGGTTTGAATTCTTATATTTGGCCCACAGTCGACACGACTCAGATTATTAAATTAGGATTTCATTTCTAAATATATTCACGTTTCTCACACACTTCACTCTAGGCTCAAGTTGTCCATTTCTGGATGCTATCTGGATTTGATTTCTGAGATGGTTGTCAAGCCCAGCAATGCGGTCCTAAGCGCTTAGTCTCGTGGTCATCGGACTTTCGATGTGCGGTCTAGATCCGATACGGAATTTCAATGTGCTCCCAAGAGCAACCGAGAATAGAGTTTGATCCTAGATTTTAGGGTAACCTAGCGTCAATGATTCTACAAGTTTTGGGTCTTACAGATCGTATTTAAAGTGATTAGTACTGATTTCGCATGTAATCTAGTTTAACACTAGTTAATCCTCGTCTATTTCCTTAAGGATTTGATCCTGAGTGATTTCTCCTTAAGGTGGTACTCGGATCTTTGTACGGATTTTTCCGAGACGTTACAAACATAGATAATGATGATTAAATGTTGTTCATGTTAGTGCATTAAACATGAGTGGGATTATACCAAAACATCATATAATACTCCAAAGACAGTTAAATTACACAAGCGGAAGACTGTGATAGATATATAAAATATATAAACTGCTGTAAGTCTCTAGAGTGTGAACATGTTACCGGGTTAAATATATACATGTATACACCAAAAATGAACAAAATGAATATACATGAGTGTTCCAAAAGTGCAAAATAACAAGTGTAATGGTATCTTATCAGCACCCCTGTAACCCCATCGATCAGAACATGGTCTACATAGACCCGCCTGATAGCTGCATATAGGAGAAACCCTCCTCGTCATCATAAAAGTCCAGCTCCGCTTCACAAGCATCGCCATCATCTGAAACTAAAACAAGGTCTAGTTGGTATTTAAAACACCGTCCTGTAACGTGGGAGTGAGTGAACAACTCAGTGGAGCTATAAAACAAAAGGTTAACATGTTATCAATTCAGTCAAGCAGTAATGATAAAGCAATACAATCAAACATCCCTAAGTAATCTGATTAATGCAAGAATAGTATGTAGTAATGATGCATGCCCTCGCCTACACTCCCTCATCATATTCATCTCACGGCGCGCATGGCAACCTCCCGAAAGTGCTCTTCCTCGCCAAAGCACTTACAATGCGATGCATGAGCGTGATTTCCAAGTTCTTATTAGTCCTTTTCATACAACATGATTAGGAAACTAAGGTACATCCCTTTTTATCATTAACCCAAACAATGATCCATCTAGGGTCGTCAATCCTAGTTAATCACATACGATAAGGAAGTTATAGGTCACTACCACCAACGCCCTACCAACTAGCAGTATATTTTCAAAGGCTCGTCGCCAACTCGACCGGAGACCACAGTCAGGCTGCACCGGGGTAGGCCTATTTCATACTCAAGGTCACAACAAAGGGCTTTTCACCTCATCAGTGTAGGCTGACAGCTCGAATAGAGTGTCCCATACCACCGTATTCGGTTCACGAGCTTGGGTTGCTCACTGGACACTACGGGGAGGCTCGTCGCCCCAGCGTAGGCCGACAGATCGACCACAGTGTCCCATACCACCATGTCTAGCTCATGAGTCTTAGCGGATCGAGGTACCAAGGTTAAATGGGCTTTTCACTGGTGAGTTTGGTACCTTAGATTCTAGCAGTAGCGTACATACATGGTGAACATACATCGGGCCAATCGGGTTATTTGACAAGTTCAACTGGTACGAGTGTACGCTGAATTAATCGACATAGTACCACTGTCGACAAACATCATACGACTCGGATTCATCGAACGCATCAGATGTGGCGAGACTAATTTGGCCACCCATTGTAAACCACTACCGATTGCCTGGACTACATCGTAGCCCCAAACACACTTCAATCAATTGTATATGCATGTAGTAGCCAAAGACAACATGTGACCACTAAAATCAAATATAAATCTCATTTGAGCATTTCAAAAAACACATAGTATACATGTTAGCATACATAGGCATTTCAACCATAAAATACATAGTAGTGAGGTAGGTTACATAAAGAAAACTGTAATCATAGATAAGAGGATTGAGAATCTTATCTCAACACCCTCATTACATACATTTAAACGAGCATTTTCTGATTCAGGCATTTTATCAAACACTTAGGCTACATATTTCAACAAACATGTATTAGACTAGTTATAACATATATCCTGGCAAGCCCTTTTACAAAGGAGTTGTTACGTACACAACAAGTATATATTTATAGTTAATAATTATGGCAAGCACAGATTCAAATTCCATATTCATTCAGACATTTTCACAAGCACTTAGACTACACACTTCAACATACGTGACGTATGTTAGTTATATTAGTTGTTAGGGCAAATCCTTTCACCAAAGAGTTGTCACACGTATGACAACCATATATTCATGGCAAATAATCATGGCAAGTACGAATCTAAATTTCATACTCATTCAGACATTTTCACAAGCACTTAGACTACACATTTCAACATACGTGACGTATGTTGGTTATAACAGGTGTTAGGGCAAATCCTTTCACCAAGGAGTTGTCACACGTATGACAACCATATATTCACAACGAATAATCATGGCAAGTACGAATCCAAATTTCATACTCATTTAATCATATCAACAAACACATGGAATATACTATATTCAAACATAGTTCATATATATGTGTAAAGCGCGGGAAACATCTTATCTAAGCATGTGATAGCAATCAAGTTAGTCATAAATCATTAACCGACATTGAAAGCCTTGAAAACCATAACCTAAACATTTATAGTCCGTACCTTTCGCCGGTAGACTCGTAACAAACTCAGTTTAAACACTAAGCCTTTGTCTACGGCACAACGGCAACCTACAGTATGAAATAGGTTAGTTATTTCATCCCATACACTACTTGAAACCCTAAAACAGATTAGGGTTAGGTTTTCTTACCCAAGAACGGCGTCGGAATCACCCGTATAGCGATACAAGAATAGTGATTAAGCACGTGGAGCATCGGGATTGAATCCCAGAAACCAACTCCAACTCTCTCTCTCTCACCTTCTCTCTCTCTTTCCTTCTCTCTTTTCTCTCTTCTCTCTCACCTTCTCTCTCTTTCCTTCTCTCTATTCTCTCTTCTCTCTCCTAGGGTTGTAAATTCGTATGACATGAGAGAGTGAGGGTTTTGGGTCCTTATATAGGCCCAGAACTGACCGGAATGGCCCCAGGGTCATGTTATACTTAGGTTATAGCCAAATGGGGGCTATTTCGATCCAACGGAGCACTTCTGGAGGCCCCTTTTCTATGTGCAGTCGGACTTAAGCTCCCTAGCATTGGATCTAGGTCAAGTTAAGTTTTCGGTCTGATTGGATTTACAGATCGACCGTGGCGGACCAATTTCAGTTCAACGGTCACTGGTATTCGATCAGGGCCACAAGTACACTAACATGTGTTGGAATTTTCCACTGATCTGAGGGTGTAATTGGGTCAGATTCTAACGGTCTGTGTAAGCCCTGTGTCTTAGTCTGTACCGTTCCGTACACTTCCGTGGTCTTTCCGGTCGAATTCCGGCAACCTTCGACCCTTAACCGGTATTTACGCGCAACCCTGATTCATACACCATCAAACTGAGTTAACTCAACTCAAGACTTGTACCCTAGAGACCGCACCGTCGCCTCGGTTTTGTTGCCCCAACTCGCGCACCGATCCGATACTCTGGCAAGGAGATGTGGGCTAGCATTCGGTGCGAGGAAAACACTGTGCTTGCGAATTTCGAGAGAATCTCTATGACTTGTCATATCAATCAATCAATCAATCAATCCCATTTTGTTAAGTACACATCACCTTTCACCCATTCCCAAGCAACCCCAAAGTCAAAAAGTTCTTACACAAGCCCATACTTTTTTTACACCAAGCAACCCCAAAGTCAAAAAAGGGCTCTTACACCCATCACTCACCACATCCATCACCACCACATCCATCACCACCACATCCATCACCCATCTCTCTCCTTCTCTTTTCAACCCTCTCTCTCTCTCATTCTCAAACCACTCTCCCAAGCAAGAGAGAACACCACACGTCCAAGCCTCTCCAAGCCCTCCCAAGCAACAAGTGTGGCCCACTTTCCCACCCTCTCATCTTCCATCTCAACCATCCAAACTCCATCTCCTCCGTTCAGATCGAAGCTAAGGAGCAAAGGAAGCCAAGGGAGCAAGAAGAAGGCGGTGGGTGATTTTGGATTTTGTCTTTTAGTTATTTGTTTGATTTAAGGGTCCATATCTATTGTGACCCACCTTGATGTAGCCTTTGTATCAAAGAGGGGCCCATAGTGGCGGGGCCCCTCCATCTTCACCGATGTCTCTCTCTCTCTTGTGTATGATGGCTTGTAGCCCACCTTGATGTATGATATCATCCACCCGGTCCACCCATCCAAAACGGTGTGGCCCGCCTTGATCATGCCCTTTTAAATCGATGTCGTCCATCCGTTTTATCTAGGTCATCCGGTGGGCCTAGATGATAAGAAACACAAATATCAGATCCATCCAAATCAAGTGGGCCACGTCTATGTGGGACCCACCTTGATTTTTATTAGAACACCGTCTGTCCAGCGTCCCTGGACGCTGGACGTGTTGACTGTGGTAAGAACCGACAGTGCTGTGTACTCATAACAGCATTGCCTTTTTGGGCTTTTGGGTGGGTCACGTGTACCGGCTCCACCTTGACGTATACATCAAATCCACGCCGTCCATCCTATTCCTTGGCTCATTTTAGGCATTGAGCCGAAATGTGAGGTCAATCCGATAATCAGGCGGGCCATACCATAGAAAACTATGCCTTCTTACCGTTTAAGGATGTTGGGACCCACCCTGTTGTTTCTATACACCAAAATGCCCTGAATATTAAGCTTGTAAGTGTGTTTTGAGCCCTAGAATCCATTGGATGGAGTGGATTCTCAAGACATGGGCCCCACATGTGAAATACTCGTGGGAAAATTTAAAAAAAAAAAAGAAAAAAAGATGCAGCAGCAGTAGGCGCTGCTTGCGCATTGGCGGACGGACGGTCGGGCAGCAGCCCACGGGCCCAGCCGTGGGCCCCACCATGATGTATGTTGATTGTCCACACCGTTCATTGGGTGGGCCACTTCCTGAAGTGGGCCCCCTCCGAAAATCAGCTTCATCCATAACTCAGGTGGCCCACACGATAGTAAACAGTGGGGTCGAGCGTCCGCCATTGAAACCCTTTGGGCGCAGAAGTTTTGAATCATTCTAAAATTTGCTTTTCCTATTCACCAGGGTCCGTTGGACCCATTCACGTCACCCGTCCATTGGATGGGCCACACCTTAGCGCATGTGATGGTGGAACCCACCACACGTGTGGGGATACCCCCTTACGCATGTGACTGTCCAGGCCGTCCAGGGTTTGGACATCAGGTATTATATATATATATATATATATATATATATATATATATATATATATATATATATATATATATATATATATATATATAATATGTATATATTATTATATATTATATACTATATAATATATACATGGTGGTGGGTCCTACGTGGGACCCACCTTTGCCTTCCTTGTGCAACCAGCTACATGAACAGCAGCTATGTGGTTGCTCCTCTTGGCAGTAGCCAGCCCTCAAGCCCCACATGATGTACGTGTCTTATTTACATCATCCATTGTTTCGACGGTGGGGCCCACCATGATGCATACGTTGTATCCAAAACGTCCAACCATATTGTTATATCATTTTCATGGCATGAGCAAAAGGATGAGTTAGATCTAAAGTTCAAGTGGACCCCCACCATTTAAATAGTGGACCGTGTCATCCACCGTCCAAACTCCTAAGGGCCACGATAGTTCCAATTAAGTTGATAATTGTTTTCATTTCAATCTCTATGATAACTTATAAATATATATGTCGGATCTCAAAGACAAACGGGTGGGCCCGATTTGATATACATTTGGCCCATTTGACTCGGCCATTTAAATCGGCCCATTGATTCGGTCAATTTGACTAGGCCCGATACGATGTACTTGGGGCCCGGTTGGTTAGGTAGATGTGATATACAAGGCCCATTGTTGAGGCCCACCTGATATACATAAGGCCCATGTCATGTTGCCCATTTGTTGTATCTAAGGCCCATGGGTCGAGGCCCAATTAGATGTGTATAAGTCCATTATAATGTGTGACTCTACCATGGTTTGTGAAATGATGTTTATGACAGCCGTGCCTTGGGAGCAATGTTGGTTTGACGTCTACATTGTAAGAATAATGTGGTTAAATGTCCGCATTATAATTCTCCCTAGGGCCCATTGTTAGTCCCATACTTGTAGGCCATCTAGGCCCGTCTTCGTTATGAAGAGCATCCATCACCATATAACATGTTTAGTATATTTCCATGATTCATGATCATACGCATCATATGTATGTTTGATATGAGAAGTGACTGATCATAGCATATGCCTTCAAGCAGATTGTTTAGGGGCTCCTAGATAGGTGGTGGCGTCCTACATGAGCGCACGATATGCACAGGATTGCTACATAACTGGATAGTGTGATTCACGGATTTCACATTGTGTGGCATAGTTACTATACGCCCTAGCGACATCAGGGCCGTAGCCTCCACGGGCATATCGTGGTTGGCAGGATTGGATACCAAAAATCTTGTTCTACATGGGGTGTTATAGATATCCCTAGGTGAAAGTCCTTAAACCCTTATGGTACCAAGAGGTTGCTCCAATGTCTAGACCGAGTGGGTGCATGAGTGCCAAGTGCCGATTACCAGACGGCCGCATTTTTCACTGTATCGTGGTCGATTGGAAGGGGGTGCGGCCTTACCCGCCTGAGAGAAGGGGGCAAAGCTAGGCTGAGTTTGACCAGCTCGAGGAATGGGTCCGCTATCGACGAGCCGAGCCCGATATTGGCAGACGGATAGTGAGGTCTCTTCCACTTACCTTATTGCGCGCGATGGGGCCGCAATTTGGTTTGGAGTGTACTAGACCCCAGTGGTATTCCAGATTTGAGCCATATTGATATATGGACTTATATGAGGATTCGTATGCTTGAGTTACATCTCGCATTGCCTGGCCTTGGTATGGCCGACATCATTCATGCTTTGCATCGCATGGCCTTGGTATGGTAGACATTATTCATGCCTTGCATCGCATAGCCTTGGTACGGCTAGTGGTATTCATGGATTCATCAGCATGTTCCGCATTACTCTGACACTGCATAATTGCATTACTACCTTGCGCACACACTTTCACCACCCTCTAAGCTTTCCATAAGCTTATGCACGACTGTTGCGTGCAGGTGACGTTGGACCACAGCAGCACTGAGGCAGGAGCGCATAGCAGATCATCTTGGAGCTTTTGTCCATTATCATTGTATTTCCTTTTATGCGCATTATACTTATAAAGTTTTTATCATAGTGAAAATGTGATGGAGTTTTTGATTGTTGTTTGTGAGTTATGCTTATTACGAATAAAACTGACGCTGAAAATCCTCCTCGTAGCATCCCAGGATCGGAACCTGGCGAATGGACGTTGGGAACTCAGAATGGGGTACAACAGAGGTTGCCGGCACCGGATTCGGCGATTGAGAATTTTATGAGCCCGGTTTTCGAGTTTAGGGCGTGACAGTCAGAATCCTTAGATTTGGCCTACAAGCGAACCGACTCAATTCACTTAAGTTTTAGTTCATTTCCTAAAGACATTCGTGTTTCTCACACACTTCGCTCCGGGCTCAAGTTGTGGGTTCCTCGATACTATCTAGATTTGATTTCCAAGATGGTTGTCAAGCCCAGCAAGGCTGTCATAATCGTTTAGTTTCGCGGTAATCGGACTTTCGACGCGCGGTCTAGGTTCGATACGAAGTTTCAAAGTGCTCCCGAGAGCAACTGGGTTTAAAGATTTATCCTAGATTATAGGGTAATGTAGCGTTAATGATTCTACAAGTTTTGGGTCTTGCAGTTCGTATTTAAAGTGGTTCAGCTAATTTCATAGCTAATCTAGTTTAGCACTTAGTTAATTTCATCTAATTTCTAAAGGATTTGGTCCTGAGTGATTTCTACCTGAGGTGGTACTCGAGTCTTTGTACAGATTTTTTCAGGACGTTACAATATACCACTTTTAAAGAAAAATTTCATCCTCGAAATTGTCTAAGGGTAATAAGTAAAGGTTTTTAGGTTAGTTTTGTTGGTTTCAGGTTTATATACGTGTTAGGGTATATAACAACTACACTAGCCTAGCTCATAATGGTCTACCCCCCTTAAAAGTTCTACCTTTGAGGTTTGAAAACAAATGTCCAAATCATTATTATCGTGCTAAGTGTATGATGATAAAGTTTACCTAAGGGTGGTATGTTCTACCATTTATGATTGGGCTAATACGGAAAGTCAGTTGTGGTAGGCTCGAACCCGATACGTCGATTGCCCGCCTGACCAGGGCAAACAACACATTATATCCCTTCCTAATCCTGATGGATCCTGGTCTTCTGCTCGGTCAAAGCAGTGAGTCCTTTGGTAATCACCTATGATTAAGAATTGAGTTAAGCCGTGAATGCCTCGTACGGATATGGTTCTGAAATTTCGAAATATGATCATCCTAAGTATCTAATGAGTATTATAATTCGCTAGGAGGTTCAAGCCTCATGTCTATAAGGTTGTCCTTTGGATCTTGTTCAAATAGAGTTCTTGTTTACCCTATGTTTAACTTGGTGGATAATAAGTTCTTTCATGGTGCTCATAGTCAAAAGACTATACTAGAAGGGTTTTCAATCTCCTAAAATTATATTTGTATGTCACCATTTCGATCATACGACTAGGGGGTTATGTGCAGTTTGCACTTCGATTACATTAATTTTGGGAGGGAAGGAAGAGTCAAGAGTTCTAAAATATTTCAGAAGTTTGGGGTGTTAGCAACATAAGGCCGCGGGAAAGGAAAGAAGAGGGACATCTCCTCGACGCAGTATGAACCTTGAGTTCACAAGGGAATAAGAAACTTATAATATTTTATTATAGTCCGCCTCTAACATGAACTTACGGAGTATTAAACTATGAAACTCAATCCTACCCGAGGGTTCTAATTTAATTGTACAAAAATAACTATATATATATATATATATATATATATATATATATTTACGTATAATCAAATTTGATCACAGGATCATTCCTAGTATGATTATAAATAATTCCTAAATAGACACCACATACTAATCTTTAATATGAAAAGATATCACTAGTCTATTGGCGACTCGAAGTTGTAGAAATTTTTCGTTTCAACCCTTCTATTATTTAGAACATATTTGTCATCTCTAGTTACCATATTATTTTTATAATCCTTATAGTAATCCATTGTTAGGCCTATTCGTTCATACGAATTGGTCTAATACTTGAACCCTACTCTCTTTCCTTCGACGACTACATTACTGACCTCCTAAGGAAGATCTAACTCCTATTTAGTGACCTAACCTTACGTATATCTTGGATCAATTTCCTTCGACCATGAGCCAGTGGCCTATTAGTCCACTAGCTTTCGTCGCGCTTATGAGGGGGTAGACTATCAAGTTAATACGCACCGCTCAGCTTCCTAAGCCTATCGGGCAATCCCTACAAAGTTTGGTAGTATCGGAGAAGGTCCTTATCGCGATAAGGATTCACAACACACCCATAGGGGTAGTGTTCAATCCCAAACGCTTGACTGTGGAGCATGACATTATTAAAATAGTGGACCCAATGTCTATCAATAGGAATACAGGTGTACCTTGACCGCCGGTAGAGACCTCAAAGGTCAAAGGCACTGCAGTTGTTGACTCAGGTGCTTCAGCTACAAGTGCATGCACACGGGCTTGTTGAGGGTGGTTTGGTTACGCTGTCATAGGTCGTTGAGGTGGCCTATTCTGAGGTACAGGCGGTCGGTAATATGGCTGCACTGGTGATACAGATCGTAGGGGTGGAGTCGTTATACCCCATGATGCCTGACGGTCGATCTTTTGAGGTGGCGTGACACCGTTGTCTTTCATCTTGGTGAAACAGAAGGGGTCAGTGTGTCCCCCTTTGTTGCAGTATGTACACCAACGTTTCGCTTGTCTTTGCTGGGTCAGCAGAGCTATGGGCCTGGGAGGCGAGTCTACATGTGGCCTCTTACCTAGGACTGGCCGGTGCTGTGATTCGTGCTGAGGCCTCGGGCCCATTGGTATACGTGTTTGAGAAATTTTGTCTCCCTCTTGTTCGGCTCGTAGAGACATGTTAACTAGCTAAGCGTAATCAAGAATGCTAGTGCAACACGTCTTAGTGTGAATATCGAGCCGCAACCCATCTGAAAAACAACGCATTTTCATCGGTTCGTCTATTAGTATCAAAGGAGCGTATTTAGCTAGCTTCGTAAATCTGTTCTCGTATTCTGTCACGGTCATCCCTCCTTTTCATCACGGTACGTGAGAGGGAAATACTTCCCACGGAAGCGAGTCTCAAAGGCCTCCCAGGTCTACATGTGTCCTACAGGAGCTGTTCGTAGGATGCTGTCCCACCATAAACTAGCCTCCTTCTCGAAGATATAGGTGCCTAGCCCAACTTGTTCTGCCTCAGTGCAGTGTAGCGGCTTCAACATCTTAGAGATGAGATTTATCCAGTATTCAGCCTCCTCGGGTCTGCGAGTACCCGCAAAAGTGGGAGGACGAAAATGCTGAAAGCGCTCAAAAAGTCCGCTGGTATTCATGTTCCCAGTAGGGTGCGTAGGTGATGCAGGCGGAACCACACTCATATTCTAGGCAAGGGCCCCTGCTATAGTGGCGAAAAACTGTTGTTGCTGCTGTTGCTACAGTTGTTGTTGTTGCTGCATCAAGAGCATCATTTGCTCCAACCTATCGGTAGGAGGAGTCGAATGAGGTATGTGTGGCGTCGAGGTAGACGCACGGTTCTGCTCTGGAACTGGTGGTGCATAAGGTGTTGGCTCATTGGTGGGGCCAGTGGCCGGTTGTGAATCTGGCATCGTCTCAAAGTTCGGGCCCAAGCTAGGCTCCGTATGGCTACCGTTCAGGGGAGATGCCCCATCAATCAATCTGTCAGGTGCAAGACGAGTCATACTCCAAGTGGTTTTCGGAGGCATTCCCTATATACAACATAGGGTGCAACACGTGTAAGATTTAGCATAGCATTACTCAATTTAACAAGCATTCTACACATTCCGTAACAAAAGGAGCTTCATGCATTTCATTTAACCAAAATCGTCACAATACATGGGATGTAGCCTTACATGGATCATGACAGAAGATGGATGTGAGCTAACCTAGCAAAGCTCTTGAACACTAAAACATACTAACCACTCTACCATACTACTAAGCCTATCAAGGCTATATATAAAAACAAGTAAACAAACAAACAAACAAACTAGAAGACGGTTATATGTGTGACTAGTTATCAGAATCTAGCGATGGAGGAGGTGCACCCTTGTCCTGTACAGAGCACAGGATAGCCTTCAACGTGCGAGACACCTTCTTGAATTTTCGTTTCATGAAGGCCTCGGTCTCTTCAACCTTGGCTCGGCTCTGTGCGATCTCCTATCTCAGGGCAACCTGACCCTCCTCGAGTTGAGCCAAGCAGGCTTCCACAGCAGCCCGATCACCAGAGCGCTCCTGTGTACCTAGAGGAGAGCCCTCATCAGTGTCGTGGGCCTGCTCTTCTTCCTCCTGCTCTCTTTCTTCCCTTATCTCATCTCCTTCTTCATCACTCTCCTCTTCTTCCTCACTTTCCGTCTCATCCTCACTCTCGTCGAGTCGGGCTTGACACTATCGTGGCCCAATCTCCATGTTGTTAAGAGTAGTGTCGTTGATGTAATGGATCAGCACAGGAAGTTTTGCGCCAAGTCTGTAGCCGAATTCACGTGCAAGCTTGCATATGAGTCGGCCGAATGGAAGCGAGATAGTAGTCTTAGTAGAGCGGGCAGCCAAAACTATCTGACGCAGTACATACGTAGGCATGCACAGCTTCTCTCCCTGCCCAGCTCAGTGCAAAAAGTCTACCATCAGGCATGTATACTCGCTACGATTGTTCCATCTGGGTTACACGTTGTACGTGAAGATGTGGTGGAGCAGGCGAAAGTCATCGTCATATTGGATGCTAGGAGGCTATTGTTTGGATTTCAGTCGGCCAATTGGCCATAAAGGATCGCGTGCGGCGATCCCTCTCACGCGCAGTCCTAAGACTCTCCTCTCTAGCGTGGACGTCTCCAAGTGGCATTCTCATGAGTCGAGCTATTAAGCCCACCTCAACTGTGGCATCCCGCCTTCCCATGGGAATTTTAAACTGCAAAGGCTCCAACTTAGGCTCTCGAATATGGGCGTAGAAGGCTTGGACAGTGCCCACATTTGCACGAGACTTTCCCTCAAATACGGGACCCCACCCGGCTTCCACCAGGCGGTCCATCAGCAGATAGTCTCCAAAGAGCCTCTCATCCACATGTGCTTCAAAAAGGACCCTACGGCCCTCATACCTCCCATGGGACAAATCAGGCAGCAAGGTTCTTGGGAGAGGAGCCTGCGGATCGAGGTCCCGCTTAGTCCGTATCTCTCGTTCGACGCTTGAACCTGCGGCGGCGCCTCTTTGCTTCCTCGAACGGGTAGGGCAGCTAGGCTCGGCTTCATCCGAAGGAACTCTCTTCTTCCCCATGAGAGAAAGAAGCATGGAAATCGGGAAAATGGCCGTCACAAGCTCGAATAGAGCCATTGGATTGGAATAAAAAAAGGGAATAGGATGGGTGGTTGGATTCTAAGATTTTCGAGACACAAAGTGATGGTTGTGTACTCAAATGGGGAGAAAAGGAGAGAGATAGGAGAGGGGTTTGGCTGAAAAACAATGGAGGAGTGTAGTCTTGAAGGAAGATGAGGAAATGGGAGAATGGAGGGGAGATTTGAGAGAGAAACAAGGGTTTTTGAAGAAAAAAGAAAGCTTGGAGGGGTGTTAAATGAGGGAGGGGAACAAATGGAAGGGAAACAACCCTTCTTACCTGATTTGGTGGGCCACACAGCACCCCACCAACGTCGGCCTGTGCCGGCCCAACAGGCCCGGGCCAGGCGATCGGCGAGGCTTCGCCGAACCGGCGATGGCATTGTCGGTCCCTGGAGGTTCCGGTGATGGCTCGCCATCTGGACGATGGCCTCCCACCCCCCCCCCCCCCCCCCAGGATGCAAAAATGATGCGGGGCCCACTTTGGATCCCCCTGGATTGATCGATTTAGGGCCCGACCTTGTTTCGAGTCACTTTGTCCCCACTCGCGTATATTTACGTATTCTAGGTTTGTTAAGGATGGGACCTATTAGATTTTCATCTAAACCCGTCGATTGACTGTCTAAAAGTGGGTTGGGATCATTTCACGTGATCACGGGTGTGTACGGGCCCGATCTCGGAGGTCGATTTCGATCGATTTCGCCGTTTGGCGAAATTGAAAATCCTAAGTTTGTTTCTACATTTTCTTGCACCCTCCTACGTTGAAATGCTTCAGCGTGCATTGTGTGACCATAACCCAGGTCCAGTTTAATCCAAATCATGCTCTAATACTAACTTGTAACACCCTGAAAATCGAGGGTCAAGCATAAGCTCCACTCCTGAGTTCCAACGCATCACTTATGCAACATAGATAATGAGGATTAAATGTTGTCTGTGTTAGTGCATTAAACATGAGTGGGATTATACCAAAACAGCATATCATACTCCAGAGACAGTTAAATTATGCAAGCGGAAGACTGCGATAGATATATAAATATATAAACTGTTGTTAAGTCTCCAGAGTGTGAACATGTTACCAGGTTAAATATATACATGTATACACCAAAAATGAACAAAATGAATATACATGGGTGTTTCAAAAGTGTAAAATAACAAGTGTAATGGTATCTTATCAGCACCCCGTAACCCCGTCGATCAGAACATGGTTTACATAAACCCGCCTGATAGCTGCATATAGGAGAAACCCTCCTCGTCATCATAAAAGTCCGACTCCACTTCGTAAGCATTGCCATCATCTAAAACTAAAATAGGGTCTGGTTGGTGTTTAAAACACCTTCCCGTAACGTGGGAGTGAGTGATCAACTTAGTAGAGCTATAAAGCAAAGGTTAACATGTTATCAATTCAGTCAAGCAATAATGATAAAACAATACAATCAAACATGCCTAAGTACTCTGATTAATGCAAGAATGGCATGTAGTAATGATGCATGCCTCTCGCCTACACTCCCTCAGTGTCTTCATCTCACGGCGCGCATGACAACCTCTCGAAAGTGCTCTTCCTCGCCAAAGCACATGCAATGCAGTGCATGAGCGTGATTTCCGAGTTCTTATTAATCCTTTTCATACAGCAAGATTAGGAAACTAAGGTACCTCCCTTTTTATCATTAACCCAAACAATGATCCATCTAGGGTCGTCAATCCTAGTTAATCACATACGATAAGTAAGTTATAGGTCACTACCACCAATGCCCTACCAACTGACAGTCTATTTTAGAAGGCTCGTCGCCAACCCAACTGGGGACCACAGCCAGGCTGCACCGGGGTAGGCCTATTTCATACTCGAGGTCACTACAAAGGGTCGTCACCTCATCAGTGTAGGCCGACAACTCGAATACAGTGTCTCATACCACCATATTCGGCTCACGAGTTTAGGTTGCTCACTGGACACTACGGGGAGGCTCGTCGCCCCAGCGTAGGCCGACAACTCTACCACGGTGTCCCATACCACCATGTCCGGCTCATGAGTCTTAGCGGATCGAGGTACCAAGGTTAAACTGGCTTTCCACTAGTGAGTTTGGTACCTTAGATTCAAGCAGTAGTGTACATACATAGTGAACATACATCGGGCCAATCGAGTTGCTTGACAAGTTCAACTGGTACGAGCGTACGCTGAATTAATCGACATGGTACCACTGTCGACAAACATCGTATGACTCGAATTCATCGAACGCATCAGATGTGGCGAGACTAATTTGGCCACCCATTGTAAACCATTACCAATTGCCTGGACTACATCGTAGCCCCAAATACACTTCGATCAATTGTATATGCATGTAGTAGCCAAAGACAACATGTGACCACTAAAATCAAATATAAATCTCATTTGAGCATTTCAACAAACACATAGTATACATGTTAGCATACATAGGCATTTCAACCATAAAACACATAGTAGTGAGGTAGGTTACATAAAGGAAACTGTAACCATAGATAAGGGGATTGAGAATCTTATCTCAACACCCTCATTTCATACATTTAAACGAGCATTTTCTTATTCAGGCATTTTATCAAACACTTAGGCTACACATTTCAACATACATGTATTAGACTAGTTATAACATATATCCTGACAAGCCCTTTTACAAAGGAGTTGCTACGTACACAACCAGCATATATTCATAGTTAATAATCATGGTAAGCAAAGATTCAAATTTCATATTCATTCAGACATTTTCACAAGCACTTAGACTACATACTTCAACATACGTGACGTATGTTGGTTATAACAGGTGTTAGGGCAAATCCTTTCACCAAGGAGTTGTCACACGTATGACAACCATATATTCACAACGAATAATCATGGCAAGTACGAATCCAAATTCCATACTCATTCAGACATTTTCACAAGCACTTAGACTACATACTTCAACATACGTGACGTATGTTGGTTATAACAAGTGCTAGGGTAAATCCTTTCACCAAGGAGTTGTCACATGTATGACAACCATATATTCACGATGAATAATCATGGCAAGTATGAATCAAAATTCCATACTCATTCAATCATATCAACAAACACATGGAATACATTATATTCAAACATAGTTCATATATATGTGTAAAGCGCAGGAAACATCGTATCTAAGCATGTGATAGCAATCAAGTCAGTCATAAATCATTAACTGACATTGAAAGCCTTGGAAACAACGTTTCTAGTCCGCTCCTTTCGCCGGTAGACTTGTAACGAACTCAGTTTAAACACTAAGCTTTTGTTTACGGCACAACGTCAACCTACAGTATGAAATAGGTTAGTTATTTCATCCCTTACACTATTTGAAACCCTAAAACAGATTAGGGTTAGGTTTTCTTACTCAAGAACGGTGTCAAAATCGCCCGTATAGCGATACAAGAATAGTGGTTAAGCACGTGGAGCGTCGAGATTGAATCCCAGGAACCAACTCCAACTCTCTCTCTCTCACCTTCTCTCTCTTTCCTTCTCTCTTTTCTCTCTTCTCTCTCACCTTCTCTCTCTTTCCTTATCTTTTTTCTCTATTCTCTCTCCAAGGGTTGCAAATTTGTATGACATGAGAGAGTGAGGGTTTTAGGTCTGTATATAGGTCCAAAACTGACTAGAATGGCCCCAGGGCCATGGTATACTTATGTTATAGCCAAATGGGGGCTGTTTCAATCCAACGGAGCACTTATAGAGGCCCCTTTTCTGTGTGTGGTCAGACTTAAGCTCCCTGGCATTGGATGTAGGTCGAGATAAGTTTTTGGTCTGATCGGATTTACAGATCGACTGTGGCGGACCAGTTTCAGTTCAACGGTCACCGATATTCGATCAGGGCCACAAGTACACTGACATGTGTTAAAAATTTTCCCTGATTCGAGGGTGTAATTGGGTCAGATTCTGACGGTCTGAATCCTTAGATTTGGCCTGCAAGCAAACCGACTCAATTCACTTAAGTTTTAATTCATTTCCTAAAGACATTCGCTTTTCTCACACACTTCGTTCCGGGCTCAAGTTGTGGGTTCCTGGATACTATCTGGATTTGATTTTCGACATGGTTGTTAAGCCCAGCAAGGCGGTCATAATCGTTTAGTTTTGTGGTAATCGGACTTTCGACGCGCAGTCCAGGTTCGATACGAAGTTTCAAGGTACTCCCGAGAGTAACTGGGTTTAGAGATTTATCCTAGATTATAGGGTAATATAGCGTTAATAATTCTACAAGTTTTGGGTCTTGCAGTTCGTATTTAAAGTGGTTTAAGCTAATTTCACAGCTAATCTAGTTTAGCACTTAGTTAATTTCGTCTAATTTCTAAAGGATTTAGTCCTGAGTGATTTCTTCCTGAGGTGGTACTCGGGTCTTTGTACGGATTTTTCCGGGACATTACAACGTTGATGCTGAATGGAGGCTCTGCAAAAGAGTTATAAACTTTCATTATCTTGTGCTTCCTCACAATGCTTTGATGATTTCAGACTGCATCTACGTATGCCTTGCGGAGTGGGACATGAAAAGAAAACCACATCGATAGCTTTAGACAATGCCTCTGCAAACGATAGAGTGATAACGAATTTTCAAAACTAGTTTAGCGCCACCAGTGACTTATATTTTGGTGGGAAAATATTTCATGTTAGGTATTGTGCCGACATCCTAAACTTGATTGTACAAGATAGCTTAAAACAATTGAGTCAACGATCGAGAGCATAAAAAATGAGTGTGAAGTACATACGGGGGTCACCTTCACGATTAAATACATGGAATGAGATCGTGAAAATGGTTGAATTTGTCATCTCAGAGAATGATGAAGTTAGATGTCATGACACGTCGAAACTTAACTTACAAAATGTTGGATTCAGCGATAGTTTTCAAAGATGAATTCTCTCACTATGCAAAGCGTGATAGTGGGTATCAGTGGTTGGCTTTTGATGATGATTGGACAAGTGCTGAAGCAGATCACGGGTTCCTTTCAGTTTTTTACGACACAACGAAGATTTTTTTAAGAAGCAAGTATCCAACAACAAATATCTTTCTGTTAGAACTTTGCGAAGTAAAATATGTTTTGTATAAAAGTTGTAGTGGACTAGACTTTCTACAATTAATGACTATGGTTATGCAATTAAAGTTTGATATGTATTGGTATGAGTGCAATTTGGTAATGGTTGTTGCAGTCGTTCTTGATCCTCGATACAAGATGTTCACGGTTATATTCATTTGTAAAAAGTTGTATGGTGAGAAGAGTGTTATCGACATTGATAAGATTTGTGATGCAGTTAAAGATTTGTACAATTTCTATGTAGAAATTTTGAAGGTCGCAAAAGACAATACCGCAAGTTAGAATCACCAAGTGGATTCTAGTTCTAGTGTTGATGCACAACGAAACACAATCGACGATTTCATGTCTTTCATGGCACGAGTTGATACTCAAATGCAGACAACCCAAACAGAACTTGACCACTATCTTAAGAGCCACTTATAAAGTACAAATGCAAAGAATTTGATGTTTTAGACTAGTGGAAGTTGAAAGCTCGTGAATCACAGTACTATGTGCTCTCGTTAATGGCACGAGATATATTATCAATTCCAATTTCAACTGTGGATTCAGAATTTGCATTTAGTACGGAGAGTAGGGTCGTGAACAAGTATTGAAGCTCACTTACACCGGCATCAGCTGAAGTGTTTATTTGTACACAGTATTGGCTATGTCCGATCTGAAAAAATGCAATTTTGTTGATGAGGAGTTCGAAGAGGAGAGTGAGAAGCAGGATAAGACAATACCTACAACAATTGCATAAAGCAGGATGAGACATTACCTTCTATTTCCCTTACATTTGCATACGACAATTTGACAGTTATTATTTGTGGACTTAAATTGTAACATTTGATAGGTGGATGGATATTTTCTATGCTTATCACTTATCATCTTATGTATTTTAATGTTTCTTTTTTATATTCTCTCTTTTCATTTATGCTTTTAAATGACTTAATGTTGCTTAAATCTCATATGGTTGGCTGGTTGCATTTATGTATCTTCATTCCTTAATTATTTATATTGCCTCAACGAAACTAAATATTTTATCTTTCAAAATACACACTTATAGATATATCATTGGAAGATGATCCATTAGTAGATATTTAGGGTTATGGAGCCCAAGTCTATTCACAGGACAGAAAGATAAAGTTGCAACGCAAGTTATGTGGAAAACAAATTATAAATAAAACAAATCCGTTAAAATTACATTTGGCTTGTCGAGGAGGAGACATTGCCTCATGTAGCAAAGCTCCTCCAGAAGTCCGAGATTTATTTTGAGTCATTCTCGACTCAAATACAAATGTTTTCACCACCCCTTCCCTTACAACCAATACAACCAATCACAAAAGATATAGAAGTATGCCTATTATAATTAAAGGGTCAAGCAGAGGAACTACCCCCACAATTAGTAGAGAAGAAGAAGACAGACTATTAAGGGAACAAGAAGAACGTGATTATAAAGAAGCTATAAAATAAAGCTTAAAATTGACATTCAAGACCAGGCAACAACATCAACCCCCTCTAAGACAACATGATGTTAAAGCAGGCACAAGTACGAGACATAAACCAAGCGATAAATCATCAAAAAATTTTAAAAGTATCACAACATTCTGTAGGCAATTGAGAATCCCATACAAATCGGATCATAAAAATGGGCTGAAAAAACTTATTGAATCTATAGATGAGGACGATGGAAAAGCATCTCCACCATCTGATTCAGCAGAGGTAAATAACCATCTTTTAGACACCTCCAGCTCGGACTCAGCCTAGAGTTCTCTTGCAATTCAAGCCATAAAAAGAGAACCAAAGGATGATTTTGGCGACGAAGGTGGAGGAGGGGGTTACTATTATGGACAATGTTATTCGGGTTACACGTCAAAAAGGCATTCATCATACAAGGGATATATTGAATGAATGAATGGTTTATTGGTTTATATGTGGAGCTCCATCTAAGATTCTGAACATACTTTCGATTTTTGATAATGTTTATTTACTTTGTTTGTTTTATGGACATGGTTTATTTACATTTATTTTCAAAATCGGATCGGGTAGAATCAGCCCTAACTCGGTCTGACTCGACTCAATTCTCAGCTCTAAGAGGGGTCTTCTTTGCATTCAACTTGCAACAAATACAACTGGGCTCATTTTAATTTTTGCATGACTAATCTCATACCGCAAAATGGAAGAGGAAATGAGAAGTGGTCGAAAAATGTAAGTTTGTTTCAGTTAAGAGAATGCAGCTATTTGGCTTAAAACATAACTTTATTCTAAATTACAAAAATGTTCTTTTAATTGCTTTAAAACCCTTGTCATGTATGTCGATGTTAAGAGTTACATGGGTTAGGCTAGGGTCAGGCCATTGTCCTTTAAGTATCGGCCAGTGGCCCTATCAAGTTAAAGAGTGAAATGATCAAAGGTTTTAAATGGGGCAATCTAAGAAATTTTATGAGTATATCCTCAATGAGTCTCACAATACACATGATTTTGATCATGGAAACATCTGTGGCAGATCCAAGAGTGCTTTTAAGAGACGCTTGTATTTTGAACAAGGCAAATCGTCGATTACTTTTAAATCATTCATTCTTTTTGTACAGAGTGAACCACTTAATGATTGCACCAAGCCATTCACCACTAGCATAGTCTGGACACCCCAGGGTTAGATTTTTAAGCTTGGGCTCAACCATCGGGTCAAGTGTTTGAGCCCAAGCCCTTGCCCTCGGTACCGACTCGACCCGATTCGGTACTTCTGACTTGGGTTGGACTCGGTCCGGATTAGTCCAGGCCAGACCCAGACTCAGATCAGGTCAGGCATACTGGACTCGATATCGAGTCAGGTTGAGTACGGGTCAAGCCTATTTCAAAACCGGATCGAGTTGGGTCAACCCTAACTCGGACAGACTCGACTCGATGCCTAGCTCTACCCAAAAGAAACATGGCTTTTTGCATATTCCCACCTCAATGGTAGGGTTTAACAACATAAAATATTAAGTTTTGTAAATAACCACATTATTTATTTGATGTGATTACAAATACCTACATTTTTTTTTTTAATTACTTCAATTTGCAACAGTTAAGAGAAAATGATTTTTTAAAAAAAATGGCCATTCTATTGAAGAATAAGGGGAATGCCCACCTAGTATTATAAAATGAATATAAAACCCTTGTCCCCCTAACCAACCATTTTGCAAGGTCAGGATCATCTAATCAATTTGTTTTCAGGCCAAGGCTCCATCTACAGTGGGTCCCACTATTTGAGAGGTTTAACCGAGGACCAGGTATCAACTTGTACAAAATTTCTACGTGCAAGACGATGAGATCTTTTGAGCAGAGGACCTCTGATCAATCTATTCGGATCATCTGACAACTTTCAGAAATAAACCCTCCACAACTATGCCCCACTAATGAAAGTCTGTGCAGAAGAGTGGGCCCTCAAGATCTGACAGTCTACACAATATGGGACCTCCACAAAGTCAAGGATGGTCCAGATCGAACAGTCCACCTAACCACTATTAGAACAGATAGGTCTAATCACCCCTCTGATTCTACAGTATAGATGGCCTCATATAACAACCTATAGCTTAGATTGTTCAAAGGACAAGCAAGAAGGACAAATATCACTCTCAATTTAACTTCAAACAAAAGAAAGGAAAATTGATTAACAAAAAGAGGCTAAACCTCATGGAACCCACCAACTAGTGGGCCCCATTGGCCTATGTCCAACAGATGCCCCACTAATGAACAGCGCCAATCATATCCATGCTTAATTAGGCAGGGATGGACTAGAGTGATTCGCAATACATTGCCAAGATCTAGGCCATTCATCAGGCAGGTCGGTACAAATTATTATTTTTTTACCACAGCCCATCTACAATGAGGAACCCATCAAATGTATGGTGTGGATTGCCTCAATAGACCCCACAACTAATTCCCAATGGCAGGAAACAAAAGAAAAGGAAAACAGGGGGGGGTGTGGGAACAAGTACTTCTGGGTTAAGGTCTGAAGGCCAGGCCAGGCCAAGAGAGGTTTGCAAGAAAGAGATCATTGAACGAGGGAAGGAATGGGAGGGAGAATGCAAATGAGAATGAGTGGGAGAGGTGGGAGAAGCAAGGAGCGACTGTTCCAGGGTCTTTGGGCTTGGAAAGGGAAAAACGAGAGAGGGACTTTGGGTTTGCAGAGGGGAAACTCGAGAGTATTTTTGGGCTTGCAGTGAGGGAGGAGTTTCAAGGAAAGGGGCTTTTTTTTTTTTTTTTTTTTTTTTCATTTTTATGTTAAAAGAACACACACAAAAAATAAAATAAAAATAAAAAATCACAACCGTAAACAGGCACAAACTAAAATTAACGGAATGTGGGCACTAGCAAAATAGGTAGATTATGATGTACTTATTTGTAAACTCAATGTTTTTTTACAGAATCTCTCTCTCTCTCTCTCTCTCTGCACTGAAATACAGGCACGTGTAGAATGGATGTCATCCATATGCAGTAAGGTGCAACTTATTTCCTAATGATAAAAACTTTTTAAGAGGGGTCAAATGCCCACAACATTCAACAAAAATAGGATAATGTTACATTACATATCACTACTACAAACTGCATCATCTTCTCTCTTCTGAAAAGCGGGATGGATAAGCTGGTCAGGCTTCTTATTACATATTTATATAGAGATTTTTGTTATATGTGCCCGCTCATCTAGAAAAAGGAGTTACGATTATCACATCAAAGCAAAGGCCATCATGTCATTACAGAGAAGGCGGTACCCATATATAGCCATGTGTTTGCACATAACCAGCTTTTGCAAGCAGCTCATCTGCCTCCACCGGGCCGCGGCTGCCTGGTTTGTAGGCAAGTGGCTTCATTTTACCTTCATCAATCCTATGTAGTAAAGGAGTGAAAATCTCCCATGCCGCCTGATGAGCAAACAGCCCAATTTCAGTTTCAGACACCTCATGCACACCTAGAGTTCAACATACATGGTAGAATATAAATATATATATACCTTTAATTCATCTCGGCGGACAAAATGCTGTTGATCTCCTCGCATTCTGCAGACAAAATCCCAATGTTAAGCAGTTGTTTAGTTCATCTTGTGCATTATCACAAATCTGTTCTTCCTTTTCACGGGATTAAAATAACTCAAAGTGGTCACACCTATGCCTAACATGTATCAATACTTCCTAGTATATCCAAGACAACCGGGAAAAAAATGCAGTATGGATGTATTATACACACAGGTAAGTAGGGTTGTCAATGGGTACCTGGCTGACCTGACGGATTTTAACATGCTTGGCTACAATTCCTCCGACCCATTTAGGAATCAGGTCAGATTCGGTTCCACCATTTTGGGCCCAGTTAGAAGTCAGCTATAGCAGTTTTGGGTCATGTCCAATTAATTTTAATAGCAATGTTTTTATTATATTAAATAATATTAATTATTCTAGTGACTGGATGAGATTTGCTTACCCATAAGAGGTTGTTTCCACACCACATGTGTCAAAGAAGCACATGTGTGTGCAAGCTAATCCACCCTGCAGGTGGCTATGACCATGTACATGCCTTTATTTGACCCAGAACTGACTTGGAACCCAACTCGTAACCAAGGTCCAAAGACCAGATTGTACCCGATGGGTACCCAAACCCAATTGGATACAGGTTCAGTTTCTGAAAATGAGAACCAAATCCAGAGAGGACCTGGACACAATCAGCATGGGTACGGGTACTCCAGGAGCTGACCTGAACCTGACCCTTTGACAGCCCTAACAGGAATTAGAGAATCTTGATGCATCCAGCCTCAGATGTATACAAACGGGAAGGTAATCTGATCCAGACTCTGATACAGACCGTCGTTCAGATGGGCTCCACCATTGACCGAGCCTGAATCACCCAGATTAGAAGTCCTAACTGCTCACCCTTCAATGGGTGGTCAGCAAAATAGACAAATAAGAACCAAGAAAAATAATTTAAAAAAATATATATATACAACAATCGTTTGGAAAAACGACCAAACGATTGGGGTATCTTGGTAGACAAATATTGGTGGGATCTTGATCTTCCAGTCTGGAAAACTTTTGGGGTATCTTACCATCCATAATGGACCCCATTATCCATGAATCATTCACAAATACCATATATACTCCAGTGTGTCAAGATCCTTAATTGCTTAGTACTCATATCCTTCTCTATGTATGGATTCATATGACTTAAAAAGGTTCAAAGGCTTGCACCCATGGATTGGCATTGAGCCCGTACCTTTTCGTGTTGGTTATGGATCAGTTAACAAGGCATTAGCAGGAAGAGATCCCATGGTGTATGTTGTTTGCAGATGACATGATTTTGATTGACAGGCCGAGTGAGGGAGTAAACACAAAGCTAGATTTATAGAGGGATGCTTTAGAATCTGAAGGATCTAAAATAAGTCAGACTAAAACAGAGTATATGGAGTGCAATTTTAGTCGCAAAAGGAGTGAGAATGAGGAATTTGTTAAGATTGCTGACCAAGAAGTTTTCCAAAATGACCACTTACAATATCTTGGGTCGATGATTCATGAGAGTAGAGAGATTGAGAAGGATGTTGCCCATAGATTTCAAGCAGAGTAGAACAAACGGAGATGCGCCTTTGAAGTTTTATGTGATCGTTGTGTAACACTCAAACTGAAAGGAAAATTTTATAGGATGGTTATAAGACCAGCCATGCTTTATGGGACAGAATGTTGGGCAGTTTGGGATGAGTGTAGCTGAAATGAGGATAATGAGGATCATGAGATGGATGAGTGGGGACTTCGATGGTTTGGTCATGTACAACAAAGACCAAGAACTATGCCAATTAGAAGTGAGTGGGTACAAGTTTCGTTGCCCCCCTGCCGAAGGAATTTGTTGGATGACAAAGTGGACAACTTTGTAAGGCTTCAGGAACGTCTTCAATGCTGCTCCGCACACTTGGGAAGAGGGATGCAATAGTATAGAATAAGGACAAATCAGGTCGCTTCTCTGTTCACTCATTTCACATGCTCCTCCAGAGTTTCAATGGGAGAGAGGAGATTGCACTTCCAAGGATTGGTTCTATGGCGCCCCTCCAAGGTAGTGGCATTTGTTTAATAGGGAGGAAAAGGGTGCTAACAATTGACAACCTTCAAAAAGGTCAATGGTGCTACCCAGTGTTCGAGTTGTCGGCATCACTACAAGTTTCGCTGACGGGAGATAAAGATATAATATCATTATCGCCGATAACTAGAAATGCAGAGAAAAAGGGCGAAACATGGGGAAATTGATGGAATTTTTCAGTGAAACTTCAGGACATGCCTAAATACACATATTTCCATATTTATGAATAAAAAAAATTATAAAAGAATGCATTAAATAATAAGTTTTCATTTAATGGATCCAAAAAGCATGCCCTGCCGTAATAAATCACTCCAATTATAACCAAAATGAGTTTATATAATACAAATGCTACTAGCATATGATAATTAAGACATGTAAAAGTTAATGAACTAAAAAAGTACACCTTTCTTTGGACATGGAATCTATATAATGGTATACTTGGTAATGGATGGTTTGGATATGGCACTTGTCTGACATACTGGTGCATCCATCCAGTTTACCGAATCATTTTATGGAATGAAGCCTAAAAAATAGGTAGATCCAAATCTCAAGTGGACCACATCACTGGAAATAGTGTTGATTGAACGCCCACGATTAAAAACTTCTTAGGGGCCACAAGTTTTGGATCAAATTGGTCTATGTGACCTAATCAACAAGCTAGATGTCAAATAAACATTACTATGGACCCTAGGAGGTTTTTAATGGTGGACATTCAATCACTATTGTTTCATGTGGTGTGGTCCACCTGAGATTTATATCTGCCCAATGTTTTGGATCAAGATTTAAAATGATATGAAAAAAAATGGATAGACAATCTGGATCAAATAAATATGTCACGATTGGGCCCACAGTACCAACCATTAGCCATCTGGCTAGTATCAACGTAACCAGCCAAACCACGTCTTGGTTTAAGGACTTTGTAGTACCCACAGTGACGCATGTGTTTTATCATGTTACCAAGAACGAGGTGGCTACTGGACGGTGTTCCATGGGCCCACCATGATATATGTGAGAAATCCACCCCATTCATCCATTTCACCATATCATTTTAGTACATGGTCCCAAAAATGAGGTAGATCCAAATCTCAAGTCTACCACAGTAAAGGAAACAATATCAATTGAATCCTGGCATTAAAAACTTCTTACGGGTCACAAAAAGTTTTCGATCAAGTTGATAATTATGTTTTCGCTTTATCCAAGTCGTGTGACCTAATCAAGAGATTGGATGGTAAAAAAATATTACAATGGCCCTAAGAAGTTTTTAATGGTGTGTGTTTAATCACCACTGCTTTCTTTGGTGTGGTCCACCTGAGATGCGGATCTGCCTCATTTTTGGGCTCATGCCCTAAAATTATCTAGCAAAATAAATGGACGGCATGGATAAAATATATCACATCATGATGGACCCAACAAAGCACCGAGCCACCACCCTTGAGACCCAAACAAGTTGTACACTTGCGCACTGAGTAAATTTGTATGCTGAGGGGAACGAGTCAACTCTGTGGGGCCCACCCTGATTTATATGCTTTTATCCACTTGGTCCATTAATTTTACAAGATAATTTTAGGGCTTGATCCCGAAGATGAAGCATATCCAATGATCAAGTGGACCACACCACAGGAAATAGTGGGAATTGAACATCTATTGTTGAAAAATTCTTAGGGGCCATAGAAGTTTTAGATTTGTGTAATCTGTGTTTTACCTTCATCGATGACCGTGTGATCTTATGAATAGCTTGGATGATAAATAAACATCACTGTGGGCCCTAGGAAGTTTTCAACAGTAGGAATCATTGTCCCCATGGCTTTCTGTGGTGTGGTCCACTCAAGCTTTGGATTTGTCTCATTTTTGGTCTCATGACCTAAAATGATCTCGCTAAATGGATGGACCGTGTGGATAAAACAAACATGATGGTGGGGTCCAAGAAACTTAGTGACATCCACACGCCATCGAGGTCGACACGCACCATTGTAACACACATAACGCCTAATCTGCTTCCGCTCCCTGTGAAAGGGTTTCAAAGCCCTTAACTCCCGAAAAACCAGTTGCCAGAAAAAGCCCGATAGAAGATAATTCCAGAAGGGAACCCTAAAATCCTGAAAAATCTCTCCAAATTTCCTAAGATTTCTCATATTCTTCGCCGAAATCATTATTTGATTTGAAATTTGTTATCTATTTGAAGAAAAACAAAAAGGAAATTAGAGATTTTTAGACATGTAGTTAAAAACAACGTATTGATCGATTGATTGGCCCACTCTTACTTCTGATCAATGATCCTATTCTACAGGTACACACTTCCGAAAGTTTCTTCTTTTTTCCCCCTTTTTTCAGATTTTTTTGGTATTTACGCAACCCCCAATATTATCGCCCCTTTTATCGTCAAAAATGGGCTATTGGCTACAATTATCCCGTGACAGGGTAGCGATTTCTAGTCGACAACTGTATTTTATGTGAAAAATTGATAAAATCGCTGAATATTCGCCCATAATAGGAAGAGAAACAAAAAAAGTGAGTTTTGGTGTCGCAACTCCGGCAACACCGATAATATCGGCGATATTATCAATTTTTCGCCGATAATATGAACACTGGTGCTATCCAACATTTGCATGATGTGCATGGAAAATGTGAAAATGTGGAATCATTTAATCATCTCTTCATTGTTGAAGGTCGATGGTGCTACCCAACATTTGCATGATGTGCATGAAAAACGTGGAACCAGTTATTCTTCTCTTCGTTCATTATCCTTTTGTGTGTGGGAGAGGTTTCTTGATCTCTTCAAAGTTTTGCAGGTGGTGTCAAGGACAATTGAAGATCTCCTCTTAGCTTGGCATGGAGTAGGGATTGGAAAAGAAGGATGATATGGCGGCTGTCTGATGGCAGTCTTATAGGCTATTTGGTTGGAAGGAACAGTCAGTGCTTTTGAGATAGGAGTGGTTCGGTCGTGGAGGCATTCAATAGGGCAAAGCTAGATGTTGTGGGATGGGCCTCTTGTTTAAAGGCTCTTCACAATTGAAATTTGTCTCTCTTGGTTGGGCTGTAGCTTTTGCATCACAGTTTTTTCTTTGGCACTCTTTTTTAATAAAATTTCGTTCTCTCTCAATAAAATAAATAAATAAAATTGGATAACATTCTTCGCAGACATGGACATGAAAAGGATACAGATGAACATAATAAACAGCTAGTTGAGACTAGTTAAACAGAGAATTCACTGAAAGCTGGAAGTAGAATGTATCAAAATTCTATTGCACAGAACAAAGACACAAAATGCATAATATCATTATCCTTGCTACTATGGGGGAAAAGGTCACAAAATGTTGAGTTCAAGGCATACGTGTCCAGAATTAATCGTTCATATGCCTCGGGAATCGTCACTCCTTGGTAGCGTTGCTTATAAGACAAGTCTAGTTCACTTTGTATAGTTGACATTTCTAGACCTGGTTTCTTGACCTGCAGAGAAATTAAAGATGTCAACAGGATATGCAAAGAGGTCACAGATATTTCTTTAACATTTATGGCTCATGATGATATACCAGCTGATAAATTGATCCTCTTGGTAACTTTCATGCAAAATGAGCTTAAACTTATCACCTAGGACCCTACAATCAGTGTGACAAATATCTCTAAGATTTTGTACATCTAGCAATATCATCTCAAAATTTTGCTTAAACGATATTATCGAATAGCATCAGGAGTTTCAAAATCTCACCACTTTTTGAAAGCTAAAATAAATCATTTTAGACCTATATTTTCTAACCATTAAAATCATTTTATTAATTTATAATAAACATTTTTTATACTATTTTCAGTGAGATTTTCATGATAACATCACAAGAAAAACATCAACTTTTGAAAATCTCCCAAGAAATTGCAGAGAACGAGATTTGTCACTCTGCCTACAATATGCTGGGGAAACTTGTTTGGAAAAATACACCTGCAAGGGAGCAAACTTTGTGTGAAATAAAACCTGAATTTAGTTTCCTAATACCTCACTGACATATGCTCATGAAATGAATGAACCTAAATTCGGAAACCACTAGGTATGTTTCCAATCAAGGTGTTCCGTAATGGTAACGGTGGCCATAACGGCCAACACCGTTACCTTTACGATACAGGGCATAACAGCTGTTACGGCCCCGTAATGGCCGTTATGGTCTCTCTTTTTTATTTTATTTTTTATTTATTGAAAAACCCCCCGAAAAACCTATATCTGCCACATAATGTTGATTAAAAAGTATGAAAAACCCATATATGTCCCGTAATAGACCATTACAGGGCTATTATGGCCTTTATATGGGATGAAATGTGCCCTTAACAGCAATTACGGGTCATTTTTTTTCCATAATGGCTGTTATGGCCGTTACGACCCCGTAACATGTAACAGTTGCCACTGTTACCTTTACGTAACGGCCTTTACGGCACACCATGTTTACAATACTTCCATGCTGGGATTTCTTACTAGTTCAAATTTGATAAATTTCACATCTTTGACAAACAGTGGGAATGCATTTGAATCTATCAATGGATTTCTCTCATGACCAACTACAGCAAATGCTTGTCCAAAGTATTTTTAAGTGGAGCCATGGAAATATGGAAGAGAAGCATTGAATCTCTACTCCTAAAAGCAACATGTCATGAAACTTTTTTTAAATTTTATTTCCATATTTGGAATGGGACATTAATTCAGAAGAAATCCAAGACATTTTACAGTACCGTTTTAAACACTCTACATCAGCAAAGCTTAATGTGCTACAGCATGAGTAATTTCAACAGCCGTGAAGTTCTCCTAGAGTAAAAAATGTGTGGCAACTTACAGACATGTAGGATAGAACAGCCACATACATGTGACAACCCAACCACTCACAACTGCAAGGACACATGTTCACACACAGCTCACCCGCCAAAAAAGAACTTATCACATGTTTAATACAGCTCACTCATCCATGGAAACTTTGGAAAGTGAAATTGGTAGATGGAAGAATGAGACCACCCAACCCTCTTATTGGATGAAGATAAAAGCATGACAGCTTCCAACTAGAAACTTGGATTTTGAACAGTTGATTAAATCAAGATGACATGGATCGCAGGTTACTCCTGTTTTATGGTATGCGAATAGGTATGCTGTCTGCTACTTCCCCCAATACTCTGCACATGTGGGTAAGATCTCATGGGCTGTTCAGGTACACACTACCAAGTATACATAATATATTTATATATCCAAAATTGATAATGTCGTCTGTTATTATTGTAAATCCTGCAATCACAGTATTATATTATATTGTAATGCATTACTACATGATCAAAGTATATATCTCTACATTCTAAATTCAAATTTAAATTAGAATTTAATCAAGATAAGAGTGTAAACCATAATTTTGGGTCAGTGAAAATAGCTATGCAGTCGTAAATGAACCATAATCTAAGTGCCATTCTGAATGGAAAACAACTGTCGGTGTGTGTTCATACTTGCACATTTGTGGACTGGGAGATCTATAGTCACATTGGATTAAATTACATCTTATTTTCTTTACTTTTTTTTTTTGTCATTGTTGACGGTACACTTTACCATTCATTTGAAGAATCCTATAAATATTAAGGTATGAGATATATGTGACAGCATGATTCAACACAATTTTACAGCTTATACTGCATATTCAGATTTTAATTGATGCAGCTAAATCCTTCGTGTATTTTACATTAGCTCTTTTAAAATAACACATTGTCCATGTTGGCATTGGTTCAGAAGATGAAATATCAAACTTGGAAGTCATGACCTTATTATGTAGCTGATTGAATATCACTTTCACCCAAGACTCACAATACACTACACGAAGGTATTGAAAGTTGGGAAGATTGGATCCATATGAAACCACAATGATAGTGTAATAGTAATTCTAATGGTGGCATACCATAAGAACCAAAGACATACCGTAAGTTTCATGTACATGGCTTCCGAAGGCTGCAAGCGTATAACGAATTCATTTCTACCTTGCTTTTTACCTGCAAAATAGAATCCAGAAATATGTCACTCTTCACACTTTGGATGACCAAAACATGAAACTTTAAATTAAATTTCCAGAAAGTACCAAGCCATGCATGTACCAATTTTTGTAGAGAACAAAAAACAAGAAATAATGCATGGTAAGTGACATTTTCAAAATTTTCATCAATAAATAATGAAATAGTATGCAGTATGCTGTTCACAAGGCATGCTAGTGAACAGGGAGAGAAATGGGTTTGACTCTAAGTTGCAGGCTGTGTTTAAGACGGCTTTTGGCATAGTATAGGAGAAAAAATAATCTCGATCATGGGATTCCTACTCTTAGTAGAGTTTTCCAAAAATCATTAAATGATATTGGCGTGAAAATGAAAGATCTCTTTCTTTCCAAAACAACACAAAAGATCCCCATGTTGCAATTTTTGGAAATTCTACTGAGTGAAAATTCCAAAATAACAAATTATTTTCTCCATTCTTGAAATGGCAATGAGCCAATGCCACCACAATTCGACCTAGAAATTTGCATAGACACAAAAATGCTTTTATCCATGTACTATAAAAGTAAGCATATACAGCTTTTCCATGGTGTTTTTCCTATTGACTGTCTGGCTCGGCCATTTCAGCAGCAAAGAAAATTTGTTCTGCAAAACACCACCAGTGTGAGTGTGAGCCTTTGTGCTCTCATTGTTGGTTCCAAGCCCAGATAATGGACGATTGTGTCAGCTAGAAAGGCCAGCATAAAAAGTTCTCTGTATCGACGTTTCAAACTCATGCCAGGGCATTCGTCCTTGATTAGAGTGGAAAGGAGGAACAGGATTCTTGTAGCGAACCCCAATTAGTTGTGGTGAGGCTTAGATGATGATGAGAAAAAAAATTCACAATTTTGCAGCTTCTACTCTCAGTTCAGAAGCTTCTCACAAATTGCAAAATGGAGCTTTTAGAGCTCTTTCATATATACATGGGTAAGATTTCATGGTTTACGAAAAAGTTAACTAAGAGTAAAAATGCTAAATTATTTCTCCTCTTGAGACAAATGCAACCAGTGTTCGAAGTATCAGTATCGCTACAAGTTTCGCTGGCCAAGGATACGGAAACGATATTGATATCGCTGATAACCGGAAATGGGGGGAAACATGGGGAAAACAGTGGAATTTTCAGCGAAACTTCAGGAGATGTTAAAGTGTACATGTTTACATATTTAGAAATTTTAAAAAAAAAAATTTTAAAAAAAAAAAAAAAAAAAAAAAAATGGCAAAAAGAATGCATACATAACAAGTTCTCATTTAATGGGGCCTTAAAAGCATGTGTTGTTGTAAGGAATCAGTCCAACCATCCCATCGGGCCTATTTAACCATCCAACGTTCCATCCAAACATCCATCGATATTGCAAAATATCAACAACACATGATATTTCACCAAGAAATCATCAACAATTGGAAAGGAAACGAAAGATCGTGGTCTCAATATCGGGCGTGTTGCGATATCGATAATATCGAGATATTATCAATGACAAATTAAACACTACATACAACCATGTGCCCGTGAAAAAAAAAATTTTGAAATAAAAATCTTTCTAATAAACAAAAATTTTGATGATATCAATACATTGGCAATATTATTGAAATATTGTCGATACACTTATGACACAAGCATTACCTAGAATTTACATAGTCGAAAATATTGGCGAAATTGATGCATTGGCAATACAAGCAATAACTAGAATTTACGTAATTGACAATATTGGCAATTACATTAGCGATATTGATATGTTGGCGATACTTAGCTATACATTGCTAATACCTGGAATTTTCGATACTACCAGTGTTATCAGTATCGCTACCAGTGTTATCGGTATCATTGATCTAGAGATAAAGATAATATCAGAGATATTTCGATAATATCAGAGATAATTCTCGAACACTGAATGCAACCTATACAACTATACATGCTCAAAGTGCACCTGGGGTTCATGCATGATTTTGAAGTAGCTTTTCATTTAAACTGATCATCACATGCTGTCCATGCATAATATCAATTTCAAAAGTGAGTAGTACAGCATAAGCTTAAAAGGCAAGTTTCACCAAGAAAGGCAATGGAGAAACATTTCTAAGACAACTAATCTCGGAAGTTGTGCACTACAACTGGAACTATAAAAGAAGGTCAAATGCCATACATTTGAAGATATCACCAGGAACGTCCTTAAATTGAACACGAATTTCTGCTTTCCTTGAATTTAACGCTTTTCCCGCCTTCATTATAAAAGGAACACCTAGCAGTAAAGGTTGATTAAACATTGATGTTAGAATAACAAATAAAAAGTGGCTATCAAATCAACATAATGATAAGGAATACACAAAATCAATACTCATCAAGCTCTATATGTAAATATAAGTCAAGTTGATGTTAAAAAACAAATAGGTAAGAAAAGATGCATTGCTGCAAGCAAGTTGATAACTTTGAAATGCTTATGTCACACCTTCCCATCTTTCATTGTGTATTCGAAGAACCACAGTTGCAAACGTAGGGGTGTTCGAGTTATTTGAAACAGTTGGATCATCTTTGTAGCCCTCATACTGTCCAAGAACAACCTCTTCATCTGATATGGGTAGGACAGATTGAAGAACCTGAAATTTGACATAATTCTCAGAGGATACAGGATAGCAGTCCTTAACTAGGAAAATGTATTGTGGAAGTCTTAATTAAAGAAAAAGGATTTGATGAAAGATATTTCAGAATCTAGAAAAGCTGTAAAGATTTCAATATTCAAGTGATGGAAAACAGTTGTGAAAAGGCTATGACGGCAGTAATCGTAATTGTCTGGAAATATTGATACCTTGTAAATATTACGAAGTCTAAGTGCAAATGACAAAATAAAAATACAAAGGCAGAGAATAAAGATCACCTTCACTTTCTCATCCCGGATGTGCTCCGGTTTAAGAGACACAGGCTTCTCCATGGCAACCAGACAAAGAACCTACAGTAGCATCCAATATAATCTTCTCAGTTTAAATTCAAGTTCCACATCACCAAAGTTCAAAAACTTGAGGCTATTCAGAATCAGCCTTCAGATTTCCAAGTTGGACTCATCCAAACTAATGGAAATTCACCAATATCCTAAAAACAGTAAAGTGATTCGAGGAGAATCAAAGCTTTGACTAGTCACTTAGAGCTAGGCTAAACGAAGTCAATTTGGCGGAGTTCCACATCAATTAACAAGAGCTCTTATTCATCACAATTCAAATGCTAAATAAGTATATCATGAAAATAATAAAATTAAAAATTAAAAAAAAAAAAAAAAGAGCAAGAAAGCAATGCTTTCTCATAGCAGAAAGCAAAGAAACAAGGATGATATACGGTCCGAATCAATTGCGATTTTGAGAGAATCGAAGTTTTGGCTAATCGCTCAGACTAGGCCAAATAAAGTCAATTTGGCCAAGTTCAGCACCAATCAACAAAATCTCGAATATTCATCACAACTCAAATATAAACAAGTATATCATGAAATTAATACACAACAAAAGATCAACTCGAATCAGTATAGTCGACTTGAGTCCATCAGATCTCACCAAGACTTGAGAAAAACTTTATTTGGAACCGATTGAGGTGGTTTGGCCATGTTGTAACAAACCCTGGTAAAGGGAACTTCGATTAGAATTGATGAACCTACAAAATAATGGACCCATTTGGGGCAGTTTAGCCGTGTAGCAACAAACCCTGATGGGTGGTAAGGGAACTACAATTATAATTGAGGGCCCTGAAGGGAGGCTGAGAGGAAGACCCAAAAGGATTTGGATAGAGGTAAGAGAAAGGATATGGAGGGCTTTTCACTAATTCAAGATGGGGCCTTAGGAATTTACAGGGAAACAGGATTGGTATAGCTGACCCCAAATAGCTGGAACAAGGCTATGATGGTGATGGTGGTGGTGGTGTGGTGGTGAGATAATATTAAGTATAGTCAATGGACACTGTGATGACTCTTAACCATCCCATAAACAAATAAGTGCATTGACACCTGAGAGTGGGGAGCATAGGCAAATAATATCTGACAGAATGTTGTAATAAAGACAATGAGTTGGAAGCTTTAGAAGTATTGGAGAAAGTGCCATATGTGCTCTGTACAATACTGTCAGGGCTGAGAGGCCGGACAAACAATAACAATAAATAACACAGCAACTGTCAAGAAGAGACTAGATCCAATTTCAATTATTATGAAGTTGAGACATTACCAATTGCACAATTAGTGTTGAGGTCAGCTGCTTTCAATGAAGTTTTCTATCAATCGTACTAGTACACAGAAATCACATTAAGAATCAGAAGCAAGCATTTTTTTATTTTTTATTTTTTTGAAAGGTTATGAATATCATTAAACCAAAACAAAAACACAACAGAGAAGGAAAAAACAACAACAAAAACAAGAACAACAAAAGGCAACGCTGAGATAGCGTCAGCCCTTAAGCAACAAGGAACAAGAAATCGTCTTCCCTTAGGCAGTCAGCATAAGTGGCCCACTCAACCACCAAGGTCGAAACTTTGAGAGAAACGGAATTGGCCGAGGAGGAACAATTTCTAAAACATCTATCATTTCTCTCGACCCAAACTGACCACCAGATAGCAGGAAGGACCATCCTCCAAATCTGGGTCTTCATCTTCCCAATTCTGAAGCTGTGCCATGCTTGGATGAGGAGATCCACCGAGCTGGAGGTGCACCAATTGATTTGGAATCTTCTAGCGAAGACCGCCCATATTTGAGGAACGAAAGGGCAGTGGATTAATAAGTGATTTATGGACTCCGCGTTCTTCATGCAACAAAGACAAACATTGGGGATGATCATCCCTCTTTTTCCCAAATTGTCGATGGTGAGGATCTTCTTATTGACAACCAGCCAAGCAAATGCTGCAATTTTGGGGGGCGCAGAGGAGGACCAAACCAGAGCTGAAGGGAGGGGAGCTTCAGGGAGTTGAGGGCGCATAATCCTCTTGTAAAAAGAGCTAACAGAGAAGGAAGAGGACTTCTCCATATTCCAAATAGTTCTGTCATCCGTGTCAGGACTGGGGGAAGCTTTGTAAATGCGATCTAACAGATTGGCCAGAATTGGAATCTCCCAGTCTTCCAAATTTCTTCTGCACTGGACTACCCACTCCGTCTTCCCACCCATAACAGAGTAACTGTCGGCGATGCTGATATCTTTGTCTGAGGCTATCCGATAGATTGAAGGAAAGGCATCTTTAAGGGGCCTGTCACCAGCCCATTGGTCCTTCCAGAATCTGATTCTGTCTCCCCTTCCTAACTCGAAACCGATGCCTTTAAAAACCTCATTTTGAATGCGAAGGATACCTTTCCAGATGTTGGAAGCTCTATATGCTGATGAAGAATTAGTCCACCAACCCCCTGGCGAGCAGCCATATTTGCTCTTGATCAGAGAATTCCATAAGCTGCCGTCTTCCGAGCCTAGTCTCCATATCCACTTGCCAAGGAGAGCCTTGTTCATACACCTGAGATCTCTAATACCTGCTCCGCCATCACTCTGATGCCTGCAAACGTGCTTCCAGCCCATCAAGTGCATTCTTTTCTTGTCCTCTTTGCCATGCCACAAAAAATCACGACACAGCTTGTCAATGGAAGCCAACATTGAATGAGGACATTTGAATAAGGACATAAAATAAATGGGGAGATTGGAAAGGGCAGATTTGATAAGGGTTAGGCGACCTCCGAGGGAAAGAAAGCGACATTGCCATTTGGCCAGGAACTTATCGAACCTGTTGACGACCTTGTTCCAAGCCGCTTTAGGAGGAGCACCAATAGGAAGCGGAAGGCCGACGTAGGAGGTCGGAAATGAATCTACACGACAACCAAAACGTTTCGCAAATGAGAGGGCTTCGCCATCTTCCAGATTGACCCCATATATCTTGGATTTTCCCATATTAACCCGCAGGCCAGATACCGCCTCGAAGCATTGAATGGCTGTGCACAGGTTGTCCATCTTATCGGAGGAAGCCTCTGAAAAAATCAGGATGTCGTCTGCAAATTGCACGTGGGAAACCGGGCTGCCCAAACCTTCTATTTTGATACCACATAGAATACCTTCTGCCTGGCCTTTTAGAAGTATGCAGGATAGAGATTCACCCACTAGGAGAAAAAGGAAGGGAGACAAGGGGTCCCTTAGTCTAAGACCCCTGCTGCCTTTGAAATATCCCTTCAGCGAACCATTGAGCAGCACAGAGAAAGACGGCGACCGAATACATTCGGCGATCCAGCTACTCCATCTTACCCCGAACCCCATCCGCTGCATCATATAAAGGAGGAAGTCCCAGACAACGTGATCGTAAGCCTTCTCTACGTCCAGGCTGCAGAAGATACTCTTTAAGCCAGATCTAGAGACTGAGTGGAGACATTCGTTGATGATGAGGGCGCAGTCCACTATCTGTCTGTCGGGAATGAACGCACATTGGTTAGGAGAAATAATCGAACCAATTACCTTCTTTAACCTGGTGGCCAACACCTTTGCTAGGATTTTGTAAGGACTGCTGATGAGGCTGATGGGGCGGAACTCATTGAAGGAAGTTGCTCCCGGGATCTTGGGTATGAGAGCGATGGAGGAGCCGAGAACTTTGGACAATCTGCTTCTAACGTGGAACTCCTCCATAAAAGCCATCACGTCCGGTTTAAGCATCTCCCAAAAGTGGCTGAAGAATCGGATCGGGAATCCGTCAGGGTCGGGAGCCTTGTCACCTTGGAGGGCATTGATAGCCGCACTAACCTCTTCCGAAGAGAAGGGAGATTCTAAGGATCGAGCTTCCTCAGAGGAGAGGGAATTGACTTGAAGGTTGTCTAGGCGAGGTCTGATCCATTGGTCATCTTTGAGAAGCCTGCTGAAATGGGAGATTGCCTCTGTTTCAATCGAATTTTGGTCTTCAATACAAGACCCGTTGATCAGAATGTTGTTGATCTTGTTAGAGCTGGAATGCATGTTAGCTAGGCTGTCGAAGAATTTCAAATTTCGGTCCCCATCTTTAATCCATTTAGCTTGGGCTTTTTGCTTCCACGAGATTTCTCTTTCCCGAACTCTAGCGGAGAGGCTCTGAATGAGCTGAATTCTCCTAGCCAAGATATCTTTCGACATGGGAGTGGATTCAGCTTAGAGATCAATCGCCTAGATCTCAGTGAGCAACGATTCCGTCTGTCCTTCTCTGTTATTCCATTCAATCAGTTTCCATTGTTTCATCTTTGCTTTCAGCAACCTTAGCCTGCAACTGAGCCTGTAACCTGCGAAGCCCTGGACCTGGAAGCTATTCCACCACTCGGCAACTAACTTGGATAAGCCCGGGATTTCGAGCCACGAGATATCAAATTGGAATGGCTTAGGGCCCCAGTTGAGCTCTTCCGTGGAAAGAGTGATCGGCCAGTGATCCGAAGTGATTCGAGGGAGGATTGACTGGAAAGCTGAGGGATACTGGGCCATCCACTCTACTGACAGAAGGAAACAATCCAACCTGGAAAGAATTGGGTTTAATCTGCCATTGGTCCAAGTGAATCTTGACCCAAGCAAAGGAAGATCCACCAGGCCGTTGTCATCGATCCATCTCGAAAACGCTTTCATTGCTGCAGTAATCCTTGAGCCTTCAGACTTTTCTTCTGCAAATCTGATTATGTTGAAATCGCCTACGAAGCAGCAGGGGCTTGAAAATTTCTGTCTGGCAGTAGACAGCTCTTCCCATAGAAGCTTCCGATCATAATCAATCGATGGGCCGTACACAACACAGATGACAATAGTAAGGCTCGACGCTGCCTCCTTCAAGATCACCGACAGAGAGAACCTGCCTGTCCAACTCTACTGTAGGTCCCAGATAAAAGATCTCCAAGCGACCAGAATACCTCCTGCAGACCCATTTGCATCTAGAGAGGCCCATTTGGCATCCTTCACCTTTCATAGAGAACTCATCAAACGATCGTTGAAATTCAGAACTTTAGCTTACTGAAGACATAATTTGAGGATTGTTTCTCCCACACAAATCCTTAATTAACTGCCTCTTCTGATTTGAGCCCACTCCCCTGACATTCCAAGACAAAATCTTCATGGGCAAAACGAGCTACCCCGGTCTGACTGTCTCCCTGCTTCGACTGGAATGAGAGCTGAACTGCTCGAACTCGTCTCTAGACGTTGGAGGTCTCTGGAGCTGCGTGATCTGGCAATCCGTTTTCTGGGGGATCTAGGCGCAGTAAGGGGTCTCCCGCAGTGTTCGACACATTCAAACAGCGTGATAAAATCTTCTGGGCAATCTCCAAAAGACAGGCCAAGTAATCTACCCACATGACCCATGGCATCCCAGATCCATTTCTTCTTGTGCATTTTGTTAACTAATTTGGCCCTGCTTTCTTCCATGATGTTGCTAGACCCACCAGAGTCTGCCTGAGGACCTGATGATCCATCTCTGATTTGCAGTGGCTCAACTTCAATGACTACCTCTTCCTGCGTCTCCTGAAAAAGCGAAACGAGGTTTTGGTCGGACGAATCAGAACGGGCAGAAGGATGGGAGACCAACTGGGGACAAGGGGAAAGAGGGCCGTCGGAGGAAACCTCATCTCACCTGAGAGGCTGTTAACGTCGTTATCGAAAAGGACAAGATCTTCGCTCTGCATACCTGTGTAGAGGAGAATCATTTGATGAAAGTTGGGGGTGCAGATAGGGTGTGGCATGATCCAAGGACTAGGGGGACCTTCCAAGGGAGATTGACCGGGGAGTCTGCTAAAGAGGGAGTTGCGCGCCAAGGTGAGAGGGAGGTTGAGATCCAGGGGAGATGGGGGAGGGAGCTCAGAGACTTCCTGAGAAGGGGGATGTAGAAGAAAGCGAGGGCGCCCTGCGCTATTGAAAATGAGAGTCCTCTCTAGACAGAGGCTCGAAGACCCTTCTGGGTAAGGGGGGATTGGCGATAGGAGCGTGCGCCACTTGGATAGGTACTGAAGTCAGACGATGAGGATCTGATACTGGAGAAAATGGATGGTGAACAGTTGGCGCCCGATCCGCTCGAGAGAGCATTTGAATCGGATGGGAGACATCCGTCGACGGAAGACAAGGAAGTGACGCCACGTAGCTAGGTTCGAAGCCGAACCTGACAGCATCGATCGTCGAACTGGCTGATGGCGTGACACCTGTCGGCCGAGGCAAAGGAGGCAGAGAGAAATCTGACGCATTGGGCGGGACACCGAGACGTGGCAACGTCTCCGGCTCCCGATCGTGACGCGAATTAAATGGGTCTAACACCCTGGGAAGCGTGATGATACGTGTCCGCTCCTCCGACGTCCAATGCCTGCAGCGGTCGTCTCGAGGAATAGTCGCAGCCCGCTCGCCGGTGCCACGTGTGTTCATCTCTGCAATGTCGTGCGGAGAAGTTTCGAAGGGATGGGCTCCATCGTCTGCCGAGCGAGCACGTGGCGAGACGTTCAGAGAACGGTGGGGATACGAGTCCATAGGAGTAAGCATCGTGCCACGTGGCGGCCGGAGAGGGGCGTGTGTCACGCGTTCTGAGTGTTTCTGCCTCGAGAGAGAGGATACTCTTCAATGCTCCGCTGGTGTACAGGGGTCGTGCACCTTCTTCCTGCATCGGGACCAGTGTTGCCGGGGGCAGACCTTCTCTCAGCCTCCAAAGATCTCCCCATCTTGGGGCGGCGAAGCCATCAGATTCCGTATATAGAGGAAGAGTGACGTTCCTGTTGTCCGCCATTACTGTGATGTGGTGAGGCAGAAGCCTCCCTTTCTGTTTGCGAATCCGCACTCTCAGAACAGCCATTTCTTCCCCACTCTTAGACTTCGGGTCGAGCTCGATAAAGTATCCTAAAATGGAGGCCACCGATAGGAAGAAGTCCTCCTACCAACCCAAACATCTTCTGTATTAAACATGGAAAACTCATTTCAACGCTTGACGGCAGAGATCAGTCCGTCCGTGAATATCGCCCCTGCGATTATCAGAATGTCGAGGTTGACGTCTGGTTTTCCTTTGATCCATAACTCGTTATATCTGATGGGTCTTATTGAATACTTATCAGGCGGGATTCTACAGCATTCATCTATCCAGGATTTGGCTTGGGAGATAGAAACACCTCTTTTGTTATCAGGACGACAGAATCTTGAAGATCCACCATCGATTTGAGAAGAGAAAGCTAGTCGACTTTCAACGTATACTTCATTTCTTCAGGAGGTAAGGGCTCGTCTGTACCTACCTTCCCTGCCTTGTCCACCTTTTTTCTGCCCTTCTTCTTACTGTCGTCTTTCCTTTTGGTCTTGATCGGAGGATTTATTGGCGCGTTGGGAAGTAGGAGAACTTCCTTGAAAGACCTTCCTTCTGACGATGGGTTGATAGTTGCATGCGCAGTGGGAGAGGATATCTTCTGCGTCTCAGGCTGGGATCCAGGAGGTATTGTTTTGGATGAGATCTGTCTGCTTTGTGGGCCATATCTGGCCCTCTGAACTATCATCTTTCTACCTCCGAAACTTTCCCCATTCAATGTATGAATCGCCTCATATAATTCTTCTTCTGTACTCATGCGAATGAGGGCAAAGCCTCTGTAACGCCTGGTTAATTTATCCCTTGGCATAACTACATCCATGACCACCCCTGCACGGTCAAAGACTCTGGAAATATTGATAGGCAACCACCCCTCTGGGTATCCTTTTGCGAAGAGAGTAGGATAACTCTCTAAGGGTTTGCATTTCTCCTTTCCTCTCGTTGTCTCGCTTCGCCTCCTCTTAGAAATCTCCGTCCACTGCTCCGTGTCCGGTCTGTCCCTCTGCAACGAAGCGTCGTCAGGGATAATTTCTGCCTGCTCTGTCTGCTTTTCCGTGACAGTATCATCATCGTTGGCATCTTCATCGTTTGTGTCGCGTCTTCGGAAGGGCGTCCTTAGCGGGAGGGCGTCCTCGTTCTATTGGCGTTGGTAGCTCATCGGCGTTGATGAATGTTATTATTACTAACAGCCTTCGCTTGTATGAAAGTTTTGCGGTCCATTGTCCATGAGAGTGATCATCTCTGGTAATCAAAGGTTATGGTGTCTCGGTTAAAGAATGTGATAGGGGAAGAATCGGAAGCAAGCATTGTTCAATGTTATCTCTTAATTCTGTCTCTAGATGTGTGTATTTTGTCAATTCATACATTATCTCTATTTTCTAGCAATTGCATATTGATGGGAAGAACTCATTGCATAGTCAAAAAAAAAAAAAAAAAAAAATCACCCATTCCTGTTCCTTGGTCACTATTGTCTTGTTTGTGCGTAGCAACCCTGTTACTTGTCTCACTGTTTGCACAAAGTGAAATACTGGAAACTTCTATTCGATCTACATGGTTGGATTGTAGATTAATATCACCAAGATCTAAGACTTCATTCATTAATTATTGCATTTAGTATTCACACCTTGAGATGCCCATCTAAACTTTCAACTTTCTGACTTCAAATTGGATAACACTTTCCAGTTTTTAAGGATAAAGGCATTCATGTAGAATTGAATTTACCTTTGTGAAATATTTGAGCATGAAATCCATGGAACTAAAAATACAAATTTAACTATAAGAACAACATGTGCACAGATTATGCTTGAAGAGAAGTATAAAGTTTTCATTTTTATCCAATGTTCGGTGATGAAACCAACCATCGAATGCATAGAGTAACCTAAATGGTCAATGTACTGAGCCTTCCTATCAAAATTGATAGTTTCGCACAAGACATCCATAGTTGCATGTCCATATAGCACACTTAGTTCTTTGGTGTTTTGTATCACTGAATATCAAGTGGCCTTACCTGCAAGAGATGATTTTGAATGATATCTCGAATGATTCTGCAAAAAAAAAAAAAAAAAAAAAAAAGCATGTTTATAGGTAACTTGTTAGAATATCAGAATAGGTAAACTTCCTAATCCAGTTGAAATGTGAATTAACATGAATCCATCCTGAAGTAAACACTAAAGTGAAGGCCGAAGCTAACTTTCTAAATACTGGAAGTTCTCACTTAATGAAGGAGAAACATGACTTTTTATCACATACATTTTCCACAACATGGTAGACATTATTAGAACCAAATAACATACCCATATTCATCAAAATATCCACCCCGACCTTCAGTCCCAAAGTCCTCCCTGAACACTATCTGCAAAGAAAAGTCACCTCTTGAAATGTTCAATGATGAAACAAAAGTTTTGCAATGTAGCAGGTAGCTTTTTCAGAGGAGATACAATATTTTGTTAGAGTGCACACATAGATTTGATCTCTTCAGGAAGAATAGTTAGATTTTTTTTTTTTTTTTTTTTTTTCGAAGGCTGAAGAATAATCAGATTTTGTGCAAGGGTAACAAAGACGGAACATTTGGACACATGGTTCATGACCAATATGGCAAAGTCTCATATATTAATTAAAATACAAGCAAAAACTGCCCCAATCACAAGGAAACATGTGGATATGGGTAAACAAAATACATTTAAATTTGATTGCTTCCTTTTTTATTCAAAGTCAAAAGCAGCTCATACATATAGAAATAATAATATTTAAAAAATAATAATAAATAAATAAATAAAACTCCAGTAGCAACCTTCATTTTTCGTAACACAGATTTTCACAAAATAGTATTATTGAGAACAGTTACTATATGGGCAATGTACTAGTAACATCATCTAAGACAAAAGGAAACAGAAAGGAGTTGGCTATGCCGATCCAAGGATCATGCTATGATCTTTAGAATATTTTAAAGAAAGAGATATGATCACCGAAAACCTGCCGTAGACTAACCTAACCTACTACCCATTTTCACAAACTTTGACCTTGAAAAGGAAAATTTGAAAACAAAAATTCCAATGGCATAAAAAAAGGGGCCGTACCATACAACCAGCTCAGGTGATTGGTTCTCCAAAAACCTTACCTTTATCTTCAGTGCATTTACAACAATGAGCCCATTAATTGAGAACAAATATAACTACCCAAAAGATTTCATTGGAAATATTCTCACCTGTATGTTGTCAATGTTATCGCGGTTCCAGAGGGGCAAAAATAAGCGATTTGCAAAACGAAGCACCAACTGCAAATTCCAACAGATAAATGACAGGAAGATCAGCAAAGTGTAAAAAGACATTAGGGAAACATTGGTTAAATTAGGGTCGCACGTATTACCAAATTCTGCACCAATTCCTTTCCCAAGTAATGGTCAATACGATAAATCTGTGGTTCATCAAACAGCTCTCCCAGCTGAGCACTCAGATCTTCTGCAGTACTCAAATCCTTGCCGAAAGGCTTCTCAACAACAATCCGAGTCCATCCACCAAGATCAGCTGAAAAACAAAAAATACTAAGAACAACTACAATGAAATTTCATCATAGATGACTGAATTTTCTTTAGCAACAGAGAAGTCAGAGGCATTTGAGGACCAATCATTAGGCACAGGTATGAATAATTTCTCTACTGAATAAATTGACAAGAAATTCAAGCTCTTTAATAATGAACAAGAGCAGTGACTTCAACAATCAGAAAAGTATTAGAGAACCTCATGGTTAGCACCGACAAGCACTCCATTACAAATGTATAATGGGGTATTAGTTGACGTCCACATGCATCTCTTTCCTAAATGATGTGATTCCTTCAATGTGATCTGATATCACAACTCACAAGATTCAAACCAAGTCATATTGTGCATCTATTGAATAATGTGTGTTATTTGTATATATTCCAAGGTACTGAAGGACCATCCTTTTTTCATTATGATATTTCCATTGCTTGCTTCAGCTTCATAATTGACTCATGCTGGTTGTCTTTCTTCTCTAGAAGAAAGTTGTTGTTTAACATAATATAGTACCACAAAGTTGATCAGGCTCATTTGACATAAAACAATTAGCCTTGGGAGTTTTTTTTTTTTTTTTTTTTAATAAATAAATAAATAAAACACAAGCAATGTTATGATTGTCTATTAGTAATAATTCCAGTTCTATGCTGCATGTTTTTTCCAACATCGTTACTTCCTCTAATGCCTTAGTACAGTGGATAGTTGTTTGCTCTTCAATTGTTGATGCAGGACAATTAACCACTTGCTCTAAAAGCTTGAACTAATAGATCATGGCAAATTAATTCCTTTATCTCATAGCCCAGGCCCCACATTTATGGGTTAGGTCCTTGGCCGAACCCTCCTCGTGGGCCCCAAAATCACATGGGTTCCGCCTCACACGGGCCGCCCACCCCGAGTGTGTCCCTGCATCCCACAAGCCACCCCACTCGAGCCCGGTGTGAAAATGCCCCTGTATAAATCACCCCCGATGAGGAGTCTCAAACACGAGACCTCCTACTCTGATACCAACTTGATGCAGGACAATTAACAACTTGCTCTAAAAACTCGAACCGATAGAGCATGGCTAATTAATCCTTTTATCTCATAGCCCAGGCCCCACATAAATAGGTTAGGTCTTCGCCCGAACCCTCCTCGTGGGCCCCAAATCACATGGGTTCCGCCCCCTCGTGGGCCTAAAATCACATGGTTTCTACCTCACATGGGCCACCCACTCCGAGTGTGCCTCTGCATCCCAAGGGCCACCACACTCGAGCCTGATTTGAAAATGCCCATGCATTAGTTTTGGCCATGGATTACTGATGGATGTCCATAGAAAATGGGAGTAGAATCAAAGATGTAGGCTACCTTAGGTACATGAACTGCTCTTGCAAGTCAACCTTTTCCTACTTCACCAAGAGCATTGGATCCAGATCACATATATGGGTGAGAAAGGAGGTTAGAACTGGAAAACAATGAACAAAATTGCTTGGGACGTGAGACAGAAGAATGTCCATCTATCTCTAAATATGTTTATGTACCATCTTCATATACAATATTTACACATAACTGCAAAATAATGTGACAAAATATGGTTACAATATATAACAATGATGTGCATTACATAAAGAACCTATAGAATTCTAAGATTAAATAAGAATTTACAATGAAGAAAAACAATAACAAATTAATGCCACCAATGGCCCAAAATGGAGTTAAATGATCAAGTTTGCCAACCAAGATAAGTGAGCAATAATTGATGATGGGATTTCTGCATATCATCTAAATGGTGATTAGAAAAGATGCAAAGATAAATAGACCTCCAAAGTTCTCTCAAGAATGAGGAATCAGTCTCAATATCATTTATGTTCTTGTAAATAGTGGGGAGACTGCAAGAGGGGACGATCGAAGTGGCGCAACAGTTTGAGAACAGCTTTAAGGTGTCAATCAGCTTCGACAAGAGGAAGACCACTCCAAAGAGAGGTGAGAGAAAAGATCTACTTGGATATGACGGTTAGGGTGGCTAAAGCAAGAAGGGAAGAAAGAAGAAGGTGAGTCGATGAGAGAGGAAGGGTGAGAGATGGTGGAGTGGCTAATCAAGCATGGGAGTTTGGAAGGGGTTAGGAGAGGGCAAAAGGGGGAGGAGAGAGAGGGTGAGAGGGTTAGACATGGAGAAGTGGGGAATAGGAGAAAGAGGGGGAGAGCTTGATAGAAGTAGCGAATGGAAAGCAGGTTATGGGAGAAGGGAGTCGTGTGAGAGAGAGGGCGAGGGGGAAGAGGTGGGGAGGGATGATAGAGAGAGGAAGGAGACTGGATGCCGATGGGGGAAGAGAGGGCCTGCTAAGAAGAAGGGGGCTTTCATCCTTGGGCCTTTCTCAGAGCCGCCCACCCTCTTTGTGGAAAACTTCCCGAAGGGGCGGATAGATGTCAATTTCAGAAGGGTGTTCGGCTAAGCCAGGACAGTGAAGGAAGTCATGATCCCTCGGAAGGACTCACAGGAGATTAGAGTCTTTGCTTTTGTACATCTGGATAAAGCGGAGGAGGTCACGCAGGTGGTGTCAGCCATAAACGGAAGAGGTTCGAAGCGTGCAAGATATCAGTCAAGTGAGCTCAGTATAGGCTGGAGGCCATCAACAGAATTGTAGTAGGAAAGGAGAAAGGCAAGGAGAGTCACACCTGAAGGAAGAATGCGAAGGCGAGAAAGGTTGAGAGCAACGACAAGGGAACAAATGGACAAAGGAGGCTGGAGGTGAGCCGTCGTATAGAAATGTGGTGGCAAACCAAGTCAGAGGAGGTAAGTCGGCTAAAGTTGAACTTCAAGGGCCAAAAGGTGATTGAAATTTGTTGGGATTGGAATTTTATGGAAATTCATTACAGTTCTCCAACCTAGTTCCTTGTTGGTTTAACTAATTAATGTGATGGGAAATCGAGTGAAGAAAAAAAGGGGAAAAGTGGAATCAGGATTCAAGGGGAGGAATGCTCGTGCAGCCACAATCCGTCGAGAGGAACTAACCAAATAATAGCTACAGGAACCGATAGGGAGAGAGAAGGGAAGTGCATCGAGTTGTGAAGTAGGGAAGGAGATGGAAGAAAGCGAGGTAGGAAGCTAGACGGAAGTTCATGGCAAGAAACACGAAGTGAAGAAGAAACGCATGGTGACGAACAAGTTACGGGAGCTCCCAACACCACCGGGCTTAGCTTCCCCGAAGGATGGCTTCCAATCAACTTCTCCAAGGTTTTCGACAAGGCAGGAAAGGTTAGGGAACTCATCATTCCTTTATCTCCATATAGTATAAAAGTTCCCCGGTATCAGCAATACCAGCAATAGTATCTGATACCAGGAATACTTCCATAAAATACCAGAAATTCACAAGAAGTTTGGGAAAACCCCAAAAATGAAAAAAAAAAAAAAAAAAAAAAAAGCTTGGATTTGGGGGAGAAAGACTTTGTTCTTAAGTAATTTCAACCACTCCTTTTGGTTTTTGTTGAATCAAAGCTTGGATTTGGGGGAGAAATCTCGACTTGACATGAGGACGAGCCAACATTTGAGTGGGTGAATTGGAGAAATTGGAGAGATCCTAATTTCCTCCATTTTTTACTCCCCAAATTGAGTATGGATATTTTATTACTTGCAGTGTATGGTAATTGTATGATATGAACTCACTTTGGACAAAACTACTACTTCTCGATACCACATAGGATCATGTAAAATGGAAACTTATAATGTATAAGTTTTTTTTGGAATACTTTGATTCCTAAATGTGAAAACGTGTCTTTTAACATCTCCTAAAATTCTACTGAAATTTTTCATCTTTTTTCCCAATGTTTCCCTCAATCATCAAAATTTATCCAAGTATCAGCGATAATACAACGATTGATACATATTTCCATATCCTTGGTCATCAATACATGTAATGATACCAATACTCTAAACGCTAGATGGATTTGAATCATGCATCAAGCGCACTCCATCATGTATCAAAATGCATGTGTACACTAACAGGCAACGGCTTTTCAGATGTTGCTTGCTGGCTAAAAAGCTTATTCATAAAATGTACTAGCATGCTCATATGAGTAGAGGAACTTGGTGCTTTGAGAAGAATGACTCAATGACGCGAGTTCTGCTTTGTTGGTTGGCCCTACACGTCACCAGATAGATCCTAACCCCCTAACAGTGAATTTGGAATAACGATAGCTCTCCCAGGTTCTACTAAGATATGAATTCAGCCCATGGAGGGCTTGCATTAGGCTCGACAGTCAACCACCCCCATTCCATCTTCCACCCCAACATACCCCCTAGGGAAGGCAAACTATCTATGAGGGGACATCCCTGGACCGAACAGTCAGTCATCAAGTGGGCCAAACAAGTTTGAAAAATGAACAATTCAGAGAAGTTGACCAGTGGTCCACATTCAGTGAACAACTTTGGCACACCTAAAGAGAAGATCACCCAGATTTGTGCACTACGGTACATATCAGATGAGGCCCACCTTGTGAACGGCCAGATCCCACATGTGATCCAGCGACAAGGATTCTAATCCTGCAAGCGGGAGTATCTTGCACACTTCTAAACCTCAAATCGTAATCCCTACAAAACTAACAAAATGACATATATGCCCCTAATCCAGCCCATGCCAGAAAATAACACAACAGGTTTTTTTTTTTTTTTTTTCAAATGGCATCGCCACAAGTTATTTTGTGGAAGTACCTTCACCAAAACATAGCTAAGGGCGTGTTTGGATTCACCTTTTGGTTGTATTGTATTGTATCTGGTACTGTTCACATATACGTTGGACGATATTCAGAATACATCCAGCGGAGACGTGCCACTAACCAATGTTTGGATAGGACGTATTACTTTAGCATGTATAAATTTCATGCTAAATCAATGTTTGGAAACAATCGAATAATGGCACACGATATATATACGTGCGTGTAAGGAAGCCCATCTACGGCTGTCTCATGTGCAGAGTGAGATATATGTGCGAGATCAAAGCCATCCATCAGATCAGTGCCGTCATATGGGTGCCTTTGAAAAAAAATTCAGGCCTATCCAATGATCATTTGAGCTACAGTTTATGAAGCCAATGGATGGCATAAAAGAAGAGTTATTCTAAGCCATGATCTTGTTTCTTGTATTCTGGATTGTTAGACAGGGAAATAGCCTAATTTTGATTTAGGAGCATCTACATGGTAGTTCCCACCTGGTGGACGGCTTGGATCTCAAACAAATGCGACGTGCCTGCACATGGGGTGGCGTGTAGATGGGCAATCATATACGTGCGTGTCTTCTTCTCAAATACAAAAACTCCAACAGCGTCTTCCCTGCGTCGGACATTTTTGTGTAGTGGGATCCACTCACTATTCCATTGAATGATCTGAGCCGTTCATTCACTTCAGAGGGTGGGCATTACCCTGACCTAGGTGTCCTTTCGTTTCTATACAAACTATTGCAGAATCTCAACTGTTAAACATGAAATGGACGGCGAAGTAAACACCCTCATGGGCCACGCTGATTTCATTCCAAAAGCACTCCCTTCCAGATGGTTTTTCGTCCTAAATCCAATGGACGGAGCAGATTTTCCAAGAAGCTTCAATAAGTGGGCCACCAAACTTCACGGAGTCGACATACGTCGACTCTGTTGCGAAACAGAGGTTCCGTCTTTTCGTTGTGGGCCACCATCATGCAGTGAAAGATGGATTTGAACCGTTCATCAGGTAGAGGAAGAAAAACTCATCAAAAACATGTTGACCTTTCATGGCCATGTACTTCCTCATGATCGCTACAATGATCAAAAGAAGACCGTTCGGCAGCTCTTTGTAACATCCCGGATTGTTGCAAACCTGGGATTAGACGTCCTTAGGCGATGGGTCGATCCTAACACCTTATTAACTTGTCAGAACTGAATCCCACAGTCTAAAATCGCTCCTTAACCCATTTCCTTCACAAATCCCACCCTTCACCACCTTGTTTTTTAAATTTTCTAAGTACTTTCACATTAGACACTACCTTAAAGTTTAGGTGATGAAGAACAATACTTAAACTAAACATTGCTACAAAGGTCTAAGTACCACCTCAGACCGAAATCACTCAGGACTAAATCCTTTAGAAATTAGGCAAGATTTAGCTAGTGTTAAACTAGAGTGCCTGTGAAATTAGCACCAATCACTTTAAATACGATCTGCAAGACCCAAAACTTGTAGAATCATTGACGCTAGGTTACCCTAAAATCTAGGATCAATCTCATTACCCGGCTGCTCTCGGGAGCATCTCGAAACTCCGTATCGAATCTGGACCGCACGTCGGAAGTCCGATTAACACGAAGTTAAGGAACTAGGACCGCCTCGCTGGGCTTGACAACCATCTCGGAAATCAAATCCAGATAGTATCCCAGCGCTATTCGCTTGAGCTCAGAGTGAAGAGTGTGAGAAATGTGAAATTAATTCAAAATAAAATATCTTGAATAGTAATCTGGCACCTCTCGCTTGCAGATCAGTTTTAAGCAACCAGACCGTCAAAATCAGACCAAATTACACCCTCGGATCAGGAGAAATTTCATACACATTTACATGTACTCGGAATCTCCGATCGAGATCCGCTGACCGTTGAACTGAAACTGGTCCGCCACGCGTGATCTGGAATCCTGACCGAAACGAAAACTTAATAAAACGTAGATCCGGTGTCAGTAAGCTTAAGTCTGACCTTTGGCTCAAGGAGGCCCGCCAGAAGTCCTCCGTTGAGCTGAAACTGACCCGCTTTGGTTATAACCTAAGTATACTTTGACCTGGAGTCTGTTTCGGTGAGTTTTTAGGCTATATAAGGACCTTAAACCCTCTCTCATTGCAGCCATACGAATTTGAGAGAAAACCTAGAGAGAGAAGAGAGAGAATAGAGAGAAAGTGTGGGAGCAATGGGAGAACCTCCCTGCCACTCTTCTCTGCCGCTTTACGAGCTACACCGCTCCGTTCTAATCGCTTTCCCGGCGATTCCAGCTCCGTTTCTGGGTAAGAAACCCTAACCCTAATATGATTTGGGGCTTGGGTGGTTGTAGGTTATGAAATAGCTAACCTATTTCGTTCTATAGGTTGCCAAACTGCCGAATACGGAAGCTTAGCAAACCTATGGACTTCGTTACGATTCTACGACAAAAGGTGCGGACTTTAGGTGTATAGGTTATGGTTTTCAACGCTTTCAATGTCAGATAATGATAGATTCATGATCTGCATGCAATTGCACATGTACAAAGTGCTGTCCGTTTTCCGTTTCGATTAAAGATGAAGAATATAGAATTTTACATATTCTAGGTATTCGTATAAAATACCGTATACGTATATTTTTTGGGAATGTGTTAGACATGTTTATTTGTTGTATGGATATACGATATATGGATAAAATACTTATATGGCGAAAGGATTCACCTAAATACATGTTTTACTAATATACACTCTGTATGTAGAAATACTGTATTGTAAGAAATACAGTATACATGTATATTTTAGTGATGTGTTTGCCATGATTAATTGTTGTATAAATATATTATGTGTGCATAAAATACTTACTTGGCGGATGGACTCGCCCTAATACATGTTTGTTAACATACACTATGTATGTTGAAATAGTGTATGATAAATGTTTGTGGAAATGCTTGAGTGAGTAAGTGTTTGGATTTGATGCCTTAGGAGGGTGTTGAGATGGGATTCTCAACTACCCTAGGGACATGTATGATTACCTCCATGAGGTTGTTTACTTAAACCGCTTATTTGCAATATATGTGTTTGTATTCCTATTAATGTAGTGCTTTACCTTTACAACATGCTTTATATCATGCTTTATAACATGCCTTATAACATGCCTATTAGCATGCTGAGATTACTTTGTTTATCATGCTTTACTCTACATGCTATGGATGGGAATTGATTGAGTTTGGGACTATATCCATAGTCCAGACAATCGGTACCAGAATTGAATTCGTGGTTGTGATTCATTTGCCACGTGGGATGTGTTCGACGAACTCGAGTCGTACTTCGGTTGGCGATAGTGGTTGGCCACGCGAAGTGCTTATGCACTTCATGTCGTTTAACTTGTTGTGCACTCGAGCTAGCCGAGCTCGTCAAGTAACCCGATCTGTCTTATGTATGTTCACCATGTTTGGACGCCTCTGCTTGAACCTAAGGTACCAAACTTACCAGTGGAATCCCTTTTAACCATGGTACCTCGATCCGCTAAGACTCATGAGCCGGACATGGTGGTATGGGACACCGTGGTCGAGCTGTCGGCCTACGCTGGGGCCACGTGCCTCCCCGTAGTGACTAGTGAGCAACCAAACTCGTGAGCCGATTATGGTGGTATGGGACACTATATTCGTGCTGTCGGCCTACATTGATAAGGTGATGGGGGAGCGGTGCAACCTTTGTGCGTAACAGCCCTGGCAGCCCTTTATAGTGACCTCGAGCATACTCTGAAATCGCAGTGCGCCTTAGGGTGTGCCGCGGTATATAGAGTATGAACTAGGCCTGTCTCTGTATTGTGATGAATCGTTTAAGGGGTGATGGGGGAGTGGTGTAACCTTTGTGCGTAACAGCCCTGGCAGCCTTTGCAGTGACCTAGAAAACACACCATCGTCTGATATTAACTAGGACTGACGACCCTAGAATGGATCATGTTTGGGAATGATACAAGGGAGGTACCTTAGTTTCTCAATCCTGCTGTTTGAAATGGACTAATTAAAAACTCGGTAATCATGTTCATCATGCATTGCATGTGCCTGGAAGATGTGGAGCACTGTGGGATGAAAGCATACCACGAGCGTGAGATGGTGTCGCATGAGGGAGTATGTCGGTGAGGGCATCCATCATACCTGCATCCATACTTGCATTAATAAGAGTAGTTAGGAGTGTTTGATTGTCCTGCTTTATCATTACTGCTTGACTGTATTGATAACATGTTAACCTATGCTTTATTGTTCCACTGAGTTAGCTACTCACTCCCACGTTACGGGACGGTGTTGTACACACCAACCAGATTTGTTGAGTTTCAGGTGATGGCGATGCTTGTGAAGCAAAGCCGGACTACTTCTATGATGATAGGAGTTCTCCTATCTGTATCTCTCTGGCAGGTCAATGAAGACCTGATATTGTATTGACGGGGCTATGGTACTTGGGATAGGACTGACGACCCTAGAATGGATCATGTTTGGGAATGATACAAGGGAGGTACCTTAGTTTCTCAATCCTGCTGTTTGAAATGGACTAATTAAAAACTCGGTAATCATGCTCATCATGCATTGCATGTGCCTGGAAGATGTGGAGCACTGTGGGATGAAAGCATGCCGCGAGCGTGAGATGGTGTCGCATGAGGGAGTATGTCGGTGAGGGCATCCATCATACCTGCATCCATACTAGCATTAATAAGAGTAGTTAGGAGTGTTTGATTGTCCTGCTTTATCATTACTGCTTGACTGTATTGATAACATGTTAACCTATGCTTTATTGTTCCACTGAGTTAGCTACTCACTCCCACGTTACGGGACGGTGTTATACACACCAACCAGATTTGTTGAGTTTCAGGTGATGGCGATGCTTGTGAAGCAAAGCCGGACTACTTCTATGATGATAGGAGTTCTCCTATCTGTATCTCTCTGGCAGGTCAATGAAGACCTGATATTGTATTGACGGGGCTATGGTACTCGGGATAGGAGACATTACACTTCCTCACATTTGGTACATTTTAGAACTGTACTTGTAATTATTTAACCTGGTAATGGTATCACACTCTAGAGACTCATCATAGTTTATATATTTTATCTATCTATCACAGTCTTTCGCTTGCAAATTTAACTGTCTCTGGAGTATGATATGCTATTTTGGCTTAATCTCACTCATGTTCAATGTAAGAATACAGTCAACATTCAATCATCATTCATTTTGTTGCATAAATATCTCAGTGGGCCACATCATCGGATGATTAAAGCTCACCATTCATGGTTTAAATCTCGAGAGGAAGATGATGGACGGTGTGGATTTGACAAAAGATTGCCATACTGGGCATTACCAGCAACACGGTGAAAGAAGAAAATGCTCGTGGTTCCCGAGGCTGGACGCTGAATAGCCGTCCGCAGGTACAATCCTATCGACGATGCAAAGTGGTTCTAGGACGTATTTGTGCGCGTGGAATGCATCGCCCGCCATTCGTTTCCAAACGAGGGATATGTCCCATCAACCCCACTAATACAATACTATACACTCGAAACCGTGAATCCAAACACACCCTAAGTGGATTACGGCATGGGAAAATAGATTTGTATGGTAATCCAAAAGGAGATAAAAAGTGAAATACAAAATCCGACATTTGCTAAGATAGGAACATATTTTATACTCCACAAAACCTGCTAAGATAAAAATGCATGTTATTCACAACCAAACTTGGCATCTAGGTCTAAGAAAGCTCTAAACAGGATTTAGTAACGAGCTTCATAAATAAAACTATTTGTCACTATATTAGTCCTTTGTATTGATTTTCACGTATTACGGCTCTACACTGTTGTAATCAAACTAACTTGGCTGTCAACTTTGGAATCTGAACATCAATATATACGACTCAAAAAATTATGCTCCAATATAGGTTAGTTTCTTTAGGAGATGCAGTTTAGTTCTCTGCAAGTTGCATGGCAGTATTTCCCCTTCTATCATTCAGAAAAAGATAACTTTCAGCTACTTATTCACTTAAATCTTCAAACCTAGAAAAGCAAGCTGCTAAAATTCTTCATTACAAAGTATCCTTCTACCATAATGACTGCCTCCACCAATAAAACATATTTCTCAGGGGCATAAAGTGTAACAGACTACTGATGTGCAACTTAAAAGTTAAATGCATAAAGATTGTATACAAATCAATAGAAGGAATTTCATTCATCTTAATTATCTCCAAAGAGAAAATGCCTCATTCATCTGGATGAAATTTTAAGATAAAAACAGGGGATGACTTTTACTTGCATATTAGCTAGAATAGACTAGTCTGAAAGTATTCAACTGCGCAACGGAGTCTTACATCGATTCATGCAATAATTTCTAATCATTTTGCAGACAGATGGATAAACGGATGGAGGCAGTGCTAGATAAAAGAGCCTTCGAGAGGAGCCTTCTTGACTGTTTTTCGATATTTCATGCTCTGAGATTTCCTTATCCAACAACCGGAAACCCTCTTCGGTATCATAAGAACCACTGACATATTTGATCTGCAAACATTATTGTTCGAAGTAATTGTAAGTTACAAAACTAGAACTTAAACTGGTTGAAGTAAGGCAGAGAAATGAGCTCTGTCTTACCAATTGCAGAAACTCTGATACATTTTCGGAGTGACTGGATGTTCCATTGCCTTGACTAAGATGTCTGTGCAATTAATGCTCTCACACGAATCAATCCGACGGTTATGATATACATCAAAGCATGTACAAGAAAGAAACAGTAATAATAGACAGAATCTAAGGTGTTGGTGAATAACTCAGAAGTAGAACTTAAGATGGAGTGGAAATGATCATCAGATGAAATAACAAGCAATCACCTGTGGTGTTGAAACAGTAAACATACTAAATATCCGTAGTAAGAATTCATGATGAAGTGAAAAAGATCATCAGATGATATAACAGCCAAATCAAATGGGCGGTTGAAACATTAAACATATAAGATATTGTCAGAAATTATCACATTAACAATCAAAAGAAACTCTTCTTCTATTGCAGCTAAGTGAAAGGACTCCCTCCATCCCTCTTGACTCTAAAGTTTTTTAAGGCAACAAGTGAAACTTTGGAATTGAATAGCAGTATAGCACCCCTTACAAGACACTCTTTTTCACAATCTTCGCAAGGAAAGATAACAATCATAAATGAAAATTTTAACAGGCCAGTCCATACAACAAAAATAATAACCCTACAATTTCACAACTTCTCTCCTCAATATTCTAGAATATCTGCATTCCAAGAAAAAGAAAAAACACTCTACAATAACTCCAAATGAAATAACTCAACAAATTCTTCAATAACCCCAAGTATCCTGTCTGCATCTGCATTATCAACAAATTTGAGATCTTGATTCTACTATCAAGAATGTCTTATTAATATATTCCATGATAGCCCCACCCTGTTTAATGGCAATCTCTACTTCTAAAACAGTGATACTCTTTTCATCATCATCATCATCATCATCACCATCATATAAGCCTTATCCCAGATTCCCAACTAATTGGTCTCAGCTAAATGTATCATGTTTCGCCATTCCACACTATCGAGGGCCATAACTTCAAGTAGACCACAGGTCATCAAGTCTTTCTTACTACCTTCACCCACGTCCTTTTGGACCTTCCCCTTGCCCTTTCAGAGCCTTCAACTTGTACCAACTCACTCCTAACCAGCACGGTTCTTGGTCTTCATTGCACATGACCAAACCATCTAAGCCTACATTCCCTCATCTAAGCCTACCTATTGGTGCTGCTCCCAAGTTCCCTCAAATGCATTCATTTCCAATTCTATCCTTCCTAGTATTGCTACTCATCCATCTCAAACATGCATTTCAGCTACATTCATCCCGTGAACACGTGGTTCCTTAGCTGTCCAACATTTTGTCCCACAAAGCATGACTAGTCTTATAGCTATCCTCTAAATCCCTTTCAGCTTTGAGTGGTACACGACAATCACATAAAACTCTAGAGTTACATCTCCATTTCTTCCACCCAGATTGAATTCTATGGGCAATATCCTTCTCAGACTCTCCACTCATGAATGAATGACCCAAGATACCAGAAGTGGTCATTTTGGGAAATTTCTTGGCCAGCAATCTGAACTAATTCCTCCTTTCCACTCCTATTGTTACTAAAATTGCACTCCATATACTCTATTTTGACTAAATTTAAAGTGGTACTCTTCTCTGTCTTTTAATAAACTTTGTGAATTGTGATTGATAAAGTAATAATGATAATAATTCCATGTAAAACAGAATTGAGTATATGCACATCTCTTTGTTTTCATAGACCTAAAGCTTCCGCATGACCTTCCATGAGTTATGACACCATGAAGCATCTTTCATCAAATAACATAAATTTTCAAACACAAGGGCATTGGAGCTAGAATTACTTAAACTTGCATGTCATAGGAAACAATTATCATTTTGATTCTCACCCATATATCCGGTCTCTTAAAGAAATCAACTAATAAAGAAATCTCACCCACGTATCCGGTCTCTTAAACCATCATCCGAAATCTTTGTGCGTGCATACCCAAATATGTAAACTTCACTTGGTTGTAAGAATCCCTACATGCACCTCGACCAGAATTAGTGAAAAATTGGGGTAATTCAAATTTATAGAACAATCTAAAAAAAGAAAAGAAAAATAAAAAAGACAAGTTTGTGACTACAAAATTAAAGCATCATCAAAGTTACAAAAGAACTTAAATCTATTTTGAAAGAATGCTTACAATAAGTTCCCAATAACCACATCACATTTTCTAAAAAGCAACAATCACCTGTTACCAGTTGTAGGTCCGCACGAAATACAACCAACCTCACGTGCAAAATCATTGCATGTATTCCTGATCTAACCCATGCAAAAAGTGGAACCCACAATAAAGATTAGCTGGGGCTAAAATTAGGCCGACACACTTGCTAGACAGGCCATCCTGTCCAGAAACAATGGACAGTGGAGCCGTAACCTGCAGATGGTCTTATTCAAGCATTTGAGCGATCCACCTGATAAGTGGACCAGCCTGATTTTTATGTAGGTGATCTTCATGGTGGAGCCCACCTTTTGCATGGCTAGTGTGTGTGAGTGATCCAAGAGCCCACCTTTCTACTCCTGTTTAAATTGCTTATTTGGATGGTTAATGAAAATACAAGATTTAATTCTGATAATTGGGGCCCAAGGTCTGGCAATCCAAATCGTTAGTCGGTTGCATTGCATCTCATCATGGATGGATCATGTGAAAATTTCTCTTGGGCATTGCTCGCAGCATCCCCGATGTTATTCGCATCTCCAGCTTGACAGATAACACTAGTAGTATTAAAAAGTTTAGGCATCGGTGATGTATCGCCAAGAATCATCAATGTATAGATACCGCCAATAATTTCGATTGTATAAATTCTAGGTGTTACTTGTATTGCCAATGTATCGATATCGCCAATGTATCACAAATACTTTTTACTGTGTGAATTATAGGTGTCGCTTGTATCGCCAATGCATCAACAATATTTCGATAATATCGCCAATGTTCAATATCGCAAAAAAAATGTTTATTAAAAAAAGTTCCATTTCAATTTTTTAATGGATGCATGGTTGTACGCAATGTTCAATTTGTCGACAATAATATCGACAATATCACAATATCATCATTATCGCAACATGGGCGATATTGAGACCACAATCTTTTATTTCCTTTCCAATTGTTGACAATTTCTTGACAAAATATCGTGTGATGTCAATATTCTGAAATATTGGTGGATGTTTGGATGGTTGAATGGATGAATAGGATGGTTGGATGAATAAATGGAATGGAAAGGATGGTTGGACTAATTTCTTACGACAACACATGCCTCTAGGCCCCCTTTAAATGGAAATTTATTATATATGCATTCCTTTTGCAATTTTTTTATTCCTAAATATGCAAATATGTGTATTTTAGCATCTCCTGAAGTTTCACTGAAAAATTCCACCATTTTCCCATGTTTCCTCAATGTTTCCATGCATTTCCGGTTATCGGCAATATTATCAGCGATATAGATATTGTTTCTGTATCCCCGACCAGCAAAACGTGTAGCAATATCGATACTTCGAACACTGCTCTTGGAGTTGGGTAGCCTTTCAATTTATGGACTTAAGAGAAATATAACAACCCATCCTCTCTAAGAATGTATAATTTCCCTAACCTTGTGTTTGTAGTGATTTAGATATATCTAGAAAACCAAATAGAAACATGATGCAAATAAGAAATTAGCTGCTACTAAAAGCAGTATTGAGTTCCCAAAGGCAACTTGAGCATTCTGAGAAATCTACCCATCACAATGTAGGACTGAACCATGTCGCTACGTGACTCCAATTGTAATCAACCACATGTCACAGTTAATAGATTCCAACAAACCTGCTGGTAAAGATGGAATAGTGCTGGGAATGTCTTTTTCTTGGCAAGGTCTCCTGAAGCACCAAGCACAACAATAGAGAGACACCCTTTCTCCAGTACACTTTCAGAGTCTTTTCCTTCTGAGAAGGAGTCACTCCTAAAACTTTTTTTCCCTGGGGATTCAATCGATGTTGTCGAAGAGGACCCACCCAATCCCATTGCAATTATCTGGTGGGTATGAGTATATGGTCACTGTCTGTTCAACCTGCATAAGACAAGTGGTAAGTATCGGTCCAGCTGCATCCAAAGAAATTAATGAGAGAGATGAACAGACTAAAGGGTTTTTTTTTTTTTTAAGCCTAAATGGCATCTTATGCCTATTTCTACGAAATAGATTGCTTATTCAACTCGGCATCATTCTCATGGCTCATTCATGAGCCTGACAAGGCATACTTCAGTTATCATATCATCGCACATCTATCAAAAGAAAAAGGACTTCTAATACTGCTTTCATTTTTCATTTATTGGGTTGAGAACAGGCCAGATGCTTAACTTCAGCCATACTAATATAACTCATCATTAAAACACAAGTGTGTGCACCCACAAATTTTAAATGTAGGTGAATTATTCAGAAATAATTTGCAAGATTATGACTTGGCGATTGGTAAAAAAAAATTGAAGAAGAATGAAAAAAATGACTTTGTAATTCTTTCTTTTTTTCTAAAATGAATTTTGTAATTCTTTATTTTTCTCAATCTCTGAACTCTGTTCTGAATATTTTCTTGATTTCCTGAATTATTTCCAGCTCACAAATAATCGCTGCTCAAAAATTCCCCAATCTGACTTTTGTAACCATGATTTCACCTGTAAGATTGAATTCTACGAGAAAATCATTGCAGTTGTTATACATCAAAACATCACGAAGTTTGGTATTTGTAGCAGGAATGGATCAGCATGCCAAAGAATCACAGAACAAAAATTCAAAATCAAACAAAAATAATGCTCATGAAAATATAAGAAAATGAGGAATCACACCCTCCTCAATACTTGATGCATAAGAATGTGTAACGTCCTGATGCATCCTGTTCATCCAAGTGGAGGCCCATGGCTTGATGATCCAGAGCACTGATCTGATGGGCTTCAAGGTGGATGGAGGATGACCTAATAATCTTCCAAATAAGAAGATCATGACCCTTGATCCGTGTCCACCAAGTAGATAATTAAGAAGAACTTCCAGCTCTGATGGATAGGATCTTCTAATCAGGAAGATTTTCGAGACATCCCCAAATTCACACCAGGACCCATTAGATCAACGGTCTGGATCTCTAAACCATGGGCCCTACGTGTATCAACCGGTTACATCGGTATGCTGCTACATACGTTCAGATGCATCAGGACCCTGCAATCACTCTAAGAAGCACAATCAAATTTCAACATGATCTGATTGATATATAAAGGAAAGGAAATTGCGGGAGAGATTGATAACAAAAAAAAAATCAAGAACGTCTAATCCCAGCGAAATCGATCACCGTCGATCATCACAACGGAATTCAAGCAAAAGCAAGAATAGAAACACCATGGAATTTTTAGAAAGGGGATGAGAAAACGAGAGGGGAAATTCAGATTCCTTCGCTTTTCATTTTCAACCTTTTCGCAGCGATCTTGGAAGAGGAGATGACAGAGGGAGGATCGTTGGCTTTTATATAGAGAGAACTGTTGCTGCTGCTCACCTACTCTCTCCGTCTTCTTACCAGCCGTAGGATTTCACTGTCGTATGCTGTTTCCTAAACCAACGCTTAGTGCGAAATTCGCACCCCCCGCCTAGTGGGAGGCCTCGGACTGCACGGGACGCGGATTAAGTGGTGTCACCAACACCACCCGTCTGATGTGTTGGGTACTGTTGGGTCCACTCTAATATATTTTCTTTATATCTACTCTTCTTCCACATAATTTTAAGGCATGTACTGAAAAAATAAATCAGAATCTAAACTCGATTGGACCATACTACTGGAGAAAGTGGTGATTTAAAGCACACCATTAAAAACTTCCAGTGAACACAAAAGTTTTGTATCAAGCCGATATTTGTATTTTCCCTTCATCCAGATATTTGTGGCATTATCAATAGGTTGTATGGAAATTAAACATATCAGTAGGCCTCAGGAAGGCTTCAATGGTGAGTGTAGTTGTCCCTATTTTTCCTGTGTTATGGTACACTTAAGCTTTAAATCTGCCTTTTTTTTTTTAGTTAATGTATTAAAATAAGCTGGAAAAAACAGATGAACAGGATGGATAAAGAAACTACATGAGGGTGGGCCCCAAAGCACACAACACACCACAAACAGCTGGGGGTGGTGTAGTCAACACCACCTAATTTGCTGTGTCCAGACTGGAATTGTCTAAATTCTCTTTTTACCCGGGGCATCAAACACCCGATTTTGGTGGGCCCACCATATTTTAAAGATAATCATCACCGTCCATAACGTGAGAACACTTATTTTAACTGTTGATACACAACATCCCACAGAAAACTTCTGTGCGCCAAAGCAAATGGAAAATGTAAAACGGCTCATAGTGATGGGGATTTTTTCTTCATTGTTGGGTTTGATGAAATTGAACAAGTTTCGATATCATTGATAATTGTTGGATTTTTTACCGCTGGTCTCTAAACAGTTTTTTAGTTTTGTCGATATCATCGATGGACTTTAGATGATATCGAAGGCTGTCATCGAGAGACCTTCGATGACATCGATAATTATTGGATTTTTCACCCCTGGTCGCTGGACAGCTTTGGTCCTGTTTCGATATCATCGAAGGACCGTCAATAATATCGAAGTTGTCATCGAGAGACCTTCGATATCATCGAAGAGTTACGCAGATGCGATTGTGGAAACGCAGATTCTGCGGATTTTGTTTCCTAATTGGATTCTACCTCTTTCTATTCTTACATAAAGGAGTATATGCAGGATTGGGATATATTCCAGGGTATTCTAAAGTTTCCTAAAGGTTTTCTAGGAGGGCTTAGGGCTATCAAGGGTGAGAGAGAGAAAGAAAGAAAGAGAGAGAGAGAGGAAGCTTGTGGAAGAGAGATTCTGCTCATAGAGGTGATCTATTTCGCGGTCCACGTCTCAGCGCTTATATATCCTCGTGATCGGTGAGATATCTCCAATTTTCTTTTATTCTCTTATTATTTATCCACTCTTGCACGAGTGAAGAAGGTTTGATCCAAGCGGTATGTGCTTGTGATTGGTTGTAACATTCTACTTTATAGTGGATTGTTGATCTGAACGAAGTACCATGATTTTTACCTCTTTAAGAGTTTTTTGCGTAAAATTCTCTAGTGTCGTGTGGTTTATACTTTAATTTATTTCATTGCTTTATTATTCCATAATTCTGATTTGTTTCGGAAGGCTAGATCCTAAGGTTTTGTACAAGGCCCCAAACATATAGAACCTCTAATTTCATGTGGTGTGGCCTTCTTGAGTTTTGGATCAGACTAAAATTTGCATTTGTGTTTCATCCCTGTGAATTATACTTGATAGATACAAGCCACAATGGGCCTATAAATAAACCTATGGCCGGCATCCCACCCCTGTTAATCCAGTGATGTGCTTCATTTGAATTGTGGATCCTGATTTCTTTCTTTGGTGCCTAGAATCTTGAATAAAACCTTACAGAGAGAGTGGCTCTTATGTGTACAATATTAAGAGGGAGCATATTAGATGAGACCCACATCTACATTGTCCAACGGTTTTGAAAAGCTCATTTTAAGGCATAATTCAAAAAATAAAGCAGATCCAAAGCTTATGTGGACTGTACCACAAGAAACAGTGGTGACTGAATCCCCACCATTAAAAACTTCATGGCGCCACTGAAATGTTTATTTATCATCCAACCTGTTGATAAGGTCACAAAGACTACCGATTTGCTTGATCCAAAACTTTTGTAGCCTACTGGTAGTTTTTAATGGCCGATTAACACTGTTTCATGTATTATGTTTCCCTGAGATTGGATCTGTTTCATGTTTTGGATCATGCCTTAAAATATTTTGAATCATGCCCTAAAATGTGCTTTTAATACAGATGGACGGCACGGCTGTAACCACATACATCACAGTGGAGACCACAGTCAGGGTTCCCACCCACCTCGATGGAACCGTCGTCTCACCTAATCCGCTCCCATATTAAGAGCTCCCTAGTGATTGGATGCTTGGGTAAGCGGATTGCGTGGAGAGTAACTCATTACACTAAGTGTACTGCGTAAATTCTATGGGGTTCACCGTCATTTAGATATTTTATCAACTCCTTCCATCTATTTTATCCGATAATTTTAGTGCTTGAGTTCAAAACTGAAGCATATCCAAATCTCAAATGTGCCACACCACAGGAAACAGTATGAATTGAATTTCTACTGTTGAAAATTACTCGAGGGCCATTGAAGTTTTGGATAAAGCTTATATCTTTGTTTTTCCTACATCAATATTTTTGTTTACCTTATGAACAAATTAGATGACAAATAAACATCATGGTGGAGCCTAGCAAGATTTCAACTATGGAAATCATTATCCCTACTGTTTCCAGTGGTATAGTCCACTTGAGCTTTTTATATATTTTAATTTTTAATATCAACCTATTAAATGAGCTGGAAAAACGGATGAACGGTGTGGATAGATAACATACATTCACGGTGGGCCGAACATTGTTTACTCAGTACGATTCAGTACGCAATCCGATTTTCATATTTACCGGCTGCACGGTGTACGTGCTTAAAAATGTACATGTGGCATACATTAGCTCGGCCACGGATTAGGTACTGCCCGGACGCGTATTAGCTACAGACAAGTTGAAGAAGTGATGTCAGCAAGTTCCGTGGCCTACCATTATGTATGTTTTGTATTCGCACTGTAATGAGTCGGAACCAAATCTGGAGTGAACCCCACCACACAAAACAGTGGGGAGAGTGACGCTCACCGTTAAAAAGTTCTAAGGGGCCACGGAAGTTTTCAACCAACCTGATATATGTGTTTTCACTTATTTCAAGTCTGCGTTAACACATGAACGGTTATGATCTCAAATAAACATCATGGTGGACCTTAGAAAGGTTTCAAGTGTGGAAGTCACTCTTCCCTCGGTTTTCTGTGGTGGGGTCCACTGCAGCCTTGGATCTACCTCATTCTTTGAGTCATGGCCTAAAATGATGAATACAAATGTATGGACGGTATGGATAGAGAACATGCATCATGGTGGGCGACACGGAACTTGGTGACGTCTTAGCTAATCCGCGTCCGTACTAGGCGGCAGGTACTGAGCTCGGGACAGGCGGGCCTAGGATTAGGTACTACCCCGCGTGTTGGAAGCTCGGGTTATTGGACGCTCCTGATGTTTGAACTTTTATCCACACCATCCATTCATTTTTTTGTATCATTTTAAATGATGAAACTAAAAATTGAGAATATCAAACGCTCAAATTGATCACACAGTAGAAATTAAAGTCCTATGGTTGAAAATTTTTTAGAGACCATAGAAGTTTTGGATCAAGATGATATTACCGCTACTTCCTCTGGTGTGGTCCACTTGAGCTTTGAATCTACCTTATTTTTGGTCATCTACTCTAAAATAATAGTGAAAAATGGATGAACAGTTTGGATAAAATCCATACATCACGGTGGCCCCTCAGCAAGCCTCGGAGCCTCTGCCTGTCTGGAGCTTCGAACAGGCGGTGCAGTACCTAATCTGCACCCACATTAACTTTAACCAAACCAATACATCTCGAATACAGCACAAACGTATGCAATTTTAAGGTAATTCCTGTATAATCCATTACCCGCTGCCAGAGTACGAGAGACTTGCCCTTGCTTGCCGCTCGGGGTGCGTTCTCCGCGCACTGGTGGTGGTCCCACTTTCCCTGTTGGGAGCCCCACTTTCCCTGCTGGGAGCATTCTCTGGTAGTGCGTGGTCTCGGGGAACCGGATTGACCGGTGTACCTAACACCAGCTACAAAGCTGCTTTATTGGCATTAGCAAGTTCTTGGATCTGATTATGAAGTATGTGTTATAACCAAACCATCCATTTATTTGGTGAGCTCGTCTTAAGGCTTGAGACAAAAAATAAGGCAAATCCATCTATCAAGTGGACCATACTGAAAAAACCAATGGAGGGTTAATCGTCTACCATTAAAGCTCTTTTTGGGGTCACAAAAGCTTTGGATCAATATGAAATTTGTTTTTCCTCTTTATTAGGTATTTGTGACCTTATGAACAAATTGAATGTAAAATAAACTTTAAGGTGGGCCTCACGAATTATTTAACAGTGAAAATCACTATCTCCACAGTTATTTATAGTGTGGTCAAGATGATCTTTGGATATGATTCATTTTTTGGATCATGCTATTTTAAGAACTCTAAAAATAGATGAACAGTATAGATATAATAAATACATCACTATGGACCATGTAACTTTGATTTCTTTTGAACCGTTCGTATATCCTGGAGCTCGAGGAGCGTCAGGGCTCGTTTTCGCATGACACAAACTCACAACAGCTATATAGCTGGTGGGTGGTACACTAGCCAATCCAATTAGAATTTGGGTAGGTATGCACATCACCACTGTATGGACGGGGTGGATAAGCATATACATCATGTTGGCCCGTACTACCCCGTAGGTAAGAGCTCAGGTCAGGCGGGGCCGCCGATTAGGTATTACCCTCGCCTGTTCGAAGCTCGGGACATGCGGATGCTCCAGATGTTTGAATTTTTATCGACACCGTCCATTAATTTTTTCCTACCTATTTAAATTATGACACTAAAAATTGAGAATATCATAGGCTCAAATTGCTCACATAGTGGAAATTAAATTCCTATGTTGAAAATTTTGTAGGGACTATAAAAGTTTTGGATCAAGATGATATATTTTTTTCAATTCAACCAGGTCTATATAACTATATCAACAGGTTGGATGGGCAAATAAAAACATCGTGGACCTTAAGAAGGTTTCAGTGGTGGGCATACTTAGTACCACTGCTTCCTAAGGTGTGGTCCACTTGAGCTTTGGATCTACTTTATTTTTGATCCCGTATTCTAAAATAATATTGAAAAATGGATGGACGGTTTGGATAAAATTCCTACATCACGGTGGCCCCTCAGTGGGCCTCGGAGCCTCCACCTGTCCGGAGCTCCGAACAGGTGGGGGTAGTACGTAATCCGCCCCCAAATTAACTCTAACTAAACCGAGACATCTCGACTGGGCCTCATAATTTATACCGTATTCACGTATGCAATTTTAAGGTAATTCCTACGTACCTGTGTATCATCCATTACCCGCTGTCGGAGTACGAGAGACTTGCTCTTACTTGCCGCTCGGGGTGCGTGCTCCGCGCACGGGTGGTGGTCCCCACTTTCCCTGTTGGAAGCATTCTCTGGTGGTGTGTGATTTCGGTAGGTATGCACATCACCACTGTATAAGCTGAATGTGCTTGTCTAAATCCAGACTGTCCAGCGAGGAACACTTGTCCAGACCCTTCAACGGTCATGAGATTTTATGAGTGATCATTCGTCTATGGATTTTAGACTGTCAGAGGTTCGACATTGATTATCCATTGGATGGCTTCGGACAGTTTGATGATCTTTTCAGTGTGATTCTTGGTTCGTTCCCTATCCACAATATGTTTGAGGTTTTGGACGTTTTAGATTGAGGCAAATACGTGCCAGCGAAGGGATTGCTGCGTGTGTACAGACGTTCATGGTCTGCTAGTGCACTGAACAATGCCTATTTCGTATTTGGCCTGAGGAATATCACCGGTCCGAGTCCACGCGAGTTTCCCCGTGTGGTCGTCGCTGACTCGCGAGAGAAAGGAGAAGATGCGATATATTCAACTCTCCAAGGTACACATGGCAGTGATGTTGGTATCATCTCCGTCCATATGATGGCACCTGTTGATGCGTCAATCTAGTCTTCCCTCCAAGACCTTCGAATATCTGCACAAACAGAGCAAAAATGGAGGCTCTGGCTTATGCTGGACCATCCGATGCTTAAATCAGAGTAGAGAATGCGAGCTTAGATGAGTTAAGGCTTCTACGCATACATTTTCTTTTACATTGGGCCTCTATAATTTATAGCCATGTGCGAGTTTGGTGGATGGAAAATTCTCCTATTTGGTTGGTGCGTATCATAGCTATCTTCCAATATCCTCGGCGGAAATCTCAAAACGATCCCTATGATAAAGTCGAGTGGTCAGGCCCTAAGAAGACTGTGATAGTAGCCGAGCTCGACCAACTAAGGTCGATCTCTGGGTCTAAGGTCCGGTGTCGTCCTGATGCTGGTCTTCTAGAGTCGGGTGCTCGGTTGGGGTCAAGTCTACCTTCGATGTGTAGTCGAACTAACCCATATAGTAGTTTGTTGGCCACAGTAAAGAGATCTCGACTGCAGTGGGACTTTCTGCTCGTAGTTAAGTCATTGACTTGCTCGTGGAGGTTGTGCTTGGTTATCCGACCCGGGCTACCTTCTTGGGAATGTTGTGTTCTTTTATGCTGGTTACCTTTGGTAGTCCATTTTTACCCATAACAGTAGCCCCCTACTTCTGAGCTTGTTCCACAAGCTTGGAAAGTAAGTTGGTAAGGACAAACACTTATGCGATGTTTTTATTCTGGGAGGTCAGATCGATTTGTCATCATTGTAGGAGAGATAATGGCGGCAGGTGCGAAAATTGAGGAGGATTCGTAATGATAGTGATGGTGCGCTTGAGGAGGCGTGCGCTGGCACGGTGTCTCTTCGGCTTTCAGCCTGTAACGTGTGGGCACGTGGCTTCGCCTTGGAAGTCGGGTCACCCTTCGAATAGAAAGCCACCACATGGAAGGACGCGTGCCTGTGGCATCTCCTCGGCTGCGGCAATTAATGCCTGCAACCGAGGACACCTACAAAAGGGGGGGTAAAATCTGGAACCCTAGCCATTTGCTACTGCTTCCACCATCGTCTCTCCAGCCTTCCCGGATGAGGTGATTTCTGGTAAGTCGGAAACCCTGTTTCGGCGAGCTCCTTTCCTTCTTCCTCCCTTGCTTTCTTCTTTTTCCTTCACTCCTTGGTTCGATATGTACGATATGTCGGACGAATGGCCTAAGCCCAGAGCTTTCCAGGGTGACTTCGAGCCAGAGAGTGTAGATTCCCGATTAAGAGCTCCTTGCAATCCGCCATCACCGATACTGTTGGGTCACGGTTGGGCAATGGAGCCTACTCTGACAGAAAAGGCGACAACTCAGTCTTCTGTTGAGCGGCCCGCTGATGTTGGCCCTTTTAGGTCAAGGTTGAGAGTGACCGACTTAGTTTGGATTAGGTCGGAGTACCAAATACCAGACACCGTAGTACTTCGAGCTCTCGAACTTGGTGAGGTCCCAGGTGATCCTCACGAGGGCGAGGTGACCATCTATCTGGCCGTCTTACAATGTGGCCTCCGTCTTCCCATCCATCTCATTATACGGGAGGTCACTTCTCGCTTAAGGCTGACTCTGGGCCAAATCATCCCTAATGCCTGGAGGGCTCTGTAAGACCCCGAACATTTCAATACCCAAGTATTAAAAGTTATTGAGTGTTACCATAAATTTTAACGTAATACGTACATGTGTATGATACCAGTCTACCTATCCTAACCGTACAACCAATCCCCAACATGAAACTAGCCCTTGAGAACAGTCTCCATCAATAAATTAAGTCATCTGACCGTTGATCATGTGGTTTGATACACGTACATTCCCCTAACTAAATCAACGAAAAACCCTTCATCCACGATGATTTAGATAAAAGTTCTTTCATAAGAATGACTTAGAAATGTGTCTACTACCATGTAGACCCATTAGATCTCACAAAACTCTTATATTGATGATAATTATGAAAATGCCATTAACTTAGACCCCTGAATTCTAGATCTTATGGTTCACACGATCTGTTTAAAGTAAAAATTTATACGAAGCCTAATTATCATAAATTAACGGTACACGTCTAATTTCAGTCCTTAGATCATTGTAAAAGTGACCCAATGGACAGATCAGTCCTTAACCGTTAATTTTGGTGTCCATCGAAGTCATAGGTAGTCCTGGTTGGAAATTGTCTCTTCATCAATGTCTGAATGATCTTATGAACAGGTTGGATGACAAATAAACATCATTGTAGGGCCTAGAAAGGTTTCAACAGTGAAAACCATAAAATCCACTGTTTCATGTGGTATGATTCACTTGATCTTAGGATAAGCTTCAGTTTTGGGCCCAACCCCTAACATTAGTTTGTGAAACGGATGGACGGAGTAGATTTCTCGCAAGCATCACAAGTGGACCCCACTTGCAGTGCATGTGCACATCACACAAGCACCAGCCGTGCACAAGATGTGGAGACAGGTCAAACTATGTTTGACCGACTCCCATTCAAAAAGAGTTCTCCTGCCACATCTGGACATAGGCACCCTGGTGGCATTGATCTGTGGCCCACCTCCAGGATCGGCTCAACCAATCCAAACCATCCATCACATAGGCACGTGCGATTCGACCAAAACCTCTTTTGGTTCGCACGAAGATGTGCAATCGTTTGGGCACAAATCTAGTTGCATCTGGACTAGGTGCGGCGAATTTCTCTAAAGATTCGTCTGTTGCTGCCAAGCTGACAGTCCGCACGCACGTCCTTCTTTCTATCATAGCCATCTAAAACTCTCCAAGGAGAGTTCCGATTCCTTCCACGTTAGCGAAAAGAAAACGAAAGGAGTGTAGCATCCGCCGTTTTCCTCGGGGACGAACCGCAACAAGTGGAATTTTCGTTCGCAAGAAGGATACCACCGGGACGATCATACCTCCAATCTTGGGGCCCAAAACACACTGGTGGATGAATCCGAACCATCAACACGTCGTTGATCGAAATATCAACCACCCGGGGATGACCCGCCACTAATGGCTGGGTCATCTTCTTCGCTAAAGTCAGAAAAAAAAACCCATTTGTTGATGGGGCCCATTCGTCAATCGGAGCCGTCCATTAGGTGAACCAAGGTTCTAAAAACTCATCCCTAGTGTCCAATGCGAACCATGTAAGCCATTCGTCTCGGCCTGAATCGGATCAGTGAGATCTTACTCGCATCACATCGGGGATGGGAACTAGCTTAGTTTAACTAATCCACTCATTAGTAATGATTGAAACCTTGCTTAGGGAGCAGGTGGGCCAGATTTCAATCCACCATCGAAGCAGGATCCGTTTTCCCAGCTAACTAACCCGACTTCTGCTACGTTGCACGACCGTACCCCGTTCTTACTGCGTAAACCGGTCTGCGTAAGGTTACGCAGGGAAGAGTCTGGAAGACTCATTGCACCCTTATAAAAGGGCACTCTCGGCAGGTGATTTGAGAAAACAAGAGAGGAAAGTATGAAGGAAAATGTGTGTGTGAGATGGAGAGAGAGAGAGAAACGTCCAGCAGGTGTTGGATGTAACAGCACAGAAAAGCAAAGGAAAAGAAAAGAAAAAGAAAGAAAGAAGGAAAAAAGAAAAGAAAGGCAAGGAAAGGAAATGAAAAGAAAAGAGAGAGAAGGAGAAAGAAAGAAAAGAAAAGGAAAAAAGAAAAGAAATAGAAGAAAAGAAAAGAAAGAAGAAAATCCCGCATCCACGGGTCAACAATCCGCTGATTCACCAAGATTAAGAATTTAATCCTTGGACGCATACCTACCTTCAAGAAGGAAACAACTAGTAGAGTGAGGGTTTTATCCTTTAAGCTTACACTAATTTAAGTTGTTATATTTATCCTGCCTTTTACATGCCTTCATGTTATTTTATCTTGCCTTTTACATGCCTTCATATTACTCTGAATCTTTCCTACAATTATATGTTTTACCATCAATTATTTGCCTTTGAGATTACAGTGTAATGTTGATTACAAGTGATCTTTTTGAATTTATGTAGGGCCATGGATACAAGCATTGCCCTTGCCTTATCAAATTTATTGAGTTTGCCCTACCACTCTCCTTATAATCGAATCGGCCGTTACTACTTTTCTATTTGTTGAGTTAGCCATTGCTACTCTTCTTTTATTGAGTTGGCCATTGCCACTCTCCTTATTATTGAATCGACCGTTGCCACTCTTTTATTTGTTGAGATAGCCATTGCTACTCTTCTTTTATTGAGTTGACTATTGTCATTCTCCTATTTGTTATGTTGGCCATTGTCATTATTTGAGTTGACCATTGTCACTCCTCTATTATATTGGCCTTGTGCTATTTATCCTTAAGGCTTGGGCATATGTCTTGATATTCCAAAACCCCATGATTCAGTTTGTATTCTCTATAAGTGCAAGCGATGTGGTTAGATGTATCAAAACTAGTGGTTCAAATAATCTATCATGGACGTAATACGCTCTGGGTAGAGACCCTCTTGGTCGTCACGTAATTCTATGGGTTTTGGGTAGTGGTACACAAATCGATGTGTGTAATTCGCAAATGCAGTGTCACATCACTTCCGGGATTAGATGTCGCAAATAGTTACTCCATGAACAAATCATGTCATGTAATTCATCTGACTCATGTGTTGTGCGCCTTGAGGTGTTCACGTAAATCCATGGTAGCGTTGGCCATGTCGACGAATATCCGTATAGTGAGAGTGCGGGTCAAGCTGGATATCATGAAACTATTTTCTACATTGTGATGATCACTACGTATGATGAGCCACACACGCTTTGCTAGGCATGCATCTCATGTAGGTTGTTTGCGCATGCTGATACCCTCGTGTTAGTGGAGCACGAGATACATCAGACTCTTACTTTACTTTTATGAATCTCTTGAATTATTGTTAATCTTAAATGGGCATTGACCCTCTCCCAACCGTACAGATTATGCAGGTGACGTATAGATTGAAGACCTAGTGAACAATCTCCCTAAGGAAGATTACGTTGAAAGAATAAGAAAACAATTTATGATTTAGTTTTATACTTCCGCTGCGAACTCTGATAATGTAAGGCATTTGATTATTTAATGAATTCTTTTACTCTGATAAAATAATCAATACAGTTGATTTTATTCTTGTGAATGCTACCTTCAGAAATGTATCTGGATGTGATCCAAATGAAAAAAAAATGGTGCGATTTTCAAAGTATCCAAGTTTTACATCATTAACACTTGATTTTCTCGGGCACGAGTATAAACTCTGGCCGTGAAAATTCAAGATGTTACAGGCTCTGCTGGTGACCTACATTCTCTGGTTTCAACTCGAAAGTGCCGAGCTGATCACCGAGGAATTTCTATACTTGTACCAAGTGAAGGCCAACCCTAAGCACCTGAGCTAGTACTACTTCTCAGCGTGGGCAAACAAGGGTCAAGCCCTTATCACTGGCAATCCGTCCTCCAATAAAAATTGGAAGGACAAATGGTTCTGGGCATCCAAAGAGTGAGAGGCCCCAGTTGCTGACTTGGCTGGGATGCGATCTCGGGTTCCCACTAAATTCACTAATACAGGTTGGACATTGTCAAGCAATGGACTTGTAAATTCCTTTGGCTTTTGTAATTCTGCTCGCTCACCACAGTGGTCATTTTTTGTAGGTTTTTCTCATACGCAACCTCTTCTCTTCGACCTACAACTTCGTCATATAAATCAAGTAAAGCTGACGAGCGCCGCCGACAGGGCCTGGAGCAAGTTGATCACGCCCGACCTCCTACATTGATCCAGACTTTCTCAACCCGCTCCATCAGGTAGACAGTAGGTCATGGAATCTTCTTAAAGGTTATGTTTGGATTGTGTTTCTTTCGTACTAACCAGAAGTGTTTTGTCGCACAGGAATGGATGACCTTCCTCATCCCGCAAAAAGGGTTAGGCCTCTATCTGAGGCCGAGGTGGCCCGGAAGAATTCATCGGTGAAGAGGAGAGTTGTGGTGCCCTTGGCCAAGCGGGCAAGTTCCTCCACAATCTTGAAGGGGAGTTGTGGTGCCCTTGGCCAATGTTGAAAGGCTTGTAATAGAGCAGTCGGCTTCAACCGGGGTACCCTACTCTTGTAAATCCTCCTCAGCCAAGGACTTTGGAGGTGGTAGATCTGGAACCCTCCCCAGCTTGGGAGGTGGTTCCTTCTGCTGAGGAGCCTCAGGCCCCCGCAGTATAAGCTCAGGTCGAGGAGGGCGGCGCCTCGGGCAGACTAGCAGATGGGGCCGAGGGGTCGAACCCTCTTCCTGCGGGGCATTACATGAACAACCTCGCCTCTTGGACGGCTCGACATGTCCCCGAGGAGGACACATGGCCCTGATCAAGACTCACCCGATAACTCTCTTGGGCGACATTGCCGCTACCTGTTATAAGGTAGACCTCCTCTCCTTAGTTGCGTTCGCTTGTAGACTGTGGGTGTCTTCTAATATGTCAATTTTATTTCTTTTAACTCGTCCTTGCTCTCTTGTCCACCCGTTATCGATGAGGCAAGTGGCTAAGGAGTGCGAGTAGGCGGAGGTGGCACTTCAGGCCAAGACTACCAAGGTCAAAGCCTTTCAATAGGCTCTGTAGAAATCTGGGGAGGGGTAGACAACTCTAAAGATCCAGCTGGACAAGGCTCAAAGGAAGGAGGGCCTGGCATTGGCTGAGCTAGAAGGGGTGCGGTCTCCCCTCTCTTGCTCTGAGGGGGTTCGGGCTGAGGCAGAGGCCAAGGTCGCCAAGTTGGAGGCTGAACTAGCCAGTTTGATGGCCAAGTTGGCTGAGGTTGAGGCTTCTATTCCGTCAATCCGGATAGCGGCGGTGGAGGAGTATAAGACCTCGAAGGAGCGAGCTGACGAGGTAGAGGCATATTATAGCCTCGGCTATGAGAAATGCCTCAACGATGTCAAGGAGAAATACCCTGAGCTTGACCTAGGCAGCTTGGATGAAGTAGCTACTGAAGACCCGACTTCGAACGAAGCTGAAGCCAGGCAGCCTCCTCGAGAAAACTAGCCTCGCCATCCATCCAAACTTGTATATTTTTTTGTGCTTTCACGCTGTAATCATTTTTTCGATCAATGAAAAGATGATTTTTTTGTTGCGCACATTTTATCTTTAGAATCTAATTGTAGGCCATTGTTGATACAACGAGCTTTGTAGATGTAGTGATAGGTCACATATAATAGGGTTACCAAGTCTATTCCAAAATGATAGTTATAGTGGCGTGCTGAACACTGGGGACTTTGTTCCTCTTAACCGAGGGAAGTCTTCATAGTCGATCATGCAGCTCGAATAGTCGAGATAAGGAAGAAATTCTCTGCCCCTGACTTGGGGAAGTTCTTCCTTCGTAAAAAAGTAGAAGGTAGTTAGTCGTGCCGATCACTTTATAGTGATTTGAGTAGTTAGCAAGGCTTTGTTCCCTGGGATCCAGGGAAACCCCCTATGGTCGGCCATTTAACTCAGATAATCAAGAACAACAAGAAAGTACCTTGTTCACAACCTCAAGTGTAGGGTCGCAATGTAGCAATAATCTCGGTAAGATCGAGGTCGAATCCACAGGGACTGAAACTTGTACGTTTCTGAAATTAACTAGAAGTAGAACTAGAAGAATACGTGGAACTAATTCTAAAGTATTTGAGAGAGTAATTGTGAATAGAGTAATTAAAACTAAGAATTTAAATGTGGGAACTAGGGTGCTAAGGATCCACTTGTAGTGATTAGGGAGCCCTCTTACTTGATTCAAGTAACATAATTGGAATTGGAGTCCTATCCTATCCAATTGGAAGATATATTAGTAAAACCAAATCTGAACTTTCATTGATCTAATTCTCAAAGGAGGAGAATTGTGATACTTGGAAGGGATTCCATCACCAAACCATGCCCATGGGACGGTGGCCGACAATAGGATTTACCAATCCCATAATCTCAAAGTAAGGAAAAGAAGATACTCAAAACTATTGCAGATCTACTGTAATTTAAGTCACAATAAATCATTAAAAACTAAAAGTATTCCTTTAAAATCAAATTAGAATCAAAGAAGATTCAACATAAACATGAATTAAAGTAAGAGAAACATCCCATCACGCTACAAGCTTCACCTCTTAGCCCTAGTTAAGAGGTTTAGCCAACCATAGACATGATTGGACCAAAGTCTCATAAGAAAAACATGAAAACAACTAAGGAAGAAGAAAAAAAACTCTTGGCGACATCTTCTTCACCCTTTTGTTCCACTCCTTAAACCCTAGAAGATGCCTAGGAACATCCTAAGGAGTCCTATTTATAGTTGTGGAATTTCAACTTTCGCACATAGTTGAAAAACTCCAGAAACTGCCTTTGTAACATCCCGACAAATCGAGGGTCGAGTAGTAACTCAACTCTCGAGTTTCCAGAACATCACTTATGCAACATAGATAATGATGATTGAATGTTGTCTGTATTAGTGCATTGAACATGAGTGAGATTAAGCCAAAACAGAATATCATACTCCAGAGACAGTGAATTAGCAAGCGGAAGACTGTGATAGATATATATATACAATATAAAAATAGTGGTGGGTCTCCAGAGTGTGATAATGTTACCAGGTTAAATAATTACAAGTACGGTTCTAAAATATACCAAGTGTAATGTCTTCTATTCTAAGTACCATAGCCCCGTCAATACAATACCAGGTTTTCATAGACCTGTCAGAGAGTTACATGTAGGAGAACTCCTCCTCAATATCATAGTAGTAGTCCGGCTCTGCTTCATAAGCATCGCCATCACCTGAAACTCAACAAATCTGGTTGGTGTGTACAACACCGTTCCGTAACGTGGGAGTGAGTGATCAACTCAGTGGAACAATAAAGCATAGGTTAACATGTTATCAACTCTGTCAAGCAGTAATGATAAAGCAGTACAATAAAACAATTCTAACTACTCTTATTTAATGCAAGTATGAAATGACATGATGTATGCCCTTGCCAAACCACCCTCATGCAACACTATCTTACGTTCGCGAATGCATTCATCCCTCAGTGCTCTACATCTACCAGGCACATGCAATGCATGATGAGCATGATTACCGAGTTGTTATTAGTCAATTTCAAACAGCAGTATTGGGAAACTAAGGTACCTCCCTTGTATCATTCCCAAACATGATCCATTCTAGGGTCGTCAGTCCTAGTTAATCTCAGACGATGGTGTGTTTTCTAAGTCACTGCAGAGGCTACCAGGGCTGTTATGCACAAAGGTTACACACTCCCCCATTACCTCTTTAACGATTCATCACTATACAGAAACAGGCCTAGTTCATACTCTATACACTGCGGCAAAACTCGTCGCCTCACGCAATTCAGAGTATGCTCGAGGTCACTACAAAGGGTTGCCAGGGCTGTTGCTCGCATTCGTTGCACCACTCCCCCATCACCTTATCAATGTAGGCCGACAACACGAATATAGTGTCCCATACCACCATAATCGGCTCACGAGTCTGGTTGCTCACTGGTCACTATGGGGAGGCACGTGGCCCCAGCGTAGGCTGACAGCTCAACCACGGTGTCCCATACCACCATGCCCGGCTCATGAGTCTTAGCGGATCGAGGTACCATGGTTAAAAGGGATTTCACTGGTAAGTTTAGTACCCTTGGGTTCAAGCAGTAGTGTCCATACATGGTGAACATACATAAGACAGATCGGGTTACTTGACGAGCTCGGCTAGCTCGAGCGCACAACAAGTTGAACAATATGAAGCGCATAAGCACTTCGTGTGGCTAGCCACTATCGCCAACTGAAGTACGACTCAGGTACGTCGAACCCATCTCACGCGGCAAATGAAACTCAGCCACAAATTCAATTATGATACCAATTATCTGGACTATAATCATAGCCCCAAACACAATCAATTGCAGATAGATAAAGCAGTAATGGATCAGGATTCAAATCATACAATCAAAGTCTAGTATTATCCGTTTAGGGCTGCCAGGGCTGTTGCACGCACTCGTTGCTCCACTCCCCCATCACCCATGACGGATCATACAACGTAACATGAATTTAAACATATGCATTACATAGATAAAATCATAAAAGCAGTTGAGCATGTTATGAAGCACAACACAAGCATGAGTTTGTACATCTTCAATTCCTAATCACACAGCTATCCAAAGAAATCATACACATAGTTAAAGGAGTTGAGAATCATATCTCAACACCCTTATACATTACAATTTGCTAACTACTACTCATTCAAACATTTTAACAAACACTTTAAAATACATATCAACATACATGACATATGTTGATCACATAGGCATTAGGCCAAATCCTTTCACCAGGGAGTTGCCCCAATCATAACACGCGTACAACCACGACGGATAGTCATGGAAAGTAGGAATCCAAGTTCCATATTCATTTGAACATTTTCACAAACACTTGGGCTACACATTTCAACATATATAGCGTATAGTAGCCGTGGCGTGATTCAGGGCAAATCCTTTCGTCAAAGGGGTATCGCCAATACAACAATCATATATCTATGATAATTAGTCATGGCGAGCACGAATGAGAATTCTATACTCATTCAGTCATTTTCACAAACACTTAGAATACACTATTACAACATACATGGTGTATGTTAGCAAAATATGTATTAGGGCTATCCTTTCGCCAAGCGAGTATTTTATCCATGTATAACATATTCATACAGTAAATAATCATGACAATACATCTCCCAAATTTATACGTATACGGTATTTTCTAGAATACACAATTTCAACATACATAGTGTATATAAGCAAAACATGTATTAGGGCGAGTCCTTTCGCCAAACAGGTAATTTATCCACATATAATATATTTATCTGACAAATAATCATGTCCTACACATTTCCAAAATTTGTACGTATACGGTACTTTCTACAAATACCTAGAGTATGTAGAATTCCATATTTTTCATCTTTAATCGAAACGGAAAACAGACAACACTTTGTACATGTGCAATTACATGCAGATCATGAATCTATCATTATCTGACATTGAAAGCGTTGAAAACCATAACCTATACACCTAAAGTCCGCACCTTTTATTGTAGAATCGTAACGGAGTCGATAAGTTTGCTAAGCTTTCATCTACGACAGTTTGGCAACCTATAGAACAACATAGGTTAGCTATTTCATAACCTACAACCACCCAAGCCCCAAATCAAATTAGGGTTAGGGTTTCTTATCTAGAAACGGAGCTGGAATCACCGGAAAAGCGTTTAGAACAAGGCGGTTAAACACGTATAGCAGCAGGGAAGAGTGGCAGCGAGATTCTCCCACTGCTCCCACACTTTCTCTCTCTTCTCTCTTCTCTCTCTAGGGTTTCTCTCAAATTCGTATGGCTGCCATGAGAGAGGGTTTAAGGTCCTTATATAGCCTAAAAACTAACCGAAATAGACTCCAGGTCAAAGTATACTTAGGTTATAACCAAAGTGAGCTGGTTTCAGCTCAACGGAGGACTTCTGGCGGGCCTCCTTGAGCCAAAGGTCGGACTTAAGCTCACCAACACTGGATCTACGTACTATTAAGTTTTCATTTCGGTCGGGATTCCAGATCACGCGTGGCGGACCAGTTTCAGTTCAACGGTCAGCGGATCTCGATCGGAGATTCCGAGTACATGTAAATGTGTATGAAATTTCTCCTGATCCGAGGGTGTAATTTGGTCTGATTCTGACGGTCTGGTTGCTTAAAACTGATCCGCAAGCAACACGTGCCAGATTACTATTCAAGATATTTATTTTGTAAAGAAAACAAGTGTTTTCACACTCTCTCGCTCTGGACTCAAGCGAACAGCCGTGGGACACTGTCTGGATTTGATTTCCGAGATAGTTGTCAAGCCCAGCAAGGCGGTCCTAATTCCTTAACTTCGTGTTAATCGTATTTCCGACATGCGGTCCAGATCTGATACAGAGTTTCGAGATGCTCCCGAGAGCAGCCGGGTAATGAGATTGATCCTAGATTTTAGGGTAACCTAGTGTCACTGATTCTACAAGTTTTGGGTCTTGCAGATCGTATTTAAAATGATTGGTGCTAATTTCACAGGCACTCTAGTTTAACACTGGCTAATTCTCGCCTAGTTTCTAAAGGATTTAGTCTTGGGTGATTTCGGTCTGAGGTGGTACTTAGTTCTTTCTAGCAATGTTTAGTTTAAGTATTGTTCTTCATTACCTAAACTTTAAGATAGTGTCTAAGGTGAAAGTACTTAGAAAATATTGAAAGAACAAGGTGGTGAAGGGTGGGATTTGTGAAGAAAATGGTTTGAAAAGGGATTTGAGGCTTTAATTGAGTGTTTGAGAAATTAAACCGGTGTTAGGAATCGCCTAAGGACGTCTAATTTCAGGTTGGAAAAAATTCAGGATGTTACAGCCTTAAATTTACGTAGTTTGCTAAAATAGACTTCACTCTGCGCAATTTCACAAAATGACCCAGAGTTCCAGAATATGCTTTTTCAAGACGATTTCAGGATTCCTTTTTTTCACTTCAAATATTTGATTCTCTTTATTCCTCACTTGGTTTTCTTAGATTTTCGGCATGTAAATTCTTCAATCTTGGTCTCCTAAGATCCATCCCTTGCCTTGGTGATTCTTAAGCATCAAATTCATGCTTTTAGCACCCTTTTCAATCCAAGCTCTTAAATTCACCTTGCAATACAAACATGAGTAAAATAGAACATTAAGCATTATCATGTTCATAAAATCAAGATATAAATGGGGGATAATATGCAATATTTGACCCTCAATATTCCCTTATCTTAGAAAATCAGTAGACATAGGATAATAGTTCTCCGAGCACCCTTTTCCTCTTTGGACAAGGGGAGGGGTTGTTCTGGTCAGGTAGATCAGCTGCGCGAGGCATTCCTTATTGGTGAACATCCCAAGCTCTCAAGAGTGGTAGATCTTCAAATGCACTGCGTTCCACAGGTGAGGCAAGGGCTGTTGTAACGTCTCGAAAAAATCCGTACATAGACCCGAGTACCACCTCAGGCAGGAATCACTAAGGACCGAATCCTTTAGAAATTAGACGAAAATTAATTAAGAACTAAACTGAATTAATCGGTAAATTAGCTTGAACCGCTTTCTATACGAACTGCAAGACCCAAAACCTAGAATCGGTAACTCTACATTACCTAAAAACCTAGGATTAATCTCAAAACCCAGTTGCTCATGGAAGCACATTGAAACTTCGTATCGGACCTGGATCGCGCGTCGAAAGTCCAATTTTCGCTAAACTATACGGTTATGACCGCCTTATTGGGCTTGACAACCATTGCGGGAATCGAGCCCAAATAGTGTCTAGAAATGCACAACTAGAGCCCTGAGTAAAGTGTGTGAAAAACGCGAATATCTTTAGAAAATGAACAGATTTAATTGAATTGGGCTATTCGCTTGCAGGGCAAATTTAAGGTTTCTGACCATCAGATTCTGACCCAACTACCCCCTTGGATCAGGAAAATTTTCCTACACAGGTCAGTGTACTTGTGGCCCTGATCGAGTGATGATGACCGTTGAACTGAAACTGGTCCTCTACGGTCGATCCACTAATCCGATCGGACTAAAATCTTACCTTAACATGGATCCATTGCCAGAGAACTTTCTCTGGACCGTATGTGGGAAATGGACCTCCAAATGGGCTCCGTTGGCCTAAAACAAACGACTTTTGGTTATAACCTAAGTATACCATGGCCTTGGGCCATTGACATCAGTTCTGGGCCTATATAAGGGCCTTAACCCACCCCTCTCTCATTCCATACGAATTTTCTAACCCTAGGAGAGAGAAAAGAGAAAAGAGAAAAGAGAAGGAAAGAGTGAGGAGAAGAGAGAGAGAGAGAGAGTGAGAGATCGTTGTTGGGATTCGATCCCACCACTCCATGTGCCGAATCATCCTACTTGTAACGCTACACCAGAGAATCCAAATCCATTTTTGGGTAAGAAATCCTAACCCTAATCTGTTTTAGGTATTTAAATAGAGGAGTTGGTGAAATAGCTAACCTATTTCATTGATTTAGGCAGTTGTTGTGCCATAGACAAATGCGTAGTGTACAAACCGAGTTCATAATCAGTTTACCGACGAAAGGTGCGGAATATAAATGTTTAGGTTATAATTTTCAAGGCTTTCAATGTCAGTTAATGATTTATGACTGACTTGATTACTGTCACGCGTACTTAGATGCGATATTTCCTGCGTATTACACATATATATGAACTATGTTGAATATAATGCATTCCATGTGTTTGTTGAAATGTTTGAATGAATATGGAATTATGATTTGTGCTTGCCATGATTATTAACTGAGAATACATGATTGTTGTATGTGTGACAACTCCTTTGTGAAAGGATCTGCCATAATATATGTTTTAACTAATTTCATACATGTATGTTGAATGTGTGGTCTAAGTGTTTGATAAAATGACTGAATGAGTAATTGGTCGATGAAATAAATTTATTAAAGGTGTTGAGATGAGTTCCTCAATTACCCTAGCTATACGAACAGATTCCTTTATGCAAGTTGCATTTGACTACGTGATTCATGTATGAAATACCTATATATGATAACATGTGCACTATGTGTTTGTTAAAAGGCTCAAATGAGATTTATATTTGAATTGGTTGTCACATGCTATTTTGACTATCATATATGAATGCATGTTGTATTTGAGTATGATTAGGACTAATACGTAGTCCAGGCAATCGGTAACGGTTTACAATCAGTGGCTGAACTAGTTTCGCCATAACGGATACATTCGATGAATCCGAGTCGTATGGTGATTATCAATAGTGGTTAGGCCATGAGGAGTGCGTATGCGCTCCGTGTCAATTAATTCAGCGTGCGCTCGTACCAGTCGATCTATTAAGTAACCCGATTGGTCTAATGTATGTTCACCATGTATGGACGCTACTGTTTGAATCTAAGGTACTAGTTACCAGTGCAAAGCCCGTTTAAGCTTGGTACCACGATCCTCTAAGACTCATGAGCCAGGCATGGTTGTGTATGGGACACCGAGGTCGAGCTGTCGGTCTACGCTAGGGGACGAGCCTCCCCATAGTGACCAGTGAGCAACCCAAACTCATGAGCCGAATATGGTGGTGTATGGGACACTGTATTCGAGCTGTCGGCCTATGCTAAGGTGACGAGACTTCCCGTAGTGACCTCGAGTATAAAATAGGCCTACGATCAGATGACGAGCCTCTCGTAGTGACCTCGAGTGTGATTTAAGCCTACGTCGAGGTGACGAGCCTCCCGTAGCGACCTATAGTGTAAACTCGCGAACTTGCCATATATGATTAACTAGGATTGACGACCCTAAATGGATCATTGTTTGGGTCAATGATATAAAGGGAGGTACCTTAGCTTCCCGAATCAGCTACATGAATAAATCTAATTAAGAACTTGGCTAATCACGCACATGCACCGCATTACATGTGCCTTTGGCGTTGGAGTTGAGCACAGTGGGAGTGTTGCAGTTGCGACTGTAAGATGATGTCACAGAGGGAGTGCAGGCGATGGCATATATCATTATCGCATCCCATCCTTGCATTAACAAGAGTACTTAGGCCATGATTGTTGTACTGCTTTATCATTGCTGCTTAATTGAATTGATAACATGTTAACCTTTGCCGTGTAGTTCCACTGAGTTGATCACTCACTCCCACTCTGGGACGGTGTTTTAAAACACCAACCAGACCCTATTTTTGTTTCAGGTGATGACGGGGCTTACGAGATGGAACCTGTCTTCTATGATGACGAGGAGGAGTTCTCCTACATGCAACTCTCTAGCGGGTCTATGTAGACCTGGAGTTGCGTATTGGGGCTACAGGGATATGGATTAGATGACACTTGCACACTTTATCATTTTGTAAATTTTAGAATTATACATGTAATTATTTAACCTGGTGACGTTCATACTCTAGGGACTTACAATCACTTATATGCTCTATATATTTATCATAGTCTTCCGCTTGTGTAATTTAACTGTCTCTAGAGTATGATATACTGATTTAGTATAATCCCACTCATGTTTAATGCACTAATACAGACAACATTTAATCATCATTATCTTTGTTGCATAAGTGATGCGTTGGAACTCGGGAGTTGAGCTTCTGCTTCACCCCCGATTTTCGGGGCGTTACAGTTTTCCATCCATGTCCTTGAGTCGATAAGATTTGGGCCACGTAATGTCGGTAATCTAATAAGGTCCCTCCTAGGTCGGTCCCAATGTGCCCGACCTGAGCTCCTTTGTGTTCTGTAAGGTTTTGCATAGGACAAGATCTCCTACTCAAAACTTTCGTATCTTGACCCAAGAGTTGTAGTATTGGGCGATGTGTTGTTGATGAGCATCCATCTTTAATTGTGCTCGCTCGCTGTCTTCCTCGAGCATGTCTAGTCCCAAAGCCATCTGCCTGGTGTTTTGATTTTCATTGAAGGAAATGGCCCGAGCAGACGGAAGTCCTATTTTGACCCGCACCACAGCCTTCGCGCCAAAAGCTTAAGAGAAAGGGGTTTCTCCTATTGAAGTCCGAGCAGTAGTTCAGTATACCCAAAGGACGCATGACAACTCCTTGGCCCAGGCTCCCTTGGATTTCTCGAGCTTTGTTTTGAGATGGTTTTTGATGATCTTGTTGACCGCCTCTACCTGCCCAATAGTCTGGGGATGCTGAGGTGATGAGTAGGCGTTCTGAATCCCGAGTCCTTCACACATTCCCCGTAATCATGCATTATTGAATTGTTTGTCATTTTTCGAAATGATAGTATGTGGGATTCCATACCTGAGGATGATGCTTTTTCAAATGAAGTCGGTTTTCTTTTATTCAGCAATTTTGGCCAATGGCTTGGCCTCGGCCCATTTGGTGAAGTAATCGATCGCGACAATAGCAAACTTGGTCTGCCCCTTTCCTGTTTGTAGTGGGTCGATGATGTCGATTCCCTACTGGGTAAATGGCCATGGTCCGGTCATGAGAGTCGTTTGTTTGGATGGTTGCTGGGGTATTGTAGTAAATCATTGGCATTCGTCACATTTTCTTGGATAGTCGGCCAGAAATATCCTTGCCGAATGACTTTGTGGGTGAGGGTTTGGCCACCAGAATGGTCACCGCAGATCCCTTCGTGGATTTCTTTCAGGACATATTCAACTTCTTCAGGTCAGAGGCACCTTTGGTATGGTAAGGAGAACCCCTTTTTGTAAAGGATGTCCCCCACCATAGTGTACTGGGCAGACTTGTTTCTAATTCTACGCGCTTCAAGCTTGTCTTTTGGTAGCTTGCTCTCCCGAAGGTAATCACTGATTGTATCCATCCAACTTAAAGTGAGGATAACAAAAAGCTCCTCCTCTGGCTCAAGTTGATTAATAGTAAGCTCGGGCAGGAACTCAATTGGGATTGATATGGTGATGTCATTATCGGTTGCCGATGCTAGCTTTATCAGGGCATCTGCTCGGGAGTTCTGGGTCCGGGAGACCAGGCTGAGTTCGCACTTGCTAAATTGGCTAAGGAGTTCTTTTGCCTTCTGGAGATAAGCGATCATCTTCTCCCCTTTTGCTTAATACTTGTCGGCCACTTGGTTAACGATGAGTAAAGAATCACTGTAGACTTCCAAATCTTGAGCTCCGATTGCTTTCGCAAGCTTGAGCCCGACAAGAAGGGCCTCATACTTTGGCACGTTGTTAGACATCAGGAATCCAAATTTTAGGGCTTATTGGGTACATGTCTGTTCATGTGCGACAAGAATAATTCCCACCCCGTTACCTTTAGAGTAGGAGGACCCGTCAACATGAAGTGTCCATACGTGGGGGTCGGTCTTGTCCATGCACTCCTCTGGTTGTTTTGGGAGTTCAATGTTGGTGAACTCAATGATGAAGTCGGCCACTACTTGAACTTTTTTAGCAGTTCGTAGTGAATACTTGATATCGAACTCCCAGAGCTCGATCACCCATTTTGTTAACCTTCCCGAGACCTCAGGCTTCTGGAGTACTTGGCGAAGGGATTGATTGGTTGGGACCATGATGGTGTGGGTTGGAAGTAAGGGCGGAGGCGGTGTGCTGATACTATTAGAGCGAGCACGAGCTTCTCGACGTCGGGGTATCTAGTCTCGGCCGGGACTAGTGCTTTGTTGACATAGTAGATGGGAAGTTGCTTGCTTCCAACCTCTCGTATCAGAACGAAGCTTATTGCTGTGGATGAGACAGCCAGGTAAAACAACAGTGGCTCCCCTTGCTCGGTCTTGGAGAGTAGTGGGGGTGACCCCAAATACTGCTTAAGATATTGGAAGGCTCGCTCATAGTCATCTGCCCAGGTCAATTTTGCTTTACCCTTCAGTTGTTAAAAGAATGGAAAGCACTTGTCAATAGTCCTGGAGACAAACCTGTTGAGGGCAACGACTCCACCCGTGAGGCATTGAATCTCTTTAGTAGTTTTAGGTGAACTCATATTCAACAAGGCTTGTATTATGTCGGGATTTGCCTCGATTCCCCTTTGGTTGACCAAAAAGTCGAAGACTTTTCCCAAGCTAACACTGAAGGTGCACTTGCTCGGGTTCAATTTCATCTGATAGTTCCTTAGTATGGTAAACATTTCTTCGAGATCGATTGCATTTGTGACTTTAATGCTTTTGACGAGCATATCATCGACCTAAACCTCCATGGAACGTCCAATATGCCGAGCAAACATTTTGTTCACGAGCAGCTGATACATGGCTACAACGTTCTTTAGTCTAAAAGGCATGATCTTATAGCAGTAGAGTCCCTTGTCAGTGACGAAGGTCATCTTCTGCTTGTCGCGCGAATGCATAACAATCTGATTGTAGCCCGAGTAGGCATCCGTGAAGCTGAGCAGCTCGTGTCCTGCTTTACTGTCGACCAACTGATCGATCCTCGGGAGGAGTAAACTGTCCTTGGGGCATGCCTTGTTCAGATCTGTGTAATCGACACACACCCGCCACTTCTCATTGGATTTCTTCACCAGCACAACGTTGGCAATACAGTCATGGTAATAGATTTCTTCAATGAATCTGGCTTCAAGGAGTTTCCCGATCTCCTCACTAATGATGGTGTACTGCTCTGGGTCGAACGCTCGCCTCTTCTATCTTACTAGTCAGTGATCGAGGTCCACGTTTAACCTGTGGACTATAACTTCTGGTTTGATGCCGGGTATATCCCGGTGGGACCATGCAAAGACATCGACGTGTTGCTTCAACAGGTTGATGATTTCATCTCGTGGACTTGAGGCCAGCAATGAGCTGACCTCCACTGTTCAAGATGGTTCAGCATCGCAAAGAGGAACGACTACCAGTTCTTCCACCGGGGATCTTCTCTTAAGTGATTCCTCTTGGGGATCGAAGGAAGTGACGACCATTGTATGTTTTTGTGCTCTTACCCTTAATGTAGCACCCCGAACTTTTCAATACCCAAATATTGAAAGTTCTCGAGTGTTACCATGAAATCTAACTTAATAAGTACATGTGTATGATGCCAATCGAACTATCCTAACCTTACACCTACTCTCCAACGCGAATATAACTATTGGGAATAACCCCATACATAGATCAGGTCATCTGGGCATAACCTCCATACATAAATCAGGTCATCTGACCATTAATTTTAAGATAAGACCAACCATCATGTGAGTTGACATATGTGCCTTCCCTTAAATGAATTGGAGAATAACTCTCTATCCGTAATGATTTAGATATAAGTTCATTTGTGAGAATTGATTAGAGAGGCGCATACAACCATGTAGAAACATTAGATTTCACAAAATTCATAGATTAGCAATAATTACGAAAATGCTATTAACTTAGAACTTAAATTCTAAATTACATGATTCTCCTGATCCGTTTCATGCGAAACTTTATATCAGGCCTAGTTATCATAAATTAATCGTACGTGTCAAATTTCATGCATTGGATCAGCAAGGTCAATGGCTAAACAATACATTCACCTGAGATAGCCCACCTAAGGACTGACACTCGCCTTCTACTCTGATATGGACTCTAAGGTGTGCCAACTAAAGTGAATGGACGAAGTAGATTTCTCAAAAACATCATGTGGGCCCCACAACCAGTCTCAAGTGTGCACAATACACATGCACCGGCGGTGCACTGAACTGGATATTGGGTCAAACTAGGTTTGACCCAATGAAATTCTGAAAGAAGGAAATCCTTCTCATACCTTTTTTGCCCTGTCCGTGTTTGAGATGGTGGGCCACTATCTTGGACCCTCTCCCTGATCCGAACTGTCCATCACATTTGGAAGCTTGGTCTGATCAAGACTGTGTCATCCATGTGCACCCATGCACGCACACGTGCTCACAACCACAGTTGCAAGAAGTCTAGACGTCGCACCAGACGAACAGGCAGTGTCTGTGTATGACGTTTGTGGCCCACCATTGTCATCATTCCGGATGATCTGAACCGTCCATGATGGCCACGGACCAAAACTGACCAAACTCGGGTCCTTTTCACCCCCAACTCAATCAAGAAACTAGGCACAATCCTCACTAAAATTCCTTCTGCAAACAACGTAATAGGAAACCAACTGGTTCCAATTCTCTGCATAAGGAAATCCCAAAGGGAACATCTGGTCCGATCAGAGCCGTCCAAACCAGGACAAGGACACTTCCGACCACACCCACATTGAGAATAAGAGAGGAAGATTTGCAGACGAAGGCGTTGAAACTCTCTGCAGTGCTGACCAATTCCGCACTCAAGGGTGTGATCAACGCCTTTCATTTGTGGGCCCATCTAGGGACAGCCCAATCCGATTAGATTTATGGGAGGCACCAGCGAACATAAACAACAATCAAGCCATTTCGCCCTTCAACTTTGCAGAAAGGAACAGGGCTACATCCATTCTTCATGCCGCGCAACAGGCATGCGTAAGAGATTTTGCAGGACCTAAAAGCCCTCACACCTATAAAAGGACCTCCAACGTCCGACCAAGAAGAGAAAGAGAAAAACAAGAAGAAAGAAAGAAAGAGAGAGAGAAAGAAACAAAAGAAAGAAAAGGGAGAGAGAGGTTTAGATAAGCTAAATCTTCAGCTCCCGCACCTGGAGAGAAAGAGAGGAAGAAAGAGAAAGAAAGAATAGAGAGAGAAAGAGAGAGAGGAAGAAAGAGAGGAAGGGAGAGCCGCCTGCTGTAGCTGCCCGTTTCAACGCCCGGGACGCACCAAGGCCAGCGATTTCAGCCTGTCCTTATACAAATCCAAGAGGTGAGTTAAGAAATAGACTATCTTCTGAAATCTTCCGTAAGAACTAAATTCTATTTAGTAAAGAACTGGAATAATTTACTTGTTCTGTCCAAGCTCCATCTGAACCTCCTTACGTATGATAATAACATGTTGAAACTAGATTTAGATCTTAAACAAACTCTAATTTAAGTTGATCATAAAACCTATTTGGTGTTACAATCTAACCATACAATTCGTGTACTCATGATTATAATTCAACTCTAGATCATACTCAAAATCATACGAGAAGGTAATTCAAAATTAAGGTGACGGTTTTTATCCTTTAAGCTAACTTGATTAAAGATGATATTATCTTGACATTTACATGCTTTCATGACACAATGAACTTCCCTGAAATTGTTTAATTTATCAACATCCATTATTTATCCTTTGAGAATTTTGGGTATGACTTTAATTACTCGTATCTTTAATTATGTGGGGCGATGGGTACAAGCCTTGCCTTTGCCTTATCAGTTTTGTTGAGTTAGCCCTTGCCACTCTTCTCTTTTGACTTGGCCATTCCCACTCTCCTTATTATTGAGTTAGCCATTGCCACTCTCCCTTTTGTTGAGTTAACCACTGTTACTCCCCTTATTATTGAGTTGGCCATTGCCACTCTCCTCTTTGTTGAGTTAGCTATTGCTACTCTCCTCTATATCCTGTTAGTCTTGTGCTATTTACTTTCAAGGCCTGGGCATGTGTCTTGATATTCTAGAACTCTCATAATTCAGTTTACATTCTCTTTGATGCAAGTGATGTGTTAAAAGTATCACAACTAGTGATTCAATTATTATATCATGGACGTAATGCGCTCTAGGTAGAGACCCTCTTGGTCATCGGGTAATTCCATGGGTTCTTAGGTAGTGGTGCACAAATCGATGTAAGTAATTCACAATATGTGTTACATCACTTTCGGGATTGGATGTCGCAAATAGTCGCTCTATAAACAAATCATGTCACGTAATTATCCGACTCATGTGTCGTGCCACCTCGAGGTGTTCACGTAAATCCATGGTAGTGTCGGACATGCCAGTGAATCTCCATAGTGTGAGAATGCGGGGCAATCTGGATTTTATATGAATCGTATTCCACATTAACATGATCACTATGTATGATGAGCCGCACACACTTTGATAGGCATGTATTTCATGTAGGTTGTTTGTGCATGCTGATATCCCTCGCAGTAGTGGAGTACGAGACGTATCAGAATCCTTACATTACTTTTATGAATCTCTTGAATTATTATTAATCTTAAAGGATAACCATCACTATGAGTAGGGCATTTACCCTCTCCAACCGTATAAATAATGTAGGTGACGTACAGATTGAAGATCTAGAGGACCATCTCCATATGGAAGATTATACTGAAAGATTTAGAAGATAAAGTTATAATTTAGTTTTATACTTCTGTTGCAAACTTGATATATGTAATGAGCTCCCATTGAGAGGGCATTTGATTATTTACTGAATTCTTTTACTCTAATGAAATAATCAATACAGTCGATTTTATTCTCATGAATGTTACTTTCATAAATGTATCTGGATGTGATTATGATTTAAATGAAAAAAAATAAGGTGTGGTTTTTAAAGAATCCAATTTATACATCATTAACACTCGATTTTCTCGGGCATGAGTATAAACTTTGGCCGTGAAAATTTGGGATGTTATACTTAATGCCATAAAATAACAATGATGGGCCTCGTGCTGATCACCCCTAACTTTACCGACACCGTATTCAGTGGGGAACTTCATCATAAGATGGTAGGTCGAGACTGCCGCCCGCATGGCATTGGGAGATGGCCGTCCGAGGATGACGTTGTAGACAGAGGGACAGTCCAACACTAGAAAGTCAATCATCATCGTAGTTTGGTTTTTTCCCTCTCATACAGTAACTAGAAGTAATATACTCCCTTCGGAGGTGACTCTCTCTCCAGTGAATCTGAGTAGAGGAGTCCAGACGGGTTGGAGGTGGGACCTTTCGATCCCCATCTTATAAAAGGCGACGACAAAGAGGATGTTGGCCGAGCTGCTCGTGTCCACCAAGATACGGTGCACTTTATGGTTAGACACTATCATGGTTACCACCAGGGCATCGTCGTGCAGATGCTTCAACGAACATCAGGTTGCTGGGGATCATCTCCTGCTCTCTCAGCGGTCTACTGGCGAGGTTAACATGATGTTCCAAGCTTCCAGCGCGTATGCTCCTGGCATGAACCCTGCGAGCTCTATTAGAGTCTCCTCCTCCCGCAGGCCCACCGAATATAGTATGGATTTCTCAGATAGCTTTGTTGTCATTCCTGTGACATTGTTGCTCAGCCCTCGGGTCTGGTTGTTCCTCCCTCCTCTTATAGACATACTCCTGCAGATGCCCATTGCCGATGCTGGCTTCGATCTCTTCCTTGAGGTTGGAACAATCACTAGTAGTGTGGTCGTGGTCACGATGGAAGTGGTGGTACTTCTGCTTATCTCGCTTGTCAATGTCAGTTTTCATCCTGTTCAGCCATCTCAAGATCCTTTCGTCTTGAACTTCCATGAGGAATTTTCGGGGGTAGTGTTTAAAGGAGTTTAGGAGCGGAATCTGCTTTTCGACCATCGGTTCAGGAGCTGACCCTTTCTTGAGTCATCATCCCTTCTCCTTTTGTGGCTAACAGCTTGCGGTTGCACCTCCTCCTTGCGTCTCTTGTCCTTAACCGAGCTCTCGGCACTCTGGGTGGCCTTGCGCGAGATGAAAAGCTTCTCAATATTGGAGTATTTTTTAGTTCAGTTAAGGAGATAAACTAAGGTTGTCGGGGGGGTTTTGCCGATTGAGAAGAGGAATCTCCCCTCTTTAAGGCTAGCTATCATGACAGCTGAGGCTATATGATATAAATAGCCTTCCACTTGCATTGCTTCCTGGTTAAAATGCGCGATGTAGTCTTTCAGCAGCTTGTCCTCCTTTTAGGTAATAGTGGGAGGTGAGTGGTCTGCTTCTGCATATCTTTCCCTTCAATAAACTATGTGATGAAGGTCTTGTTGAGTTGCGTGCAAAAGCTGATGGGCTTCAGCTTTAACTGTTAAAGCCACTTCCATATGGCTCCGGACAGAGTCAGGGAGAATTCTCGCCACATAACTGAGCTCAACGCATCATGGAGCTCCATCCATGCTTGGAATGATTCCAAATGCTCAGCCAGGTCACCAGATCCGGAGTAGGGGCCGATCTGCGGCATTAGAAATCTGGGCAGGAGTTGGGTTCCCATGAAGTCATCGATAAACGGCGGCTCAGTCTCCTTCATCATAGCCTCAACAGAGGTCGGTAGTTGGGCGTGGTAGGTTTGATGGATATTGCTGATCTGACCCCGTAGTTTTTTGAGTTCTTCCTCCTAGGGGACCTCTGTTGAGGGTCAAATATTACATATCATCCCCCATTTGTTTCTTGGTTTTACAAACATAATATGGCTTAATGATATATTTTACATGTGTTCGTGTTGCAAGGTGAATTTAAAGGCTTGGATTGAAAAGAGTGCTAAAAACATGGATTTAGTGTTGAAAAGTCACCAAAGCAAAGAAGGGATCTTTGGTGACCAAGATTGAAGATTTCAAGGTCCCAAGATCCAAAAAACCAAGTGGAGAAGGAAGGAAGTCGAAAGAACAAGCGCAGAAATCATAAAGATTGTGCCATCGAGAACCGTTTGATGACATCAAATATTTGTTCGATGACATCGAACACTGGTCGATGACATCGAATTTATGAGGAAAATCGAGTTGGTTGTTGGACATATTGGGTGCTTTTCTCAATCAATCGAAGACATGTTTGATGACTCGAAGGAAAGTGCTCGATGACATCAAAGACTACTCGATGACATCGAATTTATTGAAGGAATCGAAGCAACTCGCTGGACTATTTTAGATACATTATCGATGACTCGAAGACCTGTTCGATGGATCGAAGCTTCGTTCGATGACATCGAAGGACGGTTTGATGACACAGAGACTTACGCAGTGCGAAAGAACGAAAATGCGTGACTTCCGGATTCAAACCCCTTCGATGTCATCGAAGGGTGTTCGATGACATTGAAGGCGTTACGCAGTGTTTACGCAGACTGCGTAAATTTGATACAGCTTCGCAATTTTACGAAACTTTACTTATAAATAGGGGTTTCCTATGCGCTTTTTGGGATATCTAGGGTTTGGAGAAGTAGAGCAAAAGGGCGGAACCACTTCCCAAGAGTTCTTCTTCCCTTCTCCTTAGTTTTTAATGCTTTCTTCTAGTGTTTTTAATCCAATCATGTCTATGGTTGGCTAGATCCCTTAGATAAGGCTAAGGGGTGAAGCTTGTAGCATGGTTGAGATGTTTTTCTTGTTTGATTCTTGTTATTGTTGAACTCCTTTGATTCTATTTTGATATTTAAGGAATACTTTTAGTGTTTAATGGTTTGTTGTGACTGAAATTACAATGAAATTGCAATAGCTTTAAGTACTTTCTTTTTCTGTTTGGAGTTTGTGAAAATAAGAAATCTTATTGTTCATCATCGTCCCTTGGGCATGGATGGGTGACGGAATCCCTTCTATCCTTCACAATTCTCCCATGTTAGTTGTTGGATTGGTATACCCTGTCGTTTACCATCATCTCCTGGGCATGGTTAGGTGATCGAATCACTTATAATCTTCACAACTTTCATCTATTGAGAAGTAGGTCAATGAAAGTTCAGATTTGATCTTATTGAATATCTTTCAATTGGATAGGATAAGCTCCAATTCTAATTGAGCGCCTTGAATCGAATATGGAAACATCTTAATAGCTACAAGTGGATCCCTGGAAACCCTAGTTTCCCACCTTTAAATTCTTAAGTTTCTAAATTCATCATCTCACAATTACTCTTTACTTTCCTAATTTAGCTTAGATCTTTTCCTAATTTTGATTCTAATTACTCTTAGAATAAATACACAAGATTAGTCCTTGTGGATTTGACCTTGGTCTCATCGAGATTATTACTACATCGCGACCCTCCACTTAGGGTGGTGAACAAGTTTTTGGTACCGTTGCCGGGTATTGATGGTCATGTTTTTCTGATATTGAATAGTTTTGGAAGTAGGTTAAGATTAGGATTTATTTACTTTCTATTTTTAGGATTAGGGTTTTTCTAAATTATTTTAGAAACTAACTTTTTGTCTTTTTAGAAACTTTCTATTTTCTAGTTTTCGTTTTTAGAAACTAGGGCTTTTCCTCATTTCCTTTTTAGAAACTAACTCATCTTTCTATTTTTGTTTTTAGAAACTTTCTAATTTTAGAATTTCTGTTTTTAGAAACTGATTTTTTTTTTTTTTTTGCATGATCTTAAATTAGGAACTTCCAATTTGGTAACTTCTTTCTAATTCTCTTCCTTTCTTTTTCTAGAATTCTTATTTCCTTTTTAGGTTTAGGTTAGAATTTAAAATTGAGGGTTGAGAGTGTTTCATGCCCAAGTGGGTCTGTGAGAACAATCGACGTCTTGTGAGTGAAGGAGGATTAGTTGAGGGGTTATCTATCCATCATAGGATTAGACACTACTCGAGATCCTCAGAGTTAATTGAAGTGATGGCTGTCAATCAGCCGGCTAATCAACTGGGAAGACAACCTCAACCTCGGGTTGAGGAAGTCCAGGATGAGAATGAGGTGCATCAAGCACCCCCGCCTCGTACTTTACGAGACTATTTACAATTGGCGTGGGTGAGTACACCTTCATGCATGGTTTTTCCAGAAAATACAGGACACATGGATATCAAGCCAGGGGTGATCCAACTCCTAAAATTTCATGGGCTTGAATATGAAAATCCATATCTACACTTGAAAGAGTTTGATGGAATCATAGCCACTCTATATTTTTCTTAACGTGTCTGACGATACGGTCAGGCTGAAACTCTTTCCTTTTTCTTTGAAAGAGAAAGCTAAGACGTGGTTGCATTCACTACATCCTCGATCTATTGGTAGATGGTATGACATGACAAGGGAGTTCATAAAGAAAATTTTCCCATACCATACGACGAACACCCTTAGAAAGTTGATCATGAACTTCGCCCAAAAGGAAGATGAAACATTCTTCTAATGTTGGGAACGGTTTAAGGATCTTGTCAGTTCATGCCCACAAAACGGTTTTGAAATGTGGTGCATCACGAATTTCTTCTATGATGGACTGACAACTTTCATGCGCCAATTGGTCGAGACAATGTGTAATGGGGAATTCATGAATAAAAGCATCGATGATGTGTGGGATTATTTTGACAAGCTTACTGAAAACACACAATCATGCGACATCTCCCCAAAATCAAGCACAACATCTAGGCCGACTCAATCTAAGGAGAGGTGCGGAATGTATCTCCTGAAAGAGGACGATGATATCAATGCTAAAGTGGCTAATCTCACCAGAAAACTCCAGGCCATGAAATTAAAGAAGGATAAGGGTAAGGAAATTGTTTGCGGTATTTGTGCTTGCAACATTCATACATCTGAAAATTGCCTAACAATATCTTCTTTTCAAGAGGTACTGAATGAGCAATCTAATGCTGTGAATAATTACCAAAGACCTTTCAGTGAGCCCGTACAATCCCAGCTAGAGAAATTATCTAAACTTCAGTTGGAGAAACAGACAAATTGCTACACCTCAAGGATTCCCTAATCAAATTCCAATTCAAGGGAAATCTTACGAGGATCCGGTTTTAAAGCATCTTCAAAATCAAGTGCTTTTCAATCAGGGTATGCTACAAGTCTTTCAAGACCTCACAAAGGCCATACAAGGACTTGAAACTAAAAGTGTAATTGGGAACAAGGGGAGCCTTCAAGCTCAACCTCTTCCCAATCCAAAACCGCAATATGAAGTTAGCGACTCGAGCTCTTCAAATCAGATGGAGCAAGCTAAGTCTATCATCACTCTTAGGAGTGGGAAGACTATTGACAAAACTATTCCGGTTAGGGATGAAAAGTCTAAGGACCCAGAAGAGGACAACAATCATAGATTTAGCCATGCCCCACAAGAATTAGAACTGAAACCTCAAGGGAAGCCGATTGCTCCATTTCCCAACGATTGATTGCACCAAAACCTCTCTCTAACTCTCAGGATATTTTAGAGGTGTTGAAACAAGTGAGGTCAATATTCATTTACTGGATGTGGTGAAACAAATACTTTCATATGCCAAATTTCTGAAAGATTTATGTATAACCAAAAGACGACAAAATATTCAAAAGAAAATCTTTCTAACTGAAAAAGTCAGTGTCATCCTAAAGCAAGATGTGCCACAGAAATACAAAGATTCCGGTAGCCCAACCATTGCATGTGTAATTGGGAATTACCGTATTGAGGATGCACTTATTGACTTAGGGGTGAGCGTAAATCTAATTCCTTACTCGGTCTATGAACAACTGGGTCTAGGTGAATTAAAACCCACTCGGACCACATTACAACTTGCCGATCACTCAGTTTGTGTACCGAGAGGGATAGTTGAAGATGTGTTGGTCCAGGTTGACAAATTCTACTACTCGGTAGATTTTATCATCCTGGATACTCAATCCATCATGGACACGGATACTCAAATTCTCGTCATTCTTAGTCGCCCATTCCTTGCCACATCAAATGTAATCATTAATTGCAGGAATAGAGTCATGAGTTTGTCTTTTGGGAATATGACATTGGAGTTAAACATATTTTTCAATTCATGCAAACAGTTAGAGGATGATGACGATTTCCACGACATTAACATGATCGACTCTTTTGTGGAAGATAGAACTCTTTTGACCTTATCCTTTAACTGTCACGCCCCAAACTCAGAAACCGGGCTCACTGAATTCCTGTTCACCGAATCTGGAGCCGACAGCCTCCATAGTACCCCATTCTCGGCTTCCGACAAGCATATGCCAGATTTTGATCCTAAGATCTTACAATGAGGATTTTCAGTATGATTTTTTTTTTGTAAAGGAGCATAATCACAAGCATAACCAAGTCACAAAACAACATCACCACATATCCACTATATAAAAACTTTGAGTATAATGAGGAAAGGGAAATACAAGATGATTAAAAAGCTCCAAAATGATCTGATACGCGCTCTTGCCTTAGCGTTGCTGCGATCCAACGTCACCTACATGCAACGATCGTGCATAAGCTTACAAAAGCTTAGAGGGTGTGTGCGTGTGTGTGCAATGCATGTAACAAGCATACAATATCAGAGTAAGCGGAAATACCGGTAAGTCCATGAATGCTATCATTTATTCTAAGGTTATGTGATGCAAGGCCTACGTAGCCAATGTCATGTGCAAGATGCAACGTAAGCATGCCAGTCCTCGTATCAAGTACATATATCAGTACAACTCCTCTTTGGGATATCACCGGGGTCTAGTACACTCCACGCTGACTGCCGCCTCCCTAGCCGCACAGCCCAGTGAGTGGAAGAGACCACACCATTCCCCTGACCAGTAGTCTGCAATACTTACCCGACTCGTCGATAGCAGACCCATTTGCAAGCTGGTCAAACTTAGCCTAGCTTACAACCCCCTTACTCGGGCAGATAAGGTCACACCCCCTTCCAACCGACCATGACACAATGTGAGACGTGACCCACTGATATTTGTCACTTGTGTGCTCATATATTCACTCGGTTTAGACGTTGGAGCATCTCTTAGTACCAAAAATGTTCTGGGACTTTCACCCAAGGACATCCTATGTGCCCACAGTGCTAGAACCAAGTATTTTCGGTATCCAATCTAGCCATTCACGATGTGCCTGTGGAGACCATGACCCTGATGTCGCTAGGGCATACAGTGATCGTGTCACACAAATGGGAGATGCATGAGCCATACCATCCAGTCATGCATCAGTCTTGCGCGTACCGAGCGATCATGTGAGGCACTCCATCTCACAAGGAGTCCCATAATTGTCTCAGCCCAAAGGCATATGCTATGATAAATCATTCCTCATAACATGCATACAAATGATGCGTATGAGCATGTATCGTGATGTAATACTAAGCATATTCTCAGTGTATTCTACTAGACTAAGTACACTAGCATGTTATCAAACATAGGAGGCAACAATCGGCCTGAACGCCTGGTGGGGTCCACAAAAGGACGGCAGATCTAGTCCATATATCGAGGTAAGTTTCAACAGTGGATATACTAAACCTGATATCACATATTCACCCATCTATAGCAAGGGGGGTGAATCACATAATGAGTGGGCTTCCTTACCCACCCTATCATATAGCCGGCTAGGCTTCTAATGGGGCCCAACAAGCACAAGGTGGGCTAGCATCAATGGGGGCCCAATAGTTTGGGTTAGCCCAATAAAGGTAAGTGGTTACTGGTATATCAATGGAGGCCCAATGATTTGGGGTAGCTTAATAAGGTAAAGATGGGAAATGGATTTATAGTGGGCCCTAGGGAGGTTTGCAACGGTGGACATTTAACCACTATTGCTTCTAAGGTGTGGTCCACTTGGGATTCGAAATCTAACTCACAATGGGCCTCGACCCTTACACTATCTAGGAAAATGGATGGGCAGCATGCTTGTAGCACATACATCATGGTGGGCCTCACAGGCCAGCCCTATGGCCTAGAAAAACAGATGGACAGTGTTCTTACAACACACGCATCAAGGTGGGCCTCACACATCAGGAAGTGGGCTTGCACATACAGCGGGTGGGCCCTGCACACACACTGTAGGTGGGCCCTGCACTCATTCAACAGGTGAGCCCTGAACACATATAGTAGGTGGGCCCTGTACTCATACAACGGGATTAAAAAATACATCAAGGTGGAGTCCACACAGGTGGGCCACCCCACAAACAAGAAGATCAAGCTGATATTTACATTTTCTAACAGGTAGGCCTGCATGACCGGCCGGTCATGTAGGCCCACAACGATTTTGGGGTGGTCCACTCTCTGGACGACTAGGATGAAATGCATACATTAGGGTGGAGTCCACACATGTGGCCCGCTAGCTTTAAATCAGGCTATAATTGGTGTCCTTCCATCAGACGGGCCTACTGGCTGTTTTTTTTTCTACGGCTGGATTTGTCCGATCTTGGACAGATGGTCTGGATGGATTTTAAATGGATGGTGTTGACGTAACACACATACATCAAGGTGGGGTACACGTGGTACGTGGCCCACTAGCTTGAAGGTAAAGCTGACCTGGTTGCCTACGTCCAGGCGATCAGCAGCCTGGACGTGCTGTTGTTCTGCACCTTTGTAGATGGACGGCTATAGAACACATACATCATGGGTTCCACGGATGCACGGCGTGGATGAAGCACATACATCATGGGTCCCACGGATGCACGGCGTGGATGAAGCACATACATCATGGGTCCCACGTGTGGACAACACGCACTGGTGGGATTCCACCGTCCATTGTAAAACAAATACATCGGGTCCCACGGTTGCTGGATGTCGGTCCAGCAGCGTCCATTGATGGACAGACGGTAGAGATAAAACACATATATCATGTGGGTCCCCATGGATAGACGGTTTGGATATAACACATACATTAAAGTGGACGGTGGATAGATGACACATCAGGTGGGTCCCACATGGGTGTGGCCCACAAGGAATATTTTACTATTATATATATATATAATATATATATATATATATATATATATATATATATATATATTATATATATATATATATATATTATATATTTGCTTTTGCCTAGAGTCCAGCGTCCAGGCGGCTGGACGTCTTGGAAACAAGACATTAGCAAGGTGAGGTCCATGTGGTGGCCCACCAAGGTTAGGATCAGACTGATATTTGTGGTTTCCTTCATACAGGCCTGTCCAGACGGACAGGCAGCAAACCCGTCCGCTAGACAGTCTAGCAAGGTGGGCCCATCTCGTGGATGGCGTGGATATGATACATAGGTTAAGGTGGGCCATTAAACAGGGGAGAGAGAGAGAGAGAGAGAGAGAGAGAGAGAGAGAGAGAGAGAGAGAGAGAGAGAGAGAGAGACGTGAGGCGGGGGAGCTCCGTCACTATGAGCTCCCCTAGATCTTATAATACATACATCAAAATGGGTCCCAAAATAGGTGGGTCCTAAATCAAAATCTAAGGTGCCCGTTTTCACCACCAATATGAAGGTTTAGATGACCTCTATTAAATGGATAACAACTAAATATCATGGTGGGGTCCATGAAGAATGGCCCCATCATGGAATACACATGCATATCATGGTGGGCCATTGGCCACACCTAGGGTCCAAAGTGGGATCTCTACCATAATCGGTAGGCCCCACTTGTCCCATGAACAAAATCAAAGATCTACCCTATCAATCACCTACTTAAGGTCCTCTTCTTTAGCTCCTTGGAATGCTAACTCCTAAGCTCACTCTTTGATGGAGGATGATGAAGATCGAAGGGTTGGATGGTGAGATTTGGAGGTAGGAAGTGGGCCTTGATCTTGGGTTCTTTCTCTCCTTAGTTTCTTGTAAATGGTAGAGAATGAGATGGGATGGAGTGAAATGAGAGAGGAGTGATGTGTGTAAGAAGGATGGGATGCAAGGGATGGTTATGTAAGAGAGGTATGGGTTGTGTAAGAGAAATGTTGACTTTGATGGTAGCTTGTATAAGAGAGGTATGGGTTATGTAAGAGAGGTGATATGTGAGGTATAAGTGTGATGGGTTGACTACTTGACTAGACTTGATTGATTGATGGGATGGGTTGTAGACATTCTCTCGGGATTTGTAAAATGCGCGGCATTTCTTCGAGATAAACGCGGTCCCACATCTCCTGGCCTGGGTACCGCATCGGTGCGCAAGACGCGGCATTGGAACCGTGGTGATGGCGAGGTTGCTAGGGTACAAGTTTCAAGTTGAGCCGACTCAGATCTATGGATGTGACTTAAGGTTGCGTGCAAACGCTGTCTACAGATTGCAGGTTGTCGAAATTCGACGGGGAGGATCACAAGAGTCTACAGAACAGTACGGACTAAGATACGGGCCTTACACTGACCCTCTTGAGACGTGCCTAGCCCAGTCTAATGATTTTGATGATGACATGACTAGGGAGATGGGGACTATGCTGGATATCGCGTTGATACTTGAAGCTAATCATTGGAGGCCACAATTTAAAAAATTACCACAAATTGATGTAGTGCCTCTACAGTCTAACCTCAAGGCACTGAAGCTTAACCTAAAACCTTTGCCCTCTGATTTGAAATATGTGTATTTAGGTCAAGATGAGACATACCCAGTGGTGATTTCTTCCCACCTCGAGCAAGAACAGGAGAGTATGCTCATCTCTACTCTCATTGAACATAAAGGAGCCCTTGGATGGTCGATTGCAACCATAATGTAGACTAAATCCAAACATAAAGGAAGTGGTTAAGGCCGAGGTTCTTAAGCTATTAGATGTGGGTATTATATACCCTATATCCGATAGCCAATGGGTAAGTTCAACTCAGGTGGTTCCCAAGAAGTCCAGAATCACCATCATAGCCAATGCCAATAATGAACTCGTGCCAACTAGAGTTACTACTGGTTGGAGAATGTGTATTGACTACAGGAAGTTGAATACCGTCACAAGGAAGGACCACTTTCTGTTGCCCTTTATTGATCAAATTTGAAAAGGCTAGCTGGTCATTCCTATTACTGTTTCCTTGATGGATATTTGGCCTACAATCAGATTGAGATAGCCCTTAAAGACCAAGAAAAGACCACGTTCACATGTCCTTTTGGCACCTTTGCTTATTGAAAGATGCCATTCGGACTATGTAATGCCCCCGCCACCTTTCAGCGATGTATGATGAGTATTTTTTTTTGACATGGTGGGACAATATCTAGAGGTCTTCATGGATGACTTCTCTGTCTTTGGTCCATCTTTTAGCGATTGCTTGGAAAATCTTAAATGTTTGCTGAAAAGATGTGAAGAAAAGAATTTGGTACTCAATTGGGAGAAGTGCCATTTCATGGTTCGTAAGGGAATAGCCCTTAGACATGTCATTTCGTCCAAGGAATTGAGGTAGATAAAGCTAAAATTGATCTTATCTCTACCCTACCCCCACCCAAAAGTATACGAGACGTGCGATCCTTTTTAGGACATGCTGAATTTTACAGAAGATTCATAAAGGACTTTAGTCACATCTCTCGTCCTTTATGCAATCAAGGACATTTCATATGAGTGGACTGAGCAGTGCCAAGAAGCTTTTGCTAAGCTCAAGGGCATGTTAACTACCGCACCTATTATACGACCACCCGATTGGAACATTCCTTTTGAACTTATGTGTGATGCATCTGACTATGCTATTAGGGCAGTGTTAAGCCAGAGAAAAGAAAAGAAGCCCTGTATTATTCATTATACAAGTAAGACGCTAAATTCGGCCCAAGTGAATTACTCTACTACGGAAAAAGAACTCTTAGCCGTAGTATTCGCTTTGGACAAATTTAGATCTTACTTGATCGGATCCAAGATCATTATCTACACTGAACATGCGGCGCTTAAATATCTTCTTTCAAAGAATGATGCTAAGCCCCGCTTAATAAGATGGATCCTCCTACTCCAAGAATTTGATTTGGAAATAAAAGATAAAAAGGGAGTAGAAAATGTAGTGGCTGACCACCTTTTGAGACTTAACCTACCTGATTCCCTTGAGACGACACCCATAAACAACATGTTCCCTGATGAGCAATTGTTTAAAGTCTCCCACTCACCTTAGTTCATTGATATTGCTAATTATCTTGGCATAGGTTTCACGCCAACACATTAGACTATGCAAGATAAGAAGAAATTTTTCACTGAGGTGCGCAAATTCTTCTGTGATGATCCTGGATGATCCTTATTTATTTAAATATTGCCCAGATCAGATTTTAAGGAGATGTGTATCAGACAATGAACACTAGAGTGTCATCTCCTTCTGTCATTCTCAGGCCTGTGGTGGTCACTTTTCTGTTAAAAAGACCACGACCAAAATTCTGCAGTGTAGTTTTTATTGGTCCATTATGTTTAACGACACTCATGAGTTTTGTAAAGCTTGTGAGCGTTGTCAGAAGTTGGGAGCATTGTCCCATAGAAATATGATGCCTTTAAACCCCATTCTGATCATTGAAGCATTTGATTGCTGGGGCATCGATTTCATGGGACCATTCCCCCAATCTTATGGAAATTTATACATTCTATTAGCCATAGACTATGTCACTAAATGGGTCAAAGCGATCCTGTGTCAGAACAATGACTATTAGAGGGTCATTAAATTCTTAAAAGAAAACATTCTTTCCCAATTTGGAATGCCTCGGGCCATCATTAGTGATGGAGGCTCACATTTTTACAATAGGCCATTCGCAAACTTAATGAAGAAATATGGCATCTCTCACAAGGTGAGCACTCCATACCACCTACGAACAAGTGGGCAAGCTGAGATTTCTAATAGAGAGATTAAGCACAAGCTGAAAAAGATGGTTAACCCTAACTGTAAGAATTAGTCAATCAGATTGACTGATGCTCTATGGGATTACCGTATCGCATTTAAAACTCCTATTGGAATGTCTCCCTTTAGACTTGTCTATGGGAAAGCTTGTCACTTACCTGTGGAGTTGGAACATAGAGCCTACTGGGCTATTAAGAATCTAAATTTCGATTTAGACAACGCTGGCTTGTTGCGCAAGCTACAATTGAACGAATTAGAGGAGATCCGAAATGACGCATGCGAGAACTCGAGAATTTACAAGGACATGATGAAGGTGTTCCATGATAAGAACATCCTTCGAAAATCGTTCTTGCCCGGCTAGAAAGTCCTTTTGTACAATTCTCGGTTACATCTTTTTTCAGGAAAATTCTGATCTCGTTGGACCGACCCTTTCACTATTACTAATGTGTATCCTCATGGGGCTATCGAGATGAAGAATCCAGACAATGGTAATGAATTCAAAGTAAATGGACATCGATTAAAGCCATTTGTTGAGTAATTCGATTCAAAGGACATGTCCATACCTCTGAGTGATCCTGTTTACCAGGATTAATCTCCTAGTCTGATGGAGGTATAGATAGATTTATCGCTTTCTTAGGACTAGGGTTGTTTGCTTCCGCTATTTTAGGATAGTTTGCTTATACTCTGTTGAGTTTTGTTGTGTGCTAACCCATTTTAATATGAGATCTGTGGAAAAGCTTCAAATCTCCTTCCTCCAGGTACTATCTTTCCATCACCATTCCCTTTCTTTTTGTTGTCTCATTTACATTACATGCTTATCTCTTGTACATTGAGGACAATGTAGAATTTTTGTGGGGGGTGTGGGGGATTAGGTACCCTAATCAGTGTTTTTCTCAGTTTTGAGCAAAATTTTCAATGTTTTAAGTTAAAATCTATTTGGGAAGCGATGACTTATGTACTTAAGAATGCCTTGAGTATGATAAGATAAAGATTGAATCTTGAATTGCTGGAGTCTAATCATCTAAGCAACGTACCATCTAAGTTCTTGTGCGCAATTATTGTAGAGTTAGTTTGAATATCATGTTAATTTAGATCATAGGACATTCAATTTGTCTTTTGTAAGACATGCTTGAAGTTGTGATTGTTAGTATGTGAATCATTGATAGATAGTGAGAATCGAGTTTGGAGAATTTTATCCACCTTAAAAGAAGAAAAGAACCAGTTAAAAAAATAAGAGATTGACAAAGAGGTCATGAAAAAAAAAGAAAAGAATGAAAAATCTGGAAAAGAATGCAAAAATAAAGAATGGATAAAAATTGATCATCGATATAAAATTAAAAACTGGGAAAAGAAGGAAAAGGGGATGAGTTTAGAATCGGTACTTGAGTTCAAACCAATCTTGAAGTGATGAGCATGGCTAACATTAAGAAACAACAACATTCGTACAGAAAGTAAGTTAATTTTCACTGAGCACAGTGAAAAATATGGTATATAAACTTATACTCTAATTTGATTGACAAAGAACTTATTTGATTGGTTACCTATGTGATTCAGCTCTAGGGTTTTCAAATCTCACCTTCTTGTCTTGTCTGTACTCATTCATACTTGATTGCATAAAAGATTGTTTTTCAAAAAAGGTTTTGAACTTGAAATTGAAGATTATTTTTCGCATATTTTCCTCGGGACTAGCAAAATGCTGGTTAGGAGTTGTGTTGAGGGTTAAATATTACATATTATCCCACATTTATTTCTTGGTTTTATAAACATAATATGGCTTAATGGTATATTTTACATGTGTTCATGTTGCAAGGTGAATTTAAGGGCTTGGATTGAAAAGAGTGTTAAAAGCATGGATTTAGTGCTCAAAAGTCACCAAAGCAAAGAAGGGATATTTAGAGACCAAGATTGAAGATTTCCTGGTCCCAAGATCCAAGAAAACCAAGTGGAGAAGGAAGGAAGTCGAAAAACAAGCGCAGAAATCACAAAGATTGTGCCATCGAGAACCATTCGATGACATCGAACACTGGTCGATGACATCGAATTTATGAGGGAAAATCGAGTTGGTTCCTGGACATATTGGGTGCTTTTCTCGATCAATCGAAGACATGTTCGATGACTCGAAGGAAGGTGCTCGATGACATTGAAGACTACTCGATGACATCAAATTTATTGAAGAAATTGAAGCAACTCACTGGACTATTTTGAACACATTCTTGATGACTTGAAGACTTGTTCGATGGATCAAAGCTTCATTCGATGACATCAAAGGACGATTCGATGACACAGAGACTTACGTAGTGTGAAAGAGTGAAAAGGCGTGAATTCTAGATTAAACCCCTTCAATATCATCGAAGGGTGTTCGATGACATCGAAGGCGTTACACAGTGTTTATGCGGACTGCATAAATTTGATCCGGTTTTGCGATTTTGCGAAACTTTGCTTATAAATAGGGGTTTCCTAGGCACTTTTTGGGATATCTAGGGTTTGGAGAAGTAGAGCAAAAGGGCAGAACTGCTTCCCAAGAGTTCTTCTTCCCTTCTCCTTAGTTTTTAATGCTTTCTTCTAGGGTTTTTAATCCAATCATGTTTATGGTTGGGTAGATCCCTTAGCTAGGGCTAGGGGGTGAAGCTTGTAGCATGGTTGGGATGTTTTTCTTGTTTGATTCTTGTTATTGTTGAACTCCTTTAATTCTAGTTTGATATTTAAGAAATACTTTTAGTGTTTAATGGTTTGTTGTGACTGAAATTGCAATGGAACTGTAATAGCTTCAAGTACTTTCTTTTTCTGTTTGGAGTTTGTGAAAATAAGAAATCCTATTGTTCACTATCATCCCTTGGGCATGGATGGGTGACGGAATCCCTTCTATCCTTCACAATTCTCCCATGTTAGTTGTTGGATTGGTATACCCTGTCGTTTACCATTGTCTCCTGGGCATGGTTAGGTGATGGAATCACTTCTAATCTTCACAATTTTCATCTATTGAGAAGTAGGTCAATGGAAGTTCAGATCTGATCTTATTGAATATCTTCCAATTGGATAGGATGGGACTCCAATTCCAGTTGAGTGTCTTGAATCGAATAAGGAAGCATCTTAATAGCTACAAGTGGATCCCTGGAAACCCTAGTTTCCCACCTTTAAATTCTTAAGTTTCTAAATTCATCATCTCACAATTACTCTCTACTTTCCTGATTTAGGTTAGATCTTTTCCTAGTTTTGATTCTAATTACTCTCAAAATAAATACACAAGATTAGTACCTATGGATTTGACCTCGGTCTCACTGAGATTATTACTACATCGCGACCCTACACTTGGGGTGGTGAACAACCTGTTTTCCCCTACTGCTTTGGGGGCTTTACCGCCCCTTCTGTTCTCCAGTGTATAATGCAGGTCAGATTCAGTGAGCGTAGTGGTTCTTGCAATTTGGGTAGGTGCCTAGCTGTGCCTTCCTACTTGCAGTCTGACCCCATGAAGGTTTGGAGGACCCTGTGGAGGTCGGGATTGCTCAGTAGCACCAGCTTCTGCCTTATGGCTGAGGGGCGGGTTCTGTCTTTCTAGAACTTGCATCAGTCGATTCATGTTGCTGTTTAGAGCCTCGACCTGATTCTCCACAGAGACGAGATGGCTTCCTAGGTTATGGGGCCGTGGCGCAGGTGCTGCTAGAGTAGAATCGACATGGTGTCGCGAGGGCGGACTCCGATGGTCCATGGAGTGCTTAGCCGAAGCTGGGGCGGGAGGAGCAATGGCGAGTAGGGTCCTCTTTCTTCCTTTAACCATGGTTTAGTTGTTAATAGTAGGAGGTATGATGGGACTGAATTTGATTGTCGCTTCTCACAAACGACGCCAACCGTTGATGCATGAATTTGGTCGTCCCTCCTGGACCTTCGAATACATGCACAAACAAAGCAACAATGGAGGCCCTAGCTGATGCAGGGGGACTCTCCAATGCCTAAATTAGAACATAGGATATAGGTCCAAATGAGTTAAGGCTTTTATGCATACCTTTCTTTATAGATTGGGCCTCTATTTATAGCCCTGGGCAAGTTCCGTAGATGGAAAATTCTCCTATTTGGTAGGTGTGTATCACAACTATCTTCCAAGATCCTCGGCAGATATCTCGGAACAATACCTACGATAAAGTTGAGTGGTCGGGCCTTGAGAAGACTATGGTAGGTAACCGAACTCGACTAGATAAGGCTGAGCTCTGGGTCTAAGGTCTGATGTTGTCCTAATGCAGGTCTTCCAGAGTCGGGTGTGAAAGTGTTATGTTGATAAACCCTAAGTATTGTCAAATTTTGGTGTGCCAAACCAATTCAAGTTTGTATCTTGATTTGTATCAAGCTTGTGCATTTGTTCACATTAAATCTTCGATGTTCGTTCTGTTCGTGATGAATTTATCTTGCTGATATCTACGATGAACTTACCGAGATCTTCAAACTGGAAGAAAGTGAAGACTTTCATATATTGAGAGAAGACTTAGTTTTCAAGAACATTGCGGTTTAAGATCTGAAACCAGAAAAGTCTAAGAACTCAAGACCTAGTTGAAGATCATGTTTGGTATGTCGAGTTCAAAACTTTAAAGATCGCAAGAATTAAAGCTACTGAAATGATCGATATATTAAGTGTTCATATGTTCTATCTCACAAGTAAGGTATGATTGACCTAGATTGACCTTAGACCATGATTAGATCATTTCATACTTTCGGTCGGTCATTTTGGTCATTTTATAAGTGTAAAATTCTATTCTTTGGAGTAGCCCTAGCATTGGCTCGACCAGTCCTAGTATTTCCTCGACCAGTCCAGGATTTGTTATGAATTTCAGAATTTTTCTGTTTGTCTACGACCAGTCTTGAAAACTGCTCGACCAGTCGTGTGAATAGTGCTCAACCAGTCGTGTAGTGCTTGACTCATTTTCTAGCGTGTAATCTGGACTCACACAACCAGTCGTGGGGCCCACAAGGCCAGTTGTGCAACTGAAAAATCTTATCGCGCCAGAATTTTTGAAAATCTGTTTGGATAAAGCCAGTCGTAGCTAACCAAAGGCTAGTCGTGCGACCTGATTTTTCACCTATAAATTATGCTCGAATATCAGAGTTTTCTATACAATTCTTATCATTCTTAAGCAATCACTCTGAGTTTATTTTGAGTACATTCTAAGCTATTTTGTGCATATTTAAGATTCTTTAAAGTAGCTCTTGTAATTTAATTTTGAATCTCTATTCCATTCTTATATTGAAAAGGGATATTCAATTTACCCTTCCTTGAGATCAAAATCAACACAAAGACCTTGCTGATTTAATTAAAAATCATCTAGACTTAGAACCCTATACACTTGTGAGACTAAACGTTGAACATCTACGTCGTCATCAAGTTGGTTCTACCGGGCTGCTTCAAAATAGTCATACAGATAAGTTTTTGATTTTTCTGTAATTCAATTCATTTTTGGTTTGTGAGATTGTTCCAGAAAATCTCTATTTTGGTTTTGTCTGAGGTGATCCAGAAAATCTCAGAGGGAGGGGTTTTTGAATTGTGTAAGCCCACTTGAAAGACACAATTGTGAAGGTTTTAGGTGAACCTTGAAAAACCTATTTTGATTAGTGAATGCTAATATCCCGAGAGAGTGGATATTAGGAGTGGAGTAGTTATGTGACTGTCGTTTAACAGTTGGTGTACATACAAACGAACCACTATAATTCTTTGTGTTTGGTGGATGTGTGGTTTATTTCTTTATCTTTTATGATTTAAGATTGTGGGATGTATTTGTGGATGTGAATGTTATAATCTTTAAATTTCAGCCTTGTGTGGTGAATGTTGTAATAGATTAGTTTCTATTTCTTTCATATCCTCTTGAGTTTGAGTTTTTGATACTCACCCACGTTTTAGTAAGGTTGTCCTGCCATAAACTATTGGTTTTTGGTATTAGGTTGTTCTTAGAACCAAGTTTGTATCAACCTCTCAATACTTGATTTTTGAGGTTGTTATTTCCTTTTGGTTATTTGCATTTCATTTGACAATCTATTGTTTATATTCTGCTTATTAATTTTTATTTGGCATAGTCCTATTCACCCCCCATCTAGGACATATAGCTCGGCCTTTTCAAGTGGTATCAGAGCCTAATAGCTTGTTTATTTGGATTTAATTCCTGAACTAACCGATCTGAGCTTTTAAGATGTCAAATTTTGATAGCCTTTCTATAACTAGGCCTCCACCTTTTGATGGCTCTAATTATGCTGATTGGAAAGCCAGAATGAGAATATTCTTGAGGTCTGTTGATGAGAATGTGTGACAATCCATAGTAACTAAATGGACTCCACCTACTATTGAAGTTCTAGGCATTGATGGAACTAAATCTCCAAGGGTTGCTCACTATAGCACTTGGACCACTCTTCAGAGAACTGAGAGTAGTGCCAATGCCAAGGCTTTAAATGCAATTACTTGTGCACTATCACCAGATGAATTCAAGAGAATTATATCTTGTGATACTGCGAAACAAGCCCGAGATATCTTAGAAATGACACACGAGGGTACGACTACTGTCAAGAAATCTAAACTACAAATCCACACCACTAGGTTTGAGGAAATACGTATGGAAGAAAGTGAAACATTCATGGACTTCTATACTAAGTTGAATGACATAGTCAACTCTATGTGGGGTCTTGGAGATAACATCCCAGAAAGCAAAGTCTGTGCAAAGATACTACGCTCACTACCTGAAAGGTTCAATTCAAAAGTCACGGCAATTTAGGAACTTCGTGATACAGGCCATATGCAGGTTGAAGAACTAGTTGGTTCTTTACAAACCTGCGAGTTAAACTTTAAAGCTCCGAAAGGTAATTCTATCACCCTTAAGTCTTCTAAAAGCATGTCTCATGAAAATAACAATTCTGATTTAGAAAATTCTGAAGATGATATGGCCCTTTTAGCTAAAAAGTTTTACAAGATTTTCAAAAGTAAAAAGAGGGTTGATGTTAAAAAACCTATTGAAAAGAAAAGATCAAGATCTAAAAATTGGAAATCTTTAAAAGACAGCCAATGCTACAACTGCCATAAATATGGGCATCTAGTAAACAAATGTCCTAAAAAGGACAAACCTAAAAAGAAAGGTATGTTGCTCTAATGCCTCTTCTGAGTCAGAAGATTCTGAAATCGAGTCGGGTAATGATGTTAAAGCCCTAATGACTCTAGCCAAGTTCACTTTCTTAGATAATGATATAACCAGTGAAGAAAATCTGGGAAGTGATCATGAGAATGAAGAAGATCTTCAGGATGCTTATGATGCCCTATACAGGGAAAGTTGTAAAATAGCTGTTAAATTAAAACTACAAAAAGAAAAGTTTTTAAAATTGAAAGAGAATTTTGATAATCTGGTTTTGAAAAATTCACACCTTTCAGATTGCTTTAATAAAACCAAGTGTGACTTAGATTTCAAAACATCCTAAGTTGAAAACTTAAAATCTAAAAATGAAAACCTAAAACTAGAAGTCTCTTCACTTTTTGAGTTTGAAGGACACATGGAGGTATGCCCAAGGAGATCCTAAATTAGAAAAACTTTTATCCGCATCCAGAAAATGTGGTGATCGATCTGGATTAGGCTACAATAAAAATATGCCTCCCAAATATAAGAATACTCCTCCTAAATTTATTAAAGGGGAGTCTTCTAACTCAAAAGGGAAAAGTCTGAATCAAAATATTTCTAAAATGACTAAAACTTTTCAGTCCTTAAATCCTAAAAAGAACCATATCAACTATAAAAATCAGAACCGTAATCCTTTAGCTGAGAAAATTGTAGACTTGCTTAAGGAGCTCTTAAAATCTAACTCAGTGGGTAGGACGTATAACAATTATAATCAGAAGAAGACCAACTATGTTCCTAAACCCAAAACTGTAATGAAATGGGTCCCTAAGGTTGCTTGTTTGGTTGCCCACACCGCATTCAAAGCCACGAGCCATTTAAAGTGGTACCTGGATAGTGGTTGCTCCAGACATATGACAGGTGACAAAAGTCTGTTCACCAGTCTTAAAGACATGATTGATGGTTCAGTCACATTCGGTGATGGCAGCAACTGCAAAATTGTTGGCCAAGGTACGGTTCAACTTCCTAACCTCTCTCTATTTGAGAATGTTTTATATGTAGAAGGTTTAAAACATAATTTGTTAAGCATTTCTCAAATTTGTGATAATAATTACAGTGTAAAATTTTCAAACCAAAAGTGTGAAATCTTAAATAAGAATGGTTCTGTAATATTAACTGGTCATAGAACTTCTAAGAACTGCTATATAGTTAGTGACTCAAGCTTATCTAAGTTATCGTGTTACATGGTCCATACCGATGAGACCGAACTATGGTATAAGCGCTTAGGACATGTACACTATCGCAACTTGTATAGATTGAACAAAAGTGATTTGGTAAGAAGTCTACCGAAAATAAAGAAAGTGGATAAGATATGTGGCGAGTGCCATATTGGTAAACAAACCAGGAGTGTTCATAAAAAGATAAACTCCAATGCCACATCTAAACCACTCGAACTTCTTCACATGGATCTCATTGGACCAACTAGAACGGAGAGTCGAGGTGACAAGAAGTATATACTGGTCATTGTAGATGACTTTACCAGGTATACTTGGGTAGTCTTCTTAAGAGAGAAATCTGAAACTCTCAATGAAGTAAAAAAGGGTACTTAAACGTATCCAAAATGAAAAAGAATTACAAGTCACTAAGATCCGTAGTGATCATGGATCTGAGTTTGAAAATAGTAGTTTTGAGAAATTTTGTAGTGACCAAGGAATATCACATGAATATTCTGTTCCCAAAACACCACAACAAAATGGGGTAGTGGAAAGAAAAAATAGGGTGCTTCAAGAAAGGGCAAATGTAATATTAAATAGTATGAAGATTCCTAAAAATCTCTGGGCTGAAGCCGTAAATACTGCTTGTTATATAATTAATCGTGTTTATATTAGAAAATTTAATAATAAAACGGCCTATGAGATGTGGTTGATAAGAAGCCTTTTGTCAAATACTTTCGAGTTTTCGGCAGTAAATGTTATATCTTGCTTGACCGGGAATATCTAGGTAAATTTGACACCAAAAGTGATGAAGGGATATTTTTAGGGTATGCTCCGAATAGTCGAGCATATCGGGTACCTAACAAGAGGACCGGTGTAATACAAGAATCTATTAATGTGGTCATTGATGATCATTTGAATATACCTCTCTCAAGTTCAGAAGATGATGAGGCTCTTCTAATTGATAAACCAAACTCCTCATCTAATCAAAATAACACTGAACTACGAACAAATAAAGATCATCCTACTGATCAAATCCTTGGAAATCCCCTCACTAGTGTACGCACTCGTAAACAATTAGAAGATATGTGCAACTACGTGTACTTTACATCTCAGATGGAACCGGCTAACGTAATAGAAGCCCTTACTAATGAAAACTAGATTGTAGCTATGCAAGAAGAGCTCAATCAGTTTATAAGAAATGATGTTTGGTATTGAGTTTCAAGACCAACTGATAAACATATTATTGGAACAAAATGGATTTTCAAGAATAAGTCTGATGAACTTGGTAACATAATTAGAAATAAGGCTAGGCTGGTTGTATAAGGGTACACTCAAATTGAAGGAATTGATTATGATGGAACCTTTGCCCTAGTAACTTGTCTTGAATCAGTCAGACTGTTTATATCCATTGCGTGTTTTAAAATATTCAAAATATATCAAATGGATACTAAGAGTGCATTTTTAAATGGTGATTTGCATGAAGAAGTATACGTTGAACAACCAAAAAGTTTTGAAGACCCTAAGCATGCTAATCATGTTTATCGCCTAAAAAAGGCACTCTATGGTGTAAAACAAGCTCCCAGGGCATGGTATGAGAAATTAACTAAATTCTTGTTAAGTTATGAGTTTGTAATGGGGAGTGTAGATAAAACATTATTTGTTAAGAAACATAAAGATCATATTTTAATTGTGCAAATCTATGTTGATGACATTATCTATGGATCTACCTATGCTAACATGACTGTTGAGTTTGCAGATCTGATAAAGTCCAAATTTGAAATGAGCATGGTTGGAGAACTAAATTATTTCCTAGGGTTGCAAGTTAAATAACTTCCTGATGGATTCTTCATCTCTCAAACCAAATATGCTCTGAACTTAGTTAAAAGGTTTAGATTTAAGAGTGGAAAGAATTTTAATACCCTAATGAGTACCACTCTGAAACTCTCTAAGGATTCAACATGTAAGAGTGTAGATCCTAAGGTGTATCGCAGTATGATAGGAAGTTTACTTTATTTAACTGTGAGTCGACCGGATATTCTTTTTAGTGTTCGAATTTGTGCTAGATATCAATCGGACCCTAAAGAGTCCCACTTGATTGTTGTGAAACGAATTTTGTGATATGCTGCTAGTTCGGGTATTCTTGGTCTCTGGTATCCATATGATACTAGTGTGCAATTAGCTGGTTACACGGATGCTGATTGGGCTGGTAACATTGATGATCGTAAATCAACTAGTGGTGGTTGTTTCTATGTCGGGAACTGTCTAGTTTTCTGGCTAAGTAAGAAATAAAGTTCCGTATCGCTCTCCACTATTGAGGCTGAATATATTGCTGCAGGTAATGCATGCACTCAGCTTGTATGGATGAAGAGAATGCTAAGCGATTACGGAATTATACAAGAATCTATGATGTTATATTGTGATAACACAAGAGCAATTAATATATCCAAAAATCCTATTCAACATTCATGAACCAAGCACATTGACATTAGGTATCATTATATTCGTGAATTGGTGGAAGAAAAGATAATTTCATAAGAATATATTCAGACTGAGAATCTAGCTGACATATTCACAAAACTGTTTGACAAAAATCAATTTGCAAAATTGAAATTTGATCTTGGTATGTGCAATATGAACTGATGCTTTGTGCTCATTTGTATCATAATGTATGTATATATTATTTTGCATTTTTTTATTTAAATATATGCAAAATTGCATATTTTCTATGTTATACGACCAGTTGAGTACACACTCAACCAGTCATGGCAAGACCCGTCGAGTATGTACACGACCAGTCGTGAAACACGTGAATTGGGTTTTTATTTGGGGAAATTCATTTTTCTTCATTTCTTATTCTTCTCCATTAAGCCCAACCACGACCGGTCGAACCCATCTTCGATTACTCTCCGGTTAGTGCTTCATATTTTTTTTAATTTCCTTTTGGATTTAAGTTATTTGATCATCCTAATCTTGAATTTGCTTCTTATTTCAAGATTTATGGTAGTTTGAAAGTGTTTCTTCCTTAAAATCTGATTTGTTTAGAATCCTTTCATTCCTTTTTGCAAACCTTTGTTTTCTTGTTTTCTTGTGATAATGGAAGGAAGAAATAGGAAGAGAACCACTCGTGGTCCCTCTTCTTCCTGTTCCGCACCCATTACCGTGTGTCACCTTCGGCCTCCCGAAGAGTATGCGGGATTTCACTCTTAGAAATGTTATTGTTGAGTGTGTTGTCATTGTTGATCATATTGAGCGCTTTAACATTATCCCTCTCCTTCAAGCTGTAGGATGGGAAAACATACTATCTTGGAGTGGTCCTGCATACCGATCCATTGCGCAGGGCATGTACGCTTGCATTACTAAGTTCTCTCAAGATGATTTGACATTTATTGTGTCAACTAGAGAAGGTTCAATTAAGGTAGACCATCATTTGATTTCAGCAATCATGGATATACATGTTGTTGATGACGGTGTACCCATATTCACTTTGCAAGCTAGGCCTTCTGAAAATGCTAAACAATTGATTACGAGAGTTCTCTGTAACATGAATGCAGAATGGAACGGTGGTACTGCTCTCAGTTCCAAATATATTTTGCCCAGATATAGGGTCTTGCATCGGATTTTTATTTCGAATGTCTATCCTCGCCCCGGTAACGAGACTGAGCTGACCTCTTTTATGGCCCGCATTATGCATTCTGTTGTAACGACATCCATATCTTTCTTCCCTCTCTTATCTGTCATCATATTATTCAGTTTCGACTCCATCCTGGTCATAGCGATATTCCTTTCGCTTATCTTATAACTGCTTTAGCTAATCATGCTTAGACTTGGCAACTAGTCAAGTTGATGGGAATGCTGGAGGAGATGAAGAAGCTAACGCTTTACCTTAAGAAGACGTTAATATGGATGATTTATATGATGAACTTCAATCAGATTCTGAGGATGACCCTGATTATCAGCCTTCTAATTTCGATGAGAGGTTGCATACTCTTGAGGAGCAGGTGGCTCAGATTCATGTAACCAAGGATTCTTAATTTGCTTATATGTGTAAATATATGAGGCGCATTAATAAGGGTTTACATCAAATTGATCCATCTATTCCTGCTCCCTCTTCAGGTTCTGATTAGTTTCATTTTGATTTGATGGTATCTGTAATAACTTTATTCTCACTCTTTTTCCTATGACTGCTTGGATAATGTTGTTTAAACTCTTATCTATTATACTTGCTCTCTTATTATCTTCCTTTATCATTATTCGCTTCCTTTGTCATGTTTTGACAGAAAGGGGGAGAACATTTTAAATGATATGATGATGATGAAATGTGGCTAATGTTTTTTTTTTTTTTTTTTTTTTTTTTTTTTTTTTTTGTAGAGAGTAGTGGATTAAGGGGGAGAGTTGATTATTGTGCATGATATCATAATATGTTTGTGTAATGTGTTGTTTAAATATCTATTGCATATTGTAATTTTTGGTTTTGTCACAAATTTGACAAAGGGGGAGATTGAAAGTGTTATGTTGATAAACCCCAAGTATTGTCAAATTTTAGTGTGCCCAACCAATTTAAGTTTGTATCTTGATTTGTATCAAGCTTGTGCATTTATTCACATTGAATCTTCAATGTTCGTTCTGTTCGTGATGAATCTATCTTGTCGATATCTACGACGAACTTACTGAGATCTTCAAACTGGAAGAAAGTGAAGACTTTCATATATTGAGAGAAGACTTAGTTTTCAAGAATATTGCTGTTCAAGATCTGGAACCAGAAAAGTCCAAGAACTCAAGACCTAGTTGAAGATCATGTTTGGTATGTTGAGTTCAAACTTTGAAGATTGCAAGAATTAAAGCTAATGAAATGATCGATATATTAAGTGTTCATATGTTCTATCTCACAAGTAAGGTATGATTGACCTAGATTGACCTTAGATCATGATTAAATCATTTCATACTCTCGGTCGGTCATTTTGGTCATTTTATAAGTGTAAAATTTTGTTCTTTCGACTAGCCCTAGCACTGGCTTGACCAGTCCAGGATTTGTTATGAATTTTTAGAAATTTTCTTTTGGTCTACGACTAGTCCTGGAAACTGCTCGACCAGTCGTGTGAATAGTGCTCGACCAGTCGTGCAGTGCTTGACTCATTTTCCAGAGTGTAATTTGGACTCACACGACTAGTCGTGTGGTGTCCACGACTAGTCGAGCAGGCTACTCAACCAGTCGTGGGACCCACAAGGCTAATTGTGCAACTGAAAAATTTTATTGCGCCAGATTTTTTGAAAATTTGTTTGGATAAGGCCAGTCGTGCGAACCGATTTTTCACCTATAAATTGTGGTCAAATTTCAGAGTTTTCTATTCAATTCTTATTTTTATCATTCTTAAGCAATCACTCTGAGTTTATTTTGAGTACATTCTAAGCTATTTTGTGCATATTTAAGATTTTTTAAAGTAGCTCATGTAATTTGATTTTGAATCTTTATTCCATTCTTATATTGAAAAGGGATATTCGATTTACCCTTCCTTGAGATCAAAATCAATACAAAGCCCTTGCTGATTTAATTAAAAATCATCTTAACTTAGAACCCTATACACTTGTGAGACTGAACGTTGAACATCTACGTCGTCATCAAGTTGGTTCTACCGGGCTGCTTCAGAATCATCATACAGATAAGTTTTTGCTTTTTTGTAATTCAATTCATTTTTGGTTTGTGAGATTGTTCCAGAAAATCTCTATTTTGGTTTTGTCTGAGGTGATCCAGAAAATCTCAGAGCGAGGGGTTTTTGAATTGTGTAAGCCCACTTGAAAGACACAATTGTGAAGGTTTTAGGTGAACCTTGAAAAACCTATTTCAATTAGTGAACACTAATATCTCGAGGGAGTGGATATTAGGAGTGGAGTAGTTGTGTGGCTGTTGTTTAACAGTTGGTGTACACACAAGTGAACCACTATAATTCTTTGTGTTTGGTGGATGTGTGGTTTATTTCTTTATCTTTTATGATTTAAAATTGTAGGATGTATTTGTGGATGTGAATGTTATAATCTTTAAATTTCAGCATTGTGTGGTGAATGTTGTAATAGATTAGTTTCTATTTCTTTCATATCCTCTTGAGTTTGAGTTTTTGATACTCACCCATGCTCTAGTAAGGTTGTCCTGCCATAAACCATTGGTTTTTAGTGTTAGGTTGTCCTTATAACCAAGTTTGTATCAACCTCTCAATACTTGATTTTTGAGGTTGTTATTTCCTTTGGTTATTTGCATTTCATTTGGCAATCTATTGTTTATATTTCGCTTATTAATTTTTATTTGGTATAGTCCTATTCACCCCCCCTCTAGGACATATAGCTCGGCCTTTTTAGGGTGTTCGGTTAGGGTTGAGTTTACCTTCGATGTGTAGTCACACTGACCTGTACAGTGGTTCGTTGGCCATAGTAACAAGATCTCGGTGGCAGTGTGTAACACCCCGTACCTATCAGTACTCGGGTGTTACCGTGTAACCAAATGCAAGCCTAGCTAAACGAACGATCATGTGCATTTCAGTCTAAATCCAACCATTGAAAGTAATTCCTACCCACATCATAACTACCCATTTAATTGGTTCTCAAAATGGTCCATCTCAAGCATCTAATACAACCCTGATTCATAAATCAAGTCATCTGGCCATTTAGTCTCGATGATAAAAATGATCTCGTCACGAAACTAGTAGGAATATTGTGTCACTAAAATCCCAAGGGTAATGAAAGTCCAAACCCTGCCCTATCGGACATATTGAACCATGAGTTATCAATCTTGGGTACCAGATCATTAAGATCTACCATCTAACCAATGTACATCATAACAATGTACAATCTAACCAGTGACTGCATTACCTACCATTAGATCCCAAGATATGGTAGACCTTTATCAAACACAAATAGGTGTAGATCATTTGCTAATGACCTAATCAGAGGATCATTTGATGAGCTATATGGACAATTAAAACGTATGTGGCCATCCTATAGGGACATGAGTTAGATTACGTGGTCTCATGATTAACCCCTAGATTTCACCTAAACACTCTTTGGGACCCTGTAGCTATTGATAAGTAGGTATGAAGTGATCCAACCATTGGATCTGGTTGAAGGGTCAAGATGTCGAATATTAGTAATTAGACATCCATATAGTGTGTTCCACATAACCTTTAAAGTTAGTAAGGAATTAGGTACAGGAATCATATCGGTCGATCCACCATGAGGACAATTCTGCCTAGAAGTAGGCCCTACCATCTTAATTTAAAATAATATTATAATAAATAAATAAATAAACCAAAAAAGATAAATAAATAACAATGCATAGGTAATTATAATAATAATTAAACATTTAATAACATAGAGTCATGAGATGGAAAACCCTAACCTATAGAGTGGGACCCATGTCATGAATTGAAATTTCATGCATGTGTGAAAGAGAAAATAATAATAATAAATAATATTATTAAAAATATTATAACATGATATTTAATAATATAAAAACATAATAGATCACATATCCATCATCTAGCCTTTGATTTGTAGCTTAAATGGCGCCTTAGGACCTTCTAACCGTTGACATTCAATTTCGAAATGATTCGACCAGTAGATCGATGGGAATCCACCAATATGACTCAAATCGAGTCATGGCCCCACCTAAACATTAGATTGGCTTGATCAATGGCCCAAGATCCCTTGGAAGAGCTCCCTAGAAGGATGGACGGAGTAGACTTCTCACATATATCACGATGGGCCCCACCTCACAGCGCGAGTGCACAACAGAGATGTGCACTCGCCGTGCATCGAGTAGGGGACGCTCGGTCAGAGCCTCTGACCCGTGTTTGTCTAAAAAGAGAAAATTCTCTCTTCCTTTCGGCGCTAGTAGCGGACGGGCCATCGTCCTATAACTTTGATCAGTGGTCCACCGTCCGGCCCTGTTGGGACAATCCAAGTCGTCCATCGTGATGGGATGCCAAGACTGACCGAAACCACGTTGTTTTTGTAAATTTAGGCACACTCATGTGCACACAACATCAAGTGCAAGGAGAGTGCGTGCAGTTCAGAGTTTCCAAAAATGGAAACTGTCGCTGATCATCTCGCTGCCGAATCGGCAACCCTCACAGCTGGCTTCTTTCAATCTCAGCCTTTGGAATGAACCCATCATAGCCATCCATTCCCCTCGAGGTTTAGGGTTGAAAAGGCCAAGCTATATGTCCTAGAGGGGGGTGAATAGGACTATGCCAAATTTAAAATAATTACAGCGGAATCTAAATAAAGAAATACCCAAATAAAGTAAATCAATCCACAATGCTGAAATTAAATAGCAACCTCAATAAACAAGTATTGAGAGATTGATACAAAAGTTGTTCTAAGGACAACCTTACACCAAAAACCAAAGTTTATGGTATATGACAACCTGATTTCTAGAAAGGTCTTTGTATCAAGAACTCAAACTTTCTAGGAATAAACAAATTGAAGCTGAATAGAATGTAATCACAAATATTGATTGTCCTAAGGACAACCATGCACCATAGAAATGGTAGGGCAACCTTACTAAAACAATTTAGAGAATCTAAAGCTCAAACAAATAAAGGAATAGCTTGAAATAAATTATAGAAATTTAAATCTAAACTATTACAACATTCCCCACTGAGCTTGAAATTAAAATGATTACAACATTCACATCCACATACATTCCATAAAAGAATAATCAAAGATAGAAAAATAAAGCACGCTTCCACACAACACAAGGAGTTATAGTGGTTCGCCTGTGTGTACACCAACTGTTCAACAACAGCCACATAGAATGCTACTCCACTCCTAATATCCTCACACAGGGGATATTAGCATTCACTATCAAGTAGGTTTTCACAGGTTCACCAAAAACCTTTACAATTGTGTCTTTTTCAAAGGGCTTACACAATTCAAAAACCCTCACTTCTAAGTTTTCTGGCTCTCCTCAGATAACCAACAACTTTGATATTTTTCTGGCTTAACCTCAAATAAAATCAAAATAAATGAATTTACAATAAATGTAAAATACCTGAATTTCTTCTTTGTTATAGTCGCCCAGAAGAACCAAATCGGAGTAGAGATTTGAATGTCAAAGTTCAATGTCCAATACTCACTTTATAATGGTTCTAATTTCTAATAGATTTTAAATTAAAACAAATGGGCTAGCTTGAATTGATTTTGATTCCAGTAAAAGGAAAATAAATACTTCCTCTTTACAGATTAGATTGGAATGCAAGAAACAAAATCAATTAACAAAGCTAAAGAAATAGAATATTAAATAAGCATACTTAGCTTAAACGGAGCATAGATTTATCTCTCAGAAGGCCGAATTAAATTAGCTTCGATGATCTATTTTATTCTGAGATTCATGCTCTATTTATAGTGTGAATAAATCACGTCTTCGACTGGTCTTAAGTCGCTACGATTGGTCGAAGATCCAACAAATATTTAAAAATTCAGGCGCGATAAGATAAGACGGTTTTACTTCTGGTCGTAGGTCTCCTTCAACTGGTCGAAGGTCACACACGACTGGTCGAAGCTAAGTGCAAATCATCGTTGTAGTTTGAGTCGAAGGTCTACGATTGATCGAAGAACCTGTCGACACTGTTCCTACGACTGGTCGAACAGTCTCTAGGACTAGTCGAAGCCTAACAAAAAAATTTTGAAATTTACAACAAACTTACTACTGACCCAGGAAATCCTTAGATAGGTCGAAGCAATGTTAGGACTAGTCGAACAAAGTCCAGGACTAGTCTTAGAACAGGCCAATCATACTTATATAAAATATATGAATTATGTATCCAAAGTGGCCTACTCTAAAGGTCAACCTAAGGTCAGTCATACCTCAATAGTGAAGTAAGGACATTGAAACTTAAGGACAAGTGACCTTGAAAGTAGTGAAACTTGAAGTCTTGAAGTAGTTCAAACTTGAAAGCTTCTAGAGATCTTGAGATTGAACTTGAACACTTCTTGAGATCTTGAGATGGAACTTGAACACTTCTTGAGATCTTGAGATTGTGAGTAGAGCTTGTCCAACAAAGTTGATCTTGAGTACCGCTTTGATCTTCACATATGCAAGCTTCATAACAGTGTCTTTGCACAATAAATTTGACAACAAAAGGGGCTATCAACAATAGCACTTACAAGGGTTCCTTGACAAAGCAAAACCGGGGGCTGGTTTCGATTTCTACTCGCGGTTTTGAGTGACGATTTCGGGCAGATTAAATCCTGACCGATCAACGTCCATCCGACGGTTGTTGGTGCTTGGACGAATGAATAAAAGAGAAAGGAAAGGGAGAGAAGAGAGAGGAATGAGGGAGAGAAATCAGGAGGGAATAAGGGAGAGAAAACAGGGGTGGCTGCTGTCGCTTGACCCATTGACTAGTGGTTGCCTGGGACACCTCTGGCTGGATCAGACCGGGGTCTGGTCCAGTAGCCGTTGATCAGTGCAGGGGAAAAGAGGAAAAGAAAGGAAGAAAATGAAAGAAAGAAGAAAGAAGAAGAAGAAAGGTAGAAACAGAGAGGGATAGTGCACTCCCGTCCGTGTCCGAATCAAGTCGGACTGAGTTGCGGCGTCGGGCCGCACCTAAGGTAATCTCTAGACCTTTAAGAAATAAAAAATATAGGGAGAAAGAGAGAGTGGGTGACTACCCTATGACGCAGCAGCTCGAACCGAGCGGTGGGCCGTGCTTCCACTTCGGTGGGCCACGCTGAAATTAGGTGGGTCCCATGCTGAAATCAGGTGGGCCGCACGCTGAAGTCAGGTGGGTCGCATGTTGAAACCTGGTGGGCCGCACCTGAGATATATCTCAGTGGGCCACACCACACAAGGCAGTGGGCTGCACTTGGGAGGTATCCCAAGGGGGGTCGCACCTGGTCTTAACACTAGTGGGCCAGATCATCAGCCCACCACTCATACTTGAGGTGGGCTGCACCTTCACAGTGGGCCTCGCCCTTCAAATCCAGTGGGCCGCACCTAGTTTGAATCCTAGTGGGGCGCAGGGGCCATGAAATGGCCCAGTTGCTGGGTCTCCATTGGTCGGTAAAGGATGGGCCGAACTAGGCCCAGTTCGGGCTGCAGTTGGGCAGCAAGTGCTGGGCCGAACCGGGTTGAGACCATGCTCAGTTTTGGGTCCCCACGTTGAGCTACAAACTGTTGGGCCTGATCAGGATAGGCATAGGCCCAGTCTTCACTTGGTTGGGTCCCTACAACCCTCGTCCACTTGCGATGGCTTAGTAAACTAGGAGCCTTGGAAATTATCATTAGATGTTACTAATCCCACTACTTGATTGTTAGCATTAAATAGCAACATAAATGTTATCCTCATTTTGTCGTTAGTCGATTACTGGTTTTAAGGATAACATGTTAGTGTTAACAGACAATTATTACTTATTATCACTTCACTTCTAATATGATTATAAATTAGTTATATGAATTAGGTTTCGACTCTAAAACGAAGCCTAAAACTAGATCAGTGGATAGAACTCTAAGTCTAAGTAATCTAAACCATTAGTAAATGATCTGTAGTTATCATAGACAAGAAAATAAAAAAAATCGTTACTAATAACTAGTGTATTGTTATATATATATATATAAAATATATATATATAGGTAGATCATAATATTAATTATCATCCTAATAATTACTATTAACATGATTCACTAACATTAGTTACTGTAAATGAAACTCCCATTAATGATATAATCACGGTATCCACCACTTTGAAAATACTATCTTTAATAATAAATTATACTATTTTATTATGATTATAATACTAATTGTTACCATGGTTAAAAATGTTAGTTATATCATTAAAATTAAATTGTAACTAACCATATTATTATATTGTATTTAAGTTGCATATACATCATAGCTCAAATCCTAGAATCTAAGCATCTAACTAAACTCTAAGATGAAAACCTAACTCCACGTCAAAACCCTGAAAATAAGTAAATTCAAGCCCTAGGTTATATTAACCTTGGCCATAGATACCTTGTAGAACACTGATCTCACGTACAATTTCACCATTCATGGTAGGGTCCGATTCTAAGGGCGCAAGCACTTAGCGACACTAGAAGGCGATTCGGTTCATCAGGTGATGATTTCTTTCCCTTAAGCTTTCCATCTCCAAATTAGTTTAAGTTATAGTCTTTATTAAGAATCAAAATTGTTAATTCATGGCATGCGATCTCTTACATAGTTTATATCTGATTTACGGTTGATAATTGTGAAACATGATTGCATGCAATAGTTACTTACATGATAGCTCTCATTTTAATTTATAGTTCACATCATGACCTGTTGTGATTATTATGCTTAACATATGCCTGCCATGCTATAGCGGTATATTTTCACATGAATCGTTGTAAGTCACTATGACCCTATATTCACTACACTTATTAGTGGGTAAGCCTTCTTGTGTATGTGAACTCATACTTGGGATGTAACATGATGGAGTGTGGAATGGAATGGACCCTCGATTGGAGGTCATGTGGGACATGGATATTAATGTGGGATTTATCATCCATGGGTCATACGGCTTGAGTGGCCTAGAAATGATCTCTTTAACCGTCCTGGTTTAATCTTATCTGACCCATTGCCTTTTCGATTTAATGTACCGAGCACCCTTTTTCCACTGCGATTTAACATCTGTCCTATGTTTTGGTGACTTGCCTTGCGTGCCTTCGATGGCCTATGACCATGTGATGGAATTCCCTACTCAATTAATTTGATTGGCCATTGGTTGACGAGCATCCATTAAACATCCTAAGATAGAGAAACCTCATGAGCCGAGGATGGTGGTCATGGGACACTATGCTCGAGCTGTCGGCTTACGCTGGGCGATGAGCCCCCCATAGTGACCATTGAGCTTACTTAAATTGGTTGATTGTAATTGGAATAATAATGGTTTGGCTAATCATGCATTCATAGCATATTGGCGATGACGGGTGGCTAATTCTGGATGCTGTAGCACGTGCTTTAGTGTTATTGGGGTATCATTTCGTTAGCTCCCAGACCATCGACTATCGGCCTATTTTCGGGTGACGAGCCCAAGTTCCGACTGGATGAGCATTCCCAGGTCGATGATTGCCTGGGTGACGAGCCCATGTTCGACTGGATGAGCATCCCTAGGTCGATGTGCATTCACACATCCATTCATTTAAATAAGACTGCATTTTGGTTGTTTTGAATGCTTGTTGTTTTTAACTATGCTTAGCTAAGGCAGCCATGTGAAATCTTGAGAGGAATTCACATTGAGTTGGCCACTTATCCATCAAATATATAACCGTACAGGTAGCACAGGTGGCTTAAGTAATTTGCAGGTTCAAACTGATGAGGAGCCGTCTTGGTGGTCAAGGATATGTGGTTGTACCTGTCAAGGAAGCTGCGAGATCTTGCTGCTTTCGTTTATATGTTTTACATGCTTTCAAATTTCTCATGTAAGTAATATGTAATTGTTAGTGTAGAGACATTGGTTTGTATAAGTCATTATGGGCAAACTCTTGTATACTTTAAATGTAAATGAAAATTTTCCTTTATGCTGACTTGTCCATTCTACGCTTACCTGCTATAAAAGAAAAAGATTATATATGGAATTTGGCTCTTTTTAAGTTAACACCCGGGTTATTAGGAAACAGGTCATATACTCGGGTCCTGAAAACACGGGGCATTACACAGTGGGACTTTCTGCTCGTAGTCAGGTCGTCGACTTGCTCGTGGAGGTCATGCTTGGTTATTTGACCCTGGCTACCTTCTTAGTAACGTTGTGTTCTCTTACGCTGGTCGTCTTTGGTCAGTCCATTTTTACCCATAATAGCACCCATCTTGAATGACATTTGTTTTGTAAGTCGTTTTTGTTAGACGATAGTAACCATTAATATTTCTTCAAATTTCTGACCGAATACTTGCATTTTAACTGTTTTGGCTTTACACCTTGAATACTACTCATCAGATAGATAAAATCATTTCATTATATTGTACCCATTTCTATTGGTTAATTGAAAGCTCAATTAAAATGGAGATGTGTTATAAGCAAGGGAAAGACATAACTAGCATCCTAAAGATCTTCAAAGATGCTTGAAGTACTTTTTGTGAAACTAGAGCCGGTAAGATGATAAGATAAGAAGTAGTTAAGATGTATTCAAAAGTAAACCAAGTGACTATGGAGAGGCATTAGGAGGTGTGGCTGAGAGGCATTAGGAGGTATGGCTCAGAAAGCAAATTAGTAGTCAAGAAGTGTCAAACAGTAGATAAAGCGGCTCAGAGAAGCCAGAAAGTAGAATGCAGCAGAGAAAGTTCGGTTAAGTGGTCAAAATGAAAAGATGCAGAGAGCGGTTGAGTGAAGCATGGGTGAACGACCGACAAAAGAAATGCAGTCGATGTGTGGTAAAAGGGTGAGTGACAATCGAAAGAAACAGAGCTTGGCCGAGCAGAAGAGGAATGGTCACAAGAGGGAAACATAATAAGAGAATGATCTAGAGAGAGGCTTTTCGACTACTATAACCGTTGTAGTAATAGAAGAAGGATTTGGAAAAACAAGCTGTAATAGAACTCTATAAATACAAATAGAAGTGCCAACAGATTCATGTACGTTTTGAACCATTTATTATCCACCATAGGATAATATAAATGGAAGGTCCTAAATGACTAATCACCCTCACACATATACTTTAAAGAGGAAGAGATGGATCTACAACATTCTAGTTCTTCCAAATCTACCGCATTATCCTCGAGTTAAAGGAGGGAGCGGATTAGGTGCAGCCATGACCGTGGGGTCCACCTCCATGCTGCCATTTGTTTTTTCAGATCATTTAGGGCATGGGCCCAAAAATAAAGCTGATCCAAATTTCATGTGGACCACACCATAGGAAACAGTGTGATTGATCACCCATGATTAAAAACTTCTGTGGGCCCGCTGTAATGCTGATCGCAATGTTTATTTCCCATCCAACCTTCTGCTAAGATAACGTAGACTAAGATGAAGGAAATAAAACAAATATCAACTTGATCTTGTTCACCGTTGTTTTCTGCACTAGGTATGCGGGCATGTTAGAATTGGAATTGCGGCTCTAATTCAAATTGAACAACAATGACCCCAAGCGCTGAGGTAGGCAGACACGTAGTATATGATCGATATTTGGAGAGATCAATCACCTATTTAGCCACTCACTCAATGTGTAAATTGGATCAGGTGATATTCAGAGGGTGGGGTTTGTCCTCTGGTGAAGGGTTACTCATTTGCCTTCCGTACGAAAGGACTGTTAATACAAATGAAATGAAAATGAGAAAGAGATCCTTACAATAGGCCGTAAAAGAATAGCTGAAGGACACATTCCCGATGGATGATTTGAGTCCAGTGTGCGAGCATAGACTCAAATTACAGCTAGAATTACCGGGTAACTACTTACTTATCGCTACAGATTACACTAAGTAATGTAAATTGGCAAGCTTGGAAAGTAAATATTATACTAAGGAAATGTAATTTGCTTATTAAGGAAAGTAAACAATTACACTAAGGAATGTAAATTGACAGGATAATTTGAAAGATAGATTTGGTTTCTTTGGGTTGGTGTGAGATGATTTTTTTTATATTACATTTCTCTTCTATTTATAACCTTGATCTAGCTGTTCTAGATTCTTCCCATGTTCTGACGGTTACTATAACCACTCTCCACTACTTGGCTTCTAGACACTTCCCACGTTCTGCTTTCTTTGCTTCTCCTTTCACCATGTGTCACGTAACCACTCAAGCTCTTCACTAACTCGGCCACATCCCACTCGGTCGCTCTAGCAATGCACGACACTGCCTGATATGTTCTAGCTCAACTTATCGAGAAATCTCCTCCATACATGTCTACAGATCTCTGGGCACACCATGCGAATCTGTACAGATCACACATAATCCCCTTAGATTGGTTGTGGCAGGGTAAGGCTGTAGTGGGGACCAACATTGCCCCTTACGTCACTGTACCTCTGACAGAGAGGTGATGACGACATAAGACCCCTTATTAATGTTGCATTAAATGTGTACACGCTTTGCTTGGGCGATAACCGCCTTCAACCGACTCCTAATAATTTATTAGCATTGGTCGTGTTTAAATGAAGCGTCGAAGGAACCCTGTTTCAATGCATGTATTTTTCATTGGTCCTATCAAAATTATAATGATAGCTTAATAAATGCTCTCGTTCCTCGGCTAATATAAATGCCTTTTCAAAAATTCTCATTATTATGCCCTCATTTCCTTTCCTGATCTTGATTTTCTTCTCTGAAAAACTTTGTCTTCTTCCTCTTCAATGGCTGCTTCCTCCTCATCTACTCCCTCCTTCAATCAGATGGACATCATGGCTGTGATGGACGTTCTCGGAGACAAGTGTGGTGAGAACATAGTTTTTGAATCACCATTGGGCAATGGATATCTCTGCTTGGGTTCGACATTCTCCATCGGGACCGAGGCTGAAGAGGTCGAGCCACGGGATCTGTTCTTCCCTATTTGCCCTGGGAAAGCTATACTAATCTGATCTGGAGACATTCTTGACACCGCGAATGCCTTGAAGACCCCCCAGACATGGTAGAAGCCCCTTCAAGATTGGGAATCTTGGTTCCTTCGCGTGTCATCACAATATGGGAAAACCTGGAGAAGATCCAACATTTATGAATGCATCAAACTCTCCGTCTGGGAGTATCAAGCCAACTCGACTCTCCTTCTTACTATGTCGGCATTTTGGAGCATGTCGACGAACTCGTTCTTGCTCGGTTGCTATCTGATGAGCCCAACCATCATGGACATTTCCTTTCTAACTGGGCTACTGCCTTTCGGTATGGCAGTTTATCCAGGGTCTGTTTCAAAGTGTAAGTGCTATATTGTATAAAGCACACCTTTGTTTGTCAAATTTTGTTTAAACAAAATAACTTATGAAGTGGCCTTCTAATGTGGATCAAGATGGAAAGTTCAAGACTCTACCAAAGTTCAAGTCAAGTAGAAGATCAAGATGGAAAGTTCAAATTCTACTAAGTTTAAGATGATTGAGTTCAAGTTCTACTAAAGTTCTAGTAGAAGATAAAGCTCCATCTTCGACTTCAAGTTCTATTGAAGAATCAAGTAGAAGAACAAGTTCCATGAAGTTCAAGCATCCAATCTACTTCAAAGTTCAGTCATTTCAGGTATAACAACCCTAGAAAGACCGTCGGCTTAGGTACTTTCAAAACATAACTTAAATGAGTTTTTATGCTTATGTTAGGCTAAAGTTTGACTAGTCTAAGCTATTGTTCGACTAGTCTAAGCTGTGGCTCGACTAGTCTAAGGATTTTTTGACCAGTCCTAGTTTAAATTGAAGAAAAACAATTTTTTCTGTTACTTCTTCGACCAGTCGAGTAGACTGCTCGACCAGTCGAAGATGGGCCTTTGACCAATCGAGGGTTGCTCGACTTGAAGTCCAGTAACTGAATCAGTTTGGATTTTAGGCACCCTCGACCAGTCGAAGAGCATGCTCGACCAGTCGAATAGGGCCCTCGACCAATCGAGCAAGGCCTTTGACCAGTTGAAAATCTGTAATATCTTATCGTGCCCAAATTTGAAAATTTGTTGGAACAGAATCCGGTTCTTAGACGAGTCGAAGACTGTCTTAGATGAGTCGAACCAACAACTTCTTTGCCTATAAATAAAGGCTTTCTCTCAATCCAAAATTAACAATTCAAGTCTATCAAATCCTTCCACAAGAGAGCGAGAAGCCCCCATTATTGTCAACCTATTGCATGGTATTTATAAAATTCTTAATAGCTTTTTTATTTTAATTCCTTGATCTCTTATTCTCTGAATATTATTTTATAAAGAGAGTAAATACTCTTCTTTGAGATCTTAAGGAATTCAAACAAGTAGCCTTTGGTTTGAATCGATTTAAAATCAATTTAGAACCTCGAACCCTTGTTTGTATGACTAAACATTGAACAATCTACTTCAACAGAAGCGGTTCTACGGGTACATCGACTGATACATCTTCAAAGGAGAAGATAAGTATACTTTACTTTTATACTTTATTTTTATTGAGATAGCCAGAAAATCTCATTTATTGGTTTTTTTGAGATAGCCAAAAATTCTCAGAGAGAGTTTTTTTTTGTTTGTGATAGCCCTTTAAAATCACAACTATATCAGGTTTTAAGGTGACCTTGAGAAAACCTTATTTATAGTGAAAGCCAATATCACATGGATAATGATTATTGGGAGTGGAGTAGGTGTGGCTATTTGAGAACAATTGTTGTACACATAAAACCACTATAACTCTTGGTGTTATGGTGAATGTTTCTTTTCTTCATTTGTGGAGAATGTTTGTAATTTCATTTATGTAAAAGTGGTGAATGTTTGTAATAGATAGCTTTATTTTCTCTTACTTGGTTTGAGATCTTGATTCTTACAAACGTTCGTGAAATAAGGTTGTCCTAGCTGAACTTGGTTTGGGTGTAGGTTGTCCTATGAATTAGTTTGAATCAAATTTTCAATACTAGTGCGATTGAGATTTTTGATTTATATATTATTTCAGTACTTTAATTTTTTATTTGGGATAGTCCTATTCACCCCCCATCTAGGACTTCTTAAGCTTGCCATTTCACAAAGCAACGCAAGGATTTTCCTGGCAAGACCGCAAAGGCCCACACTAACGTCATGAAGGCCAACCGCAACCTTGATGGTCCGGTCGATGAAGAAGAACATGTGGCATTTCTACTTCTCTGGATTTGCCTCCACCTATTATGTGTGAATGCTCAACAAGTCACCACAGAGTACATTGCCCTAGCCGAGCAGCTTTCCCAGGGCCGCTGGATCGCTCTAGCACCTTATGTGCTCGACCACTTGTACAGGGATATCTACGAATAACCCATAAGGGCCTATACTCTACAGGAGGACCACTATAGCTCCTATAGATGTGGTTCAATGCTTACTTTCACCCCACTCTATTTTATTATATTATGCATGAAGGGAAGCCATATTCTTCTTTCAATGATCGGATTCTCCATTCCCTCCAGGAGAGTCTCTCGTGCAGCTCTACATCACCGCCCTCCTTTTTATAAACAATACCAAGAAGAGTAATACTTTCATGCCATTCTCTGAGGGAGAGAAATATGGGCCAGGCTGGCTCACTGGCCAAATTGACCCGAATGATGACGAATCGGCCAGTCGGTTGCACCAAGCATTGGTTAGTTACCCCATCATCCGTGATCTTCCGTATGGGGGAACGGTTAAGCAAGGTAAAAAAGCCAAGGCTAGGGTCGACCAGTATTATCCTTCATAACTTGCTCGATAGGTTGGCCTTGTCCAGTGTATTCCATGCCCCCTCACTCACAAGACCTGCAACCAATCACCATATGGTCAACTTGTGGTGATTGACGTGAGCCTCTACTCTTCCCTCCACTCTTTATTTCGCAAAGGGGATAACACTCTTGAGCTCCCCAACTATCCTAACCTTCCTCAGGCGATGGATAGCTTCCTCGAATGGTGGGAGCATCACTACAACAGGTTATTGGGTGGTAGGGATCACATCGAGTTCGCCAGCCAATTTGCCTCACAGTTAGAGGTGAAGAGTAAGAAGAGAGTGGCTACTACATCGACCGCAACACCTTCCCTAAAAAAGACAAGCAAGCCGAAGACCAGGTCGGCCGCTTCCTCTCCTCTTCAAGCTCCAACGATCGAGGCTACTATCCTAACAAGTCAAGAGATCGTAACAAACAATATCAATGTTCCCATGCCTGCTCCTCAACCTCTGCCAGCTCCAAAGAAGATTTCAAACTTGGGAGCTCCACTCAATTTACCTCCCAAGGTGCCGGTTCTTTCCTTCTGGTGCGTTAGTCCTGTTAAACCTTCTCCAATAATAGAGGATCGACCGCTACAAGCATCCGTCGGGCCTCGACAGCCGTCAGGTACTTCTTCGTCTAAGGCTATATCTTCCTTTGAAATGTACTTCAAAATCAAGTACTATCCTTGGCTATCTATTGATGACTACTCAAAATAGATTAAGGAAGGCTTGAGACGTCATTAGGAGGCTCATTTTAATAAGTGTTGGAATAAATGGTGGTAGGATAGAGAGAGATTGAATAATCCTGATCTTCCCTTCGATGAGATATATCTCACCCCTTATCGTCCTAATCCGCCACCATTCTCCACCTCTACTCGATCACTGGTGACAGTAATAAAAAATCCTCAGGCCGTTAGAAATCAGCCCGTCATCTACGCCATCTGATCTGACTTAAGTGGAGATCGTTTGCTTGTATATTTACCTGTATTGAATTTCTTGGTTTTACATTAACTTTCCTTTATGTTCCTTTTGTAGTTACTCGAGAGCTGATGGCCGCTGACAAACAAATAGTTGTGGCCTAACCATAACAACAACAAACATTGGTGGTCACTGATCCTATGATCACTAAGATTCTGACCGTTGATACAGATGCAACGGTTAGTGCTGAAGGCCTCCCTACTCGCAGTCCACCCGAAGTCAGTAATCTTCCTACTGATTCAGAATACATGATTCAAATCCCCCGCAGTCCTTCCATGCTGGTCAGTCAAAGCGCGAGTGCGGAACCTCCCCCTTAACTATTGATCGAGAAGATCCCACTCCAACAAATTCTTCTCCTTGTAGGACTGGCTCCTTTAATGGTCGAGGAGATCCCTGTTGCAATTTAGCCTGAGGTTGCTATCGTCGAAGCAGTCATGGCTGAAGCAACGGTCAAGACTGAAGAGACCATTGAGACTACCACGATCGATATCGCAGAGACAACCCCAACCGAGATTGCCGAGACCACTGTGGCCGAGACTTCTGAGCCTAGCTCCCATCTGCCGCTTATTCCAGAACTTGCATCTGTAGATGGTGCTCCTGTCCTCAACAGTAAAGGTCTCTCTCCGGTAAATGATATCATCTCTTCGTTTGAGAGAGCCTTTACTGGAGAAGCAACCATTGCTGAGTCTCCCTCTCCTTTCAGCAATCTGCAGGATGTGGAGGTCGAACTCCATGACCTCTTGTGGAAGGGATTAGCGGGGTCTTTTGATACTGAGTCGGTCGACAAACTCGACCGATTGGTTGAATTATATCACATCTTCTCCTGGTCAGATCCTGCTTTAGTCGCCAAGGTATATGCTCTCTAAGAACTCCAGGGGCTGCTGAAGACATGCTATCATGTTGGTGTTATTATCAACAGTCTTGAAGTTGAACAAGCTACGACCGTGTCTAAGAGGGCTTCTACACATACTATACCCTAGGATCTTGCAGCTAGGAACATTGTATAGGAAATATCCGAGGTCGAGTTGGAAAACCTGGAAATTAGAATCACGGCTTTAGAGGCAGAGCTGATTGCGCTGAAGGAGGAGTTTGCAAACAAACATGCAGAACAAGTTCAGCACAAAAAGAAAGTCCTCCAACTGGCTGCTGCTGCTGTGCACTCCCAAACAATGAATATTAGTTGGCTTTCTCGGTCGGTAGCTAAGAAAGAAGCTACATTGCAAACTGCAAAGGATTAGCTAGAGAATCATTGCAACATTTCCTAGCTTTTGAATTTTGATTGTAATCATTCTCTCTTATATACATACGGTTGCTGAGCCATTTTGCATCTTATTGCCCGTTAATTTTCATTCTTGTTGTTTGTAACTGCTTGTTAACTTGCTCCTAAAAGTTCAGTGGGACATGGTTTGCTTCTGACTTTATGCCTTAAATGTCACATGTTCCCAACCATTTGGAACATGTACTGGTTTTCTAGCCATGATCACTCTAGATCATGGGTGCCTAGACTGCCTATTTAAATAGATGTTCCCAACCATTTGGAACATGTCCGACGCTTGCTCGAACTCACATCATCTTCCTTTTACATTCTCCACTCTATGTCCATGACTTCCAACTCTTCCTCCCTTATTGCAAGTGCTGAATGTTATTTGAAGGATTATTTCGAATGGGGTTTAAAAGAATACTCCCATTCCTCCCTGCAGTTTGATAACATTGACTTCACGATGCGTGTCTCATCACGGTCGAATCAGATGCAACACTTGGGAAGCTTGTCCAGATGCTAAAGCGCTTGTATATTATGGGACATCGATTATGCAGACTAACATTACTAACCAAACAAATGCGAAATACCTACGATAATAGGCCTCGACAAAGGAGGAATCAGCAGCGATGAGCAGAAAATACGACTAGCATGGTACGAGCATTACAGTGCATCCAAACGCATCAATTTAATCGCGCCATGTTGAGAACGCTGCAATCCTACCGAGCTGGGCTAATGGAGGAATTGAAGGAATTTGGATTTGCCCTCTTTGTTAAGGATATGAACTATCAAGAGGATTTGGCATTCCTATATGAACAGATCGCCCTGTATCAGGCGTGGTCAAAGGAAAGTTTCAGTCCTAAGAGGGTGGCCAAGGATGTGGTTTCCTCAAGCCCCTTTGTGTTGATCAGCCACTTCATCTCATACCACTCGTCATCGAAAAAGGATCCAGCTAGGCTTTCGCGAAAGAAAAGAATGACGCAGAAATGCAAGCCATCCTTGAAGTGTTCGAGGGGATAAAGATTTAGGCCAGTCCATCGCTTTCAAGCTTGTTGTCTCTATTTTTCTTCTGTTATGATGTGGTCGATGACCTGCAGAGCAGTAAATAAACTCTCATACCAATAAAATTGTGTTGTTTTGCTTAGGGCATAGGATGTACTTCCTTTCACTAATGTAGCATGATTGTTTATTTAAAGGATTCTTGACAGTATCCTGGCCATCAACTGAGCTTCTATGTTACCATATGGCCACGTAGTACTTAGCCATTTTTTCCTTTTCTTTTCTTTTTATGCCTACACTGACTCAACCCTGGTAACAATGCCACGTTTTCCAAGAGGATCCCATTTATTTCGCTACATTTCCCCATGATCTTGGTGATGAATCGACGCGGCAACCATGGGTCTCGGGTTCCCAACTGCCACACCTTATCCAATGTGCATTAATGGTTGAATCTCATGCCTATAAAAGCACCACTTAGGATTCGAAATACACCACGAGCATGAACCAAGAACTCTGCAAACACTACCTCAGACCACATGGATCTTCTTTCTCTATCCATCGATATCACGATTTATTTTTATTTTTTTTACAGAAGGGCTCGCCTCCTTCTCTCACTCTTCTCTTTTGCATGGCCTTTATCCCTTTCTTAGGGAAGTTACTGAGTTGCCTAAGGATCGTAAGCCTCCGTAAGAGGTTCTGAAGATCCTTTCGGAAATTCAGCAGCTTGGAGAAGAATACTCTGAGGCTGACCGGAAGTTCGAACACTGCACTGCTTCACTGTCGCGTTTGTGGGCACTCGGTGCCGAATCCAGAGCTCTCTCAGCCCATCATGAAGCGGCTTGAAAGAATCAACTACCTAGACTTGGGAGCATCGCTTTAACAAGGAGGTGTTGCGGTCGATGTAGGTTGTGTTCATCAACCTATCCGCTGATCTCATCGAGGCCCATCGGCTCTTCCCAGACCATGATCGACCCGAGAATGATGAGTTGATTGTGTTCATCGAGTCCCAGATATCGCTCTATCGGGGCCGTGTGGAGTCTAACAGGACTAAGAAAAAGTCAGCCAATTTGGAGTGTGTAGCCCTTGACCGACGTCTCGTGGTGATCGCCCGCTCGTCAAAAGAGCTCGTGAGCCATCACACTTCATGGAGTGAGAGACGAAAGATGGCGGTGAAGATGAAGGCATCAGCTGCTGAGAGATTCGAAGAGCTCAAGTCGGCCCATTTCTAGCTCGACCTCCTGACTTGCCAAATCTTCTCTTTCTTTCTCTCTATTTTTATTTTTTTTAAATAATCAACTGGCCCTTTGATAGCTTCCCATAGTGAAAGGAAGTGATGCTTTAAGAATCGATCATTTATAGGAGCCTTTACAACCTTCCTGTCCATGTCATTCAGGACATGTGCTCCTCCCTTGAGGACTTACTCGATGACATATGGTTCTTCCCACGTGGGTGACCATTTTTTGCCTAGGGATCATTTTTTCTGACCAATCGGCAACACCATTTTCCAGACCATATCGCCTATCCCAAAATTTTTTCATTTCACCCTCTTGATATATGCATGTGCCACGACTGCTTTATTGGCAACGATTGAATCCAAAGCCCTCATACGGACTTCGTCTAGCTCCTCGAGCTCGACCAACATTGCCTCTGTGAACTCTGGAGGAATTAACTTGGACTAATATGTGGTTCGTAGTGACGGTACTGTAATTTCGAGGGGCACGAACGCATCATGTTCATAAGTCAATGTGAATGGGCTCACCCTAGTATTGGTGCAAGGTGACGTTCTTAGGCTTAGAGAGCCTCGGACAACTTGGTATGCCATTCTCAAGAATTTTCTCGGATCATTTTCCTCATAATGTTCTTGATTACCTTGTTGTTAGCCTCGGCCTGGCCATTAGCTTGGACATAATATGAGATCGAATGTAAAATTTTTATATCGTATCTATCGACCAGCACTTGCACTTTCTTGGCCGAGAAAGCTGTACCTCGGTCCATGGTAATGGACTCTAGTATGCTAAAACGATAGATGATAATAGTCTCGATAAACCCAATGATCTCTCGGTGGCTGACTCCCCTCATGGGCTTCGATTCTACCCACTTAATGAAGTAATCGGTTGCCACAATGATGAATAAGTCCATGCGGGTTGAAGATGGGTGAATATAACTGATCACGTCGATCGCCCACCCTTGAAACAACCATGACTTTATTATGGGATGGATTTCGGTCGCAGGCACATGCTGGACCGTTCCATTCTTTTAGCAGGCTTCATAACCATTTGCATATTGGATGCAATCGACCATCATCATCGGCCAAAAATATCTGTAACACCTAAGTGTAAGTTTCATCTTTCTCCCGTCTATCATAGCTTCTTTATTTGACAAGCACTAAAGTAAAACTCCATCGGCCCCTTTTCTATAAAGTTCGTTGTCAACCATCATGTAATTTGTGGCAAATCTTCGCACGTTTCTATCAGTCCTGGTATGCAGACTCTGCAAATAGCCCATGAGAGGAGCCTTCCAATCGACCTCTTCTATTTCTACCTAACAGATTTTCACTGTACTTTTTCTCTCTGAAAAACAGAGGGCGAGGATCTCCTTTGGACTGTGATTGACCACTTTGCTGAAACTCCCAAGGTATCGAGCCCTGCAGCTAATTGTGCCATTTCGTTGGCATCCGCATCATGTTCCCTGGTAACATGCATCAATTCGACCTCTTCAAACAGGTTGAGTAACTGGACCGCTAGGGCATAATATGACAGTAAAGATGGGCTAGTGCATTTTAATAGTCCCGCCATTTGATTTATCACTAATTGTGAATCTCCTACGATGGTCATAAGTTTTCACCCAATTCCAATAACAGCTCAGGCCGATTATCATAGCTTCATATTCAGCCTGATTATTTGTAATGCCCTGATTTTTGGAACCCGAGTATATGACTCGTTCTCCAGAAATCCGAGTGTTAGCCTTTAAAATTCAGTGTAAATTTGAGCCGCTTATCATTAATCAGAGTTAGCAGCAAATGTAGCTAAAGTAAACCATGCATTGTATGAAAACATTTCAAACACCATAAAAATCCAAATGCAGTGCCCATACAGGACTTATACAATCCCAAATATCAAAGTTCATTAAATAAAAACAGAAATCTATAAGCTAATGGCGGAGCTCAATATGGGTCACAGGGACCCCGTCTAGCTCCCTAGCTACCCGATCTTGTCTAGCAATCTAGTGAACAACATCGACTCACCCTACACCTGCATCAACTGATATGGTTTGATAACGTCAATGGTTATCACAGTATGGAGCACCCTCTAAGATTACACACTCATCATTCATTATCCAGCATAAATCACAACATATGAGAAGAGACATATTAAACAACGCAATTTAAAACCATGATCATATATTCAAAAATAAGCAAGTCAACATAAGTTCAACATTAAGGAAATGTAATAGCAATCGCAATGCAAGTGAACGTGTCCGAATAGTCAAATGATCAGTCATACAACTTTCTATTGCACTCGGAAATCACATTGTACGTGAACACCGCAAGATGACTAGAAAATCGATAAGCGAACTTCAGCTCCACCCAGAAATCATGGTACAAGTGAACTCCGCAAAGTGAATAAAAAATCAACCTTTAAACCTTTACTTCACCTGAAAATCATATTGTACGTGAACACCGCAAGATGGCTAGAAAATCGTTAAGCAAACTTCAGCTCCACCCGAAAATCATGGTACGACTGAACACCATAAGGTGAAGAGGGAACAACATACAAACATCTACTTCACCCGAAAATCATATTTTACGTGAACACCATGAGATGGCTAGAAAATCGGTAAGCGAATTCCCGCACCACCTGGAAATCACAGTACGATTGAACACTGTAAGATGAAGAGATAATCAACATACAGACTCTAGACCACCCAGAAATTATATTGTACATGAACACCGCAAGATAGCTAGAAAATCGATAAGCGAACTTCAGCTCCACCTGAAAATCATAGTACGACCGAACACTGCAAGATGGGTAGAAAACCAACATGCAAACGTCTACTTCATCCGAAAATTATATTGTACGTGAACTCCGCAGGATGGCTAGAAAATCGATAAGTGAAATTCAGCTCCACCCGAAAATCATGGTACGACTGAACTCCATAAGATAAGAGAGAATCAACATGAAAATTTTGTCATCATTTGAAAATCATATGAACTCCACAAGATGGCTAGAAAATTGACAAACGAACATCAGCTCCACCCGAAAATCATAACAAACTCCGCATAATGACCCAAAAATCAACAAGATATGCGAATATAACAAACAAGCCACAAAATGGCGCCAATGTTCCATCAAAGCCACAAAGGGCAAATAAGTGATCCAAGCCATGTAAGGCAATGTGCAATCAAGATCGCGTAAGTCAAATAGGGACCACAAGATGGTAAGTCCTTAACATGTTCAGTTCAGTTCATAAGATAATCACAAATGACAACATCTAATTAATTAACAAACTTTATAACTTGAGATAGCATGTGGCAACTAAATCATTAATGTTTGCTAACATTAAAGAGACATAACAATTATAGTTACATGAGTCAGTCGCGCAACATATTGACATATTCATATAATGAGATAAGTAAACTATGAAATAACTTAGAACTACTAAATGCATGGAATTAAAGCATCATTGATGAATTTAAGTGGGAAGCTAAAAGGGTGAATCATCACCTCGATCAAGCAACTTAGTTGTGTGGCCCGTTAGATAGTACGACTACCACCTGATAGAGTCAAACCTGATTGTTACACGTGCGTCTGCGACCTAGTCAAAACACTAAGAAAACCACTAATAATCAGCTATCTATAAACAATATGGACTTAGTGAAAACCCGTTAAGTTAACTCGATAACAAAATGACTAAACTAGGTCTCAACTTACCTCGACTTGGTAGCTCAACTTGGCGACTCAAATCAAGGTCGAACGACAGGTCACAAATTCAGTTACGACACACAGAGTTAACTCACTATCCTCTTCCTTCCTTCTTCCTTTCTTTCTTTTTTCTTTCTCCCACTCACTCTTTCTTACTCTCTCTATCTTCCCTTTTTTTCCTTCTTTTCTTTTCTTTCTTGTCCTTCTCCCTCTTTTCATTTGCTGAAGGTCCAACAAGGGTCTGGACCAAACCCAAACCAACTCCACTAAGTTAACTCGATAGCAAGTCAGCTCATAACTAACACCCACTCTCCCTCTTCCTCTCTCTTATGTTCTCTCTACCTCCTACTACTTAGACAAGTTCAATATCACCAATATTTAGGCAGAGATTGGCCCGACCCGTTGGGCAGTGACTTGGCTCGAACTCAGCTACTAAGTCGGTCCAGCCAAAATTTAGTAGCAACATGCTCGTTTAGCTGAGGCAGACTCGATCGAAACTTGACTCAGTTTGCCCAGCAACCCGACTCAGAACCCCCTCTCTCTTCTTTTTCTCTCACACTCTCTCCCTCTCTGGGCCTTATCACACGGCTAACAAGAGCTTGGATTTGGCCCCGACTCAGACATGGGCCTGGTGTAGAAGCACCTTGCTCGACTTGGTGTGGCAGTAACAACCGCACCACTGTCTCTCTCTCTCTTCTTTCCTTTCTTCTTCTCCTTCTTCTTCTTATTCTTCTTCTTCTTCTTATTCTTCTTCTTCTTCTTATTCTCTCTCTCTCTCTCTCTCTCTCTCCTCTCTCTCTCTCTCTCTCTCTTTCTTCCTCGTTTCTCCCCTGCTACAATGACCAGTAAGATCAGGGCCCAACTTGGCCGAGCCCAAGCGAGTCTGCAACCCAGATAGAATCGAGCTGGTGCGCAACCTCAACACTCGCAGAAGTGTAGTACCACCCTGCTCTATCTCTCTTTTCCCCTCTCTATTCCCTTCTTGTTTCGACACTCAAGAGGGCCTTCTCGAACCTGGGCATGGACAGACCAAGTCGGGACTCAACCCAATCCGATGTGGTACGATAGGAAGAGAGTGGCGCTGTCGGCCCTTTCTTTGGCTTTCCTTCTTCGGACGAGGGCTGCCCTAAAAGAGCTCTTTTATAGGTCTTAATAGTTGCCTTAAAAGTTTCGAATATTAGCCCTTTGATTTGGAGAAAATTTGTGTTTTTGCTCGAGTTAAAACACCCCAAGAATGCTGATAATATGGAATCCTAAGTGCATGGCTGTAAAGCATCCACGTAGATGGATTTCTAGCATGATGGTCCACCTAATGGACATTTTAGATCAGTAAGTGGGACCCATGTACAGGTGGTGGGTTTCTTTCAACCAATGGAGAAGATGACCTGGCCGTTAATGGCGGGTCATCATCGGAGGGCTGATCTGATAATCAATAGCATTGGACGGTGTGGATAGGTCCTAGGATCATCATGGGACCACCAAAGGGATGATTATTACAGTTTTGCTAAATAGGGTTGGTTTTTGAGTTATGGTGGGAGCGGAAGAAAGTTTCCAAGCCACAACTAGGGAAACCCTACCTTAGAGGGTTGAGTTCTACTGACGTGGAGGGCTAGGATGGTTAGGAGCCATCGCACGTGGTTTTCCAACTTGGCGCTATCATATTTCCATTTTCGATAAAATGGCCACACATAGGTCCTGATTTGGCCAGAAACCATGCGCACATGTGTGCATTCCATCAAGCGAACCAACCATGGTTTTGGTCAGTCACATATTTCCAAATAAATGGATGGTTTGGATCATGCATATGGACCATGATGGTGGCCATGTCTGACTCAGATAGACGACGCTCGTTCGAACGTTATCCGAGTGGGAAAGCTTTGTTGCTTTTTCCCATTTCCGTTGAGTCAAACCAAATTGACCAGGTTTCCTGGTACAGTGCATAGTGAGTGCACGCACTCCACGTGCACACGCATCAAGGTGGGGCCCACAGAGATGTTTTTGATGGATCTGCTCCGTCCATCTGATTCCTTCATATGTATAGGGCCCTGGGTCCATGAATATGGTTGATCCAGGTGGGCTGCAAATCCCTGATCCATTTGTTAATTGACTATCATCTATAATTTAACGATCAAATTTCACCATGGTTGGTCATCCACAAATTTATGTCCCTAACGACACTTGGGACGATCTAAACAACTGACTAAGGGTAGATTGGTTACATAGTATAGTTTAGGAGCTGATTTACTATTTTCTTAAGAATGTGATTAATGGTGGAGTTGTTGATTCACACTTTGAAAATTAAGACAGGCGGTCGGATTATTTTAGTTGTACACTAGTAGTGCTAGGAGTCCAATGGTCGTTCGAATGGGTATTAACAATTGGATTTATAGTCTAAATATGGTGTTCTCACATTCTAGTGGTGTATCATTTTCCACTTAAGTATGAAGCTAATAAGCGGTGGACCTTGTGGTCCTCAGCTTTCAATCTAAGGTTGAGGGTTAGATCCTATCTATTAAAGAGGATGAACTCCTAAGAATAGGCTCCTTAGTTGATGTGAAGGTCCATTTTGGAAATGGATGGTTGGATGGCTTGATCTGCGGGTGAAGATTGCCCCCAAATTACCAATTCAAGTTAGAACGAAGGTGGGCATTCAAATAAATCAAGTTTGTGTTATTCTAATTTAGGTCCTCATGGTAACACCCGAGTACTGGAAGGCATGGGGTGTTACATTATTAGCACAGTCAAACTCCACTCGGAAGGCAAATTCTTACCGATTCCCATTGGGAGCAACCAAGATCACCCAACCCCAGACGTATCATGTGTCCTTGATCCATCGAAGATCAACTTCCATGGTGTGAGTTATATGCAATATAGATCAAGCATGCTTAGGAGATTTTGTTCCTCTAGGTCTGAAGGGTGATCGACTAGAAAGTCAGCTATGACACGACCCTTTACTACTTTCTGTGGGATGTAATGAAGATCAAATTCAGATAAAGCCAGCACCCATTTACCAATTTTGCCACTCAAAATTGACCACTTCAGCATATATTTCACTAAATTGGTCACTGCTATTACATTTACTCTCTCAGCCAACAAATAATGCCTCAACTTGTGGTTGTAAAATACAATAACAAGCACATTTTTTCCATGGCTGAATACCGTCTCTTAGCATCGATCAAAGTTTTGGTCGAATAGTAGATTGCGCTCCCCTTTCTATTGTCATCATCTTGTGCTAAAAGGGCTCCAATCAACTCTGTTGAAGCTGAAATGATGGAAACACGTTTGCACATGCATGGTTTCGGGCAAACGGGTGCGCTGCGTGTATTTGTCCTTCCAAAAATGGAACTTTTCGATTTCTAGATCCATCAGTTGGCAAATCTAAGAAAAATCTCCCTCAATCCTGATCGTTCATCCGAAAGAATCCTTGCCCTTCAAAACTAGGGTTTTATACAAAGAGAGAGATAGAGAGAGAGAGAGAGAGAGAGAGAGAGAGCCACAGGAGAATATTTCTGTTTAGTTCGTTGGCACGATCCCAGCCACCCATCCACTTTTAGATATTTTTCCCAAATAAATATAGACCATCCATTCAAAGGCCTTTATATGTAAAGAAACCCTAGAAACTGGATAGGAGTGAGTTTTCTCCCTTCCTTACAATGGTGGGAGAAAAAGTTGATATTTTGTTCTTCCTCCAAACCCACCGAGAAAAACTCATTTAAGCTTCAATTTTGGGGCCCTACGAGCTTCCAGAGACGCATCCAGATCCTCCAATACAAAGGTTTTGAAGAAAATAAGCTCCATCTCGAATCCGTCATTAGAGCCACTTCGTCTTTCACGACAAACTATCTCGACCGCTAATATATTGTTGGACCTATTCTGGGTGTATTTGGGATGAAAGGAATGAAAAAGAAGTAGAGGAAAGGAGGAGGAAGAAGTTAGAAAGGCTGAAGAAAGAGAGGGAGGCAGTCCAGTGCCACACTCGTAAAGTGGTCGAGTCTCGAGTTAGGCTGAGTTACTCCCCCAATGTGTCTGGTTGGGCTCTGTTTGAGACTAGGCATTGCTAGACTTTGAAAGAAGAAGAAAAAGAAGAGAAAAGAAAGGAGATAATTAGAAAGAGGATTACTGGTCGAGCCCTCTTGCAGCTTCACACCTGATGAGTCAAGTTGGGATTCTGACTCGCCATCAAGTCATAAACTTGAAGCGGGCGAGTTCTGGTCAAGACGTGTTGATTCTAATTGCTGGACATGATCCTAGGAAGAGAAGAAGAAGAAGAGAAGTAGAATAGAGAGAGAGAGGAAGAATATAGAGAAGAGAAAAAGGGAGCCGCATGGTGCAGTTGCTGTGTCAACTCAGCTCAGTCGAGGTTGAGTCAGGTGTGTCTGGCATCCATTGCTGGAATTCCAACAGTGAGGGAGAAAGTAGGATGAAGAAGGGAAGAAAAGTAAGAAGAAGGAAGATAGAGGGAGCCAACGGGTGTTCGACTTGCTGAGTTAAGTCAACCAAGTTGACTTAGCTCGTTCCACTGGGTTTAGCAGCGGGTGGAGCTGTTCGAGTCTCCCTCCACCAATGACCTCCAAGTGGACAAGTTGGACTCAATACAGTTACTCAGAAGGCTTTTTCGTCAAGTTCGAATTCGAGCCACCTTGAGGCTCAATTGATTTCTAAAACCGGACTTAGTTAACTCAGCTGTATAACCACTGAGTTCAGCAGCTTGTATAGTAGTAACTAGGCCATTCTAATGGTGGTTCGGGTCGGGGGTCGACTCATCCAGTGGCATCTTGTTGGGACTAATCCTGATCCTTGGATTAAACCTGAAAACCGAATAAATGGGTTTGGGCTTGGATTGGTGCAGGTCCATCTAATCCAAGGGATGGAGTTGAGTTGTAACCAAGGGAGAAGTTCCACTCGATTAGGTGATTAGAATCAAGTTGGGATCAATGTGAGTGGGTGCCTTGCGGAGTTGACTCAGTTGATGCAACCAAATTATCATTGTTTAGCTTACTAATTAGGACTGTGGTGATGCTTTCAAATGGTTGCTCACAACCCCAAGTGTAGGGTCGCAATGTAGTAATAATCTCGGTGAGACCGAGGTCGAATCCACAGGGACTAAACTTGTACGTCTCTAAAAAGAACTAGAACTAGAAGAAGAAGAAGATTTAAATCTGAATTCTGGAATAGTTGAAAGAGTAATTGTGAATAAAGTAATTGAAAATTTTGAATTTAAAGGTGGGAACTAGGGTACCAAGGATCCACTTGTAGCTATCAAGATTCTACCTTGCATGATTCAAGTGACGTAACTGGAATCAGAGTCCTATCTTATCCAATTGGAAGAAGAGATGATCAAATATCTGAACTTTTCATTGAACTAGTCTCAATAGATGAGAATTGTGAAGATTTGGAAGGGATTCCATTACCCTACCATGCCCAGGAGACGATGGTGAACAACATTATTTTACCAATCTCCCAATCTTAAATAGGGGAAAAGAAGATATTCAAAGCTATCGCAATGTCTATTGTAATTTGAGTCATAACAAACCATAAAAAACTTAAAATATTCCTTAAAATCAACTAGAAATCAATGAAGTTCAATATAAACAAGAATCAAAGTAAGATAAACATCTTAATCATGCTACAAGCTTCACCTCTTAGCCTTAGCTAAGAGGTTTAATTAACCATAGACATGATTAAAACAAAATCTCTTAAAGAAAGCATAAAAACAACTAAGGAAGAAGAAGAAAAACTCTTGGTGGTGGCTCCCCACCCTTTTGTTCCACTCCTTAAACCGTATAAAATACCTAGGAACGTCCTAGGGACTCTTATTTATAGTCGTGAAGTCCCATCTTATGCACCGCCTCAGAATTTCCAGAAATCGCCTTGAATTTACGCATTTCGCATAAGCCCCGCGTTACGCTTCGGTCGGACTGAAGTCGTGTCTGAAATTTAGGTGCAGAGTATTTAGGTTGGACCGAGTCCAACCAAAATCTCCAACCGAAGTTGGATTCAGTTAGACCGAAGTTGGCTCAGGTTGGACCGAATTAAGCCTGAAAATCCTAATTTCTTGCTGGACAGTTTTCTACGATTTCGGTTGGACCGAAGTTGGCTCAGGTCGGACCAAATTAAAGTCTGAAAATCCTGATTCTTGACGGACTGTTTTGTGCACTTTCGGTCGGACCGAAGTTGGCTCAAGTCGGATTAAACTGTTTATTTTTTCTTCTGTTTGACTTGTGCTTTTGCCAGTCTTTTCTCCATCATTTACACTTGGTTTTCTTGGATCTTGAGGTCTTAAAATCTTCAATCTTGGTCTCCTAAAATCCACTCATTGCTTTGGTGATTCTTGAGCATCAAATTCATGCTTTTAGCATTCTTTTCAATCCAAGGTCTCAGATTCACCTGCAACACAAACATGTATAACATATACCATTAAGCATTATCATGTTCATAAAACCAAGATATAAATGGGAGAAAATATGCAATATTTGACACTCAACAATGGCCAACTAATCTAAAGTTTCAAACCCGCATCGAAAGGAATTTACCAGGCTGAGTTGATCTCAGGTTTGAAGTTGAATAAATCGGGTTCAATTTCGGGTTGGATTGACTTACATGGTTGAGGATTGAATTCTAAGGGCGCACACATTCTCTAATGACACTAGTAAGCGATTCAATTCATAATGTGATGACTTTTTCCCCTTGGGCTTTCCGCTTTCATGTTAGATTAAATGATAGTTTCTATTTTAATTTCGGTTGATAATTGATATCTCCATTTCCTGATTACTTATGCTAGTTATTGAAGTTGATCCTCAAAATTATATGCTTGACATTTGTAAGTGCAGTGATGTATAAAGCACCCTTAGTTGTCAAGTTTCAGTGAGACAAAACAGTTTAGAGTGTGACTTGTTCATGTAATGGAAAGTTCACCTTCAAGTGAAATAAGATGGAAAGCTCACCTTCAAGATCATCATATGAAGTTTGAAAGTGTAATACTAGTACTACAAGTTTGAGATCTACTTCTACTTCAAGTTCAAGATCAAGCTACTATTGCAAGTCCACTTCAAGTAGAAGTTCTACTAAGCGCTACTGAAGATTCGAGTAGTAATTTCAAGGTATATTTCAATGTCCAATAATTTCAGGTATAACTGACCCTAGAAAGATCCTAGACTTAGGTCCTTTCATATGCTAATCATACACAAATTTTTATACTTTGGTTAGGCTTAAATTTGACTAGTCCAAGCCTAAGTTCGACTAGTCTAGGCTCTGGTTCGACCAGTCCAAGATTCTAACTCAAATTCAAAGTTTTTCTAGTAGTTCCTCGACCACTTGAGCACTGTGCTCGACCAGTCGTGGACACTCATTCGACCAGTCGTCGGGAGCTCGAATCGAACTCTAGCAACCTATTTCATGCTCCCTTGACCAATCGAAGGCTATCCTCGACCAGTCGAGCAGGCCACTCAACCAGTCGAAGGTCGATTTTATCCGATCGCCCCAAAAAATTTGAAATTTGATTGATTCTTAGACCGGTCGAAGGAGACCTTAGATTAGTCGAAGGAACCTTTTTTCAGCCTATAAATGGAAGTCTTTTCTCATTCTAAATCATTTAGAAAAGCCACAAAAAGCCTTCACTTTGAGAGAGAAAAGTCCCCGTCATTATCAAGCTATAATCCGGTAATTTTAGATTCTTTTATAGCTTATTTGTTTTTGTAATTCCTTGATCTCTAGTTTGTGAATCTGACATTTTAAAAGGGAGTTTTCACTCTACTTTGTGAGATCTAAGGAATTCAAACATGTAGCTCAAAGTTTGAGTTAATTTAAAATATGTTTAGAACATAGAACCCTTGATTATGTTTATTGGACATTGAACATCTATACATCACGCAAAGAGGTTTTATGGGCTGCATCAAACAACGTCTTCAGAAGAAGATAAGTACTCTTTGTTTGTTTATTTTTGGTTTTTGAGATATCCAGAAAATCTCTCTATTGGTTTTGACTGAGATAAGCCAGAAAATCTCAATGCGGGGTTTTGATTGTGATAGCCCATTTGAAAACACAACTGTATAGGTTTTAAGGTGAACCTGAGAAAATCTTAATTATTAGTGAACGCCAATATCACGTGGGTTGTGATTATTGGGAGTGGTGTAGGTGTGGTTGTTTGAGAACAGTTGGTGTACACACCGAACCACTATAACTCCTGGTGTTTTGTGGTGGATGATGTATGTGTGTTGAATGATTATAATCTTTGCATGTACATGTGGTGAATGCTTGTAATAGATAACTACCTTCCTTTGCCTCATGTTTTAGTTTGCGATCTTGATCCTTACTGCGTTCAAGAAATCAGGTTGTCCTACCTAAAACATTTGTTTTCGGTGTAAGGTTGTCCTTTGAACAAGGTTTGAATCAATTTCTCAATACTATTACAATTGAGATATCTGATTTGTTCTATTTTATTTAATATTTCAGTTCATTATTTTTAATTTGACATAGTCCTATTCACCCCCCCCCCCCCCCCCTTTAGGACTGAGAGCTCACCCTTTTCAACATTTATCTTGTATAAGCCTCTATGTGTTGCACTTAGATATCATCTCATACTTGTGGATTACTTGTGGAACTTGAATTTCTACATTTATCAATGGAAAATCCTAATTATATATGTACATCCAGACTTGAGATGTAACTGTTGTAGCACAAAAATCCCAGATTTTTAAACAATATTGACCTGTTATGCAGTCCCCCAATAGAGGTTTGTTGCATGCCCACGCAACACAAAGAAATGGGTCAGAGGTTTTATTTTGTGGGAAGATTTCCCAGATTAGTTGAACAACCTCTTGTGGGCCCGCACAATAGGGATGTGTTACGCTCCCTCATAATAGCACTCTGTTGTGCTGGTTTAAGGGCTCACACGTGTGAAAGCCTATAAATACCCCCATCCCTTCCTCATTGCATCATCAGAGAAGTTAGAGAAGCATTCGGGAACTTAGACAGTCATTCAAGTATCTCGCGGGAAGCAGCCCAGAAGAAGAAAATCCAAGCCTGCCGGATCCCAGCCTGTTGCACCCCGCACAACAGGGGTGATGTTGTGTACCTGCGCAACAATGCCCCTTACAGCCCAAATACGATGCAGTTTTATGGATTCTTCAGTGATTGGTTTTCTTGTGCATATATGTAACAACCCGGATTTTTCCCAACCTGGAATTAGACGTCCTTATGCGATGGGTCAATCCTAACACAGGTTTAACTTCTTAAACGCTTAATTAAAGCCTCAAATCCCTTTTCAAACCATTTTCTTCACAAATCCCACCCTTCACCACCTTGATCTTTCAATTTTTCAAAGTACTTTCACCCTAGACACTATCTTAAACTAGCTAAGTATTATAACTTGGATCACTTTATATACAAACTACAACGGCCTAGGTACCACCTCAGACCGAAATCACCCAGGACTAAATCCTTTAGAAATGAGGCGAGAATTAGCTAGTGTTGAACTCGAGTACCTGTGAAATTAGCACCAATCACTTTAAATACGATCTGCAAGACCCAAAACTTGTAGAATCATTGACGCTAGGTTACCCTAAAATCTAGGATAAATCTCATTACTCGTCTGCTCTCGGGAGCATCTCGAAACTCCTTATCAGATCTGGACCGCACATCGGAAGTCCGATTAACACGAAGTTAAGGAATTAGGACCGCCTTGCTGAGCTTGACAACCATCTCGAAAATCAAATCCAGACAGTGTCCCAGCGCTATTCGCTTGAGCTCGGAGTGAAGAGTGTGAAAAATGTGAAATTAATTCAAAATAAAATATCTTGAATAGTAATCTGGCACGTGTTGCTTGCGGATCAGTTTTAAGCAACCAGACCGTCAGAATCAGACTAAATTACACCCTCGGATCAGGAGAAATTTCATACACATTTACATGTACTCGGAATCTCCGATCGAGATTCGCTGACCGTTGAACTGAAACTGGTCCGCCACGCGTGATCTGGAATCCCGACCGAAATGAAAACTTAAATCCACCTAGATCTGGTGTCGGTGAGCTTAAGTCCTACCTTTAGCTCAAGGAGGCCTGCCAGAAGTCCTCCGTTGAGCTGAAACTAACCCGCTTTGGTTATAACCTAAGTATGCTTTGACCTGGAGTCTATTTCGGTGAGTTTTTAGACTATATAAGGACCTTAAACCCTCTCTCATTGCAGCCATACGAATTTGAGAGAAACCCTAGAGAGAGAGAGAGAAAAGAGGGAGAAAGTGTGGGAGAGTTGTGGGAGATCCTTCCTGCCTTTCTTCCTTGCTGCCTTAGGTGCTTAACCACCTTATTCTTATCACTTTCCCGGTGATTTCAGCGACGTTTCTAGATAAGAAACCCTAACCCTAATCTGATTTGGGACTTGGGTGGTTGTAGGATATGAAATAGCTAACCTATGTTGTTCTATAGGTTGCCAAACTGCCGTAGATCAAAGCTTAGCAAACCTATCGACTTCGTGACGATTTTACGACAAAAGGTGCGGACTTTAGGTGTATAGGTTATGGTTTTCAACGCTTTCAATGTCAGATAATGATAAATTCACGATCTGCATGCAATTGCACATGTACAAAGTGCTGTCTGTTTTCCGTTTCGATTAAAGATGAAAAATATGGAATTCTACATACTCTAGGTATTTGTAGAAAGTACCGTATACGTACAATTTTGGAAATGTGTTTGACATGATTAATTGTTGTATGATATATTATATGTGGATAAATTACTTGTTTGGCGAAAGGACTCGCCCTAATACATGTTTTTGCTTATATACACTATGTATGTTGAAATTGTGTATTCTAGAAAGTACCGTATACGTATAAATTTGGAGATGTATTTGCCATGATTATTTGCTGTATGAATATATTATACATGGATAAAATACTTTCTTGGCGAAAGGATAGCCCTAATACATGTTTTGCTAACATACACTATGTATGTTGTAATAGTGTATTCTAAGTGTTTGTGAAAATGGCTGAATGAGTATAGAATTTTTATTCGTGCTCGCCATGACTAGTTGTCATGGATATATGGTTGTTGTATTGGCGATACCCCTTTGACGAAAGGATTTGCCCTGAATCACGCCACGGCCACTATACGTTATATATGTTGAAATGTGTAGCCCAAGTGTTTGTGAAAATGTTCAAATGAATATGGAACTTGGATTCCTACTTTCCATGACTATCCGTCGTGGGTGTACGCGTGTTATGATTGTGGCAACCCCTTAGTGAAAGGATTTGGCCAAATGCCTATGTGATCAACATATGTCACGTATGTTGATGTATGTGTTTTAAAGTGTTTGTTGAAATGTTTGAATGAGTAGTAGTTAGTAAATTGTAATGTTTAAGGGTGTTGAGATATGATTCTCAACTTCTTTAACTATGTGTATGATTTCTTTAGATATCTGTGCGATTAGGAATTGAATATGTACAAACTCATGCTTATGTTGTACTTCATAACATGCTCAATTGATTGTATGATTTTATCTATGTAATGCATATGTTAAATTCATGTTTACGTTGTATGATCCGTCATGGGTGATGGGGGAGTGGAGCAACGAGCGCATGCAACAGCCCTGGCAGCCCTAAACGGATAATATCAATCTTTGATTGTATGATTTGAATCTTGATTCATTACTGCTTTAACTATCTGCACTTGAATGTGACTGGGGCTATGATTATAGTCCAGACAATCGGTAACGAAAATAAATGCGTGGCTGAGTTTCATTTGCCACGTGAGATGTGTTCGACGAACTTGAGTCGTACTTCGGTTGGCGATAGTGGTTGGCCACACGAAGTGCTTATGCGCTTCATATCATTCAACTTGTTGTGCGCTCGAGCTAGCCGAGCTCGTCAAGTAACCTGATCTGTCTAATGTATGTTTACCATGTTTGGACGCTACTGCTTGAACCTAGGGTACCAAATTCACCAGTGAAATCCCTTTTAACCATGGTACCTCGATCCGTTAAGACTCATGAGTCGGGCATGGTGGTATGGGACACCGTGGTCGAGCTGTCGGCCTACGCTGGGGCAACGTGCCTCCCCGTAGTGACCAGTGAGCCAGACTCATAAGCCGATTATGGTGGTATGGGACACTATATTCGAGCTGTCGACACCTACGACGAGAGCCGAATACGGTGAGACCTGTATTCATGCTGATGGGCGACGAGTCCTCCGTAGTGTCTTCGAGTATACTCTAAGGTCTGTGATCGACGATGAGCCCTTCGCAGTAACTAGAGCATGAGTTGAGCCGAGTATGGTGAGATCTGTATTCGAGCTGACGGCTAGCGATTGAGCTGAGTACGGTGAGACCTGTATTCGAGCTGACGGCCAGCAATTGAGCCGCATACGGTGAGATCTGTATCCATACTGACGGGTGACGAGCCCTTTGTGATGCCTTCGCTATGCCTCTCAAACCATAATATCGTATGAGATTAACTAGGATTCACGACCCTAGAATGGATCATGTTTGGGAATGATACAAGGGAGGTGCCTTAGTTTCCCAATACTGCTGTTTGAAATGGACTAATAACAACTCGGTAATCATGCTCATCATGCATTGCATGTGCCTGGTAGATGTGGAGCACTGAGGGATGAATGCATTCGCGAACGTAAGATGGTGTCGCATGAGGGTGGTTTGGCAAGGGCATACATCATGTCATTTCATACTTGCATTAAATAAGAGTAGTTAGACTTGTTTGATTGTACTGCTTTATCATTACTGCTTGACTGAGTTGATAACATGTTAACCAATGCTTTATTGTTCCACTGAGTTGATCACTCACTCTCACGTTACGGGACGGTGTTGTACACACCAACCAGATTTGTTGAGTTTCAGGTGATGGCGATGCTTTTGAAGCAGAGCCGGACTACTATGACGTGGAGGAGGAGTTCTCCTACTTGTATCTCTCTGATAGGTTTATGAAGACCTGTTATTGTATTGATGGGGCTATGGTATTTGGGATAGAAGACATTACACTTACACATTTGGTACATGTTTAGAAATGTACTTGAAATTTATTAACCTGGTAATGTTATCACACTCTGGAGACTCACCACAGTTTTTATATATTTTTTATATCTATCACAGTCTTCCGCTTACAATTTAACTATCTCTGGAGTATGATATGCTGTTTTGGCTTAATCTCACTTATGTTCAATACACAAATGCAGACAACATTTAATCATCATTATCTATGTTGCATAAGTGATGTTCTGAAACTCGGGTGTTGAGTTATGCTCGACCCTCGATTTTTCGGAATGTTACAATATATCTTTCGAATATTGGTGTGAAGCAAGGGTTTTGGCCCGCATAACTCCTCTGTCATTGTGACGGACACCATATACGTCGCGATGCTGCCGAAATTGTTATTGGATTATTTCTCTATTGAATTGATTCAATGTACTTTATTTTGGAATCAAGGGAAACTCGAGGGATGTAATGGTATCCTAGAATTAATAAAACATATGATGATGATTGTTCTTCCATTTTCCTTTATTATTATTGAATATGGATATTCTAAAATAGAGACTTTGTTTCTTTGTTGAAACAAAATGGCGCTTCACCGGGGATCGAACCCAGAATCTCTAGTTGGAATATCTAGGTTTAATAATAATTTTGGACTAATCGGAAGAACATTTATCATCAACAGGTGCCGCGATGGCACCAAAATGGTGACTCTTAATGGGAACACCCTTCATCTCTAAAATAAAGTACAATTCGACTTAATCGAAATAAGTAATAGTTTGTTTGGATTTCATATATATCATTCTTACACAATTGCAATGGCCTTCTTCTTCCGAGTGACATAGTCATCTATTTCATGCATGATGGATTCGTTGTGGATTATATCGGCAGTACGCGATCACCATCGAAGAAGGTATTAGAGAAGGCTGAATCAGCTACGACCAGAAACAGGGGACACCAGGTGATGTCTGGGATGGTTTCTACTTACTAACAGCGCAACTGAATAATGAAGAATAGACAGTGGTAACATCCAGGAGGTAGAGGGCTCGATCTCCTTCCACGAGGAGCGCGATCCTGCCAAGTGTGATAAGAGGATCGATCACGCGAAATGCCAAAAGACGCAACCTCACTTTAGTTACACATTCATTTTACTCAGGAAGGACCGAAATGCCCGTCACCGCACAATGTTTTCCTGCATTTCCAACTATGATGGTAAGGACTTCCACCGCGGATTCACTAAAAGTCCAAAAGGATAAAGGGAAAGCATCGCAACAAACAAACTTTTGCCCACAATATCCCCTGTAATGAGTTCAATACAAGCTTTTACATAAAAAAACACCATGATTCGAGTCGATTAGTTCCTTGGGACGATGGTGTTCTAGTTTCAAGTCGAGCAGTGATTCATTATCCTCAATATTACCAATGATGTGTCATTCATTTCCTCCTCAATATCAGAGCAGTTAAAGAGTAAAGAAGCAAAGATCTTTACGGTCGACACTAATAAGACCAATCAACTTTTGCCAGATGAGCATATGATTGAAAATATCCCTAATCTTTCGACAACAACTGCCGTGAACAATACTGAATAACAAGCAAAAGGGTCAAAACCACGAATGGTTAGATTTCAAGGGTCTACGCTTGCTATTGCTTAAACCATAACATAAGAAGAAATCAGATAGATGGTCATGGAAGCCATTTATTTGGAAAAAGAATGAGATCAGAAGAAAAGGTTCCGATATCAGGCATAGTATTCCCGTAAATTAGAGAAGATGTCATTTCCCACTAATTTCAGATACCCAAAATTTCAGAAGTTAAATGGAAACGGGTCACCGGAAGAACATCTAATTCACTTCATAATAGTTATGAAAACTTTATATGCAATTCCTTAGTATTGCTTAAGGCTATAAGGGTCATCCTTGACGAAAAATACCTTTAAGTAGTATTTAGCCTTGGCTCGAGAATCTATTCATACTTGAGAACAGATGCAAGATGCTTTTGTGGCAAAATTTTTCTCTACTGACAGAGAAGTCAGCTTGACTGAATTGGCTTCCATTTTCCAAAAGGAGAATGTAACGCCCTGAAAATTGGGGGTCGAGCATAAACTCAACTCCCGAGTTCCAATGCATCACTTATGCAACAAAATGAATGATGATTGAATGTTGTCTGCATTAGTGCATTGAACATGAGTGAGATTAAGCCAAACAACATATCATACTCCAGAGACAAGTGAATTAGCAAGCGGAAGACTGTGATAGATAAATAAAATATATAAACTATGGTGAGTCTCTAGAGTGTGATAATGTTACCAAGTTAATTCATTATGAGTACAATTTCATATTATACCAAGCTGTGGAAGTGTAATGTCTTCTATCCCAAACACATAGCCCCGTCAATGCAATACCAGGTCTTCATAGACCTGTCAGAGAGCTACAGGTAGGAGAACTCCTCCTCAACATTATAGTAGTAGTCCGGCTCTGCTTCATAAGCATCGCCATCACCTGAAACTCAACAAATCTGGTTGGTGTGTACAACACCGTCCCGTAACGTGGGAGTGAGTGATCAACTCAGTGGAACAATAAAGCATAGGTTAACATGTTATCAATTCAGTCAAGAAATAATGATAAAGCAGTACAATCAAACACTCTTAACTACTCTTATTAATGCAAGTATGAATGACATGATGAATGCCCTTGCCAAACCACCCTCATGCGACACCATCTTACGTTTGCGAATGCGTTCATCCCTCAGTGCTCTACATCTACCAGGCACATGCAGTGCAATGATGAGCATGATTACCGAGTTGTTATTAGTCCATTTCAAACAGCAGGATTGAGAAACTAAGGTACCTCCCTTGTATCATTCCCAAACATGATCCATTCTAGGGTTGTCAGTCCTAGTCAATCTCATACGATGGTGTGTTTCTAGGTCGCTGCAAAGGCTGCCAGGGCTGTTACATGCATTCGTTACACCACTCCCCCATCACCTTTTTAACGGTTCATCACTAAATTGATATAGGCCTAGTTCATACTCTATACATTACAGCAAAACTCGTCGCCTCACCGCAAATTTAGAGTATGCTCGAGGTCACTACAAAGGGCTGCCAGGGCTGTTGCTCGCAATCGTTGCACCACTCCCCCATCACCTTATCAATGTAGGCCGACAGCACGAATATAGTGTCCCATACCACCTTAATCGGCTCACGAGTCTGGTTGCTCACTGGTCACTACGGGGTGGCACGTGGCCCCAGCGTAGGCCGACAGCTCGACCACGGTGTCTCATACCACCATGCCCAGCTCATGAGTCATGGCGGATCGAGGTACCATGGTTAACGGGATTTCACTGGTAAGTTTGGTACCCTAGGTTCAAGCAGTAACGTCCAAACATGGTGAACATACATTAGACAGATCGGGTTACTTGACGAGCTCGGTTAGCTCGAGCTCACAACAAGTTGGACAACATGAAGTGCATAAGCACTTCGCGTGGCCAACCACTATCGCCAACCGAAGTACGACTCGGGTTCTTCGAACACATCTCACGTGGCAAATGAATCTCAGCCACGAATTCAATCCCGTTACCGATTGCCTGGACTATAATCATAGCCCCAAACACAATCAATCCATGACCAGAAGCATGTAGAGTAAAGCAGAATAAACAAAGTAATTTAAGCATGTTGACAAGCTTGTCATAAGACATATAATAAAGCACAATATAAACAGAAAATACAAACACCTATAATTCATAAGTAAGCGGTTAAATTAAACAAGCAACATGGAGGAAATCATATACATCTCTAAGGTAGCTGAGAATCCTATCTCAACACCCTTATACATTACAATTTACTAGCTACTACTCATTCAGACATTTCAACAAACACTTTAACTACATACATCAACATACATGACGTATGTTGATCACATAGGTATAAGGCCAAATCCTTTCACTAGGGAGTTGCCCCAATTATAACACGTGCGCACCCACGACGGATAGTCATGGCAAGTAGGAATCCAAGTTCCATGTTCCTTTAGTCATTTCCACAAACACTTGGGCTACACATTTTAGCATATATAGTGTATATTGGTTGTGGCATGATTTAGGGAAAATTCTTTCGTCAAAGGGGTATCGCCAATACAACAATCATATATCCATGACAATTAGTCATGGCGAGTACGAATGAGAATTCTATACTCATTCAGGCACTTTCACAAACACTTAGAATACACTCTTTTCAACATACATAGTGTACATTAACAAAACATGTATTAGGGCGAGTCCTTTCGCCAAACAAGTATTTTATTCATATATAATATATCAATACAGCAAATAATCATGGCAAACACATTTCCAAAATTTATACGTATACGGTGTTTTCTATAAATACCTAGAGTATGTAAAATTCCATATTCTTCATCTTTAATCGAAACGGAAAACAGACAACACTTTGTACATGTACAATTGCATACAGATAATGAATCTATCATTATCTGACATTGAAAGTGTTGAAAACCATAACCTATACACCTAAAGTCCGCACCTTTTGTCATAGAATCGTAACGAATCCGATAGGTTTGCTAAGCTTCCGTATTCGACAGATTGGTAACCTATAAAATGAAATAGGTTAGCTATTTCATAACCTACAACTATCAAAACTCTAAAACAGGTTAGGGTTAGGGTTTCTTACCTAGAAACGACGCCGGAATCGCCGGGAAAGCGATTAGAAGGAAGTGGTTAAGCTCGTGAAGTGGCAGGGAAGCATGGCAGGGAGATTCTCCCACTACTCTCCCACTTTCTCTCTCTTTTCTCTCTCTTTTCCTAGAGTTTTTCTCAAATTCATATGGCTGAATGAGAGAGGGTTTTAAGGTCCTTATATAGCCTAAAAAGTCACCAAAATAGACTTCAGGCTAAGGTATACTTAGGTTATAACCAAAGCGGGTTCATTTCAGCTCAACGGAGCACTTCTGGCGGGCCTATTTGAACCAAAGGTCGGACTTAAGCTCACTGACATTGGATCTAGGTTTGGCTAAGTCTTCGTTTCAGTTGAGATTCCAGATCGCAAATGGCGGACCAGTTTCAGTTCAACGGTCAGTGGATCTCGATCGGAGATTCCGAGTACATGGATATGTTTGGGAAAATATCCCTGATCCGAGGGTGTAATTTAGTCTGATTCTGACGGTCTGGTTGCTTAATACTGATCTGCAAGCGAGAGGTGCCAGATTTCATAAATTTCTATTTTATTTTGAATTAATTTCACATTTCTCACACTCACTCTCACTCCGGGCTCAAGCGAATTACACTGGGACACTATCTGGATTTGATTTCTGAGATGGTTGTTAAGCCCAGCAAGACGGTCCTAATTCCTTAACTTCGTGTTAATCGGACTTTCGACGTGCGGTCCAGATCTGATATGGAGTTTCGAGATGCTCCTGAGAGCAATCGGGTAATGAGATTGATCCTAGATTTTAGGGTAACCTAGCGTCAATGATTCTACAAGTTTTGGGTCTTGCAGATCGTATTTAAAGTGATTGGTGCTAATTTCACAGGTACTCTAGTTTCACACTAGCTAATTCTCGCCTAATTTCTAAAGGATTTAGTCCTGAGTAATTTCTGTCTGAGGTGGTACCTGGGCCTTTGTAGTTTGTATATAAAGTGATCCAAGTTATACTACTTAGCTAGTTTAAGATAGTGTCTAGGGTAAAAGTACTAAGAAAAATTGAAAGAACAAGGTGGTGAAGGGTGGGATTTGTGAAGGAAAAGGGTTAACAAGCGATTATAGACTGTGGGATTGAGTTCTGACAAGTTAATAAGGTGTTAGGATTGACCCATTGCCTAAGGATGTCTAATTCCAGGCTGGCAAAATCCGGGATGTTACAGAGAATGAGCCTATTGAAAGATTCATTGATCGGTGAAGAACCCTAGGGGCATCGTGTCGATAACTTCTGGTAGAATCAGAGCAGGTCAAATTATGTTTGGGTGGTATGAAACCAGAAGTGGCGTTTGGCCTGATTAGTGTAGCTATACAAACTTTTCGTGACCACGTTACAAAGGCCCATACTCTCAAGCAGATTGCTAAGAAATTGTTTGATTCTGGCACAAAACTATTGTGCTAGAACTTTAATGGAATATCAGTCAACACCACAGGCAAAGGGAGAAAATAAGAAGACTATCAAAGTAGATAAATAAACAATGGTGAAGAAAATAGGAATGATTATATGATCAAGATGACATATAGAAGGTCCAGACATTATAAAGACCGTAAGAAATGCGCATTTACAAAGGAAGACATACTTCCCATGATGAATCAACTATTGGCTACAGGGGGGATCGAGTTGCCTCAACCTTAATGCTATAGAGAAATGGGAAAGGCAAAAGAGAAAGGTTATTGTCATTATCATCGTACGTTTGGGCATCAAACTGAAATTTTTCATGCCATTAGAGGTATATTCCAAAAGATGGTTGATAAAGGCAGAATCGTTATAGAAAGGTATGATAAAAGGAAGAAAGTGGCAACTAATGCAACTTCAGTTAAAAATACTCTTGATCCTTCAAAAGAAATAGGATTCTAGTGTTGGCACGGTCTGTCATGCTTATGCATAAGAAAAGGGGTAGTGTGACTATGTAACAACATAATAAAACAAATCTTGTAATAGCACGATCTCCAATCATATATCATTATGAATCTTCATTCTCTAGTAAAGCAAGGAGGAAGAGTGATTAATTAATAGAGAAGTCAAAGAAAGATACAACTTCCAAATATTCCTTTAAACATATCCCTTGAAGCAGATGGATGGGACTCGTGATCCCTTGAGCCCGGAAGAGGTAATTGTTCATTTTCTGAAATAGTAGTTGTTAATAATAATTTTGCAGGTCGACGCTTGGCCTGGAATTATTATCGCGATTAGATTATTGTTGCGACCTTAAAAAAGATGCCTTCAGAACTATATATACCCTAAAAAGTTATTGCAAAATATTTTTGGATGATCTCCAATTATTTCCGGACCCTTGTTGATTATATGCAAGATTATATCTGGACTATCGCCGATTATCGAGATTATCCAACACTTCTGGACTGTTGCTAAGCATATATGAGAGCATTGGTGATTATTTCTGGATTTCTAGACATTATATACTCCTACAGCTTACTAGTAAAACCGTGATACTTGAAATAATCTTTTGGGCCTATTAAACGACTCACCAAACAAAGACAAAAGCCATACTCTATTCATTGATATATGTGGTCAGGGCTATTATGACGTAAGAAGATCAAATATCTCTCCTTCAAGAAAGGTGATATAATGCTAATGTTAAAAAGGCCCATTGGGGGTTATTCATGGGACCAGGGGCAAGTCCAATCCTAAATGAGATGATCTGTGTATTATAACCAAGAGTTATGCCAGCAGGGCCTATCGGGTTGTGAATCAGAATTGATCGAAAATTAGAATGCCTGTAAATACCCATTTTATCGAAATATATTATTCTCAAAAGGTAAGAGGTATTGATTATGAAGATTATCAAGGGAAATGTCACTCAATCAAAAGGAGGGTAGAATAGGCACAGTCATACGATGACCACAATAAGAGCAACATCGCCAAGAGCCCTGTAAGGTCGTAAGCCATATAGCTTCCATGTATTATCTTGAGCAAGCGACAATTATAAACAAATATACAAGCATATTATTTCTGAAGGAGGCTAACTCCGGCCTTCTAGGACAATAATCAGGAACAAGACGATAGTCTAATAATCGGCAATAGTAATAGTATGACGAGATAACAATCATGGCCGAGGCAAAACTAGAATATTGTCATGGCAAAATATTATTATGGCCATCGATATGTAGTCAAAATTATTCTCACAAACGGCCAATAAAATTTATTATAATCTTAGATATTATCGCCGGTTATCACATATTGATATTATCACTTATTATTTGAATTGACTGTATTATCAAGTCACCTTATATCATGCAAGGGAGCAGTGAGAGCCAACGGTTAATAGTTCATGAAGGCCCACACATATGACCTCTATATGAGCTTTTCTCTCAGTAATGGACTAATAGCTACTGGCACAAGTCCTATATGCTCCACAACTTACGAGCCTGAACTGTGTATGCTCCAACAACTTACGAGCCTAAACTGTGTATACTCCAACAACTTGTGAGCCTAAATTGTATATGCTTCAACAACTTATGAGCCTAAATAATGTATGCTCCAATAACTTACTAGCCTAAACTGTGTATGCTCCAACAACTTGCGAGCCTAAACTGTGTATGCTCCAACAACTTACGAGCCTAAACAGTGTATGCTCCAACAACTTATAAGCCTAAACTATGTATGCTCCAACAACTTATGAGCCTAAACTATGTTTTCTTTAACTATTAATTGACGTACTAACTACTAATTAACATATTAACTACTAATTGACGTATTAACTACTAACAGACATACTAATTATACTAATTGAACCCTAAAACAGAGAATGCAACACAAAGCACACTGACAAGCCAAGATTAGAATGACTAAATTATTGTCATATTATGTAATTCAAGTTAGAAGGAAACGTGCAATTGAAATATGGATTAATATAGATTGAGAATCATTTATGATGGTATGCTAGAATATAAGCAAAATTGTTCATAACTTATAATGCTTGAAGTTGGTTGAAAAGTACAATATACATTATGGTTATTTCAAAATTGTCAATACATTATGATTATTTTGGAATTATAAATATATTACGATCATTTCAAAATTTCCAATACATTACAAAATTGGTTCAAACAATTGTGAAGCCCTGATACACTAATCCTGGTTAACTTGGCAGGACAGACCATTACTCAAGGCCCTGGAATATATACAGGTCATGGCTGAGAGGGCATTCGTGATTAAATGACATTTGACAGTGCAGGAATCGCCGCGACAGGAGATGCATTAAAAGACGGTCCTTTGACTATGGTTCTCAAAGCCAGAATTATTAGAGTTGTCGTAGAATCGCCATGGCAGGAGCTGCGTTAAGAGACAATGTTTGACTATGATGCTCAAAGCAACGTCATTGCTATTGTTTACACCATCGACATGAAATTTTTTGTTCCCCTCTATATTGAATAAGGGAAGAGGGAATGGAGTGTTCGCTTGACTAGGGACAATTCTTCTTCGTTATGCAGCCAGTCCTTCGTATGAGCATGATTATTCTCCGTTATGTAATCAAGCTTTGGTTCGAGTATGTGATTCTTCATCCTTAGTGGAACAATCCAGATGCATGCAAATGAGTGCCTGAGAGAGGATTTTTTTTTTTTTTTTTACTTAGAAAAGGCTCAATCCCCCGTTTGACAAGCTGTAAAGTCGAAAGAGGATTGAGGGGGCATCTATTGGAGCACAAAAATTATAGATTTTTAAAGGAGATTGCCTCGTTGTGCGGTTGCACAACAGAGGTGTTGTAAGGCCCATATCTTAGACCGTACTATTTCGTAGGCTTTCGCGATCCTCCCTGTCGAATCCCTGCGACCTGCGACCTATAACCGACATTTGTGCGTGACCCAGAGTCACACGCTGTCAACCTGAGTGACTCAACCAGAGACTTGTACCCTAGCGACCGCGTCGTCGCTGCGGTTCCAACGTCGCATTTTGCGCGCTAAGGCGATACCCAAGCCAGGAAATGTGGGCCCGCATTTAGTTTAAGGAAAACGCCGCTCGTTACAAAATTTAAGAGAATCTGTACCCAAATGTCACATCAATCAATCAATCAATCCCATCAATGGCCAAGTACATGTCAAGTACACACATCACTCAACCCATCACTCAACCTATCACTCAACCCATCACAACCCATACCTCTCTTACACAAGCAACCCCAAAAGTCAACAAATTTCTTACACAATCCATCCTTCTCTCCCATCCATCACTCTATCCAATCTCCTCTCTCTCTCTCTTATTTCTTCCTTCTCTTTCAAACAACCCAAGCTCCAATGTATGAACTTCCCAAGCTATCATGGAGAAGCTCTAGTGTGGCCCACTTCCTACCCTTTCATCCCCCATCTCAACCATCAAAATTCATCATCTTCCGTTGAGATCAAAACCAAGGAGACTACCTTTCCAAGGTGCCAAGAAGAAGAGGACGGTGGGTGATCTTGGATCTACATTTTACTTCTTTTTTTTTTCTTATGATTTAAGGGCCCACATATAGTGAGACCCACCTTGATGTATGCTTTGTATCAAGAGGGGCCCACAGTGGCGGGGCCAAACTAAATTAAAACGAGCTCTCTATCTCTCTCTCTCTCTCTCGAGAGAGGAATCTCTCTCTCTGAATCCCTCCCACTCCCTCTCTCCTCTCTCTCTCTCTTTCTCTCTTCTCTCTTTCTCCCCCTCCCTCCCTCCCTCCCTCTCTCTCTCTCTCTCTTTGTGTGATGGACTATGGCCCACCTTAATGCATGATATTATCCACGCCATCCATCATCCGGATAGTGGAAATCCCACCCCAATGTAGAATCTATACCATCCAGTGATCAGGCCTAGACAGAGGTTAAAAAAACAAATATCACTTGATCCAACATGTGTGGCCCATTGGACGTGGACCACCATGATGTAGTGTTTCATCCATTGTCCAATCCCTGGATGGTGGAAAAAGCCCCCTGTATATGTACTCCTGTCCAGGCGTCCAGGGCCTGGACGCTGATCAGTTTAAATATATAAATATATAAATATATAAATATATATATATATATATATAATATATATATATATATATATATATATATATATTATATATGTCATGGGGGGGGGGGGGGGGGAGTACACCACGTGGGACCCACCTACTTAAACCAGATTGGCTGGCGTATGTGTAAAGCAGTTATTCAGCTGCTGTATTACGTCACCACACTGCGTGGGACCCACCATAGATGTATGTGTTTCATCTGCACTGTCCATCTGGATGGTGCCATGTATGGCCCCACCATGGTGCGTGTTGCACCCACATCGTCCATCTATCCTGATGGTGGGACCACTTTGATGATGCGCTGCATCCACCGTCCAACCCATGGACGGTGGGTCCCAGCCATGATGCATGTGCTTTATCAATGTCGTCCACCCATTTTTTTTAAATCTGGGCCGTCCATCAGCTGGGCGGCTAGTAGCCCCACCCCTGATGTATGTGATACATCCAAACCGTCCATCCATTTGGTGATCTCGTCCTAGGGCCTGAGATGAAATAAGACAGATCTAATATCAAGTGGACCACACTGCAGAAAACAGTGGGATGAACATCCACCATTGAAACCCCTTGGGTTACAGGATTTTGGACGAATATGATATTTGTTTTTCCTTTATAGCCAGGCCTTTGTGACCTTATGAACAGACTGGATGTGAAATAATACTATGGTGGGGCCCACTGGAATTTAATAGTGGAAATCATCATCACCACTGTTAGGTGTGGTATGGTCCAGATGATCCTTTGGATATGATTCATTTTTGTGATGATCTCTAGCAATTGATGAATGGTGTGTTGGTTTGGGCCCATTTGATTCGGAACGTTTGAATCGGGATTTTTGGTGTGGTCCAAGCCCATTTGAGGCCTATTGGTGCGGCCCATCCATGAGGCCCACCTGCCTTATATTTAAGGCCCATATGATGGGGCCCACCTGCTTGAATCTGAGGCCCATGGGCAAGGCCCATTGTGATATATTCGAGGCTTATGGGTAAGGCCCATTGTGAGGTATTCGTAGCCTATGGGCAAGGCCCATTGTGATATGTATTAGGCCCATGATGGGTGGCTCATTTGATGTACTCAAGGCCCATGGGCGAGGCCCAATGTGATGTATTCGAGGCCCATGGGCATGGCCTATTGTAATACATTTGAGGTCCTTGTATGAAGCCCAATGCGATGTATGTGAGGCCCATGAGTGAGGCCCAATGTGATGTATGTATGACCGTTACGTTGGGTATGAATCCCTTATGTGGGCCACTCCTTGGGAGCAATGTTGGTTGGATGTCCGCATTGATGGGCAATGATGGTTAAAAGTCCTCATTGTGACCTTCCCTTAGGCCTTATTAGGCCCATTTGCATCATTCTCTAAGTGGGTTGACCTTAGTCATTGGGCCCCATTCGCATGATCCATCTATTCTCATTGGGCTATCTCAAGATGTGGGCCCCCATTGGTTTGTAGGAGGATTACTTCTTTTATTTTGAGAGTCTATCTAGGACTTATTTGGCCCCCCTAGGACATCTAGCGGGCCATGCAAGTATAATGAAGGAACCCTTTCCGGATCCCTAGGATTGTGGGTAGGCCGCTTAGGCCCAACCTTGATATAAGGGGGAGTACATCATCACCATCATATAATATGCTTCAAATAGCTTCACGATCCATGTCCATACACATCATATGTATGCTTGATGTGAGGAGTGATTGATCATAACACATGCCATTGGCAGACCATTATGGGACTCCCTGATGGGGGGAATTGCCCACATGAGCGCGCGGTACGTGCATGACTGCTGCATGACTGGATAGTGTGATTCATGCATTTTACATTGTGTGACATGATTACTGTATGCACTAGTGACATCAAGGTCGTAGCCTCCATAGGTGTATTGTGGTTGGCAAGATTGGACACCGAAAATCTTGTTCTACATAGGGTGCTATAGATGTCCCTAGGTGAAATTCCTAAACCCTTATGGTACCAGGAGGTTGCTTCAACGTATAAACCGAGTGGATGCATGAGCGTCAAGTGTCGAATACAAGAAGGTCGCGCTTTCCACTATGTCGTGGTCGGTTGGAAGGGGGTGCAGCCTTACCCGCCCGAGAGGAGGGGGCAAAGCTAGGCTAAGTTTGACCAGCTCGAGGAATGGGTCCGCTATCTACGAGCCGAGCCCGATATTGGCAGGCGGATAGTGAGGTCTCTGGTTTAGAGTGTACTAGACTCTTGTAATATTCCAGAGTTGAGCTGTATTGATATGTGGACTCAGATGTGGATTCGTATGCTTGAGTTACATCTCGCATCGCATGGCCTTGGTATGGCCAACATTATTCATGCCTTGCATCGCATAGCCTTGGTACGACCAATTCATCATCATATTCCGCATTACTTTGATATTGCATAATTGTATTACTACATTACACACACGCTTTCACCACCCTTTAAGCTTTCCGTAAGCTTATGCACGATCGTTACGTGCAGGTGACATTGGACCGTAGCAACGCTGGGACAGGAGCGTATAGCAGATCATCTTGGAGCTTTTGTTTATCATCATTATATTTCCCTTTATGCGCACTGTACTTATAAGTTTTTGATCATAGTGGAAATGTGATGGAGTTTTTGGTTGTTGTTTGTGGGTTATGCCTTTGGTTATGCTTATTAAGAATCGAACCGATGTTGAAAATCCTCCTTGTAGGATCCCAGGATCGGAACCTAGTAAATGGGTTCCAGGAGCCGAGAATGGGGTACTACGGAGGTTGTCGGCGCCCGATTCGACGATCGGGAATTTTGTGACCCCGGTTTCTGAGTTGGGGTGTGACAGGTGTGTTGCACACCCATGCAACAAAGAGAAAGGGGTCAGGGGTGTTGTTTCGAGGGAAGATTGCCCAGATCAGTTGAACAACCTCTTGTGTGCCATCGCAATAGGGATGTGTTGCGCTCCCACGTAACAACACTTTGTTGTGCGGGTTTGAGGGCTCACACGTGCGGAAGCCTATAAATACCCCCATCCCCTCTTCATTTGCATCATTAGAGAAGTTGGAGAAGCATTCGGGAGCTCAAACAATCATTTAGGTATCTTGTAGGAAGTATCCCGGAAGAAGAAGATCCAAGCCTGCAGGAGCCCAACCTGTTGCGGGCCAGCGCAATATGGGTGATGTTGAGCCAATGAGCAACAAGGGCCCTAACTACCCAAATGTGATGCACTTTTGTGGATTCTTCGGTGATTGGATTTCATGTGCATATATCTTTCGAATATTGGTGTGAAGTGAGGGTTTCGGCTCGCACAACTCCCCTGTCATTACGACGGATACCATATCGCCGCGATGCTGCTGAAATCTCTACTAAATTGTTTCTCTATTGAATTAATTCAATGTACTTTGTTTTTGAATCAATGGAAACTCAAGGAATGTAATATGAACCTAGAATTAATAAAACATATGATGATGATTGTTCTTCCATTTTCCTTTGTTATTATTGAATATAGATATTCCAAAAGAGAGACTTTGTTTCTTTGTCGAAATAGTAACTTGATTGATTGTGATTATAATTGACCCTCGACCTAGTGGCCATTTTGATTAATGGGTTAAATGGAATGTTATGGTGGACTTACCATCTTGTGGGTCATTATGTCAACGTGGCTTTTGGAGGTGATCCCTTTTTTATTGCATTCCTTGATGGACTATTTGTTCTCCATGACTTTGATTTGATATTTGCCCTACGTGGCTTTGATTTGATATTGCCCTATGTGGCTTTGACTGCATATTTGCCTTAAGTGGCTTGATGGATTATTTTTATGTAACCATCCAATGGTAAGTCCCACTTGTTAAAATATGATTGGTCACTGGTTAAGGAGATTACCATTAAACATACTAATATTAGAGTCTCATGAGCCGATGATGGTGGTATGTGACACAATGCCCGAGCTGTCGGCCTATGCTAGGTGATGACCCCTGGTGTCCTTTGAGCTTTCCTAAATTGGTTGCTTGCAAATTGAAGTAATAATGCTTAGGCTAATCATGCATTCGTGACACTTGAGAGTTATCGGGTGCCTGGTTGACCATTTAAAAGATCAGTGTACCGTTGGAATGACCATTTTTGCATTTTGAATGGGTTGACTGTTTGAAAGACTCATTCTCGTGCGTGAATGAGCTGATTATTTGAAAGGTCCATTCATTTTGCATGTGGGCGTTATCAGGTGACTAGTTGATTGTTTGAAATACTAGTGTACTGCTCGAACGATCTCTTTTGCAATTTGAATGAGTCAATTGTTTGAAAGACCCATTCTTTTGCATAAATGGACTGACTGTTTGAAATGTTCATTCTCTTATATGAATGTGTTGACTATTTGAAAGACTCATTCTCTTGCATGAATGGGCCAACTGTTTGAAAGGTCCATTCATTTGTCAAACTGGATGAACATCCCCAGTTAATGTGCATTCATACATCCATCCATTTAAATAAGATCGCATCATGCATTGTTTTATATGCTTTATTGTTTAAAATATGCTTAACTAATGTAGTGATGTATAATATTGAGAAAAATTCACACTAAGCTGACCACTCATCCTTTGAATATATAACTGTACAGGTAGTGCAAGTGGTTTAAATGATACTCATGTTCAGGTTGATGAGGAGCAAGGTAAAAATACTAAGGATGTATGGTTGTATCTGTGCAAGAGTAGTCTCGTGATCTTACATTTCAAGATAGATTGCAATTTATTGTTTCATGTATTAATTTTTTTTGTAATTGTGAGTATTGAGAGATTGGTTTGTATAAGCCCTATAGGCAACCGCTCATATATTCTAAATGTGTATGCAAATTTCCTTCATTCTTGATTTGTTTCTCTTCCGCCAAACCACTCACTCTGAAAAAGAAAAGAAAACAAAAAATATACGTGAAATTTGGCTATCTTTAAAGGTTAACACTCAGGTTTTCGGAAAACGAGTCGTATACTCCGGTTTCGAGAATTGGGTCGTTACATGTATGCTCTGAGGCTTGTCGATATAATCAGATCCTACCCACCAGAAACCTTAGTCAGTTAACCATCTTTGACATATACATTGCATTCCATTGTTTTCTCGTATATGATTGTGGATGTATGCTCTGAGGCCTGTTGTTATAATCAGAGCATATCCACCAGAAACCTTAGTCGGTTGGCTATCGTTTTAGCATAAGCATCAATACAACATTAAGCATCCCATACATACATACTTTACACCCTGCACTCATTCGTTTTGAACGTATGCTCTACGGCTTGCCGATATAATAGATCCTGCTCGTTAGAAATTCGGATTGATCAATCACTATTGCTATTGCATCGCATTACATTATCTGCACACAAAAACTAATCTCATTCACAGAAATTAGTCATATCTTATGAAGTAAAGACTGTACGTCTGTACGGGTAGAGTGGGTGCCTAACACCTTCCCTCTCTATAACCGCAGTCCCTTACTCGGAATCTCTGTAACGTAAACTCACAAGTCATCTTGGGGTTAAGGATCATCGGGTTCTTAGTCTTAGGTGTTTCTACGGGGTCTAATTGATTGTAGAATCTTAATAATTGGTTAGTAGCAACTCTAGTTAAATATAACTCCATTTTACCCCCAAATGAAAGCCCTTAAGAAAGGCAACTAGTGGAAAAGGAGAGTCGATCTCCCGTACCATTATTTAGCGTGTAGTGCCAATATGTGGTGACATCTCATTGGTCCGCGTAACTGTGCCCAAAATATGTGTAAGCAAGTTTGATGAAAGATACAAACTATGGTGGCCACACACTAAAACTTATAGTTGGCTTCCCATGTCCATTGTTTCTTGTGTTGTGGCCCACTTAAATTGTAAATCTCGATAATTATTGGGTTCGAGGCCTATTTTCAAGAAAAGCACCTGATGAACAGAGTGGACTCATATATAAAACCTAGTGGGCCCCACAAAATTTGAGTGTTTTACACGTTGCCTAAAACAGACATTGTAAAAGATTATGGTCCACTAGCGAATGGGCAACCCTCTAAACATAACAACCCAACAAATAAGCAAGACATTTGAGTCTCTTCATAAAGTCGTTAAGGTGGCAACAATAAGGTCAGCTTGGGCTCCTAAGATTAGCAAGAGGGCCATGGGCGGGCTTGAAATCTAGGCTTGATGTTTAAGATAAGCTGGCTAGGGCAAATGATGAATGGCTTTGCTTGGCAGTCCAATCATTAAGTGGGTTGTTATTAGATAAAAGGATTGCACGGTTTAAAGACACTACACATGTATAGTTTAATGAGTTTCATTGGATCCACATCATGTTTCAATGATCAAACCCAATTACATATGGCCAAGACAGGGCCAATGCCTTTTGATATCAATTGGGGCTTGGCTAGGGCTTAAGGGAACCTGGGTAGTGCCAGGGCCAATAGTAGACCTACACATTGCAACCTCAACAGTTGGTGTTTACACCCATTTTTGACGCCCTAACGTGGTCCAATAGAAAATTAACATGTAATGACACTATGTTTGGCACACACATGAGTCATACTTGTACCCAAAGATATCTTCGGTTGATCTTCCTTTGGCGTTACACATTCTATTATCAATGCGATCGCATAAACCCTTACACATGCCATTAAAGGGATGAATTGTCACACGCCATGTGGCCACATTTATCATGCCAATTAATAAGACATCATACTAGACACAACTATAAGAGACCCATTGAAAGAACATATCTTAACACTTATTCAGCTATGATACCCTTAGCGAGGTAGTCTCCCACAGTCCTTCCAAAATGGGAGATCTTCCCAGAGATATTTGAAGTGCCAATAACACTCGAGAAGGTTTCGAATATCAGGAGATCGAACCAATATACAAGCCAATAAAGCTTTGGTTCGGACTCAAGTAAGGAGACACAGACACATCAACCCGATCTATTTTCCCTCCTTGTACATTTATTGGAATAAAAGAATGGGAGAAATCGAAGATTCCATTGAGGCATCATAGTCCAATCGGGATCAAGAATTTGGAAGATTAAGATATGAACGGTCCTATCCATTTATCCCCTCCAGCATTCCAAACCATCCTGCGGTGAATGGTGAAAATGCAAGAGGTGGTCTGACGGGACCATCCAGATCTCGAAGGAGAATAGCAGGAGGTGGGCCACCAAATGAGAGGCCATGATGGATTTGAGATTCGGAACCAACCCTTGAAGCCTGATTTCGAATCCATTTAGTTGATCACGAAGTTCTCCACGAAGGATCAACTACGAGAAGAAGATCCGAGAATCCAGTAAGTCCATATCTGACTAGAATCCTTTCTTTCTAATGCAAGCGAACAGTTCTGGCTCAACTAAGGAGATTCCCATAACTAAAACTACGACGTGAGCGCGAAGGATTCAAAAGCAGCAAGGAAGCTTAGCGATGAGTTTCACTGCCTTGACAATATATAAAAGGAGCACACGAAGAAAAGCTTGTGGCCCTATGCCAAACACATAAATGTACTTTTCATTTATATTTTTTTAGTTTAGCCTAGCCTAGTTCTAACATAGATAGCTACTGCATAGTGGATCCCGCTACAATACCTTAAGAGTAGAGTAAACATCCTCAACTTTAAGTTGTAGGATCATGATCAATTAAGTTTTGATTTGGTTGATCATAGCAATCTGGTCATAGCTTACTAACCACCTGCCTCAAACGTCTATTCCGATAGACGTATCAGATATTTATCTTTCTTTCTCATTTATTTCTTTGGTTGATCGTTACTCTGTCGATTATAATGAGCCATACGTTTAAACATCAATAAAATTAGCATTGTTTATATTTATTTTATTTTTCTATACATTCTTGTTCATTTGAGAGACATACAGACCTAAAGCCTGGTGAAAGAAAGAATCCTTAAGTCTGTAGAATTATGTCAATTGTCACAAGGTAAAAAAGAATTCATTTGGAAAGGTTAACCCCTACCCTTTCACAAATTGCTTGAATGGAACGCAAACTGATGGTTGAGAGGATAAATAGACCACGGTCCAGTCTTCAATTTGTCTATCTTAACGTGGCCCTAGAGTTAAGTAGATTGGCATGCTCGCACATCTTACTCATACACGAACAATCAATTTAGGCCCTCGCATGTACATGTGGCCTTGTTTGATTGAATTGGTGGAAATAGGTGGACCCACTAGCAAAAAAATCTGATGGTTTTAATCCACGGCAAAAAATAAAATAAAAATCTTTAGGAGTTTCCTGCATGAGAGCTCAATATCCTATATTTTGGCCAAATAATCCAGGGCTAAAATACTCTATGCACGTGCTAGTTTGGCTGCACTAGTGGAGTATTCGAACCAAATTTGCATGGCTGGACCTAGCGGAAGGGACTTGGCCCCACAGGCTCCGTCTTGCATGTGTGAGGTTCGCCAGTTTGGTAGACGGGGCCCCACAACATTGGCTCGGGTCCAAATTTAAGGCTGGTCTGATCACATGAGCATGTTATGTCGAATATATATGGTAGGCCGACATCCTCTACCCATCCCCGTCTCATGCACTTGTTGCCACCTAATGAGAGGAAATGCCTGATACATGTGCCAGGCTACTTTTGGAGTGGGACCCGCCCGAGTACATATCTAACTAATGAAATCGGATCCATATTTTTTTCTGCTGGTAGCAATCATAGGATCATCATTCCGATTAAAACATGGTAGCGTGATGCGAGGAGATGCTATAGTGGAGTAGAAAGTACGGTAATATGGTGGAGCCATCTCTATTCAGCATACATGGTAGCGTGATGCAAATCTGGTCCGCTAATATGCAAGGCACCTACATGAATGGTTTATTTATCAACAGTTGCTCTTATAAGACAATCCTAACCACGGGGCGCAATGTATGCATTGTATACCCACGCCTTCCATCCGTTTTGGAGCTCTTTTTAAGGCATGGTCTTAAAAGTTAAAATATGAAGTAGATACAATTCACAGATGGACCACACTACAAGAAACAGTGGTCATTGATCATTAAAAACTTTTTGTGATTTAGCTGATTTTTGTGTTTTCCTTTCACCAGGTCTAAGTGACCTTATTAAAACATACATTACAACATACTCCAGGAAGTTTTTAATGGTGGGCGTTCAATGACCATTGTTGTGGGGAAAATTGTACTGGTCCCTCAGACAAGAAGAATGACATTCTATTCACAAGTGATCTGCCTCCGAGCTGAGGTAGATCCCCAGCTGGGGTGACTGAAGTCCAAGCAGAAGGGCCATTGATAAGCCGCCAAGCTAAGCTGTTAGAAAACATGCTCAGAGGTGGAACAAGCAATTCCTTTAGCTCAGATATGGGCCGCTAAGCTGAGCTGTCAGAGGACGAAGCTCTGTAGGATAAGACTTGCTTGCTAAGAATGTCTACAATGTGGGTAAAAAATTCGAGGGGAAAGAGCTCGAACCCCAAGCTCTCCAGTATTCCGAGCTAACTAGAATGACCACCGCCAGAGAGGCTGTGTGAGGAATCTATAGAGAATCTCGTAGAGAGTAATCCGGCCTAATCTCGGCTGAAAATCATTTCAACATATCTGGGACAAGCATCCTATAAGAATGACTCTTCAGCGTATCACATTAAGATACACAACCCCTTGTAACTCTATATATATGACTACCCTAAATGAGAAGGTAAGATAAAAAGTCTGGTTTGCACCTCTACAAGCCTAATTTAGGCATCAGAAAGTCTACAGCTAACCACCTGCACTCCTTGATGTCCACATCTTCTATGTCTTTTATAAGTCCATCAGAGGACTCACTTCTACATTGATCTTATCTATTCAATAGAATTTGACGACAACAACGGCAATTTTTTTATTTTTTATTTTTTGTGGTGTGATTGATGTGTATCTGCTTCATTTTTTCATACCATGTTGTAAAATAAGCTAAAAAATGAATGGACGGTGTGGATTATAATGCATACATTGGGATAAGCCCAATGGTCAGGGTCTCACCCACATTGCTGGTTCAAGTTGCAGGGAATCTGCATACACAGCAAAGGTGTGAAAAACAAGATGTTTTTCTATATAATCAACTTGCATTTAGAGTCATCAACCTATAATTACTTCATTTTGAAATATTTAAATTATTAAGCTTATATTTTGCACCGTTCATCATCCCAATGCCTAGCGTCTGATAGTGATGCAGGGATGAAAGTGATGAGGATAACTACTCCAAATCCACGGAGCTTCTCTGGACCTCTCACAGAGACTTCTCGAATCCACGAGGAAAGAAAGCAGAAAATAGAAATAAATTCTAAGCAATTCGAAATTGATTAATTGATGACTAAAAACGAGTTCACAACCCTTTAAATAGGGGTACCAAGCAATCGGAAAGAAATCAGAATCAAACTACAACTAAAACTCCTAGAAATCGCTACTTACTGTAAATAGTAAACTTACTATTTATAGACGGTCGTGATGTCTACTAGTGCGCAAGGTTTTCGGCCAAAAATAGTGTCCTATTTGGCTTCACCAAACCGTTCTCCTAATTATTCTAAGCTCTTTTCACGTTGAGCGCAACTCCTAAAGCCTGATGGATGAAGAGTTATAATCAAACTAAAACTTACTATTTATAGTAAAAACGAAATTAAAACAGGGAAATGACTGTCGATCCAGGGGTTTCTCGCAATTCCGGGCGTCGCAACCCGACATAGCAAGGTTGGTTGGCTAAAGTAGCTCGTTCTACCCTAAAATCATATTTTACGTCAGGTAACTCATTCCAGATTGCGAGATATGCCCGATCTAAGGTCCGATGGTCCGGATCACTTCTGTCGTCAACCGGGCCTTTTCTGATACATCTTGGCCATGAACTGTCCGCGACCCGCTTTACATCAGTCCCCTCCACTTCAAAAGAACTCGTCCTCGAGTTCTCATCTTGCGTTGGTTCATGATACTCGGTCAGGTCCACGACGTTGAAAGTCCGTGAGATCGTCATATCATCTGGAAGATCAACAACATAAACATTGTCATTGATCTTTCGAATGATTGGAACAGGTCCAATCTTCTTATTTTTCAACTTGTTGTACGTCCCGGTCGGAAATCTCTCTTTACGCATATGGACCATAACGCGGTCGCCCACCTCGAACACTTTTTGTCGCCGGTGCTTGTTCGCTTGTTCTTTGTACTTCTCATTCAAGGCATGTAGCTTGGTCTGCACTTTCGCATGGATGCCCATGATCTTATCTGCCATATGTTCTACTGCAATGATCGTGCCTAGGTGCTTGAGCAGAGGGACCAAGTCAAGCGTATGGCGAGGCACTCGTCCATAGATAATCTGGAACGGTGATTTTCCTGTTGAGCGGTTCACCATGTTGTTGAATGCAAACTCTGCTTGAGACAAGGCCAAATCGCACTGCTTCGGTTTTTCTTCTGAAATATAGCGAAGGAGGTTTCCCAACGTACGATTCACAACTTCGGTCTGCCCATCAGTCTGTGGATGGTAAGCACTGCTGAATTGAAGTCGTGTATCGAATCGAGTCCACGAAGTCTGCAAAAGTGGCTAATGAACTTCGTGTCACGATCAGAAGTAATGGTCTTGGGGACCCCGTGTAGCCGGACAACCTCCCTGAAGAATAGATTCGCCACGTGTGTTGCATCGAGGTTTTCTTGCATGGGATAAAGTGTATTATCTTGGAGAAACGATCTACCACCTCGAACACCGAATCTATACCGCATTGTGTTCGTGGGAGACCAAACACGAAGTCCATTGATAAATCCTCTAAGGACCATCAGGCATAGGTAATGGGGTGTAGAGGGCCGTATTCTGAGATTGTCCTTTGGAGGTCTGACAAACGTGACAACGTTGTACGTCTTTTCCCACATCATGTACTAATTGTGGCCAGTAATACTGCTCTTCCATAAGAGCTCGAGTCTTGTCTCGCCCAAGATGTCCACCGAGGCCACCTCCATGTAGCTCTTGAATAATCTGCTCCCTCATAGAACTTTAGGGGATGCACAATCGATTCTCTTTGAAGAGAAAATCGTCCTATATATGAAGGTCACTGGGGTGACCTTCTTGGCACTTCACCCAAGAATCTTTGAAGTCCTCATCCTCGGCATACAGCTCATTGAGTCAGTCGAAGCAGACCACCTTGTTGCTCATCGTAACAAGTAGTGATACACGAGGGTAAGTGCATCAGCCACCTTGTTCTGCTGCCCTGATTTGTGCTTCAGAAGGAACGTGAATTCCTGTAAAAATGCAACCCATCTAGCATGCACACGATTCATGTTAGTTTGACTATTAATAAATTTTAATGCTTGATGGTCAGCGTACAGAACAAACTCTATTTGAATCAAATAATGCCGCCAATGTCGCAGCGCTTGAACAACTGCGTACAACTTAAGCTTATAAGTCGACCACTTCTTTCGGGCTTCGTTGAGCTTCTCTCTGTAGAAGGCTACCGGCCTGCCTTCCTGTGATAATACTTCCCAAATTCCGACGTATGAAGCGTCACACTCAACCTCAAACAATTTGTCGAAATTAGGAAGCACCAAGACCGGTGTTGTAGACAAACGATGCTTGATCTCATGAAAGCTCTTGTCAGCTTTATCGGTCCATTGGAACGGTCTTTTTTTCATGCAATCTGTTATAGGCGCGACTATGGTGCTAAAATCTCGCATAAATCGACGATAGAAAGTCTCCAACTCGTGAAAACTCCTCACCTCATGAATGTTTGTCGGGATCGGTCATTCCCTAATAGCTCGCACCTTTTCATCATCCACACGAATGCCTGTAGACGTTACAACAAATTTTATAAACAACAGGCTGTCAGTTAAAAAACTACACTTCTTCAAGTTGAGGTACAACTTGTTAATTTGTAGGATCTACAGCACCTGCTTGAGATGTTTCCTGTGCTTCGCCTCATCCTGGCTATATATCAATATGTCATCAAAATATACTACCACAAATCGGCTAGTGAATGATTTTAGAACTTGATTCATCAAACGTATAAAAGTACTTAGGGCGTTCAATAGGGCGAAGGGCATGACCAGCCACTTATACAACCCTTCCTTAGTCTTGAGTGTTGTTTTCCACTCATCACCGGGTCAGATACGAATCTGATAGTAGCCGCTCCTTATATCTAGTTTAGATAACACCTTGGCCCCTTCTAGCATATCGAGCATCGTCCACACAGTGGTATTGAGAACCGATATTTATGGTAATTTTATTGATTGTCCGGCTGTCGACACACATGCGCCAGCTTCCATTTTTTTTAGCGTTAATAATGCTGATACGGTACATGGGCTCATGCTTTCTCTCAAGAGACCCTTACGGATCAATTCCTTCACTTGCCCCTGAAGTATCTCGCACTCCTTTGGACTCATCCGATAATGAGGGCGGTTGAGCAGGATAGCCCCACGGACGAGGTCTATGTGATGTTGGATGTCCCTCATGGGAGGCAATCCATCAGGTAAGTTTAGCAACAGTCTTAAACTCGGAGGGATGTTTGAGGGTTCATCTTCCTCGCCCTTCACCAATACGGCGTACACCTCGCCGGTTTTCTTGGATTCCTCCATGATATCCTGAATGGTCAAAAGGGAACTCCCCTCGACTTTAGAGGCTTCAGGGTGGTTTTCTGGTGCCATAAGGGCAAGGATTATTTTTCGACTATCCTTGACAAATACGTAGACATTGTCTCGTCCCCGATGGGTCGCATCACGGTATAACTGCCAGGGTCAACCGAGTAGCATGTGGCAAGCTTCCATGTCAACCACGTCACAAAGTATCTGATCCTTATAATTTTTACCAATTCAAAATGAGATAGTGCATTGTTCAGTTACCTTGGTTTCATTCACCTTTTTTATCCAGCCAATTGAGTACGGGGAAGGATGTTTCGTTGTTGGTAAAAGCAACTTGTCCACCATCACTCTTGAGATGATGTTTTTATTATTACCACTATCTATGATCACATCACAGACCTTTCCATTGACAGGACACCGAGTATGAAAAATATTATGTCGCTGTGGATGTAATTCCTTTCGTGGGGTATACAGTAATCGCTTCACAACTAGAAATTCACCACGATCCTCACCCATCACTTCATCGCCACTCGCTATTTCTTTAGTGTTTGTTCATGTTCATCATAGCTATGGTCTTCTTCTGCGGCCTCATCTTCAGTGCTCCATTCGTTTATAGTCAAGTGTGCTGCGGGACGTTGAGGACAAGTGTTTGATAAGTGGCCTGGCTGGCTACAGCGGTAATAATTGCTCGATCTTGGTTGAGCATAAGGATTTGGAATCCTACTCGGGCCCGCTGTCGTGGGTGCTGCACGTTGAGGTCTAGATGAGCCGCTTCCCATATCACAGTTTGCGGTTGTAGGAGGTTGATGACATTCTCCTACTGGATCTTTTCCTCGTGCCAGCACTGGATCCTACGTGGGACCCGTCATGAAGGGTCGAGTTGAAAGATAGGGAGGAGTAGAAACTCTTGTAAGTTGTGTTTCTGCCCTACCTGCCAATTGAACTGCTTCATCTATGCTCCCGATTAGGTACATCTGAACTTAGTCCTGAATTGTCGGTCGCAACCCACCTATAAATCGTGCCACCTTTGTGACTTAGATTCTGACAGATCGTTTCGTGTAGCCAACCGCTGAAATTCTTCAGTGTAAGTTGTGATGGTTCGATTTCCTTGTCGGTAATTTTGGTATTGCTGGAATAATATCTGCTCATAATCACTGGGGAGAAATCGTGATCGAAGAAGACATCTCATCCATGGCCATGATGAGATGGGCGCCTTGTTCTGGCGGGCTCGTGAGAGTTATAATTGTTCCCACCATGCAGATGCACCAGATTTTAACTTAAACACTATCAATTTTACCCTTTTATGATCTGGTACGTCCATATAATCAAAATATCTCTCTACTTCGGATAGCCAATCGAGGAAATCTTCTATACGTAATAAACCATTAAAACTAGGAAGTTCAGCCTTACCTCGATAGTCTCTTTCAGCACGATCTAGATGATCGCCTCCATAGATTGTTCGTCGGGTAAAACCCTCATTAAGGTCCTCGTCGGTAGAACTTGAATCATCTGGTGTAGCCCTACGGTTTGTCACTGGTAGTGCTCTACGAAAATCGGAGTTGTGTTGTACAACAACCACGGATGGTGGAGCAACCATAAGTGGTGGAGCACTGCCTAGGGCTCGGGGCAGAAATAACGCATCTGCAAGATGATCAAGATTTACCTCCAGCCCTTGCATGGTCAACTGGCTCTCCCGGTGGAAAGCTTTCATTCTTTCCAAAAGATAACGAATCCCTAGATCACCGTCGACAGGATTTTGATTCACACCTTCATTGTTTGCCATCGGCCCGAGGGAAATCCTCACTCTGATACCAATTGATGCAGGGATGAACGTAATGATGATAACTACTCCAAATCCACGGAGCTTCTCTGGACTCCTCACAAAGACTTCTCGAATCTACGAGGAAAGAAAGCAGAAAATAGAAATAAATTCTAAGAAATTCGAAATTGATTAATTGATGACTAAAAACGAGTTCACAACCCTTTAAATAGGGGTACCAAGCAATGGGAAAGAAATCAGAATCAAACTACAACTAAAACTCTTAGAAATTGCGACTTACTATAAATAGTAAACTTACTATTTATAAACGGTCGTGATGTCTACTAGTGCGCAAGGTTTTCGGCCAAAAATATTAAGTATCCTATTTGGCTTTCACCAAACCGTTCTCCTAATTATTCTAAGCTCTTTTCACATTGGGCGCAACTCCTAAAGCCCGACGGATGAAGAGTTATAATCAAACTAAAACTTACTATTTATAGTAAAAATTAAATTAAAACACGGAAACAACCGTCGATCCAGGGGTTTCTCGCAATTCAGGGCATCACAACCCGGCATAGCGGGGTTGGTTGGCTAAAGTAGCTTGTTCTACCTCAAAATCATATATTTTACGTCAGGTTACTCATTTTGGATTGCGAGATACGCTCGATCTAAGGTCCGACGGTCCGGATCACTTCTGTCATCGACCGGGCCTTTTCTGATCCATCTTGGCCATGAAACTGTCCGTGACCCGCTCTACATCATATAGGATTAATGTTTTATATGGTTTAAAATTTATATTTTCAAAAATAACAAAACTAACCTTCAAGTAAACTCAACCGGGTCTTTTAATAAGAGTGTGGATCGTTTGTGTTGAAAGTGGAGAGGATTAGCTGTCACGCTGGTAACAACTTGGTGGGTTTACCTATACCATAAGGGGCCTATCTTGATAAATGTGTTTCATATCCACGCCACCCATCCGTTTTTTAGCTCATTTAAAGCCATTATTCAAAAATCAAGCAAATCCAAATATCTAGTGGACCACACCACTGGAAGATGCGGTGAATAACCATTAAAAGCCTTTCTAGGCCACAAAAGTTTTGGATCAAGTTGTATTTTCCCTTCATCCAGTTCTGGTTGACCTTATCAATGGATTTGATGGCAAATAAATGTTATGGATCTAGTTACAGTGGGTCTTGAGAAGTTTTCAATGGCGTGGCCCACCTGAAATTTATATATACTTAATTTTTGGAATCGTGTTTTAAAATTGGTGGTAAAAACTGATGGATAGAGTGGATATACAACCTATGATCAAGGTAGGCCCTACGGTATGTGTTACCCGGGTAACACCCACTAAGCTGTTATCAACACCTAATCCACGACCGTTGAAAGCATATTGACCGTCGCTTCTCATTGGTCCATGTCATCGCTTATGACACGCTCTCCCACAACGCACCAAGTTTTTCTCGCCAAAGCCCTGCGAAACTTCAACTGTCGAAACCTTAGCAGGGATGAAAGGAAAACACAAATATCAGCTTGATCAAAGCTTTCTACGGTCTTAAAAAAATTTCAACGGTAGGCATCCGATTCTCTCTGTTTCTCGAATGTGGTCAGCTTGAGAGCGGGCACTACCTCATGTTTAGACTCATGCTTTATAATGATCTCTACCTCATGTTTGAACTCATGCTTTGTAATGATCTGGAAAAATTAATTGAAGTGTGGATCTAATACATAAATCATGATGGGCCCAAAAAAGATTTATATGTTAAAAGTTGTGTGGTTGGGATAGAGAAAATCAGCGTCTGTTCTATGACGACGTATACCAATGAGAAGCTAGTGATGCTGGGATGTAGGTGGGGTCCACCGTGATGTTTACAGGGAAATTCACCCTGTCCATCCATTTTGTGAGCTCATTTTAGGACATGCGACTAAGAATGAGGCGAATCCAAAACTCAAGTGGTCCACACAAGAGGTAATAACAGGGATTCAACGACCATGGTTGAAACATTCATATAGCCACAAAAGTTTGTCTCAGGCTAAGTTTCACGTGTATTCACTTTATACCGATGGTAATGACCTTATGAACGGTATGATGTCATAAAACATCAAGGTGGAGCCCAAGAATGTTTCAATGATAGACATTTCTTTCTCCAAATTTTTCTCTCATGTGGTCCATTTGAGTTTTAAATTTTTCTTATTTTTAATATAATATCCTAAAATGATATTAAAAAAATGAATGGACAAGATGGATTTCTCCATAAACACCACAATGAGCCCCACCATGAAAACTGCTTAGCCCATATATCTGGCAGGCACACCATTTTCAGGTGATATAACATCTTTGCTACGAAACCGGTAAGCCCCACTATCAAACTTGATCGACTATACTATTGGCAGGTGATATAACATAGTGTCATGAAAACAATAGGCCCCACCATAAAATTTGTACGTTATTAGATTGGCCACACTGTTGGTGCAAAAATCAGTAATGAGATTCTTGACTCTTTGAGAGTTGGTGTTGAAAAAGCTATTGGCCCGCCATTTATGTCTTATATTCACACTCTCCGTCAGTCTCGCCAGCTTGTTTTATGGCATAAGGAAAAAATTGAAGATCCAAAAATATAAGGTGGCCCATGTCATAAAATAGTAATGGAAATACGCACAGTAAAATTATCAACTTTGACACAGTGTCGGTGCTGAAAAAGCTGTGAGACCCATCATTATGTATGTGTTATATCCATGCTGTCCACTAATCTTGCCGGCTCATTTTAGAGCGTGATCCAAAAATTGAACCCTATCTATATCTCAGGTAGACCACACCACACAAAACAGTAGTCATTGCACCATTAAAAACTCCCCATGGCCCATAGTGATGTTTATTTGTCACCTATTCATAGGTCACACGGACCTGAATGAAGGGAAAACATAAATATAGCTTGATCCAAAACCTTTATTGGCCCCAAGAAGTTTATACTGGTGGGCATTCAATCATTACTAATTTTTGTGGTAGGGCCCACATGCAATTTAGATTTGACTCAGTTTTTGAGTTGATGTCTTAAAATGAGTTAGAAAAATGGATGGATGGTGCCGGTCACATACATAAATAAAGGTGGCCCCCATCAAATCTTTTGTAAGCCCACACTCTTATGCAGGGTATAACTATAAATATAAAAGGAGGTGACGGGCAAATATATCTTTTTGACACCTTAAAAGAACTTTTCCGTATTAAGTGATGCTTAAACTCTAAGGGCATGTTTCCTAACGCTGAAAATTTTAACTTAATGCGGAATTGGAAAGCAATAGGCGTTTTGTTTTGTTTGTTAACACGGAATATGTAAAGCGCTATGAGTATTTTGGTTGAATTTTTTTAGCAATGAACGTCTAGCTTAATGGTGAACGGAGAATGTGCTCCATGTATTTTTATTTTTTATTTTTTTAATTCCAAAATTGCCTTGCACTTTTTCTTTTGCATAAAATATAACCCAACTTTTGATGTGAGACATTTCTTTGGTCCACTATATTTTATGTGTTAGATCCACATTGCCCATCAACTTTTCTATATCATCTTAGATCATGAACCTAAAAAATGAGGTACATCCAACCTCAAGTCAACCACATAAAAAGTATTATGAATAGAATGACTATCGTTAAAACTTTCTTAAGTCCATTGTGAAGTTTATTTCTCATCTAACCTTTTCATAAGGTCACCCAAACCTACACGAAGGTAAAACACAAAAGAAGACATTTTCTCGGGATGTGGTTTGCATCCTACCCTGCTTGTCTCTGTTGGGGAACGGTCAGTACATTTGAGCAGCCACCCTAATGTATGGGTCTTATCCACACCATCTATCCATGTTTTCGTATCATTTTAGGTATATGCCTAAAAATACAAGGCTCAATGGACCACACCACAGGAAGTAATGGTGATAATGATTCTCACCGTTGAAACTTTTATAAGGCCAACTATGATGTTTATTTGTCATCCAACCTATTCATAAAGTTACATAGACCTTGATGCAGAGAAAACACAAATATCAGCTCCATCCAAAACTTTTGTGGCCCACAAGAAGTTTTCAACTGTAAGAGCTTAATCCCTATTGTGTAGTCCAGTTGAGCCTTGAATCTACCTTATTTTTGGGTTTACACCCTAAAATAGTTTTAAAAAATGGATGGACGGTGTGGATAAGACCCGTACATCACGTCTGGCCACTCAAAGCTGCTGCCCGTTCCCCGGTGAAGACGGGCGGGGGTAGGACGCAATCGGCTTCCTAACCTTTATTTACCTCGAAACAAAGACAGATTTCCGTGCCTCCGCTTTTTAATTGGTCCGCACGAATGCCGATGACATCAACTGACATAAGCAGACAAAAAAAAGTAATAAATAATAATAATAAAATCATACGGACATTTACGTAATTTCGCTTTGCTACATCGATTTTCTTGAAATCAGGACGCGGATTTCCTGCGAAAGCCCTTCGCAGTAAGTTCCCGCAAGGATCTGGGTGGGGCCCACCGACATGTTTTAAATAAATTCAATCCGTCCATCCGTTTTTCGAAATCATTTAAGGACTTGAGATAAAAAATCAGGTGTATATAGAACTAAAGTGGGACACATGAGAGGAAACAGTGATCATTCAGTGAGCACAGTTGAAACATTCTTATGCCCAAAAAGTTACTGTATCAGTCTATATTTTTATTTTTTCCACTTCATCCCATTGACAATGACATTATAAACGGTTTAGATAACACATAAACATCAAGGTGGCGCCTGGGAAGATTTCAAGTGTAGAAATTTCTTTCCCTAATTTTCCCTCTCGTATGACCCACTTGAGTTTTTTTATCCACCTCATTTTTTGTTGCACGCCCTAAAATGAGATCTCATAACGGATGGATGGAATGGATTTCTCGCATACATTGTAGTGGGCTCCACCTTGCGCAGGAACTTTGTGGCTTTCGCAGGAAACCGTGTCCTTTGGCAGAAAACCCGTGTCCGTGAAATCAACGGAATCTTTTAACGCGTGTAACTTCCGTTGCCCCACATAATGTATGTCCATCAATTTTACCCGACCATTTTAGGTTATGAGCCCCGATACGAGGCAGATGCAAATCTCAAGTGGACCATAACATAGACAGAAGAGGTGATTGGACTACTATCGCTGAAACCTTTTTAGAACCCACTTTGATATTTATTTCCCATCTAACCTATTCTAGGGCAATATATACCTTTAGGAAGGGAAAACAGAAACATCAACTTATTCTAAGCTTTTTTTTACCCCCAAAAAGTTTCACAGTAAACGTATTATTCACACTGTTTCCTATGGTATGGTCCACTTGCGCTTTGCATGTGCTTCGTTTTTTTTTTTTTTTGTTCATGTCATAAAAAGGGGCTGGTGGTAGGTGCTCTGTGAGCCCCACCATGATGTATGTGTTTCATCCATTCCGTTCATCTTTTTTTAAAGATCATTTTAGGGCTTGATACTGAAAGTTAGAGGGATATATATCTCAGGTGGACCACAACACATGAAAAAATAGTGATGGGAGATCTACCATTAAAATCCTCATAAGGCCCACCGTACTGTTTATTTGACATCCAATCTGTTGATTAGGTCATACAGGCCCAAATGAAGGGAAAAAACAAAAATCAGCTTGATCCAAAACTTTTATGGCCCCCAAAATATTTTTAATGGTCAACGCTAATTAAACACTGTTTCCAGTAATGTGGTCCAATTGAGAATGGGATATACCTCAGTTTTGGTCTCATACTATAAAGTGATCTCTAAAACTAGATGGACAGAATGGATGAAACACATACACCGAGCACCGACCACCAGCCATTGGCTGTTGTCAGGGGGAGTAGCCAATCCGTTTCCCATAAAAGGATCCAGAAAAATGGACCGACAACACATCTTAGTAGGTCCACTAAAGTTCCACACTTCAAAACATTCCCCTTTCTTCTCTCGAATCGTATTGGGTACTGCCAACTCAATTTCAGGGCATCTTTTGGACAGGGTTTCGCTGGTTACCCCACCACCACCCGCCAGCTAGCTGATATCAAAACTATGTGGGCAACTACCATGATGTATGTGTTTCATCCATGCCGTCCATCTATTTTCGTAGCTCAGTTTACATCATGGGTTAAAAAGTGAGGCAAATCTAAATGTCAGGTAAACCACGTTAGATAAAAATAAAAACAATGGTGATTGAACTTCTACTGTTAAGAAATTACTAGAGCCTACTGTACTGTTTATTTGCCATCCAACTTGTTGATTAGATCACTGTCAAGAGAAAACACAAATATCAACTTGCTCCAAAACTTTTATGGCCGTCAAGAAGATTTCAGCTATAAGAATTCAATCCCCACTATTCCCCGTAGTGTGGTCTACTTTAGCTTTTGATCTACATTATTTTTGGGTCATGCACTAAATGAGCTGAAAAAATGGAAGGAGGGCATTGATAAAACACGTACATCACAGTCAGGCTCACAGAGCTTTGACACTAGTTAGTTTGCTGTTGCTGGGTCACTAGTCCAACTGCGTCTTTCGTTTTGATTGTGTATGTGGGCAACTACCATGATGTATGTGTTTCATCCATGCCGTCCATCTATTTTGGTAGCTCAGTTTACATCATGGGTTAAAAAGTGAGGCAAATCTAAATATCAGGTAAACCACGTTAGATAAAAATAAAAACAATGGTGATTGAACTCCTACTGTTAAAAAATTACTAGAGCCTACTGTACTGCTTATTTGCCATCCACCTGTTGATTAGATCACTGTCAAGAGAAAACACAAATATCAACTTGATCCAAAACTTTTATGGCCGCCAAGAAGATTTCAACTATAAGAATTCAATCCCCACTATTCCCCGTAGTATGGTCTACTTTAGCTTTTGATCTACATTATTTTTGAGTCATGCACTAAATGAGCTGAAAAAATGGAAGGAAGGCATTGATAAAACACGTACATCACGGTCAGGCTCACAGAGCTTTGACACTAGTTAGTTTGCTGTTGCTGGGTCACTAGTCCAACTGCCTCTTTCGTTTTGATTGTGTAAAGACTCTTTGGGACACTGGTGTTAGGACTTTGTGGTACCCATATTGTGGGAGTGTGGTGTAAGTAATCCTTAGCGTATGTATTTTATCCAGAGGTTTTGACAACTCATTTTAAGGCATGAGTCTAAAATTAAAGGATATCCAAAGCTCAAGAGTCGATGCACTTCTTTGATGGTCCCCATCTACCTGGCCTGCCGGCCCATGAATTCGTGTGAACAAGCCATCTCATTAGAGCATATCTGAATACACAAAGTTTCATATCCGGCGGATTATATCATAGAAAGCAGTGGGATTGGATGTCTACCATTGAAAACTTTTTAGTGATAAAAGTATTGGATTAAATTGATATTTGTGTTTTTACTTCATTAAAGTATTTATGACCTTATGAGCTGGTTGAATGGCGAATAAACATGGCTCTAGGAAGAGTTCAACTGTGGTTTGTGGGCATCATTATTCCACTGCTTTTTGTGAGGTGGTCACTTGAGCTTTGGATTTACCTAAGTTTTAAGCTTGTTAGGGGAAAATCAAACTAATCCCTCATATGGGGAGAACAATTGACTAAGTACAAGAGAATTCAAATCAAGGTGGTTGAAGGCCTGGGATAGGTTTCCGAGCCAAGCTGTTCAGGCCAAAGGGCTTAGAGAGAGAATGGGCAACTCTCTCAACAAAGGGACGAACCCTCGAGTTGTCCAAGATAGAGCTCAGAGGGGGAGGATTCGTCTCACCTGAAGGGACCGCACGGCAAGGGGCTTGAGAACATTCTCTGACTTCCGATCTGACCTAACTGACCACCGCCAAGATGGTACAAGTAACCTAAAGGGGATTACACCCCAAGTCCGAAAAAAGAGGCCCCGACATGATCTTGGCCGAAGAACACGTTGAACGAGGCATGCTCAATGACAATTGCTGAGTGTCAAATATTACATATTTCCCCCTGTTTATATCTTGGTTTTATGAGCATGGTAATGCTTAATTGGTATATTTTATACATGTTTGTCTTACGAGGTGAATCTGAGAGCTTAGAATGAAGCGAATGCTAAAAGCATGGATTTGATGCTCAAGAATCACCAAGGCAAGGGAGGGATCTTAGGACACCAAGATTGAAGATTTCAAAACCTCAAGATTCAAAGAAACTAAGTGAAGAAGGAAGAAAAGTTGACAAATCAAAGTGCAAAAATCCAGAAATCTGAATTTCCATTGTTGATGACATTGAACACCTTTCGATGGAATTGAAGTAAGTGTTCGATGGAATCGAGACCTGATTGATTGCATGGGAATTTACATAAAAATCAAGTTTAGTTGTTGGACTAATTGGTACATTTCTCGATGGCATTGACCATTGGAGCAAATCGCTGGAACATTTTGGACACTTTTCTATGGCTCGAGGACATGTTCGACGGAATCGAAGATCCGTTCGATATGATCGAAGAGATGTTCGATGGAATTGACAACTTATGCAATGCGAAAGGGCGCGACTTTCAAATCCGATTAAAATTGGAATTCTTCCTTCGATAGCATCGAAAGCGTTACACGGAGTGTGTAAATTTGAGACGATTTTCAAAGTTGGCTGGACAAAGGCTATAAATATAGGTTTTCCAAGGAGTTCTAAAGACAAATTAGGTTACAAGGAGCAAAGCCAAAGGGCGGAGCAGCTTCTCAAGAGTTTTTCTTATTCTCTAGTTTATTTTTCATGTTTTGTTTAAGAGATTTAGTTTCAATTATGTCTATGGTGAACTAAACCTCTTAGCTGGGGTTAAGAGGTAAAGCTTGTAGCGTGTTGGGATGATTATCTTGCTTTGATTCTTGTTTATGTTGAACAATCATCGAGTTCTAGTTTGATTTGAGGAATATTTTCAGTTTTCTATGATTTATTGTGACTTCAATTACAATAGATTTTATGGAGGCTCTTAATACCTTCTTAATCTATTTGGAGTTGTGGAGAATGACAAATCCTGTTGTTCACTATTGTCACTTGGGCATGGTAGGATAATGGAATCCCTTCCAATCAAAGCAATGGATCTTCATGTGTGAACTATCTCAATGAAAGTTTAGATTGTGCTTGAATGGTTTGTCTTCCACTGGATAGGAAAAGACTCCAAGTCCAGTTGTGTTCCTCGAATCAAGTAAGGTAGCATCTTGATAGCTACAATTGGATCCTTGACACCCTAGTTCCCACCTTTTAATTGATAGTTTAAGTCAACATTATTCACAATTGCTCCAACTATTCCAGAATTTAGATTAGTTTCCGATTCTAGTTCTACTCCTAGTTATTTTCAAAATACGTATAAGTTTAGTCCCTATGGATTCGACCTCATTCTCACCTAGTTCTTGCTACATCGCAACCCTGCACTTGGGGTTGTGAACAAGTTTTTGGCGCAATTGTCGGGGACTACGGTTGCGTTTTTCTGAGATTAATTAGTTTTAGAATTAATTTATGACTTTTGTGTTCTTAGATTAGGTTTTATGAATTTATTTCTAAAACTAACTTGTTTTTGTTTTGTAGGACTTTATCTTAACATAAAAGCACTAATCGGTAACTTTGTTCCAACTCTTCTCTAGTTTCATAATTCATAATTGTAAGACTCGTATCCTAGCCCATACCATTCCATATGCTTCCACGATCCTCCCGGTCGAATTTCGGCAACCCCGATGTGTAACCGGTGTTTGCGCGCGATCCTAAGTCGTATCCCATATTCTACAGTTAGCTCGACTTGAGACTTGTACCCTTGCGACTGTGCCGTCGCCGCGGTTCTGACACTGTGTCTCACGCGCCGAGGCGATACCCGGACCAGGAAATGTGGGCCCGCGTTCAGTTCGAGGAAAAACGCCGTGCAAGAGAATTTCTACCAAATGTCAAATCAATCCCATCAATCAATCAAAGTATAACTCATCACTCCATCACATCCCCAAGTACACAAGCAATTCCCCAAGTCAACTCTCTCTTACACAACCTATACCACCCATCACCCATCATCCATCACTCCATCCATCACCCATCTCTCTATCTTACATCACTCCTCTTTCTCTCTCTCTCTCTTCACTCCATTTTTCAAGCAACCCCATGAGAGCAATCGTCCAAGCTCCATGTATAGAGTTTGTATGACCCACTTTCTATCTCCCATCTCCACTTTCAGGACCCGAGTATATGACCCGTTTCCCAAAAACCCGAGTGTTAACCTTAAAGGATGGCCAAATTCGAGTATACATTTTTTTCTTTCATTCAGAGTAAGCAGATGAGCGTAGTATGGACAAATCGGATATAAAGGAAAATTTCATTTACATTTGGAATATACAAGAAGCTGCCCATAATGACTTATACAAACCAATGTCCCCACTCTTACAATACAAAATGAAATAATATTACATGTGAAGTAAAGTAAATTACAACAATCTTGGGATGTGAAATCCTCTAGCAACCTTGTGAACAACATCGACTTACTCTACACCTGCATCGACTGTTACGGTTTGACAACGTCAATGGTTATCGCAGTGAGGAGCACCATCTAAGATTGCACACTCGTCATTCATAATCCAATACAGCTCGCAAGTCATGGAAATGGATATATTAATAGGGCATTTCATAATCATGATCATACACTTAATAATCAAGCAGTCAACAGAATCTCATCATAAGCAAAACATAATAGCAATCGCAATATAAGGAATTTTGTTCATGTAAGCAAATAATCAACCATACAACTTTCCATTACACCCGAAAGTCACATTTGTATGTGAACTCCGCAAGATGGATAGAAAATAGATAAGCGAACTTTAGCTCCACCCGAAAATCATGGTACAAGTGAAATCCATAAGGTGAATAGAAAATCAATCTTTAAACCTCTACTTCACCTGGGAATCATATCGTACGTGAACTCTGTAAGATGGCTAGAAAATTGATAAGCGAACTTCAGCTCCATCTGAAAATCATGGTATGATTGAACTCCGTAAATGAAGAGACAATCAACATACAAACTCTAGACCACCTGGAAATCATATCGTACGTAAACACCACAAGATGGCTAAAAAATCGATAAACAAATTTCAGCTCCACCCGAAAATCATGGTACGACTGAACACCGCAAGATGGCTAGGAAACCAACATACAAACATGTACTTCACCCGAAAATCATATTGTATGTGAACACCATAAGATGGCTAGGAAATCGCTAAGCGAACGCCTGCACCACTTGAAAATCATGGTACGATTGAATACCACAAGATGAAGAGGCAAACAACACACAAACTCTAGACTACCCAAAAATCATATCGTACGTGAACACCGCAAGATGGCTAGGAAATCGCTAAGCGAACACCCGCTCCACCCGGAAATCATGGCACAACTGAACACCGCAAGATGGCTAGGAAACCAACAAGATATATGAATATAACCATCAAGCCACAAAAGGGCACCGACAACCCATCAAAACCACGAAGGTCAAATAAACAATCCAAGCCACGTAGGGTGAGTATGCGGTCCAAGCCATGTAAGGCAAAGTGTGATATATGGACCGCAAGTTGGTGAGTTCGGGACAGGTTCATTCATTACATTACTCAATCGTAACCGACCAACATCTAGTTAATTAACAATGTACGACTAAAGATAACATGTTATCACCAAATCGTTTATGCATGTTATAATTAAAGAGATATGTTCATTATCTACCACAGGAATTAGGTGTGCAATACATTATCATTTTCACATATTCACAAAATAAGTTAAGTAACAAAATCAAGTAACTTAGGCGATACTGAATGGACAGGATTAAAGCATCGTATATTGGTTAATGAATTTAAGTGGGAAGCTCAAGGGTGAGTCCTCACCTTATGCTTGAACCGCCCGCACCATCGTTAAGAAATGCATGCTTCCTTAGAATCAATTCCTACCATCAACTGCAAAGTTATACCATTAGACCGAAGCTTACACACTATTTAGGGTTAGGGTCTTAACCTAGCGGTTAGATTACTCAGGTCTAGGGTTTTATGTAGGGCTTAGGGTTTTCATCATAGGGTTTAGTTCTAGAAGTAGAACTAGTGTAAGTGCTATGGTTTCCTGCTCCTTTAGTTGTCAAATTTTGTGGTGCCAAAAATATAACCTATGTCTTGTGTAGCATGTTGATTTGTATGTTCAAGTCACCGCATCAATGCTACAAGTTTAGAATGGTGATCTACTTCAAGAAATGTAAGGTCAAGTTCTTGTCCACTTCTGTAAGCTTCAATGTTTAGAATATTTCAAGAGCTACATCAGAAGACAAGTTTTTGTTCAAGACTCAAAGTACAACTCAATATTAAGTACAACTCAAGATGAAGAAGAATTCAAGTCCAAGTTTTAGAAGATCTTAAATTCAAGCTACATCAAGTATAGAGATCTCAAGCTTCATAATCTTCAAAGGTCAACCATCATTTGAAGAAATGAAGACTCAATATCCATACTTTACTTTCGAGGTATGAATGACCTTAGATTGACCTTAGGGTAGGTCATTTTGTATACATAATTCAAATTAAAATTTTTTTATAAGTGTTTGGTTTGTTCTAAGACTAGTCCTAGACTCTATTCGACTAGTCCTAGAACTGGCTCGACCAGTCCAAGAAATTCTAAGACCAGTCCTAAGTTATTGCAAAATTTTAGAATTTTTTGGTTGAACTTCGACCAGTCCTGGAGTCTGCTTGACCGGTCATAGGAACAGTGCCGGCTCATTCACGACCAGTCCTACAGCTACGATTCAAACTCCAGTAACGAATTCTGGTTTCTCTCGACCAGTCGTGAGTATGTCACGACCAGTCGTGGAGGCCTCATGACCAGTTGTGGAACGGTTTTATCCGATCATGCTTAAATTTTAAAAATGCAGTTCGTCCTACGACCAGTCGTGATGGCCACACGACCAGTCGTAGACATGGTTTCTGCATCTATAAATAGAACACGAATTTTAGAGTTTTATATCTAATTCAAGTAAAATCAAGGCATCACTCTGAGATAAGTTTATGTTATTTTTAAGCTACGTGGTGCATATTTAATATTCTCTTTTGTTAGCTTTGTCAATTTGATTTTGTTTCTATAATCCAATCTGAATTGAATTCCTTCTTCTTGGAATCAAAATCAAATAGAGCTAGCCCAATTGGTTTAATTTAAAATCAATCTAGAATCTAGAACCAATTCAAAGTGAGTATTGGACAATTGAACTTCTATATTCGAACTTCTACTCCGGTTGGTTCTTCCGGGCTGCTACAAAAAGGAGAAATCCAAGTATTTTACATTTGTGTAAATTTCTTTTATTTTGGTTTCTTTTGAGAATGAGCTAGAAAAATATCATTGTGTTGGTTATCTGAGGAGAGCCAGAAAACTTAGAAAGTGGGGTTTTTGAATTATGTAAGCCCATTTGAAAGACACAATTGTGAGGTTTTAGGTGAACCTGAGAAACCTATTTTCATAGTGAATGTTGATATCCCCTATGTGAGGATATTTGGAGTGGAGTAACAAACTATGTGGCTGTTGTTTAACAGTTAGTAACAAACTATAATTCTTTGTGTCTTGTGGTTTGAATGTTTGTTTAATTTTTCTATCTTTTATCATTCAAGTTTGTGGAATGTATGTATGGATGTGAATGTTATAATATTTACATTTCAAGCATTATGGGGAATGTTGTAATAACTTAGATTTCATTTCTTTGTTACTTATCTATTTATTCCTTTGTATCTTGTTTGGGTTTTTGATACAAAGACCTTTCTAGGAATCAGGTTGTCCTACCATAAATCTTAGTTTTAGGTATAAGGTTGTCCTTAGAACAACATTTGTATCAATCTCTCAATATTCATACATTTGAGGTTGCTTTACATTTCCATATTGTGATTTGTTTAAAGTGCTATCTTTCCTTTATTCATTTAAATTCTGCTGTTAAAGTTTTTAATTTGGCATAGTCCTATCCACCCCCCTCCCCTTTAGGACATATAGCTAGGTCTTTTCAAGTGGTATCAGAGCCTAATAGCTCATTTTAATTATTATTTGGATTAATTTCCTGAGCTAATCGATCTAAGCTATTTATAAGATGTCAAATTTTGATAGCCTTTCATTCACTAGGCTTCCACCATTTGATGGCTCTAATTATGCCTATTAGAAAGCCAGGATGTGGATTTTCCTTAAATCCATGGATGAGAGCGTGTGACAAGTCACAGTGACTGAATGTATCTCTCCTACCACTGAAGTGACTAGTATCGATGGATCAAAATCAATGAGAGTAACACCTTATTTTTCTTAGACCACACTTCAGAAAAGTGAGAGTAGTGCCAATGCAAAAGCACTAAATGCAATCACTTGCGCACTATCACCAAATGAATTCAAAAGAATTATATCCTGTGATACTGCAAAGCAAGCTTGAGATATTTTAGAAATGACACATGAGGGTACATCAATTGTCAAGAAGTCTAAAGTCCAAATCCTCACAACCAAATCTGAGGAAATACATATGGAAGAAAATAAAATGTTCATGGACTTCTATACTAGACTGAATGACATTGTGAACTCTATGTGGGGTCTTGGCGATAAAATCTCAGAAAGTAAAGTGTGTGTAAAGATACTACACTCACTACCTGAACGATTCAACTCAAAGGTGACTGCGATCCAGGAACTTCGTGATACGGACAATATGATGGTAAAAGAATTAGTTGGGTCTTTACAAACCTACAAGTTAAATCTTAAATCTCCTAAAGGTAAATCTATTGCCCTTAAGTCTTCTAAGAGTATTTCTCAAGAAAATTCTGATTTTGAAAATTCTGAAGATGATATGGCTCTCTTAGCGAAAAAGTTTTACAAGATTTTCAAAAGTAAAAAGAGGGTTAACTTTCAAAAATCAAATGATAAGAAAAGATCTAAATCTAAATCTAAAACTTGAAAATCTTTAAAAGATAGTCAATGTTACAACTGCTAAGAATATGGGCATTTAGCAAACAAATGTCCTAAAAAGGACAAATCTAAAAAGGAAGGAATGTTGGCTACTTGGGATGAATCTTTTGGCACTGAAGCCTCTTCTGAATAAGAAGATTCTGAAACCGAGTTAGGTAATGAAGTTAAAGCTCTTATGACTCTAGCCAATTTTACTTTTTCAGATCATGATGATTCTACTAGTGAAGAAAATTTGAATAGTGATCATGAAAATGAAGAAGATCTTCAAGATGCTTACAATGCCCTATACAAGGAAAGTTGTAAGCTTGCGGTAAAACTAAAGCTTCAAAAAGAGAGGTTTTCAAAGCTTAAAGAAAATTTTGATTCTCTTCTTTTAAAAAAATTCCCATATTTTAAATTGTTTTAAAAAATGCAAATGTGATTTAGAATTCAAAACCTCACAGATTAAAAATCTGAAATCTGAAAATGAAAAACTTAAACTTAAGATCTCTTCACTTTTAAGTTTAAAGGATACATGGAGGTATGCCCAAGGTGATCTAAAATTAGAAAAACTTTTACCTGGATCAAGAAAAAGTGGCGACCGATCCGGTTTGGGCTATGATAGAAATGTTTCTCCTAATCAGAAGAATACTCCTCCTAAGTTTGTAAAAGGAGAGTCCTCAAACTCAAAAGAGAAAAGTTCTAATAAAAAGTTTTCTAAATTTGCTAAAACTTTTCAATCCTTCAAAACTAATAGTAACCATATCAACTATAAAAATCAAAACTGAAACCCTTTAACTGAGAAAATAGTTGATCTACTTAAGGAGCTCTTAAAATCTAACTCAGTGGGTCATTCCTACAACAACTACAAACATAAGAAGACCAACTATACTCCTAAACCCAAAACAGTTATGAAATGGGTTCCTAAGGTTACTTGCTTGGTTGCTCACACGACTTTCAAAGCTTCAAGCCATTCAAAGTGGTACCTAGACAGTGGATGCTCCAGGCACATGACTGGTGACAAAGGTCTGTTCACCACTCTTAAAGACATGACTGATGGGTCAGTCACATTTGGTGATGGTAACAACTGCAGGATTATTGGCCAAGATACAGTTCAACTTTCTAACCTCCCCTTATTTGAGAATGTTCTGTACGTTGAAGGTTTAAAACATAACTTGTTAAGCATTTCTCAAATATACGATAAAAATCACAGTGTTAAATTTTCTAACCTAGGGTGTGAAATATTAAATAAAAATGGTTTAGCAATATTAACTGGTCGTAGAACTTCTGAAAACTGCTACATCGTAAGTGATTCTAGATCATCTAATCAACCGTGTTACATGGTCCATACCGATGAAACTGAGTTATGACATAAACGCCTTGGACATGTACACTACCGCAATCTCTATAGATTGAGCAAAAGAGAACTAATAAGAGGTCTACCTAAACTTTAAAAAGTAGATAAAATATGTGGCGAATGCCAGATTGGCAAGCAAACTTGGAGTGCTCACAAAAAGGTGAACTCTAATGCCACATCTAAACCTCACGAACTTCTCCACATGGATCTTGTAGGACCAACCAGGACGGAGAGTCGAGGTGACAAAAAATATATATTGGTAATCGTGGATGACTATACCAGATTCACTTGGGTAGCCTTCCTAAGGGATAAATCAGAAACACTTGATGAAGTAAAAAGGATTATCAAACGGATCCAAACTGAAAAAGGTTCTCAAGTCAGTAAGATCCATAGTGATCATGGATCTGAATTCGAAAATAGCAATTTTGAGAAATTCTGTTGCGATCAGGGAATATCAGATGAATTCTCCGCGCCCAAAACACCATAACAAAATGGAATTGTTGAAAGAAAAAATAGAGTGCTTCAAGAAATGGCTAATGTAGTGTTAAATAGTATGAAGCTTCCTAAAAATCTTTGGGCTGAAGCCGTAAATACTGCCTGCTATATAATCAACCGGGTTTATACAAGTAAATCAAATAATAAAACTGCTTATGAAATGTGGTTTGATAAGAAGCCTACTGTCAAACACTTTCGAGTTTTTGGCAGCAAGTGCTATATTTTACGTGATCGTGAAAATCTGGGAAAGTTTGACACTAAAAGTGATGAAGGGATCTTTTTAGGGTATTCTTTGAACAGTCGTGCATATCGAGTACTAAACAAGAGGACCGGTGTGATTCAAGAGTCCATTAATGTGGTCATTGACGATTACTTGAATACACTTGCCTCAAGTTCAGATAATGATGAAGTTCTTTTAATTAACAAACCAGATACTTCATCAAATCAAACTAATTCTGAACTGAGGACTGCTAAAGATCATCCAACCACTCAAATTCTTGGAAACCCTCTCACTGGTGTGCGCACTCATAGACAACTAGAAGACATATGTAATTACGTGTGCTTTACATCCCAGATAGAACCGGCTAACGTAAAAGAAGCTCTTACTGACGAAAACTGGATAGTAGCTATGCAAGAAGAGCTTAACCAATCTATGAGAAATGATGTTTGGTATCTTGTTCCTAGACCTAAAGATAAACACATTATAGGAACTAAGTGGATTTTTAAAAATAAATCTGATGAACTTGGTAATATAATTCGAAACAAGGCTAGACTGGTTGTACAAGAGTACACTCAAATTGAAGGCATCGAATATGATGAAACCTTTGCCCCAGTAGCTCGTCTTGAATCAATCAGACTATTCATATCCATTGCTTGCTTTAGAAAATTCAAATTATCAAATGGATGTAAAGAGTGTCTTCTTAAATAGTGATCTACATGAAGAAGTGTATGTGGAACAACCAATGGGTTTTGAAGACCCTAAGAACACTGATCATGTCCATCGCCTTAAAAAGGCTCTCTATGGTTTGAAACAAGCTCCCAGGGTATGGTATGAAAAATTGACTAAGTTTTTACTAAGTCATAATTTTCAAATGGGAAGTGTTGATAAGACTTTTTGTTAAGAAGCATAACGATCATATCTTAATGGTGCAAATCTATGTTGATGATATTATTTATGGATCTACCTGTACTAACATGACTGTTGAGTTTGCAGATTTAATGAAATCTAAGTTAGAAATGAGCATGGTTAGGGAATTGAATTATTTCCTAGGGTTGCAAGTAAAACATCAACCTGATGGTATTTTTATTTCTCAAACTAAATATGCTTTGAACTTGATTAAAAAGTTTGGTTTTGAGAATGGAAGAATTTTGATACTCCTATGAGTACAACCTTAAGACTCTCAAAAGACTCTACAGGTAAAAATATAGACCCTAAATTATATCGCAGTATGATTGGTAGCTTACTTTATTTAACTGCAAGTAAACCAGATATTGCTTTTAGTGTTGGTATTTGTGCTAGATATCAATCTGACCCTAAAGAGTCACATTTAACTGCTATTAAGCGAATTATGCGATATGTCGCTAGTTCTGCTAATTTGGGTCTTTGGTATTCATATGATACTAGTGTTCAGTTGGCTAGGTACTCAGATGCTGATTGGGCTAGTAATATCGATAATAAAAAGTCAACCAGTGGTAGTTATTTCTATATTAGAAATTGTTTAGTTTCTTTGTTTAGTAAGAAGCAAAGTTCTATATCGCTTTCTACTACTGAGGCTGAATACATCGCAGCTGGAAATGCATGTACTCAGCTTGTTTGGATGGAACGTATGTTAAGCGATTATAGAATTGCACATGATTCAATGGTTTTATATTGTGATAATTCCAGTGCAATAAATATTTCTATAATTCCAATTCAGCATTCACGTACCAAGCACATTGACATTAGATTCCATTACATTCATGAATTAGTGGAAGAAAAAATAATTTCATTGGAATACATTCCGACCGAGACTCAACTTGCTGACATTTTCACTAAACCGCTCGACAAAAGCAGGTTTAATAAATCAAAATTTGATCTTGGTATGTGTAATTTAAATTGATTATTCATGCATGTTTGTATCATAGTGTATATATATTTGATAATTTATTGGTTTAAATTTTAAAATTTGATGAAAATTGCATGATTTTGTTGGTTTACGACCAGTCGAGGACGTGCTCAACCAGTCGTGGTTCGACCGGTCGAGAACGGTCCTCGACTGGTCGAGAGCACGCTGAATCTCTTAAAATTTAGAAAAAAACTCATCTTCCTCATTTCCTATTTCTTCTCCAACGGGCCGAAGCACGACTAGTCGTACCCAGCTATTTGATTCCTCAAGGTTAGTGCATCATTTGTGTGTTTCTTATAGATTTTAGTCAATATTACTTCATTTTCACTCTTAGAGTAATTTATTTTGTGATTCATTGCGATTTTGGAGTTTTCTTTTGAAAAATCTGATCTATCAAAACCCTACTCCATATATTTTGAAACTCTTTGTTTCTTTAATTCTCCTATTGTTAATGGATGCTAGAGGGAAAAAGAAAACTTCCCAAGGTCCATCATCTTCTAGATCAGCTCCTATCACTCGGCGCCATCTTCGGTCACCCGAAGATGATCCTACACATGTACAGGATTTGCGAATGCGCAATGTTATTGTCGAAAGACCTGTGTTTATTAATCACATTGTTCCTTTTGATCTCCTTCCTCTTCTCCAATCTGTAGGCTAGGATAACATCCTATATTGAAGTGGGCTGCATACCAGTCTATTGCTCAGGCCATGTTTGCATGCATTTCTGAATATTCATATGAGAATTTAACGTTTAATATTGATACTAGAGAAGGTCCATTTGCAGTAGACCGTCATCTGATTTCGGCTCTAATGGACATACCTATTAATGACGAGGGTATTCCTATTCATATTCTAGTTGAAAAACCGTTTGAAATAGAAAAACGTATGTTAACTAGAGATTTATGTAATATGGATGTTCAATGGACTCATAAGGGGAATGCGCTCCCCTCAAAGTACTTGTTACCCAGATACAGGGTTCTCCACAAAATCTTTACTTCAAATCTGTATCCGCGTTCTGGTAGCAAAACAGAACTGACTTCCTTTATGGTTCGGGTGTTGTATTCTATCGTCTCTGGTGCTAAAGTCTGTCTGCCTTATTTAATATGTCACTTCATCATTTAGTTTCGTCTCCATCCAGGACACAGTGATATTCCATTTGCATATCTTATGACTGTGTTAGCTACTCACATGCTAGTTGCTATGCCTGTTGGAGAGGCTCCTATTCATCATCTTATTTTTAATAATTCTAATATAAACAAGATGTGGGTGGTGGTGGTGCTGAAGCAGGGAATGAAGAAGAAGGTGGAGATCTTCCTCCTGATGATGATATAAATATGGATGACATTTTTGATGAAATTGAATCAGACTCTACTAATGATCCTGACTATGAGCCATTTGATTTTGATGCTCGTCTTCGTGCACTTGAGGAGAAGGTTGAGAACATGAATGTTGCCCATGATTTACAATTTAAATACACGCGCAAGTATCTTAGGCGCTTAAACAAGGGCCTTCATCAACTTAATCCTGCCATACCTGCTCCTTCTTCAGGATCTGATTAAGTGTTTTTATTCACTGGTCTGTACTAACTATTAAACTATTTTGGTTTCTTTCAGTGTGCTTGACTAACTTTGGATTATACTGGTTTATGATATATGCACTTTGATTTAGCTTATATATCTTTTATCTATTTAACTCCTTTCTTACTCTCTTAATTGGTCATCCACTTCCATTTATTCCTTTCTTCCTTTGTCTTTTTGTGACAAAAAGGGGGATAATATGTTGACTGATAAATATGGAATGTTTATGGATTGTGGGAGAGTAACAATTTTTTTATATATAAGATCTATGTGTGCTATTCAGGGGGAGTAAGTACTGAGGAATTTGTGCTAGTTAATGACAACTGGTGCTTGATTCTTTAATCAGGCTGTAACTGGTTTACTTTTATAATTGGTGCATGATTCTTTGTGTTCATATTGATCATATTTTTGTTAAGTGTGTTTTATCACAAATTTGACAAAGGGGGAGATTGTAAGTGCTATGGTTTCCTACTCCTTTGGTTGTCAAATTTTATGGTGCCAAAAACACAATCTATGTCTTGTGTAGCATGTTGATTTGTATGTTCAAGACACTGCATCAATGCTACAAGTTTAGAACGGTGATTTACTTCAAGAAATGCAAGGTCAAGTTCTTTGTCCACTTCTTTAAGCTTCAATGTTCAGAATATTTCAAGAGCTACATCAGAAGACAAGTTTTTGTTCAAGACTCAAGTACAACTCAAGATGAAGAAGAATTCAAGTCCAAGCTTTAGAAGATCTTAAATTCAAGCTATATCAAGTATAGAGATCTCAAGCTTCATAATCTTCAAAGGTCAACCATCATCTGAAGAAATGAAGACTCAATGTCCATACTTCACTTTCGAGGTATGAATGACCTTAGATTGACCTTAGGGTAGGTCATTTTGTATACATAATTCAAATTGAATCTTTTTATAAGTGTTTGGTCTATTCTAAGACTAGTCCTAGACTCTGTTCGGCTAGTCCTAGAACTGGCTCGACCAGTCCAAGAAATTCCAAGACCAGTCCTAAGTTGTTGCAAAATTTTAAAATTTTTTAGTTGAGCTTCGACCAGTTCTGGAGTCTACTCGACCGGTCGTAGGAACAGTGCCGACTCATTCACGACCAGTCCTGCAGCTACGACTCAAACTCCAACAACGAATTCTAGTTTCTCTCGACCAATCGTGGGTATGTCACGACCAGTCGTGGAGGCCTCACAAACAGTCGTGAACACCCTACGACCAGTCGTGGAACGGTTTTATCCGATCGCGCTTAAAATTTCAAAATGTAGTTTGTCCTACGACTAGTTGTGGTGGCCACACGACCAGTCGTAGACGTGGTTTCTGCATCTATAAATAGAACACGAATTTCAGAGTTTTATATCTAATTCAAGTGAAATCAAGGCATCACTCTGAGATAAGTTTATGTTATTTTTAAGCTACGTTGTGCATATTTAATATTCTCTTTTGTTAGCTTTGTCAATTTGATTTTGTTTCTATATTTCAATCTGAATTGAAAAGAAGAATTGTTGTATTCCTTCTTCTTGGAATCAAAATCAAATAGAGCTAGCCCAATTGTTTTAATTTAAAATCAATCTAGAATCTAGAACCATTTCAAAGTGAGTATTGGACAATTGAACTTTTATATTCGAACTTCTACTCTGATTGGTTCTTCCGGGCTGCTACAAAAAGGAGAAATCTAGGTATTTTACATTTGTGTAAATTTCCTTTATTTTGGTTTCTTTTGAGATTGAGCCAAAAAAATCTCATCGTGTTGGTTATCTAATGAGAGCCAGAAAATTCAGAAAGTGGGGTTTTTGAATTGTGTAAGCCCATTTGAAAGACACAATTGTGAAGATTTTAGGTGAACCTGAGAAACCTATTTTCATAGTGAACGCTGATATCCCCTGTGTGAGGATATTAGGAGTAGAGTAACAAGCTGTGTGGCTGTTTGTTTAATAGTTGGTGTACACACAGGCGAACCACTATAATTCTTTGTGTCTTGTGGTTTGAATGTTTGTTTAATTTTTCTATCTTTTATCATTCAAGTTTGTAGAATGTATGTATGGATGTGAATGTTATAATATTTACATTTCAAGCATTGTGGGGAATGTTGTAATAACTTAGATTTCATTTCTTTGTTATTTATCTATTTATTTCTCTGTATCTTGTTTAGGTTTTTGATATAAAGACTTTTTAGGAATCAAATTGTCCTACCATAAACCTTGGTTTTTGGTATAAGGTTGTCCTTAGAATAATATTTGTATCAATCTCTCAATACTCATACATTTGAGGTTGCTTTACATTTCCGTACTGTGATTTGTTTAAAGTGCTATCTTTCCTTTATTCATTTAAATTCTGTTGTTAAAGGTTTTAATTTGGCATAGTCCTATTCAAACCCCCCCCCCCCCCCCCCCCCCCCCCCCCAGGACATATAGCTAGGCCTTTTCAACTAGGATGTATGAGCAACTTAAATACAGTATAATAATAATATGATTAGTTATACTTTAACGTTAATGATATAACTGATATTTGTGACCATGGTAATAATTAGTATTATAATCGTAATAAATAATATCACCTATTATTAAAGATAATATTCTCGAGTGATGGATACCATGCTAATATCATTAATGGTAGATTCATCCATGATAGCTAATGTTAACGTAACATGCTAATAGTAATCATCCTTATTCATAATTAATAATAGAATTATAATTGATGATAACAACAACACTAATTAAGACTGTGTAGTGTTTATTTATATTTCTAACAATGATATTAATAATAAAAATAAATGATAAGTCTGATTGATGAAAAGAGGTGGAAATCCTTACATGGCTGACTCGGTTCGAGCCGAGTTGACTCGTCTCAAGACAAGAACCCAACTACTCCCTCTCTCTCTCCTTCTCTCCCTATTCCTTCTTTCCTTCCTTCTCCATATTCTTTTTCTTTTTCTCTTCCTTTTGCTGAAATTTCCAGCCGCACTTGGGCTAGACCCAAGCTCAGCTTAACCCCGACTCGGTTCAATTGAACTTGGTCTTAACCGAGTTGGCTTGGTTCCAGCCGCAACCACCTAGCAGATAAAGACTCCCAGTCTTCCATGAACTTCCAGTCATGATTCTTTCATAGCCTGATGAAACCAATTCCATGTTGAGTTTATTCAACAATGTGATTTATCATCAACAAGGAATCTATGCTCGACCCGATTTACCTCAATGTAGTTACAGCCAGGAACTGTCACCACTCTCTCCTCCGCTCTTTTTCTTTCTTCCTTCTTCTTCCTTCTTTCCTCTTCTTCCCTCCATTTCTTTTCCCTGGAGGTCCAGAGATGCTTAAAGCCAGGCCAGGGACGGGACAGTGGTTCAGTGGCTGGACTGAGTCACATCAGCAGGTCCAGGTCCAGCGGCAGCTCTTTCGAACCGAGCTGGTGCAACGGATTGCACCATCATATTTCTCCTCTTTCTTCTTCAATCTCAACAAGACTGAGCGAGCTCGGACTCAACTCAGATCCATTGCTTTTGGAGTACGACTCGTTCTGGCTTGACTTGCACTCGGGATGGGACCGAGACTACTTGGTGCGACACAATGGTGTCCTCCCACGACTCTCTCTTTCTCTAGCTCTTCTTCCTTTCTCTCTTTTCTCTTCCAACCAAATCCATTAAATGATCCAGCTTGAGAACAGCGTGCCTGAACCGAGTTTGGCTTGGTTTTGAGTGGTGGAGAAGACATTGGCCATTAATGGCAAATTTCAAACGAACGCTTTTCCTTCCAATCGGCTTCTTCTAGATGGTTAGTCTGGACCTTGGGGGGCTTGCGGATAAGCTCCATTGAAGCTTGAGGAGGTTAGGCCAGTGGGTTCGGTGGAGAAAGCTTGCAGCCGTTCTCTCTCTCCCAGCTCTCTTTCATCTCTAAAACCTAGCTTTAGAGGGCTAGGATCTCCCCAGGGCAGACGGATGGTATTGGAAAGGGGAGAGGTTTCACACGGATCATGTCAGCTGGAAAGGCACGAAAACCAAACTTTCCATTTTTGGAAAGAAGTTGGTTGCACCCAGCCCGCTTGCGCTTGTGCTTGTGCATCCGTGTGCGCATGCCAATGGGTGAAAGTTTGGGGGTTTTGGTTTGAATCTCCCGCTCTCTAAGATGGATGGTACGGATTGTGAGGATGGGACTGGATGGTGGGCCACATCTCAATCAAACGAGGGAGAGAAAAAAAACCAAACCGTTTGAAACGGCCACAGGCGGGAGAAATTCCCATTCTTGGACGAGTGCGGGTCAGCGCTCGTCTGACCATATTGGGAACTTGGTACACTGCAGGTGCATGCCTACTGAGGTACACATGCCGCATAGTGTGGGGTCCACAGGATGTTTGTGATAAGTCCACTCCATCCACTTCACTTGGCGGCCCTGTCATAGCCCTTTTTACCAAGGATGGGGTAGATCCAAGGTCTAGGTGGGGCCCACCACTTGATTTGTAGTCCTAAGGGTGGTTTCCCGTTACCCTGATGGTCGGATGATTCCAAAGCTGAACGTCAACGGTTAAAAAGTCCTAATGGTCCATTTGTAAAGCTTTCATCACATATTACTAACCAATATGAATATTAATATAGATTTCATTATTTTGGTGTATTACTTATAATTAAAATAATTAAAATCTCACACACACATATACATATAATTTTAATATTAACATAGTACTATATGCATGCCATTGATCTCCTATTTATTAATATATAATTCATAATATACAGCCTCATATTATACATATATATGAATTGGAAATTGTACAATATCTTATTTAAAATCACATCATTAAATAATATACAATTTTATTCAAATATCTAATAATTTTTGGTATACATGTTTATACAAATATTCAATACTACATTAATATTTATAATTCAATTATATATTGTAAAATTATTATTCATTATGTTTAGTTAATATAATATTATTTTCATAATATTTTACGTACATTAAATATATATATTTATTACTCTTATTATAATATATTTTCATATACTTCTATATGATAAATAATTTATCAAGATACACCTATAATTTTTCTGAACTATGTTTGTGTAAAATATAATAAATAAAATAAATATACTTATTAAATATTATATGACTACTGGATGGTTCGTCTCGAAGATTAACGGATGGATAGTTTGATACACAGGTGCGGACTGTTTTCAACGGTCAAATTTAAACTAGGATGAACGTGAATGTTCACTTAGGTCAGGCTTGTATTTATACTAAGTTTGGTCATACGGTAACACCTGAGTACTGGAAAGTATGGGGTGTTACATCCACCATCCAAGTTTCATCTCAACCGTTGAAGTTGTTCCTTTGGAGCTTTAGCATGCATTGATAGAAGAAGGAAGAAGAGATTAAAGGTGGGTGTTCTTCTAAGGTTTGATTTGTGTGATTTTGATGATTTGAGGGCCCACTTGTGGTGGGACCCATCTTGATGCATGTATTGTATAGGGACGGCCCATAGTGGCGGGGTCCCTCCCCTTCTCACTTCTCTCTCTCTCTCTCTCCCTCTCTCTCTCTCTCTCTCTCTCTCTCTCTCTCTTCTTTTTTATTATTTTCCTTGTGTGATGGTCCACCTTGGTGGACGGTGCTGTGGACCCCATTTATGATGTATGTATTCTGAATCCACACTGTCCCTCTGCTGATCCGTTGGATGGAAGGAAAACACAAATAACACCTTGATTTAAAGCAGGTGGGTAACACTGACGTGGACCCCACCTAGACGTTGTGCCTTATATCTAGGCAGTCCATCGGTGCCTGATCCAACTGCCATATAAGCCAGGACCTGTTGGACGTCTGCTGTCCAGCAGGTCCAGCAGGCCTGGACGCTGGAGTGTAAATACCAGCTTGATTTAAAAAAATTCTGCATGTGTGTACCCACACCTTCCATCCGTTCTTCCAATCAACGAGGTAGATTCAAATCTCAGGTGTAGAACACCGTCCACCGTCCAAATATGCTGGACGTGGACACTCACCATGATGTAAGTGTTTTCATCCCCACCGTCCAGATAATCTGGACGTGGGACCACCTTGATGTACCATCCATCAGTGGGGCCATGACGTCTGCAGATTCTGTGGGTCCCACCGTGAGGATGTGTTCATCCGTGGGGCCTACATTGATGTATGCGTTCTACTTTGTCCGTTGGAGGGACGGTGGTCCCAACAACAAATTAGATGCTCTACTATGACAGCAAGTTCTGTGGACGTGGTCCACATGATGTTTGTATTTCATCCACGCCCTCCATCTACAAGGCCCACCCTGCATGCGTACTGCATCCAGCACGTGGCCCACCTTTGGCGTTCGTGTGAAATCCACACCGTCCAGTGGTCTGGACGGTGTGGACCCATGATATATGTGGTTTGCGTCCAGCCGTCCATCCAGGCCTGGACGCTGGACGCTGGAGCAACCCTCCCTTCTCAATAAAAAAAAAAAATAATAAAAATAAATAAAATAAATATATATATATATATATATATTATATATATATATATATATATATATATATATATATATATATATATTACACAGAATCCCCTTGCTGTGGGGACCACCTTGATGTATATGTTTTATTCTGACTGTCCATCTAGATGGTGGGCCAACAGGCCACACCTGATGTATGTGTTACATACCAAGCCGTCCACCTATTTTGCTAGCATGGGACTACCTTGATGTATTTATTTCATCCACAACGTCCAGGTTGTGTTGGACGGTGCTGAACAATGTTTGGATGGTGCTGATTTACATAGACAATGTTTGGACAGTGATGATCATCATTAGTGAGCCATGTGCCCCATTGAATGATAGTGTACAGTGATACACATGTTACACCTACAATTATTAAAATGATTTTTGGTATGGTTCAAGCCCATTTGAGGCCCATTGGTGCGGCCCATCCATGAGGCCCATCATGATGTACTTTTGGCCCATAAGCGATGCCCACCTATTTGTATTTTGGCCCATGTGATGGGGCCCACCTGCCTCGCATTTGAGGCCCATGTGATAGGGTCCACCTGCCTCGTAGTTAAGGTCCATATGATTCGGCCCACCTGCGAGTCCCAATGTGATGTATTCGAGGCCCATGGGCGAGGCCCATTATGATGTATCTGAGGCCCATTGTGACATATTCGTGGCTTATGGGCAAGGCCTATTATGATGAATTTCCGGCCCATTTGATAAGGCCCAATGAGATGTATTTCTGGCCCATATGTTGTGGCCTATTGTGATGTGTATTGGACCATTGTTGCGATCCATTATGATGTAATTCCGACCCATATGGCGAGCCCCGACGTGTTGTATATGTGGCCCTTGAGCAAGGCCCATTGTGATGTACATTAGGCCTTTGTGTGAGGCTATGGGCCCATTTTATGTTTAGCTCTATATGGGCCACTGCTTGGGAGCAATGTTGGTTGAATGTCCACATTGATGGGCAATGATGGTTAAATGTTCACATTGTGACCTTCTCTTAGGCCCTTTGTCAGGCCAATTCCGATTATCGAGGCCGATTCTGATTGTCGAGGCCGATTCTGATTGTCGAGGCCAATTCCGATTGTTGAGACTGATCATCGAGGCTGATACCGATTGTTGAGGCCGACTATCGAGGCCGATTCCGATTATTGAGGACGATTCTGATTGTCGAGGCTAATTTTGATTGTTGAGGCTGATACCGATTGTTGAGGCCGATCATCGAGGCCGATTCTGATTATCGAGGCTGATTCCGATTGTCGAGGCCAATTCTGATTGTTGAGGCCAATCATTGAGACTAATACCGATTATTGAGGTTGATCATCGAGGCCGATTCCGATTATCGAGGCTGATTCCAATTATCGAGGTCGATTCCGATTGTCGAGGCCGATTTCGATTGTTGAGGCCGATTATCGAGGCTGATCATCGAGGCCAATACCAATTATTGAGGCCGATTCTGATTATCGAGGCCGATTCTGATTATCGAGGCCGATTCCGATTGTTGATTATCGAGGTCGATTCCGATTGTCAAGGCTAATTATCAAGGTCGATTCCGATTGTTGAGGCCGATCATTGAGGCTGATTCCGATTATCGAGGCTGATTCTGATTGTCGAGGCCGATTCTGATTGTTGAGGCCGATACTGATTATTGAGGCTGATTCTGATTATAGAGGCCGATCATCGAGGCCGATTCCAATTATCGAGGCCAATTCCGATTGTATAGGCCGATTATTGGTGCCGATTGTCGATACTGATTATGAGTATGAGACAGCATAACATCATGATACATGCTCATACGCATCATCTGCATGTTTATTATGAGATGTGGTTGACCATTACATTCGTTATTGAGCAGGTTGTTATGAGACTCCCTGATAGGCAGAGATCGTCTCACATGAGCCATGGTATGCGCAGGATTGATGCATGACTGGATTGTATGACTCATGCATCTTACATTGTGTGTTGTGATTACTGTACGCCTTAGTGACATCAGGGCCGTAGCCTCCATAGTCATGTCATGGATGACTGATGAGACATCAGAAGCCGCCATAGATGGCCCTGGGTGAAAATCCCTAAACCCACTTGGTACCAAAGGACGCCCCAACGTTGAGACTGAGTGGATATATATATGAGTGCATGAGGGCCGTATACCAGTAGGCCGCGTCTCTCACTGTGTCGTGGTCAGTTGGGAGGGGGTGTGGCCTTACCCGCCTGAGGGAGTAGGCATAGCTAGGCTGAGTCTGACCAGCTCCTAAATGGGTCCGCTATCGACGAGCTGGACCGATATTGGTAGGTGGGTAGTGAGGTCTCTTCCACTTACCTAGTTGTATTATGCGCTTGATGGGGCAGCAAGCTGGCGTAGAGTGTACTAGACCCTAGTGATGATCCCAGAAATGTACAGTACTGATACGTGGACTTATTGAGCAGGAGTTGCATACTCATTCATTCATCCATTCACTATCCACTCGGGTTGTTGGTGCACAAGTATTTGTTACGTGTACCTTCGCAATGGGAATGATTTTGATTGGGGCGCGACTAACCTGAGATTAGGAGTTTACCACATTGAGTCTGACTATCTAAATTTAGGTATGGGACTGGTTTGGATAGAAGTCCCTTGTGGTAGATCTCATAACCTGCGATACTACGTACTATCATCCTGTCTTCACACTCCCGCATGATCATTCCATTCGCACCGCATAATTGCATTACATTCGCGGCATATGGCATTTTGAGTTATTATGTTTCTGCATGGCCTAGATACGGCTGACAGTATTCGTGAACTCATCAGGAATTGTATATTGCATTGCATACTCAACATCTGATATTTGGCTCTTTATGACTCCTCATTTGCATAGCTGATTTGTATTGCATACTCTAATATCGTATGATTCATGTTCTTGCCAGTATTTCTGATATTGTATGATTATGGCATTGTATTGAATACTTGGCACTTACCTTGTGCACACACTTACACCACCCTCTAAGCTATTATAAGCTTATGCACGATAGATGCGTGCAGGTGATGATAGGTTGTAGCAGCATTGAGCTTGGAGTGTGTAGCGGTCTTCTGGAGCTTTGATTTTCGATATATGTATTTCCCTTTCAGCATTGTATTCAAATGTTTATATTAGTGGATATGTGATGATGATGTTGCCTTTGTGATTTGGGTAAACTTGTGGTTATGCTTATTACAAGTTAAATGTACATTGGAAAATCCTCCTTGTAAGATTCCAAGATCGGAAACTAGTGTATGGACGCTGGGAGCCGAGAATGGGGTACTACGGAGGCTGTCGGCACCGGATTCTGCGATTGAGAATTTTGTGAGCCCGGTTTTCGAGTTTGGGGCGTGACAGAAGTTGGTATCAAAGCGTAACTTGGGAATGCCTGAAGATAACATCACATACATGCTGATAGTTACCCTACACTCTATGATTGTTGAGGACTTAGAATGGTTAGATCCCCGAGTTTGAATAACTTAGAGATTTTCTGATATAACTCCCTATCGTTGAGATTGTGAGGCTGCATAGTATTCCAGTTTCGATCGTTTCTAATCTGGGATCCAAAGATTAGTAGGGTTACCAGAGTGTTGATGATGCGTCTTGGGAGGGCGAGATTGTGATTAGAGAGCGCTATCTTCATCCTTTTGTAGATTGATTGTGCCTTGACATATATACTTGATGATGTTTCCTCATCCCTTGTCTATTCTGTAATTTTGAGGATGAAATTTTTATTAGGTGGGGAGAGTTGTAAGACCCGTATCCTAGCCCATACCGTTCCGTAGGCTTCCGTGGTCCTCCCGGTCAAATTCCGGCAAACCGCGATTTGTAACCGGCGTTTGCGCGTGATCTTGAATCGTATCCCGTATTCTAGAGTTGGCTCAATCCGAGACTTGTTGTAACACCCCGATTCCCGGAACCCGAGTACACTACTCATTTTCCAAAAACCCAAGTGTTAACTTCTGAAAAACACCCAAATTTCACGTACATTTTTTTTTTTTTTATCAGAGTTAATAATATAGCGGAATGAAAATAAATAAGATATTAGAGGGAGTCGAATTATACATAACCAATGTTTCAAGTGGTTACCCAAAAACTTATAAAAACCAATATCTTAACCTTTACAAAAATAACAAGATAAATTAAATACAAATAAAATCAGGAATGGAGAGTCGCAGATCATCTGGCTCCTCCCATTCTACATGGACACCATTATACGCGTTATCTATGTCTCCTGTACACTGAGTACGGTTCCATAGCGTCAATGGCTATCGTAGTGAGGTATGCCCCTAAGATTTATCGTATCATCATGATAATTAAGCATAGTTATTAGAGACAGTATATAACAAATATTACACAATGATTATCATGGAATCAGATAAGGTTCATCAAATACGCATTCATTAAATAAACCACCCAGAATAATCTTGTTTAAATGCATGGATGCATGCACATGCTCACAGACCTGGGGATACACATCCAGCTAGTAAAAAGTCCCCCAAGGAGAACTAGCCACCAGGAAAAGTACTCAATGGTACACCCAAGGAGAACTAGCTACCCGAAAAAGACCATAATAATATATAGATCGCACAAGGAGAACTAGCCACCCGAAAAAATACTCAAATGTACACCCAAGGAGGACTAGCTACACGAAAAATACCATAATAATATATAGATCGTCCAAGGAGAACTAGCCACCCGGAAAAGTACTCAAAGGTATACCCAAGGAGGACTAGTTACCCGGAAAAGACCATAATAATATATAGATCGCCCAAGGAGAACTAGCCACCCGAAAAATTACTCAAAGGTACACCCAAGGAGAACTAGCTACTCGAAAAAGATCATAATAATATAAAGATCGCCAAAGGAGAACTAGCCACCCGAAAAAGTACTCAAAGGTATGCCCATGGAGAACTAGTCACCCGGAAAAGACCAAATAATACATGCCATGAAAATGCATGATTAGTCCAACCATTATTATTCCAATTTCAAACAATCATTTTAAGAAAGCTCAAAGGTCACTATGGGGGGTTTGTCACATAGCATAGGCCGACAGCTCAAGCATAGTGTCCCATTCCACCATCCCTGGCTCATGAGGTTAGCATATAAGGTGTTTAAAGGTATCTTACACAACTAGTGGTCAATCGTAGTCCAACAAGTGGAACTTACCATCGCGAGGTTGTATAAAATAATCCATTAAAGCCGCAAAAGGGTAATTGTTCCATAAAAGCCGTAAGAGCCAAATATTCCACCTAACGGTGTGATAAAAAGGGATTATTTCCCAAAAGCCATATAAGCACAGTTGATCCACAAGGTGGTAAGTCTATAATGTAAATTTATTTAATCCATTATGCGAATGGCCACTAGTACGAGGATTTCCTAAAAACACTATCAAGTAAGCATAGGGATAGAATGAGCCACGTACAATGTCACTAGCACTCACACATGTAAAATACACATCAGAGTAGGGATACTAGTGATTCCTAGTATGTACATTACTTAAATTTAAATCTAAACATGTCACATTTATAAAAGATTACTCAAATGGAACATAACATTCATCATCATTTTCACATTATACTACATTAAGTAATCAACAAACCCAATGAACTAAGCTAAATATCTTGACGTAGAAAAGCTTGAAGGGTGATCCTCACCTTTCAAGAGTTGGTTCATCTCCCGGTAATGGTAGAGATAGTTGTACCCACCCTAGGATCAATATTTAACAAAAATTAGAATGCTTTGAGTGGTTAGATTACAACGTAACGAAATTACATGGTTAGGATTAAAGTTTAATGTTTAGATCATATAAATTTTAGGACTTTATCCAATCATTTAAATCTAAGTATAGGTCTTAGAACTTGAATTCTAACCTTTCGTGTAAGGAATAAAATAATATTACTAATAATACTTTGCGAATTTGTATTAATTTCCCAACAATATCTAATATCGTAAATAAAATGATAATACATGTTATAAATGATAATAAGATTGATAATGATAAAATAAAATTTTAATAAAAACTAATATTAATAATTATACTAACTCAAAATTGTAATGGCAATATTATCTAATAATGATAATGATAATAATTTTAATAGCAATTAATTATTCTAATGATAATGATAACACTATAATAATAACAAAAAGGATAACAAGAGGTGAGCATCAACTTAACTAGTTGTAAAACTCGACCCGACAAGGTTTGACTCGTCGATGAAATAGTGGGTCGACTCACTGAGTCAACTCAGCTGGACTCTCTCTCCTTCTCTATCTCCTTTTTTTTTTTTTTTTTTCTTCTTCTTTCCTCCCTTTCTTCCTTTCCTTCTCTTTTCCTTTCTTTCTTCCTGCTGGAATACATCCAGTAATGCACGCTCAAGCCGATTTGACTCAGATCCAATTAGACTGAGTCAACTTAGTGCGGTTTGAACGATGGGACAGAGATGCCCATGCCCACTCTCCCCTCTCGTTCTTCCTCTTCCTTCTTCCTTATGCTCCTCTGCTTCTACTCTCACTCTCTTTTCTCCGCATGGATTAGTCTGGACTTGACCCAAACTCGGACCGAACTCGGCAGCACCCTACGCTCGCCCCTACCTTCTCTTCTTTCTCCTATTTTCGATCTTTCTTTCTCTTTTTCTTCTTCCTTTCTTCCTTCTTCCAGTTTCTTTCTCTCTTTTTCCTCTTCTCTTCCAGCTGGAAACGTCCAGCAATGGATGTCGAGTTCGGACAGACTCGGTCCCACTCGGTGTGGAAGAACGATGGAGGAGAGGGTCGGCTCTAATGACGGATTTGACTGCAGCCTACCTTTCTTCGAAACGAGGCTGCTAGAAGGTTTAGGCCTTTCATAAGATGCTTGTAGGAGCAAGAAAACGAAGCTCCATTGGCATTTTTGCGGTGGGTTCGAAGGTGGAAGCTTCCGGCTCAATTTTGAAACAAAACAGGGAGGACTGCTGCGGCTGTTGCTTTTCTCCTGGAAGCTAGGGTTTTCCTAAGCATAAAAGCCTATGAATGGACAACTGGGATTCATCTAAATGGAAGGCCGAGATGATGAGAGAGGAACGAATCTCCAGCTTGGCGCGATAGAAACTGGATTTCTGTTTTAACGAAATACCGCGTGCGACTCCTCTTTGGGTCAAGATTTGTTCGAGTACACACGCACTTCAACGTGCAATATGAGTTGGGTTTTGTCCGACCCACTGATCTGATCATGATGGACGGTTCTGATCGTTGATCGGGACTCAATCTGTGGGCCCTATTTCAAATCCACCGTCGGCAGAAAACAGAGGAGGATTTCTCCTTTATTGTAAATTCTGGGTCAAACGCTTATTGCATTGCAAGATGGCATTGGGCAGCTGCTGGTACTGTGCTGTAGGGTGCATGGCACGTATATGTTAGGTGGGGTCCACTGTAATGCTTGTGGGAAATCTACTCCATCCGTTTGCTTTGGAGGTTCCAAAAAGACCCCCTGATCAAGGATGAAGTAGATCTTAAACTCGGATGCCCCCCACTTAACAGTTCTAGTGCATTTTTTGATAGTTTCCTACAATCCAACGGTCATATCTTCCTTAAAACTGATCATCGATGTTTTTAAGTGCCCTCAGATTAACGTGGGTCGAATTTATCTATTGATCTCTTAATTTAATGACCTGACAGTATGAGTGAATGATTGATTCCCATATTTAAATAACACAGGCAAAAGGAATAGGGAATCTGGTGATTTTGGGTTATGGGTTGTTGAGAGGATCTAAGATCAGGACCATTTCTAGTTCACATTGGACAATTTTGATGGTTGGTTTAAGTATCAAATGTTCTGAATTTTCCATTTAATAACCCAATCTCATGTGTCTAATGGCCATCCGATGGTTAAACCCATTGATTTGGGGCCTTGTGACTAAGGAAAGACGCATAATGACTAATCCCTTCGAATAGATGATTAGATTTTGTGCAATCATCACTCAGGTTATCTCACGTATATTGTGGGTCACTTTGCCCACGAGGATGGACATTCTGATTTATGGATGGGAATTACTTTTAATGGTCAGATTTAGGTTGGAAAGAAGGTAAATGTTCACAAAATCTAGGTTTGTATTTATACTAAATTACGTTACACATTGACACCTGAGTACTGAGAAATACGAGGTGTTACACTTATACCCTTGCTACTGCGCTATTGCCGCAGTTCCGATGCCACATCTCGTGCACCGAGGCGATACCCGGACCAGGACATGTGGGCCCGCGTTCAGTTTGAAGAAAAACGCCGCGCAAAAGAATCTCTACCAAATGTCAAATCAATCCCATCACTCAATCAAAGTACAACCCATCACATCCCAAGTACACAAGCCATTCCCCAAGTCAACTCTCTCTTACACAACCCATACCACCCATCACCCATCATCCATCGTTCCATCCATCGCCCATCTCTCTCCCTTACATCACTCCTTTTTCTCTCTCTCTTCACTCCATTTTTTCAAGCAACCCTATGAGAGCAATCGTCCAAGCTCCATGGATAGAGTTTGTGTGGCCCACTTTCTATCTCTCATCTCCACCATCCAAGTTTCATCTCAACCGTTGAAGTTGTTCCTTTGGAGCTCTAGCATGCATTGGCGGAAAAAGGAAGAAGAGATCAAAGGTGGGTGTTCTTCTAAGGTTTTATTTGTGTGATTTTGATGATTTGAGGGCCCACTTGTGGTGGGACCCATCTTGATGTATGTATTGTATAGGGAGGGCCCATAGTGGCGGGGTCCCGCCCCTTCTCACGTCTCTCTCTCTCTCTCTCTCTCTCTCTCTCTTCTTTTTTATTATTTTCCTTGTGTGATGGTCCACCTTGGTGGACAGTGCTATGGACCCCATCTATGATGTATGTATTATGAATCCACACCGTCCCTCTGCTGATTTGTTGGATGGAAGGAAAACACAAATAACACCTTGATCTGAAGCAGGTGGGTCACACTGACGTGGACCCCACCTGGACGTTGTGCCTTATATCTAGGCAGTCCATCAGTGCCTGATCCAACGACCATATAAGCCAGGACCTGCTGGACATCTGCTATCCAGATTGTCCAGCAGGCCTGGATGCCGGAGTGCACAAATACCAGCTTGATTTAAAAAATTCTGCACGTGTGTACCCACACCTTCCATCCGTTCTTCCAATCAATGAGGTAGATTTAAATCACAGGTGCAGAACACCGTCCACCATCTAAATATGCTGGATGTGGACGCTCACCATGATGTAAGTGTTTTCATCCCCACCGTCTAAATAATCTGGATGTGGGACCACCTTGATGTACCATCCATCAGTGGGGCCATGACGTCTGCAGATTCTGTGGGTCCCACCGTGAGGATGTGTTCATTCGTGGGGCCTACATTGATGTATGCGTTCTACTCTGTCCGTTGGAGGGACGGTGGTCCCAACAACAAAGATGCTGTACTGCGACAGCAAGTTCTATGGACGTGGTCCACATGATGTTTGTATTTCATCCACGCCCTCCATCTACAAGGCCCACCCTGCATAAGTGCTACATCCAGCACGTGGCCCACCTTTGGTGTTCGTGTGAAATCCACACCGTCTGGTGGTTTGGACGGTGGGGACCCATGATATATGTGGTTTGCGTCCAGTTGTCCGTCTAGGCCTGAATGCTGGACGCTGGTTTACTGCATCATTTTTAACTCGTTTCTATGACCCTAGGTATCAATGCCATAGTACACATCATTGATGAAAGGAAGACCAATGTATTGAGAGATTGTTTCCTATTTCATGTCAAGGATAGGTTCTAAATTGCACATTGTTCCGACATACGGATCGGGACATAGATTCTTGATCCTTCAGAGTAGAAATAATTTTAAGGGGGTAGAACATTATGAGCCCAATCTAGTTAGGTCAGTTTATACATCCATTTGACCAGAGGGGCGCAGCAGAGCGGGGTGGGCCCATGCCTCACTAGCCCAAGATCGTCAATTCAGGTAACACATATGGTTAGATTACTAAGTAAGATCATATTCGTCCTTGAAACGTTAGTAATAGACTCATCTAAGGGAAACAATAACGACTTTATAACTAGACAAAGTTGCATAAGTAGATCGGATCACTAAAGAATAATAGGCCCAACAATGGATACGAGCTGAATTGCAATAGCCGAGGTCAGTGTATCCACAGTTGTGCTCGTTGAATACAAACTTAATAGAAGCCTTAGCCAATTTCGGGGACGAAATTGTTTTTTAAGGCGGGTAGATTGTCACGTCCCAGATTTTTGCCAACTTAGAGTTAGACGTCCTTGGGCAATGGGTCTATCATAACACCTTATCGACTTCTCAAAACTCAATCCCAATGTCTCAAACCCCCCTTTCAACTCATCTATTTCGAAAATTTCACCTTCCACCACCCTATTCTTCAAATATTTCTAGGTACTTTCATATTAGACATAAATCCTACAGTTTAAATGATGAAGAACAATAATTAAACTAAAATTTACTATAAATAGTTAAAATACAAATGAAATGGACTTTAGACCATTAACTGATGGAATCTTGGGAAATAACTAGTTTATTTACATAGCTTAGCTTCTCCCACCCCAAAATCATATATTTCATGTCGAATAACTCATTCTGGTTTGCAAGATACGCTCGTTTCAAGAATCATGTGGTAGAATCACCACCAGGACCACTAGAGGGGTGCGGCGCCACCGCCCGGTCGGCGGCGCGCCGCTCGTGCACCGAATTTCATTGGACCCTCACTGAAATTTTCTGCATTTTCAAGCTGACTTCAAAAAGTCATATCTCTCTCAATATAACTTTGATTTAAGTGATTCAAAAGCCAGATTGAAGCTTGATAAGTTTAGTTTCATATAAAAATATGTGATGAATAAAATAAAAAATTTAATATAGGTAAATCTAGGATGATGTGACAACTATCCAAAAATTATTAGTTCAGATAGCTATTACTTCCAGAATTTTTAGAAATTTTCTAGAATACGAAATTTAATGAAATTTGTTGGAGATAAAGTAGACTTGATGATAAACTACTATAAAAATAATTAAAATAATATACTAACTAAAAGTACCAAAAAAACATAGAACTACCCGAGGACCACATCCTTTAGTATAATTTAGGCAAAATTTAGTTAAGTACTAAACTAAATAATCGGTGGATTTAGCTTGGAGCACCATCTTCACAAATGAGAAGACCTAAAATCACGAGTATCACTGACTCAATGTCGTCTTAAGACCTAGGAGAAATTCCAAAAGCCTGTCGCTCTCGGGACTACATTGAAACCCCGTATCAGACCTAGACCGCATGTTGAAAAGCCGATGACCGCGAAACTATAGAGTTATGTCCGTCCTACTGGACTTGACAACCATCATGGGAATCGAGCCCAGATAGTATCAAGAAATGCACAACTTGAGCCCTGAGTGAAGTGTGTGAGAAATGTGAATATCTTTAGAAAATGTAATGAAACTTAATTGAATTGGGCCATTCACTTGCGCACAAAATTGAGGATTTCGAATCATCAGTTTGTGACCAAACTTCACCCATGGGAAAAGGAATTTTCCCTACACATATCCGTATACTTTTGGCCCCGATCGAGTAAGCATGACCGTTGATCTGACACGGGTCTCCCCCGGTCGATCTGCTTATCAGATCGTACCGAAATCACATCCTGACATAAATCCATTATCAGGGAACTTACCCTATGAGCCCCGTTCGTCAGAAACAGTCGCCCTTTGGATATAAATTAAGTATACCATGGCCCTGGGGCCATTTATATCACTTCTAGGCGTATATATAGCCCTTAAACTAAAACACCCCATATTCCATACGAATTTCTCTAGCCCAGGGAGAGAAGAGAGAAAAAGAAGAGAAAGAAAAGAGGAAGAGAGGAGAAAGACTTTGGGAGATTGTTGCTAGGATTCTCTCCCACTACTCCACGCACTGAATCACCTTTTCACTTCGCTACAAAATCATTTTCGGCTTCAATTTAGGTAAGAAAACCTAACCCTAATCTTGATTTAGAGATCCAAATAGAGTAATTGACGAAATAGCTAACCTATTTCATTGCTTAGGTGCCCGACGTTTCATTTTCGGGAATGTAGGATTCGAACCACATCCGAATCGAGTATTCTGACGAAAAGTGTAGACTATAAACGTTTAGGTTATGATTTCAATGCTTTTAATGTCAGTAATGATATATGTCTGACTTGATTGCTGCCATATTGTCTTAGATATGCCGTTGTCGATATAATATACATGTGTGAACTATGTAGTACAAAATACGCATCTCATGTGTTTGTTGAAATGTTTGTATGAACATGTAAATATGATTTATGTTTGCTAGGACTACTAAACTAGGATTCATCATTGTCATATGCATGCTGACCTTTTTGTGTAAGGATTTTCTAAAATATATGTGGTAACTAACCTAGTCTACGTATTTGGTGAAGTGTTGTCTAAGTGTTTGATGAATTGTCTGAATGAGAAATTGTTGATGATTTGTATGTATTATGAGTGTTAAGATAGGATTCTTTCTCGCCTTGTACATATGTGTAGTTTCTTTCATAAAATTATATTCGCCTCTATGCAAATGATTGATAAAATGCTAGTATGTGGTAATATGATCAAGGTGTTTGATGAAATGCTCAAATGAGGATTTCACTTGGATTGTTTGTTAAATACTGAATTGATTATCACATGTATTTAATTGCTGCATCTGAGTAAGACTGGGGCTACAACCTAGCCCAGGCAATTGGTAACAGTTCCCGTTCGGGTGGCCGAATTAGTCTCACCACATTGGGTAATTCGATGAATCCGGGTCGCACGACGACTGTCGACAGTGGTTAGGCCACGAGGAGTGCTTATGCGCTCCATGTCGACTAAGTCAGCGTGTGCTCGTACTAATCGAACCTGCCTAATAAACCGATTGGCCTATTATATGTTTACCATGTATGGACACTACTGCTTGAATTTAAGGTACCCCTTCCAATGTGAAAAACCCACTTTAACCATGGTACCACGATCCACTAAGACTCATAAGCTAGGCATGGTGGTATGAGACACCGTGGTCGAGTTGTCGGCCTACGATGGGGTGACGAGCCTCCCCGTAGTGACCAGTGAGCAACCCAAACTCGTGAGCCGGGCATGGTGGTATGGGACACCATGTTTGAGCTGTCGGCCTACGTTGAGGTGACGAGCCTTCCCATAGTAACCATGAGTATAAACTTTTGAATTTGCCTATCGACTGCTTTTCATTAGGGGTAATGCCTTAAAAATTGCCTATCGTATGTGGTTAACTAGGATTGATGACCTTAGATGGATCCTTCGTTTGGGTTAATGATATAAAGGGAGGTATCTTAGCTTCCCAAACCTACTATATGAATAAGCTTAATTAAGTATTCGGCTAACACCACTATGCACCGCATTGCATGTGCTTGGGCAAGGAAGGTGCACTTTAGAGAGGTTGTCATGCGCGAACTTGGTTGTCGGAGTCACTTGTAAGGGAGATTTGTGTGAGGGCATGCATCATTACTGCACTCCATTCCTGCATTAACAAGAGTAGTTAGGAAGTGATTGTTGTATTGCTTTATCATTACTGCTTGATTGACTTGATAACATGTTAACCTTTACCTTATAGTACCACTGATTTGGCCACTTATTCCCACTCTGGGACCGTATTTTAAAACACCAACCAACTCTGCTTTAGATGCAGGTGACGATGAAGTCTATGCAACGGAGCAGGACTTTATGGATGAGGAGGAAGAGTTCTCCTACTTTCAGCTCTCGGGCGAGGTCTATGTAGACCTCGTGCCGATGCGCAGGGACTACAAGGATATTTGACTTAGTTGGACACATCTACTTTCCCGCATTTTATTATTTTGAAATGATACATGTATGTATTAAACCTGGTTACGTAATCATACTCTGGAGGTTTGTGAAACTCCCACATGCTTAAATATATATGGTTCAGACTTCTGCTTGCTTAATTTAATTATATGTAGAGTATGATATGTTGTTTTAGTATAATCTCACTCATGCTTAACTCTTTAATATGGATGAAATCTGAACATCATCATCCATACTGCATAAGTGATGTTTTGAATCTCGGGAGTAGAGCTTTGCTCGACCCTCGAAATTCAGGGTGTTACAGCAGTAGGCTTGGATGCCCTGGAGCATGAATGTCCATAGAAATTTATGGACCTTAGCATAATTTTTTTTTTTTAAATTTTGTGAGGTATCCAAAGTGGATAATATTCGCCTGTGACAAAAGTTTTCAATGTTAGCACACCATGGTGAATCAAAGACTATAAGTAGATGAAATTCATAAAAATTCTCGTTAAGTATTGTAATCTCAATACATTCCAAAGTTCCAGACTTTGGGGTAATTTCTGGCTCCTCCACTTCTAATGGTAAATGTTCAAGATTTGTGGAAGGGAGCTCTTCAGAAAATTGATTCCCTCGGTCAATATCAATAACCAAGGTATTGTCTTGCAAGACATCTTCTATTTCTTTTATCATATTATCATTAGGATCTTCAAAGTGTGACAAGAAATATTCCAGAGAGTTGAGAAATTCAATTGAGAGGGTCTCGTTTTCCATATTGAGGTCTGTGATGATATGTCCAAGGATTCCTTCATCATCTTTGAAAATAATGGAAGCATGCTCTCTTGCTCTTCATCTTGGTGAGAGTAAATCATCACCTGAAACATCTCGCCTTACCCTGCATAGACGGATTATGGATCAGTAGGTGAAGATTTAATGTGAGGACTCAGTTCTTTGATACTAATTAGTAGAGGCTCTATATCGTCAGGGGGTGACTGCTCAAATGGTGGCCTCCAAGGGGTAGTTTCAAATACCAAAGTCATATTAAGCAAGCCCTCCATCTCCCTAATCATATCATAATTTAAATCATGGGAGTGGGCCAAGCACGCCTCAAAAGAGTCGTGTGGTTTACTTGAAAGCGGCTCATCCTCGCATTGGAATCAAGCATGTCATGTAGGTAGAGTGGGTCAACATCATTATATTTGAAAGATACCTATGTCTCTTGATCATTCCTTTGGATAGTCATCGAGATCGACACTTCGAGAAATCGAACCATATACTCATTAACACAATCCAACTCCTCATTCTCGCTTTTAGTATTCTCCACAAGCGAGTTAGGATCACTTTCCTTGCATTGTGTTTCTAGATTGGGTTGAGGCTGGGATAAACTAGACTCTTCCTCATCAATAAGGCACGACTGACATTCTTAAATGGAGGATTTAATCGCCTCTAATGATTTCCTAATGCATGTGATGAGTTGGTTGAATTATTCTTAATAATCCATGAATTTCTGGAGTGAATCCACTTGGATCGTTTCTAGTTGGATCTCAAAGGTAGGGGATCCAAGAGAATAGTCACTATAATCTATTATTGGTTAATCTCTCCAATTTTGATGTTTCCACTGATCATAGTCATACGAGTCATACGTGGGAGAGTTTGATGGTTGTTGGTACGCGTTATCACCCATAATATAATCACGCATTGTTTTCTTCTTGGCTGTGTTTCGACAAGAAACAAATGTATTCGATTTGGAGAATTTGTTTACTCAATAATTAACAAAGGAGAATAGAGAGAATAATCACTATATTGATTTAATCTGAATTCATTTACATCCTTTGTCTCCTTTGATTCCAAAGTAAAGCAGTTACACAATTTAATACAAATATCAAATATTCTATGTTAATTTTTGTAGCATCTCGGATCGCATCATGATCTTCAATATGGAACTACTATTGTGCCGGACTAATATTCTTTCCGATCCAACCGATCCCATGTTTCTGATATCACTCAAGCTATGCTAGTTGTTCATTTAATGGTTCCTTAATGCAGAATTGTTCCGCACTCGCAACGTTGTGCGCCCATGGGGTTGTGCGCCCATGGGAGTTGTGTGCCCACTTGGGTTGTGCACCCACTTAGGTTGCACGCCCATGGGGTTGTACGCCGCACAACGACTTCCTCCAATACCTGAGTCTTTCTGAAGTCTGGATCTATCTCAACTATCCTGATATTGCTCCAATGAATGATACATAGGGGATAGTGGGGTATATATAGCCTCCCGCACGTGCCAACATCCCACCGGATCTGTTGTGCACTAACCCCTTGTGCGGTCACAGCTGTTGTGTGCCAACACCTGTTGTGCAGTCCCCTTCTTTGTGCACCGCATAACTCTTCTCTCCTAGCAATCCTCATTGTGCGCCGCACAACTCTTCTCTCCTTGTAATCTTCATTGTATGCCGTACAACACTTCCCTCCTTGCAATCTTCATTGTGCACCGTACAACTCTTTCAGGGAAGAGTGCTCCTTTTGTCTTTAGGATTCTTGTATTTTCTCCTGGTTATTTTATGCCTCAACAAATGCCCCCTTGATCCTGCATTTTAGTCTTTTCTATCTACAAAACAAGAAAATGTGGGATCAATCTTTGATAATTTGTATTTTCCCTTCAATGTGCGCAATCACATGTTTGCGCACAACGTATCCTGCACACAACATATATTTACGCACAACTCAGCCTGAAAACCCTATATAAGCCAGCCCAGGTCTTCATTCCACTCATTCAAACTTCGCACCCATCTCCCTTTGTGCACTATCCTCTTTCACAAATAGCCTCTTGCAGACAACAATCACCTGCGCATAACAGAACTTGCGCACAACTGGATCTTGCACACAATCAGAACTTGCGCACAACTCAATCTTGCGCACAATCAGAACTTACGCACAACTCGAACTTGCGCACAATTGGACTTCGTAGTTTAAAATTCTTTAAGTGTTTTGATCTTTTACTGAATTCTCCTTACTTCTCCAATGGCCCATTCCAAAAGACCTCGCACTTCCCCTAACCAACATGCCGCTGAATCTTCAGATCCTCAATCACTCGAAACTCATTCTCAGAAGAGGGCCAAGTCTTCCGAAGACTATTCCTCCCTTTTCAAAGTGTCAACCCCCCCAATAATCAATTTCGCTGATCGAATCCAACACCTGCCTGATCTTATCCATCATGCCATGCTAATGAGAGAGCTGGAGGGACCACCCACGAAGGGCCATGAGTCTGACTGGGAGAACTAGCTGAAATTTGCCGCCAACTTTCGAACAGACAATACTCGCCCAACTCTTGTCGAATCTTCCCTTCCTCCCTCTATTTCGAAGAACAAGAAGCAAAAGAGTAAAGATGAAATCCTCCAGGAGAAGATACGAGAACATAATAAGAGACATTATCAAAATGTCTGGGACATGATCAAATCTCATGCAGACGTGATCAAGTTCAAAAACCCTTATAAAGATGAGACCGTCATCATTCCCTTGAACCTTCAACGTCTCCTCTCTATGATTCAAAGCGAGCCATCTGATCATATGACGGAGAATCGACTTCTATATGTAGCGAACTGGGTTATAAAAGAGCCAAAAATTCTGGAAGGCTATCTTATCGAAAAATGTCTAGTGCAGAAGACCGGGCAAATATCATATATGCACTTCCTCACGCCATGCTATAACCCCCATACTTTGTATCCTACCCATTACTTCGAAACAGTCTAGCAATGATTTCGCGACCACGACTCTGTGGGGAAAGGACAAATTCAGGACACGTGGCCTCTTAGCCCAACTTCAATTCTACAATTCATGGGTCAGGGCAATTCTTCAAAAATACAAAGGAGTCCTTATTGCGATGAATATATATGTAGCTATAGAAGCCACCTCTGATTTCTTCCACAAAGACACTCTGATTTACAAAGGCTTCTTGAAGCATTGTTCTTCTACCATAAATTTCTTTCATCTTCCAATCGGTGAAGTGAGCATGACTCTGTGGGATCTTCACCAGATGGCTGGCCTTCCCATCACCGGCTCTTTTCTGGATGAGTATATTCCCACAAATGAGGAGTTTGCTTATGTCGCTCCCGGTAGAACGCCTCACATTTTCGCTTCCACTATTGAACTCTTCTGTGAAATGTCACACTTCCCTGATGTTCATAAAATATCCCCGCTCCAGTGGCTAGCACATTTCACAAGATACCTACGGTATGTACTTTCAATACTTCTCCTCTTCTCCTTTTATATACATTTTCATGTTTTTCTCATATTTCTCTTCTCCTCAGGTTTTCTGGTAGCCACTTCCCAGAGCTGGAATCCACTTGTAGAATAATAAGAGGTCCGGCCATTTTCACCCCTGAAATCGAATTAGCTGCTTTCCTGGCATATTGGTTAAGTCTATTGTCTTACCCAGCTTGAAATGGTCGGACTCCATTCGTCCAACTTTATTTATAGTGGTAGGGGCCCTGGTAGAAGGTAAAAGGAAATATTCTTTAGCTCCTCCTGTCCTATGTCTCTGTATAGAGCTTTCGGGAATGTTACGCTGCATTGCTCAAGCCCAGCAGTCGGGGCTACATCTTCCTTCACTCCATAACACTATTTCTCGAGTTGGCTTAGAGTATACTTTCCGTGGACCTATAACGACCCTGAGAAGGCTTACGTTCACCCCGAGCGTCCTCCTTTGTGCTATTATTTTAAATGGAAAATAGTGAAGAAAGCATACGAATGGATCGTTGATAAGATTGAGAATATGGAATCCATCGACTTCTTCCCTTTCTACTTGACCCATCAAGCCGAAGACCGAGAGGTTAAAGACATTAATAATTTGGAGCCTATTGAGAAAGCTTTCCTGATCTGCATTCACTCCTGTAGCCTACTAATGCGAGGAGTGGAATTCTGGAGGGTGCCCTACTACCCGAGTAGGTTTGCGAGGCAATTTGGCTATGATCAGACAATACCTCAAGCGAGAGAGGAGGTTACATGAATAATGAGAAGTTATGGGGTTGGCCCATATAATTGGGCGTTAATATGGAAACAACTCTTGGCCAGGAACTTCGGCTCCCGCTTCATTCTTCCAGGATTCAACCATCGGGTGCAAGCTTCGTATGCCTGGATGCGCCGGTGGTCACTCCATTATTATCTGATACGTAATTGTTTTCCTGTCGACCGTCCCATTTGGATTCCCCCTCCCAGGCTAAGAAATTACAGACCGGAACAAGGGATCGGGTATTTTGTTGAAAAGGATCATGCAGCTACTCCGGAGTAGCTTTGTCAAAAATTTCTGCAGAAGAACCTATCAGAGAGATTAAGCCGCCGAACACTTTAGAGGGATGGATTGCCTTTGGATCTCCTCTCGATCTTATAAAGCGAACAGGAAGACAAGCCACTCTTGTGAATGAATTCAAAACCCCCAGCGTTATCCTCTGTTCTCCTACTCGTGAGACAGAAGGTCAAACCGCCGCTGTAATTTCTTCTACTGTAGATCACACGACGACTACAGTTTCTCCTGCTGCAGGTCAGATTGCCGCTACCGCTTCTCCTATGACTCGTTCATGAGCTAAATCTTTATCCCTAGAAACTTTGGCACAACAACTTCCTTCTCCCACTCGAGGTGCTCGTCTTCTTCCTGTAAAAACCATTTATAAAGAAAAACAAGCAATCTCTGAAGAGGACAGCTCGTCAGATTATTCAGCAAATACTCCAGTCAGCGAAACATCCTCTTCCACAAGTTTGACTGATGAAGGGGATGTCTTCTTGGATAAGAACCAAGAAGCGAACACTAAGGTGGACATCGGCGAAGAAGGTGAAGACAGGGCTGAATTTCTGCCCCTCAAAATTCAACTGGATCATCTAGATGTTTCTTCTCCTGTCAGAGTAGCTTCTCTTGAAGAACAACTTGATTACGGAGGGTCCACCTGTTCCCCCGGTGCGAACATTTTTATCTCCTTCGATGCTTCGTATTCTCCTTGCATTGTAGAGGCTACTGATGCAATTGCACATACCACCTTCCAATGATAAGGAAGTTTCAACGTTAAGAGAAGCGAAATTCCACCATCGAACATTCAGGTAGAAGCGGAAAATATATTTCCTCCTCAAAGCATAGAGGTGAGCCAGGATATCGCACAAGCTCCGCCAGTCGTTATTGCAACTTCTAATGCTCCTATTCGTACTGATAAGTCTCCCGTCGTGCGTCCTTCACCCATTCAATCGGTAACTTAAAGCTTGGAATTCTTTTCCGATCCTATTAACGTTCTAACTCCAACAACTTTGGATTCGAGCACTGGAGTTTGTGAGCTTTCTCTCAATGTTGTTGTTGCAGCTATGGACATACCTACATCTTTTGAGGCAGGAACCTTTTCTGTTCGGGCCACTTCTCAAGTTGCCCCCGGAGAAGGTATGCTTTTTCTTCCTTTTCTTATATTTTCAAATATTTACATATTCAGCTTTAACTCTCTGATTGCATCTCTCTTTTTCTTTTTAGCTACAATCATGCCGACCTCGAGTGGCTCTGAGGGTTCCAACTCTGTAGCCACAATCTCTGACAAGATCTCCTTGGAGAAGGTGTCGCCTCTTATGCTCATCTTCTTCAAAAATGTTATCTCTGTCATCGTGAATGCTTCCAAGGATCCTACTTAGTCGCCCTTCATGGACAACACTTTAGCTGTCCTTGAACATTCAGGAAGGCTTGCTCATATCAATGTTCATCCTTTGTATGATTCCTTACTACAATTATATAATTCCATAAACGATTTGGAATCAGCACAAAGTATAGTTATTCCTCTAAAAGTCTTGGATCGTCAACAAGAATTTATGTCTCTTAAGGAGAAAATTTCTCAAGCCGATGTCTTAATATCCAACTACAATGTAGAGGATCAGTCTCTTCATGACAGACTAAAAGCTTCTGATAAGAACAGAGTGGTTCTTGAGAACCATATTGCTTTCCTGCAAAAAGAGGTAGCTCTATTCGAAGTGAAGAAGCAAGAAGAAAAATCGAATATTTTTAAGATTAAGGAAGAAATCGAAGTCAATACTCGCACTGCTGAAATTGAGAGGACTGAGCAGATGAGAAATAAAGAAATGGCTGCCTCCATGGAGCAAGAACTAGCGGGTGTTCTTGATCAGGCCAGGATTATCCTTGAAGCCAAACAATCTCAAGCTACAGCACAAGTTTAATTGAGAGAGAATTTACAAAGATATGTAATAACGTTAGGCATGCCAGAGGAATTATAAAAACATCACCTTTTCTTGTAAATTTCTTTGTTTCTTTTGTCTTATAATATTTAGATGAGTTTCAATACTTTGTTCGAAACAGACATGTTTTCGGCAATGTTATCACCGATTTTGGATACAGTGAAGCTACCCTAGGTCGTGAACTCAGTGAGATTTATGCACAGGGTTGGCAACAGTAACGCTCTAGAGTTCACGGGGTGCGCAAGGCTACCTTAGTGTACCAAATCCAAGGCCGTCGGTCCATCAATGAGGGGTATTTTTATTTTAGAAACCCTGTCCTCATGAGTTACTACTGAAATCAGGCCAGGAATCTGGGGGGTTTTATGCATGGTTGGTCTATCTATGGACAATGGCCAAAGAGCGCACATTGCAGCTCACTTTTTCTTCGTCTGCAAGGTTGGATCCATTCATAGAAGGACATTTTCTCCTTCCTCGTGATGTTATCGGAAGCTGTACAGAAAGCATTGGTCTCACGTGTGACTAGTCGTTATGGACTTTTTTAACGCTTAGGGCTTTTAGTCATTGACTCCATTCGCTGCTCGCATGGGTGTGCATGTAGTGGCCTAACGGGCTTTTTAGGAGCCACTGGCTTCTCGCTGCTGCCGAATAATATATATATATATATATATATATATATATATATATATATATATATATATATATATAATATATATATATATATATATTGCCGATGATGGTAGGTCTTATGCATAGTTGGCCGTCTAGGCTTGGCTAGGCTACCTTAAACGATAAGCTGTCATCACTGTCATAAATTTTATGTGTGGTTGGCCTTATAGGCTTATCCCACTGTCATGAATGGTGAATTAATAATTGATACATCACCACTACTAATAATGTTCTGATAACATTTGTATTATGTTTAAAATTGTGTATTGGCTTGGCGATGATAACAATTTCGATAAGGCAAATTTTGAGGCTATTTCATCATTTCACTGATAATTGCCCCCTTTTGATATAAAAGCATTATTCTGATAATCTTATGGATTAAAACCACCCCCATCCTCAGGGACAATATTTTTTGATGAAGTGGGCATTAACCGGTATGCTGATACCTCGTCCGTCTTGATCTGTAATTTTGTACACCCCATTAGAGAATACTTCAGTTATGATGTATGGCCCATCCCATTTAGGGCCAAACTTGCCCCATGTTCTGTGGGTCACCACTATCAGTCTCTTTAACATCAACACCATGTCGCCTTTCTTGAAAGAGCGATGCTTGACTTTCTTGTCAAAGGCAGCAGAGATTCTTGCTTGATATAATTGCAATCATTGCTGAGTTGCTAGTCATTTTTCATCAAGCAAGTCGAATTCTTCCAGTCCTATTTTCGTATTTTCATCATCTGTAATTGACTGATGCAGTACTACTCTGAGTGATGCGACTTGTGTTTCAATCGGGATGACAGCTTTTACGCCATAAATCAACGAATACGGCATAGCTTTCGTTGCCGTCCGATGAGTAGTCCTGTAAGCCCACAGAGCCTCTCGCAACTTTTCATCCTAGTTACACTTATTTCTAGTCACTATCTTCTTCAATATTTTCACAATTGTCTTGTTAAATGCCTCTGCTAATCCATTGGTCGGTGGATAGTAAGGTGTTGAAAACGAGTGGTGAATACTGAATTTTTGACACAGCTTTTCCATGCCCCTATTCTTGAAAGGAGTACCATTATCAGTGATGATTTTCTTCGGGATATCGTGACTATATATTATCGCATGTCAGATGAAATTGACAACGTCCTTTTCTCTGACATTTCGCAATGCAATCGCTTCCGTCCATTTAGAGAAATAATATGTTACTGCCAATATATATTGCTTTCCTTTGGATGAAGGCAAATTTATAGGACCAATAACATCAAGTCCCTAGGCAGCAAAAGGCCAAGAAGCGACCATCTGATGAAGCTCTTTGGGGGGCATATGTATGGCATCCCCATGGATCTGACATTCGTGGCATTGCTTCGCATAATCTATGGCATCTTTGAACATAGTAGGCTAATAATATCCCATTCGATGCACTCGATGGAATAAATTTCGACCGGCTTGATGCGCTCCACATTCTCCGGAATGAGCTTCTCGCAACACTTGAATTGCTTGTTGTTCATCTAGACATCGTAGTAAAATTTCATTATAAGATCTTCTGTATAATATTTCATTACACAATGAATCTTTTCGATCTCTACTTGATTTACTGTTTCTTTGCAGAATCTTCTCGCTGGATATCATATTTGAGATAATCAACAAAAGGCTAGCGCCAATTAGGGCTAAAAGTCGGGCGGGTTCAACCCGACCGACCCAGGACCAATCCAATGTTGGGTTGGGCTCGGGCAGGATATGTCGAGTTCGGTCTCGGGCTTGGGTGGTAGAAACATCAACCTGACAAAATTTTGGTTGGGCTCGGGTTGAAGTCTCGGGTTACTCAACCCAACCCGAACCCAATAATTATAATATAAATATATAATAAATCAACCGCATCCATTTCCGATGAAGGATTTCTCTCTCCCATGCCGCGCCGGATTTTTCTCTCTTATGCGCCTAATTTTTCTCTCCCAGAGTGCATGGGATGCGGATTCGCATGGATAACATTCGAAAGCCTTTCGCATAAATATCCTGTGCAAGGATGTAATGTGGGGTCCACCGTGATGTATTTGAGAAATCCAACCCGTCCACTCATTTTTCTAGCTCATTTTAGGACATTGAACCAAAAATGAGGAGGATCCAAAACTCAACTAGGCCATACAAGATGAAACAGTGGGAAAAGGAATTCCTACCGTTGAAACCTTTCTAGGCTCTGCCTTGATGTTTATATGCCATCCAAACCGTTTATAACGTCATTTTTACTAGATCTTATAAGGTCATTTTTACTAGGATCAGTAAAAACACTAAAAACTTAGAGTTACAAAACTTTTATAGCCATATAAATATTTCAACGATGGTCACTAATCTCCACTGTTTCCTCTCGTGTGGCCCATTTGAGTTTTGAATCCATCTTAATTTTGGTCACATGTCCTAAAATAAACTTGAAAAATGAATGTACGGGTTTGATTTCTAATAAACATGACAGTGGGCCCCACCCAGAATCCTTGCACATAACTTCCTGCAGAAGTCTTTCATCGAGAATTCCGCATCCGTTTGCATGCTCAGCGGCAGTGGAAACAGATGGGCTAGTCCTAATGGCCATGGTTGATGCTCTATGGACTCCAACATGATGTATGTGTCTCATCCATGCCATCCATCCATTTTTCCAGATGATTTTATGGCATCAACCCAAAATTGAGGCAGATCAAAATCTCAAGTGGACCACACCATGGGAAAATAGTAGTGATTAAAGATCTACCATTAAAAACCTCCTGGGGTCCACTATAATTTTTATTTGACATCAAACCTGTAGATTAGGTCACACAGATCAGGATGAAGGCAAAAAACAAATATCGGCTTGATCCAAAACTTTTGTAGCCCCAAGAAAATATTAAGATTTAATGGTGGGAGTTCAATCAACATTGTGTGGCCCCATATGAAATTTTGATCTACCTCATTTTTGGGCCGATATCATAAATTTATCCGAAAAAATGGATGGACGGCATGGATGAGACACATACATCATGTTGGGGTCCACAAAACACCAACCACTAGCTGTTGAGTTGCCGATCTGCTTCCCATTGCGTAACTTCTATCCTGATTACGTGATCCATCTCATGACTTTTAACTTGTGTAGTTCTTTGGCCCCACAATGATTTTTGTTTTACATCCATACCATCCATCAATTTTTATGGATCATTTTAGAGCATGACGCAAAAAATGAGGCATATTCAAAGCTCAAGTGGACCACACCATAAAAAACAATACAGATTGAACAAACTACCATTGAAACTCTCATAGGGCCAAGCTTGATGCTAATTTTCCATCTGACCTGTTCATAATATCACACACACCTGGAATAAGTTAAAATACAAATATCAAGTTGATCAGAGTCTTCTATGGCCCTAAAAAGTTTTCAATGGTAGTCATTTAATCCCTGTTGCTTTCTATGGTGTGGTCCACTTAAGCTTTGGATGTGTCTCATTTTGGGGTTCATGCTCAATAATGATATGTAAAACTTGATGGACAGTGTGGATGTAAAACCTAAATCACTGTGGGGCCCCAAGAAGTTTCACATGCTAAAAGTCATGGTGTGTAATAGGCAAACTATTCCGTAGAAAGAAATTCAGGCGTACGAGTGAGAGAGGGAGTCAAAGAGCTCATTTGCTCCAAAGAATGATCGTGAAAAAGAGCATCTCACAAGGTATGTAACTATGTATCATCATCAATCTATTACTCTCTCTCTCTCTCTCTCTCTCTCTCTCTCTGCATCATACAAAGGTTGGTTTGATTTTTTTCTTTTTTTTTTTTTTTTTTCCCCTGTATTTGAAATTATTTTGATATTTTTCACAGTCATGATCAACATATGCGCTCAACACATGTAAAGATTTACTTTTTTAGGTAATCATATCATGAAATATAAAATGCACATGATTAGTAATATTGATGACTTATTTTCAACATGTCTCTTATGTGAGCCATCCACTATTTGATTCTAAAAGTAATCATATATGTACAACTTGGATCTTCTATTTTTTGGAGGTATGTTCTTGTCTTTATAGTTTCTACTGTGTTTTCTTTCTTACTTATGATATTATTTGAAAATTGATATCTTGTTGATATTTGAGAATACTCGAAATTTGATATGCTTGAGTGTTAAATGAGTAGTTGTCTTATATTTGAGCTTGTTTGTTTAGAAAAGATAAAGTTCTTTGTGATAAATAACTATATATATAATTAATAAAATCATGTATAAAAAAAAGGCATGTATTGAAATATAGTAGACTAATGTAATAACAAAAATATTACCATGTATCAACCCGACCAACCCGACTGAGCCTGCTTGGGTTGGGCTTTGGTTGAGAATTTCTAACCCGAAGTTGGGTTGGGTTGGGTTAGGGTTGAGGTATAGTAACCTTGGGTTGGGCTAGGGTTGAGCACCAACCCGACCCAACCTGCCCGACTTTCAGCCCTAGCGCCAATCATCCGTTGTCACCTCCAGACATGATATAGGGAGTGCCTCAACGACTTCATTAATAATTTCTGATGAGGGCAAGAATCTTCTTTCTTCTATTGTCACCTGAAGGGGACTCCGATTTGAACAGGATAAAGCTGCCGCCAGGCTAGCTAAAGCATCTGCCCCTACATTCTCACATCGCGGTACATGCTTGATTTCGACATGATTGAATTGCTCTAGCAATTGCTGTGCTCTTCGACAGTACGACAGAAGCTCTTGCTTTCTTATTTCAAACTCGATTGTTAGTTGATTTATGATCAACTTAGAATCCCCAAAAATCTGCAGCGTTTTTACTTTTATTTCCTGAGTTATCTCCATCTCGATGATAAGGGCTTCATACTCAGCTTCATTATTTGTGCATGCGGTACTTAATGTGAAAGAATAAGGCAATAAGTTGCCTTGAGGGGTAATAAATATCACTCAAGCACCTGCTCCTGTCGTTCGAGAAGCGCCATCAAAATACATCTGACATGGGTTTGGCGATTCAATCATCATAACTTGTTCATCAGGAAAGTCATCAGTAACAATTTCACTGTCTATCATGGGATGAGTTGTCAAGAAATCTGTAACTGCTTGCCCCTTAACTGCTTTCGTCGGCTCGTAAGTGATCATATATTCTGAAAGCAACAACATCCATTTCGCCAATCTTCCTGATAACATTGGCCTTGTCATTAGGAACTTTATGGGATCTACTAGTGAGATCAAGATTATATCGTGGGAGAGGCAATAATGTCTCAGTTTTTGTACTGCAAATATCAATGCCAGGCATACTTTCTCGATTGGAGATTAATTGCATTCTACGCCTATTAGAGTTCGACTTAAATAATAAAGCACTATTTCTTTCCCATGTTCATTCACCTGTGCTAATAAGGCCCCCAATGAATTTTCCGCTACAGATATGTACAAAATAAGCGGTTTACCCTTCACAGGAGCTGCTAATACTGGAGGCTGCTTTAGCAATTCTTTTATCGAATCGAACGCATTTTGACAGGACTTGTCCCATACAAACTCTATTCATTTTTTCATTAAATGGGAAAACGGCTGACACCTCCCTGGAAAGTTTAAAATAAAATGGCGAATGTACGCCAATTTCCCTTGCAGGCTTTTCAATTCTTTCAACGTTTTCGGGGGGCGGCATATCTTGGATGGTCTTGATTTTTCCTAGATCGATCTCAATCCCCCTGTGCCTAATCATGAAGATGAGGAATTTTCCTGACGATACTCCAAAGGCGCATTTAGCTGAATTCATCTTCAGCTGTTTCTTTCTAAGTCGGTGGAAGACTGAAGTTAGATGCTCGTGATGTTCTTCATGGTCATTTGATCTAATTACCAAATCGTCCATGTACCATTCAACATGTTTATACATCATGTCTTGAAAGATATTTTGCATTACCCTTTGATATGTTGCTTTGGCATTCTTGAGACCGAATTGCATAACTTTATAGCAATAAATTCCTAACGAAGTTCTGAATGCTGTTGCTTCTTCGTCTTTAGGAGCCATTCTTATTTAGTTATAACTGACGTAACCATCCATGAAGGACATGATAGCATATTTCATTGTACTATCGATTAGCAACTCGGTTATCGGCAACGAAAAATCATCTTTCGGACAAGCTTCATTTAGATCTCTGAAGTCAACGCACACCCTGCTCTGTTCATTCTTCTTCTTTACTGGGACAACATTCGATATCTATTTAGGATATTTAACCTCTTTGATGATTCTGACTTTTATTAGTTTATTTATTTCTTCTTCTATCAGGGGGATCAAGTCTGGTGACATCACCTTTGTGCTTGCTTAATTGGCCTCTTGTCTTTAGAAATGTTCAACCGGTGCATTGTTACTGATGGTTCTAAGCCTGACATTTCTGCATATGTCTAAGCGAAGACATCTTTATTCTCTTTCAAGAGTTTGACATACTGATCGACTTCTTGTTCAAGGAGACTAGGGCTTATGAATGTATTCTGTGGCTCTTCTTCCGTGCCTAAATTTATTTCTCGTAAACTGTCAATTGTCGGTTGCCCCTGTCTTCTATCTGCTTTGGTGTTGTCTGAGGATGTTTGATTATTTCAGAATTTGTTTCTTTTACCTGGTAAACCATAACCATATTCACTGAAGACTCTGCCCCCAATCCTTGAAATTTCTCCCATTTTTTCTGATTGACTCTGGATTTGAATTCCTTTCCCATAATTTAGGCCAGTCGGCTCTTCATAATAAAAACCCATGTTTTTTATGATTTTCTTATTAGTTGGACTATACTTCTTAAGATCTTCAGATGTCAATTTTCCATAACTTGTGTTATTATCGGCCCTTTCTTATGTCTTCACTTCCGAAGGGGCGTAAAATTTGACCGGCTCCAGGTATTTCGTGCTGGACTTGTGAAATCTCTTCGGAATAACCAGAAATGGCTTGTTCCTTTTAGTATATGGTAGGGGTACTGTGTAGTTTGACTGCAAGATTTCCAGGTGTTCAGGTGGTAATAATGTTAACAGCGACTGTCCCGGTTGTCTCCAATGCTTTGGTACGAAGTAAAATTTCTTTCTTACTTTCGTTGTCCCGGACGATTCTACCTTTATAGTTTCTTCTCTTATCACCTTCATGTGATCATTTCCTGGGGCTTTATTTTCATCATTCTCCTTTTCTTCCTTTCTGGCGAACCCATCATAATAACTGGCGTCGGCAAAGAAGGCTTCAGCTTCTATATACGGCCTTGCATCGGGTATTACTTTGTATTTCACCCCATCTTTGTAGTATTTGAAACACTGGTGTAAGTGGAAGGTATGATACCATATTGGTGCATCCATGGTCTTCCCAGAAGGAGGTTATATGTCGTTACTGCATTAATAACATGGCAAACAACATTTGTAGCTAACTCTCCTATTTCCAGTGTTACTGTAATCTTACCAAGCGCACACTGCCCATCTTGGTTAAAGCCCTGTATCATAATTCCACTAGGGCATGAATTAGAGCGGCGGTATCCCAATTCATTCAACATAGTCATTGGCAACAGATTCATTGCGGACCCATTATCCAGCATTATTCGCTTGACCTATTTACCATGGGCAGCCTAGTTAAGTCTTACACGGCCAACTATGTATAAGACCTATTGCTTTCGCCATTCGGGCAACAGTGAGAAACCAGTGGCCCTAAAAAGCCCATGAAGGCCATCATGTGCATACCCATGCGGGTAGCGGACAGAGCCAGTGATTAAAAGGCCGAAAAAGTCATAAAATGACCAGTCACGCATAAGACCAATGCCGTTTGTGAGCTCTCTGACAGCGTCATGGACGAGGACGAAAATACCCTCCCAGGAATGGGTCCGAACTTACAGACGAAGAAAACCCAGATCCCTGGTTTGATTTCGGTATTAACTCGTGAGGAAGGGCATAAACCTACTCATTGATGGACCAATGACCTTAGATTTGGTACCTAAGGTAGCCTGATAAAGCCCCGCGAACTCTAGAGAGTTACTATGGCCATTCCTGTGTGTAAATCCCACTCATGGCCGTGATTACTCTAACTACTCAAGAGCTTAAACTATGTAACTATCTAACTAAACTAAAATCTAGCGCCGCCTATCAAAGCATAAACCACATAGGGAAATCCCATACTAACAATCATAATATGTGGTGGTTAATAGTGCTTTAATAAAATATCATGCTAAGATAACTGCACAACAAATGAATATACTCAGAATGATGAAAGAAGTAGAATATCTTGAAATATCTCTGATAAAATTTTATAAGTTATTTATAAAATTTTGCATTTGGCTAAGTGAATTTCAAGTCAATGAGGGGTAACCCGTCCTCTACTCAATTATCCAAATCCTTAATATGGCGAGCTACTCTCAAGTGATCCATTTGACAAAACCCGTATGTTTGTAACTACTTCTTATAATCATACCTATTTCAATGACTTGCCCGATTTCAAGTCAAACAATTGATGACGACAACGACAATTGCTAATCTTGGTGATAATCATCGACGCTCGGTGAATTCGGTGATAATCATCGACGCTTGGCGATAATTATTGACGTTTCGTGAATCTGGCAATATTTATCGACGCTTGGTGATAATCAATGCTTGGTAGCAATCATCAATGCTTCGGCGGTAAAGTTTGCACTTTTATTCATTCTCATGAGAGGGAGTACATGACTTTGTCCTTTGCAGCTCTTTCGCTCATGAAGATAGAATATAAGGCCGTGCCTGTAAAGGCTATTTCATCATTTCATCTTTTCATCCGTGATTGCCCCCTTTTGATGTAGAAGAATTATCTTGATAATCTTCTAAATCAAAAGTTCTCCTACTATCAGGAGTAATATTTCTTGATGAAGCGAGCATTGACTGGTATACTGATGCCTCGCCCGTCTTGATCTGTTACTCTGTACGCTCCATTGGAGTAAACTTCAGTTATCACATATGGTCCGTCCCATTTAGGGTCAAACTTGCCCCCTATTCTTCGAGTGACTACTATCAGCTTTTTCAACATCAAAACCAAATTCCCTTTTCTGAAAGATCAATGTTTAACCTTTTTATCAAAGGCAGTAGAAACTCTAGCTTGATATAATTGTAAGCGTTGCTGAGCTGCCAGTCTTTTTTCATCAAGCAAATCCAATTCTTTCAACCGTATCTTTGCATTTTTGTCATCTGTAATTGATTAATACACCGCTACCCTTAGTGAAGTGACTTGTATCTCGATTGGCACAACAACTTTCACACCATAAACCATCGAATACGGAGTAGCGTGTGTCACTGTACGGTGCGTTGTTCTATAGGTCCATACAACTTCCTGTAGCTTTTCATCCCAATCACGCTTATTCCCGTTCACCGTTTTCTTCAGTATTTTCACAATTGTCTTATTGAACGCTTCAGCCAGCCCATTGGCCGGTGGATAATAGGGTGTTGAGAATGATTGGTGAATCTCGAACTTCTGACATAACTTCTCCACCCCCTTGTTCTTGAAAGGAGTGTCGTTATCTGTGATGTTTCTCTTTGGGATACCATGGCGATATATTATCGCATGCCGAATGAAATTAACATCTCTCTCTTTAACGCTTCGTAGTACAACCGCTTCTGTCCATTTGGAAAAATATTCCGTTGCTGCTAATATATACTGTTTTCCTCTAGACGACGACAGATTTATGAGGCCAATGACATCAAGTCCCCACGCTGTAAAGGGCCAGGAAGTGGCTGACTGATGAAGGTCTTTAGGAGGTACATGTATGATGTCTCCGTGGATTTGACACTCGTGACACCATTTCGCTTAGTTTATTGCATCTTTAAACATTGTCGGCCAATAATATCCCATCCGGTGCACTCGATGGAATAGATTCCTCCCGGCTTGATGCGCCCCGCATTCCCCAGAATATGCCTCGCGTAGCACTTGGCTTGCCTCTTCTTTGTTTAGGCATTACAACAATATTTCATTATAAGATCTTTTGTATAGTTCCTCATTACACAAAATGAATCTTTTTTACTTTCTGCTTAATTTGCGATTTCGCTTCTGGATCGTCTGGCAGGATATCGTATTTGAGATAGTCGATGAAAGGTTAACGCCAATCATCTATCGTCACTTCTAAGCATGATACGGGTAGGGCTTCCGTCGTTTCACCAATCACCTCTGCAGAAGGCAAGAATCTCCGTTCTTTAATTGTTACTTGTAGGGGGCTTCGATCTGGGCAAGACAGTACCGCTGCTAGACTGGCCAGAGCATCAGCTTTCGCATTCTCATTTCGTGGTATGTGCTCGATTTCAATGTTCAAAAACTTTCCAATAAATGCTATGCTCTTCGACAGTACGGTAGGAGTTCTGGTTTCCTTGTTTCAAATTCAGTCACCACCTGATTTATGACCAGCTTAGAATCCCCATAAATTTGTAGATCTTTTATTCTCAGTTCGTTGGTTATCTTCATTCCGATGATAAGGGCATTATATTTAGCTTCGTTATTCATACACGCCATACCTAACGTGAAAGAATAAGGCAACAAATCGCCTTGTGGGGTAATGAATATTACTTCGGCACCTGCCCCCGTCACCCGAGCCGCCCCATCAAAGAGCATTTACCACGCTTCAGGCAATTCTGTCGTCATGACTTGTTCATCTGGGAATTCATTGACAATAGCTTCACAACCTGTCACCGGATGAGCCGCTAGAAAATCTGCCACTGCTTGTCCTTTTACTGCTTTCGCTGGTTCGTACGTGATTGCATACTCTGAAGTAACATCCACTTTGCCAACCTTCCTGACAACATCGGCCTTGACATTAAAAACTTAATAGGATCTGCTCGAGATATCAGAGTTATGTCGTGGGACAAACAATAATGTCTTAATTTCTGAACTGCCAACACCAACGCTAGGCATATCTTCTCGATAGGCGTATAGTTGCATTCTACACCAATTAATGTTCAACTTAAATAATAAAGTGCTGCTTCTTTCCCATTTTCATTCACTTGTGCTAGCAGGGCTCCTAGTGAATTCTCAACTGCTGATATATGTAAAATGAGGGGCATTCCTTTCACAGGGGTTGTTAATATCGAAGGCTGTTTCAATAATTCTTTTATCAAATCGAAGGCATTCTGGCAGGATTTATCCCATATGAATTCTGTTCCTTTCTTCATCAGATGAGAAAACGGCTGACATCTTCCTGCTAAGTTCGAGATAAAGCGGCGGATATATGCTAACTTGCCCTGCAAGCTTTTCAGTTCTTTCAACATTTTCGGGGGAGGCATATCTTGAATGGCTTTAACTTTCTCTAGATCTATTTCAATACCCCTGTGTCTCACCACGAAACCAAGGAATTTTCCTGATGATACTCCAAACGCACATTTGGCTAGGTTCATCTTCAACTTTTTCTTTCTGATTAGGTGAAAGACCAACACTAGATGTTCTCGATGTTCTTCATGATGATTCGATCTGACCACTAGGTCGTCCACATAACATTCAACGTGCTTGTGCATCATGTCTTAAAATATATTCTGCATTTCCCTTTGATACGTTGCTCCAGCATTCTTGAGACCGAACGACATAACCTTATAACAATATATCCCCAACGGAGTTCTGAAAGTCATCGCCTCCTCATCTTCAGGCGCCATTCATACTTGATTGTAGCCGGCGTAGCCATCCATAAAGGACATGATAGCGTATTGTGTGATACTGTCAATTAACATTTCTGTTAATGGTAGTGAGAAATCATCTTTTGGACATGCTTCATTCAAATCTCTGAAGTCGACGCAAACCCTAATATGCCCATTCTTTTTCTTTATTGGAACTATATTTGATATTCACTTGGGATATTTAACTTCTCTAATGAATCTCACCTTTATCAGTTTGGTTATTTCTTCTTCTATCTTGGGAACCAGATCTGGGTGAAACTGTCTTTGTGTTTGCTTGATGGGTTTTTTGTCTTTAGAGATATTTAACTGATGCATCTCTACTGTCGGCCCTAAACCTAGCATTTCCGCATATATCCAAGCAAAGAAATCTTTATTTTCCTTTAAGAGACTAATGTAACAATCAGCTTCTTCATCTGATAAACTAGTACTTATGAAAGTATTCCGCGGTTCTTCCTCTATTCCCAAATTTATCTCTTTCAAGCTGTCGATCGTCGGTTGCCCCCCATCCTCCATTTCCTTTGGAGCTGTCTCTGACTTGCTGATTATATCAAGGTCCATTTCTACTATTTGATCGGCCGTTACCATATTCACAGAAGATTTTGCCCCCAGTCCTTAGAATTTTTCTCGCTTCTTTTGATTGGCACCGACCGGAATCTGAATTCCTTTTCCATAATTTAAACCAACGGGTTCTTCATGGTCAAAGCCCATTTTCTTCATATTTTTTTGACTAACCAAACTATATCTTTCCAGTTCTTTGGGCACTAGACTTCCATTTCTCACCCCACTGCTGACTGTTTCATCTTATTTTATTTCTGATGGAGCATAGAATTCGATCGGTTCTGGATATTTTGCGCTGGGTTTAACACAAAACCTTTTCGGAATGAGGGGAAACGGTCTACTCCTCTCAGCATATGGAAGTGGTACTGTATAATTTGATTGCAGAATCTTCAACTGTTCAGGCGATAGCAACATTAACGGCGGCTGCCCTAGCTGTCACAGATGTTTCGGGACAAAATAGAATTTCTTCTTTGCTTTCTCTGTTACAGGCAACTTCCTTCTTTTTTCCTTCACTATTTCCATGCAAGCATTTTCCTGGTTTTTATTCTCATTGTTCTCTTTCTCTTCCTTGCTGGCAAATGCGTCGTAATAACTCGAGTCTACGAAGAAAGCTTCAACTTATGTATATGGTCTCTCATCGGCTAACACTTTATGCTGCACCCCATCTTTGTAGTATTTGAAACACTGGTGCAGGGTAGAAGGTATGATTCCATACTGATGCATCCACGGTCTTCCCAGAAGGAGATTATATGTAGTCACTGCATTTATAACATGGCAGACAACATGCATAGTTAGCTCTCCTATCTCCAGTGTTATCGCGATCTTCCCAAGCGCACGCTGTCCGTCTTGATTAAAGCCCTATATCATCATTCCACTAGGGCGTAGGTTTGAGCATTGATAATCCAATTTACTCAGCATTGTTAATGACAACAGGTTTACAACAGACCCATTATCGAGCATTATCCGTTTTACCTGCTTATCGCGAACATGACCCATTATCATCAATGGTCTATTATGTTCCTCATCACGGGCTAAGTCTTCATCTGAGAAGGAGATAAGCGGAAGACAATCTTCTTGTTTCTCGCTTTCAAATTCAGTCAGGAACGCTTCCCTTATATTTTCATCAGATAATGCCTTAATTAGGCTTTGTCAGGAGTTTTCTGACAACTTCAGAGCGTCATAAACGCTCAATCGGGCCGGAATGCCTTTCAAGTGACTTATAATGTCATAAGTCACTTTTCTTGTCTCCTTTCCCATTTCCTTTTTACCACTGTTATTGTTGCTGGCATGACTCTTGGCTGCTTCTGCTTTTGCTTTTCCATTTTTCAACTCGATGGGCTAGCCATCTTTTTCCCTGATCGCAAGGTAGTTACGACAGCTTTCCTTGTTGTTTTCTGATCACTCACCTTTGTCTTCCCTTGATGGTCTTCTCATAAGGTGAGCTCACGTAGCCCATGTCGGATTAATCGTATTCTGGGCTAGAGCAATGGACCTATTTGAAGTGGCTCATTTTGTACCAGAGAAACCCATGTATGAACAAAGATTGATTTTACTTCCCCATCTAGCTACTCTAGGTTAGGGGGGTAGGCCCGGTTGGGGAAGTTGTAGACACCTTTCCATACTTTGTATCTGGAGTACTTCACTTAATTTCCTCTGCAGTTACATTTGCTGTCGCTCTTCTGTCCCTTTCTTTCTCTTTCCCAACTATTATTTCGCCCATGTTTACCATCCTTTGTATAATACACTTCAGTGTATAATAATTTTCTATTGGATGCCCTACTAGGCGGTGATAATGACAGAAATCTCTTTTCTTTGTTTTAGATGCCTCCTCAGACGTTTTGATAGTGGTAATTCAATTGTTCCAGCTTTTGGCAACTAATTCATCATGGGGAGTACGTCCTCTTTTTCAAACGCGAAACCCTCATGAGAATTCAACGATCGGGGTCTCTTATCGTAAAACCTCCCTCTGGGGCGACTCAGCTCTTCTCTCCTTTTCACCCTTTTGCCTTTCACTTCTCTTAATTCCTGGTTCCTTTTTTCGTGATCGACCACATTTGTGATCAACTTCTGAGGTCCTCTTCTGACCATTTCATAATTGAACGCCGGCATCTTTCAAGTCATTAATTCTAGAGCATGCGCTTTTGTAGCCAAGTCGCGGAAGGTCCTAATGTCTGCGCTGGTGAGACCAAATGCTATTTCGGTTTCCATGAAGTTCAAGCACATTTTCACTTGTTCTTTCTCTTCCGGTAATTGCCTATAAGAAGCCCCCAAGGTCTTCCATCTGTCTATAAAATTTTTCACTGACTCTCCTTCTCTCTGTCGTACTGAAGCTAGTTCTGTGATACTAACATCACGTTCTGATGAGAAGAAATTTGACATGAACGCGTCTTGCATCTCCTCCCATGTTCTTATAGACCGAGGCGTTAGGCTAGTGTACCACCTGAACACTTTGTTCGTTACAGAAGACCCAAATAATCGGAGACAGTATTGGGGTACTGTGGAGAAATTCCTCATACTGGTGATGAAGTGCATCAGGTGTTCTTCTAGCGATCCATCCCCGTTGAACTTTTTAAAGTCCGGATGTTTAAAATTATTCGGGAAGGGGATATCCTCTACTTCTATCGGGTATGACGTCTGATATCTGAATCTTCCTGTGCCCTCACGTTCTCTTTCTGATCTAACCGCTTCTTCAATGACCTATTGATACTTCTTCCTGTGTCACTATTCTTATCATGGGAACAGATCCATGCGACCCGCTCCTCGGTATTTGCGACCCTTCGGGGTGTTGTTCTCTTTCATTCACATCTTCAGTCACTAGGGGTGCTACCATTCGGGCAACATTGTGTGCGAGGGTTACTAAGGCTTCTCTGAGATTCCTGCATTCTTCCATCAGTGCCCTCTGTGCTTCCGCCATTTCATTTACACGATCCTACATGGTTAGCGTATTTTCCTGATTTGTTCCAGTCATGTGTACTGCGGCTTCTCCATTCTTTGATTAAGCTATGACCGGAGCGGGATAAGAATACATTGATGTAATAGGGCTCACGAAAAGAGGGGAGGATGGGGTTTCATTCGACTTCACTGTGCTTTTGTTGCCATTGATCGGTCGAGGTGAAATAGACGTCGGTGAACCTACCAGCAGTGCTTTGCCCTTTTGTTCTTTCGTCCATCTGGCTCTTGGGGTCGTTAAAGCTGGGAAGTCATGCGATGTCAGCTGCGGAACTGTTCGCTTGGGGTATAGCGCAGGAGAGGGGAGTTTAGGAATTTTTCTGACGACATTTCGTGTTATCGGCCCCCTAACTCTTCTCAGCGGCGGGTTTGTTCTTGTTGCAGTTACATTCTGGGCCCTTATCCTTCTGCGAGTGACGATGATCCATTCATCTCTTTCTCCTTGTGCCACTGGTGAAGCAGTCACGACCGTAACAGCTGCCCGTGATTCTGATTATTTGTTTGTTATGTCTTTACCCTTACTAAATCTAGCTCGTTAATCAGCATACACTATAACGAATCCTGTCGTGGTGAAGTAAAAAACTGTGTTTCCTTGAACTACTGCCATTGATTGGTTAGTTGGAATATTCTTCTTCTCCTGTCGTTCATATGCACGAAGTGAAGGAAAATTAGTATTTATATTAAATCGTATTCTATTTTGGGGATGAAAGGTAGGATGTTCCCGTTGAGAGTCACCATTTTGGTGCCTTGAAGATGCCAAATAGTTATGATTATCTTCCTTGTGATTCTTAGGTTAATATTCAAATGAATATGATATCCCTAGCAGAGTCACCATTTTGTTTCGAACAAGAAACAAATGCATTTCGTTTGGGAAATTTCATTCATTGAATTGATTACCAGGAACAAACAAGAAGGATAATCACTTTATTTATATATTCTAAGTTCTTTTACATCCTTTTCGCGTTTATACTAGAAAATGAAATTGTAAAACGCTTATGAAATGTGGTTTGATAAGAAGCCTATTGTCAAGTACTTTTGAGTTTTCGGCAGCAATTGCTACATCTTACGTGACCAAGAAAATCTTGGTAAATTAGACACCAAAAGTGATGAAGGGATATTTTTAGGGTGCTCTGAATAGTAGAGCGTATCGGGTTCTTAACAAGAGGACCGGTGTAATTCAAGAGTCCATTAATGTGGTTATAGATGATCACTTGAATACACCTGTCTCAAGTTCAGAAAATGATGAAGTCCTTTTATTTGATAAACCAGACTCTTCATTAAGTTAAAATAATACTAAACTGCGAATAGTTAAAGATCATTCATCTGATAAATCCTTGGAAACCCTCTCATTGGTGTGCGCACTCGTAAACAACTTGAAGATATGTGCAACTACATGTCTTTACATCTCAGATAGAACTAGCTAACGTAAAAGAAGCTCTTACTGACGAAAACTGGATTGTTGCAATGCAAGAAGAGCTAAATCAATTTGTTAGAAATGATGTTTGGTACTTAGTTCCAAGACCAAAAGATAAACACATTATCGAAAAAAATTGGATTTTTAAAAATAAGTCTGATGAACTTGGTAATATTATTAGAAATAAGGCTAGGCTGGTTGTACAAGGGTACACTCAAATTGAAAGCATTGATTATGATGTGACCTTTGCCCTAGTAGCTCGTCTTGAATCAATCAGACTATTTATATCCATTGAGTGCTTTAAAAAATTTAAAATATACCAAATGGATGTAAAGAGTGCGTTTTTAAACGGCGATTTGCATGAAGAAGTGTACGTTGAACAACCAAAGAGTTTTGAAGACCCTAAGCATGCTAATCATGTCTATCGCCTAAAAAAGGCACTCTATGGTTTGAAACAAGCTCCCAAGGCATGGTACGAAAAGTTGACTAAGTTTCTACTAAGTCATAACTTTATAATGGGAAGTGTTGATAAGACATTGTTTGTAAAGAAACATAATGATCACATTCTTATAGTGCAAATCTATGTTGATGACATTATCTATGGATCTACCTGTGCTAACATGACTGTTGAGTTTACAGAGCTTATGAAATCTAAATTTGAAATGAGCATGGTTGGAGCACTAAACTATTTCCTAGGGTTTCAAGTCAAATAGCTCCCTGATGGATTCTTTATCTCTCAAATCAAATATGCTCTGAACTTAGTTAAAAAGTTCGGATTTGAGAGTGGGAAAAATTTTGATACTCCAACGAGTACTACTCTAAAACTCTCTAAGGATTCAACAAGTAAGAGTGTGGATCCTAAGTTGTATCGCAGTATGATAGGTAGTTTTCTTTATTTAACTGCGAGCCGACCTGATATTTCTTTTAGCGTAGGAATTTATGCTAGATATCAATCTGACCCTAACGAGTCACATCTGATTGATGTTAAGCGCATTTTACGATATGTTGTTAGTTCAGCTAATCTTGGTCTCTGGTATCCACATGATACTGGTGTGCAATTAGCTGGTTACACAGATGCTGATTGGGCTGGTAACATTGACGGTCATAAATCGAACAACGGTGGTTGTTTTCTATGTTGGGAACTGTTTGGTTTCTTGGCTAATTAAGAAACAGAGTTCTGTATCACTCTGTACAGCTGAGGCTGAATATATTGCTGCTCGTAATGCTTGCACTCAGCTTGTGTGGATGAAGAGAATGCTAAGCGATTACAGAATTGCGCAAGAATCCATGGTTTTATACTGTGACAATTCAAGCGCAATTAATATTTCTAAAACTCCAATTCAGCATTCACGAACCAAGCATATTGACATTAGGTATCATTATATTCGTGAACTGGTAGAAGACAAGATAATTTCATTGGAATATATTCTGATCGAGAATCAACTTGCAGACATACTCAAAAAATCGCTCGACAAAAATAGGTTTGTAAAATTGAAATTTGATCTTGGTATGTGCAATATGAACTGACGATTTGTGCCTTTATGTATCATAATGTATATATTTATTATCTTAAAATTTTTTAAAAATTCAAATAGATAAAAAATTACAAATTTTCAGTGCTACACGACCGGTCGAGTACAAACTCGACCAATCGTGGTTCGACTGGTCGAGTATGTACACGACCAGTCGTGGAACTTGGGTTTTGCTTTTTATTTAGGGAACAATACCTTTTTCTTCACTTGGTTCTTCTTCTCCAACAAGCCTTACCACAACTGGTCGAACCTATCTTTGATTCCTCTTTGGTTAGTACTTCATTTTCCATTTCCTTATAGATTTGAGTTATTTGATCTTCCATTTCCTTGTTTATGTTGTTTATTTCAAGGTTTATGGTTGTTTGTTGGGTTTTTTATCTAAAAATCTGATTTACTTGAAACCCTTCTTGGCTCTTTTGCAATCCTTATATTTCTTGATTTCTTTGTTGCAATGGAGAGTAGAAACAGGAAGAAAGGATCTCGTGGTCTCTCTTCTTCTCATTCTGCTCCTATCTTGGTGCGGCATCTTCGATCACCTGAGGAAGATCCTGAGTATATGCAGGATATTCGCTTATGCAGCGTGATAGTTGAATGGATAGTTAACATTGATCATTTGGCACCTTTTGGTATCCTTCCACTCCTTCAATCTATAAGATGGGATAACATTTTACATTAGGGCAGTCCGGCATTCCGCTCTAGTGCGTAAGCCATGTATGCTTGTATTACTGACTTCTCTACTGAGAATCTTACATTTACTATTTCTATTAGAGAAGGTCCACTTGATGTGGACCGTCACCTCATTTTTAGATTAATGAATCTTCCAGTTAATGATGACGGTATTCCCATTAATACTCTTGTAGAAAACCGTCTGAATCAGAGAAGCGAATTCTCACTAGAGTTTTATGTAATATGGATGCAGAATGGAGTACTGGGAATGCGCTCGCTTCCAAGTTTATGTTACCCAAATACAGAGTTCTTCATCGGATTTTCATTTCAAATGTCTACCCTAGATCTGGTAATAAAACTGAACTTACTACATTCATGGTTCGTATTCTTCATTCTATTATTACTGGAGTCTCTGTCTGTCTCCCTTCACTTATCTGTTATATTATGATTCAGTTCCATCTCCATCCAGGTCACAGTGATATACCCTTCGCTTATCTTATGACTATTTTGGCCACCCATAGTCTAGTGGTTAAACCTGTTGGAGAAGCTCCTATTCACCATCTACCCTTCAACAACTCTAACATTAACAAGATGAATTTGAAGTTGGCCTCAGGCCAAGTTGATGTGGGTGTTGAAGGAGCAGCTGAAGCAAATGAAGAAGAAGATGATTTGCCTCCAGATGATGTCAATATGGATGACATCTTTGATGAGACTGAATCTGACTTTACAACGGATCCTGATTTTCAACCGTTTGATTTTGATGAACGTTTGCATTCTCTTGAGGAAAAGGTAGAAGGTTTATATGTGTCCCAAGTATCTCAATTTAGATACATGTGCAAATATCTGAGGTGCATTAACAAGGGACTACATTAAATTGATCCTTCCATATCTACTCCTTCCTCTGGTTCTGATTAGTTTATCTACTTAAACATGTTTGAATGGTTTATGTTATTTGAACTCACTTCTTTCTATCATTACTCATTACTCTTTTGTCTCCATCTTCATTTCTAGGTTCTTTCCTTTGTTATATTGTGACAAAAAGGGGGAGAATTTGTGTTGATATGCCTATTTCATAATGATATTAGATTCTATAGAGTTAAAACTGTAGACATGTGGACATGTGGAGAAGTGTGGTTAGGTGATTTTTAATGGTGACTTTTAATCTCCTCTTGGTTTCTATGGAGTAATATATTGAGGGGGAGTATTGGTTTGACCAGGTTGTAACTGGTGCATGATTCTTTGACCAGGTTGTAACTGGTGCATGATTCTTTGTTGTGTATACATGATTCTTTACTATGTGTATTATGCATCATATTACTTATTTGGTTTTGTCACAAATTTGACAAAGGGGGAGACTGTAAATGCTATCTTAGATTTGTTAAATTTTGTAGTGCCAAAATCTCTTGGAATCTGTATCTTGTGTAGCTCAACTTTATATCATCCTTGCCTGCATTCAAGAAGTTCAAATTCAAGTTCAAGCATCTCAAATTCAAGTTCTAGAAGTTCAAGTACAAGAATAAGAGATTCAAATACAACATCAAGTACTACTTCAAGTTTTCAAGCTTCAACTATGTCAAGACAGTGTGTATTACTTAAGAATACATGCTCAACTTCAAAGTACTTCAAGATGACAAGCTTCAAAGTACTTCAAGATGACAAGCTTCAAAGTACTTTAAGATAAACTATCAATCTTCATCGATAAGGTATGAATGACCCTAGATTGACCATAGGTTAGGTCATATTGATTGCATACTTAAATTGGGTCACTATATAATTTTATAGGCTTTTACTCGACTAGTCTATGCCTATGTTCGACTAGTCCAAGTACTGGCTCGACCAGTCCAAGAATTCCCTCGACCAGTCCAAGGTTTGTTACTAATTTTCAGAATTTTCTGTTGGACCCTTGACCAGTCCTGGAGACTGCTCGACCAGTCGATCAGGCTCGACTCAAAGTCCAACAACCATTCTTGGTCCCACTCGATCAGTTGAGTAGGCCACTCGACCAGTCAAGCAACGGTCTTATCTTATTGCGCCCGAAATATTTGAAATTTTGTTGGTCCTTCGACCAGTCGAGCTGACCTTTGGGCCTGTCGAGTGAACAGTATTTGTGCCTATAAATTGAGTACGAATTTCAGAGTTTGGTAAGTCATTTAAGCAAGATCAAGACACCACTCTGAGAGATAAGTTTGTGATATTCTTAAGCTATATTATGTTTATTTAATATTCTCTTTAATTTAACTTTTTCCATTTGATTTTGAATTCTCTATTCCAATCTTAATTGAAGAAGGGATTTAAGTTTTCCCCTTTCTTGAGATCAAAATCAAATCAAGCTAGCCCGAGGTGATTTAATCTAAAAATCATTTAGAACTTAGAACCCTTTCATAAGTGAGTGTGGACATTGAACATCTACTCCAAATTGGTTCTACCGGGCTTCATCAAAGGAGAATATCCATATAAGTATATTTACATTTTTGTAAATCTCTTTTTGGTTTTTGAGGTTGTGCCAGAAAAATCTCTCTTTCCTTTTTGGTTTGTCTGAGGTGTTCTAGAAAATCTTAGAGTGTAGGGTTTTCGAATTGTGTAAGCCTACTTGAAAGACACAATTGTGAAGGTTTTAGGTGAACCTTGAAAAACCTATTTTATAGTGAACGCCAATATCCCGTGGGTGAGGATATTGAGAGTGGAGTAGTTGTGTGGTTGTTTTTTTAACAGTCGGTGTACACATAAACGAACCACTATAATTTCTGGTGTTGTGGTGGATGGTTGATTGTGGCTTTGTGTGAATGTTGTAATTTCTCTTTAAGCCTTTGTGGAGAATTATTGTAATTTATTTTTTGCACATGTGGTGAATGTTGTAATAGTAGTAGAAATTTATTTCTGTTTTATTTTTTATTCCTCTGTATTTGTTTGGGATTTTGATACACAGACCGTTCTAGAAATCAGGTTGTCCTACCATAAGCCATTGGTTTTTGGTGAAGGTTGTCCTTAGAACAACATCTGTATCAACCTCTCAATATTTGTACATATGAGGTTGCTATTCATTTCTGCTATTTAAATTGATAAGCATTATCTTTATTTATTTCTTTCTTATTCCACAATTAAAATTTTAATTTGGCATAGTCCTATTCACCCCCCCCCCCCCCCTAGGACTCTTAGCTTGGCCTTTTCACCTTGAGATCAAAGCATTCAACTATGTTGTGGCCATGGTCCCAATAGAAGTGACAATATTTCTTCCTATCACTTTTTCTGGGTTGGTCCTCATTTTATTTAGCCACCTCAAGATCCCATTTTCTTTAACCTCTATGAGCACCTGTTCTAGCTTGGTGTTCAGTGGAGTGTACTAGCAAAATTGGCTTTCTGGGACTCGATTGGCTCTGGGAGCACTGATCAGATCGTCATCCTTCTCCTTTTTGAAATCATGCTAGATCCCTCCTTGTTTCCCAGCCTCTTCTTGTCTCTTACCGAGTTGGCCTCACCATAGGCATCTCTATGGGCGCTAAATAACTCCTCGATGTTAAAATATTTCTGAGCTCGGTTAAGGAGGTCGGTGAGAGTTATCAGGGAGGTTTTCCAAGCGAAAAGAGGAACTTTCCTCACTTGAGCCCAACCATCATTGCTGTGATGGGCACTTAGTCAGAGTAGCCATCTACATATACATCCTCGACATTAAACTAGGCGATATAATCTTTTAGTAGCTCATTCTCCTTCTGGGTTACTATGAGGATGTGGGTTGATGGTTTCCTTATATCCTTACCTCCAATAAATTGGGTAGGAAAAGCCCTTCTGAGTCGAGTGAACGAGCCAACGGATTTTGGTTTCAGGTGTCTATACCACTTTTAAGCTGCCCCGGTCAGCGTCATGGAGAATGCCCTACATGATGTGAATGATTCTAGGTCTGGAAGCGCGGTGAAATTTCATCCATGCTCTGAATGATTCCAGGTGCTCGGCAAGGGCGATATTTGAGGCATCCGAAACCTAAGTGACAACTAGGCTTGCATAATGTCATCTGCGAATGGTGGTTTGGTCTGTTCGAGGAGGGCATCAATAGAAGTTGGGGCTTTTGCTCGGTAAGCCTGTTGTATATTGCTAAGCTAGTCCCGAATCTCTTTAATTTCTGCCTCTACGGACTTCATTTTCCGACATAATCTCCGGAGCCTTTCCCCGAGCTTGTCGCCTTTGGTCCAGAGTATGATGCAAGTTTGACTCTATAAGCTCGGTGACTTCTAAGGCCTGCATTGGGGTGAGAATGCTCCCCCCAAGTCAGAATTTCCCCTAGTGCAGCTCAAGATGTGATTGTATCGGGCGGGACTACTGAGCACTGCCTCCGCCTCTTCCTATTAATTGGATGGGGATCTGTGTTGCCTCTTCAACAGTGGCATTTTGCACTCTACATTACTGGTCAAGGCACTCACCGATTCTCAAGGGAGACAAGACGACTACCTCAGTTTTAAGACTTTTGCACCACTGCTTGTGATGGCGATTAAGACTGGTGCAGTGACCGCGAGGCCTGAGCCTCATCAGACTAAGCATAGTGGGTGGATTCAGGTGCTTTTCTCTAGACCATCAGGGGAAGAGCAGGTGGTGGCTCAAGTTGGAGATTGTGAGAACTTGTCTTTGCTATCGTTCCCACATATAGCTCCAATCTGTTGTCACTGGTTTGTGGGCCAAAAGATCTAATTGGTTGTAGAGGTTGTAAGTGTTATAGTTTGATTCCTCTTTGGTTGTTAAATTTTGTATGTTAAAACCTCTGTATGTGTCTTGTGTTTATATCTTGATAAATTTGTTCGAGACACCATGTCAAGAAGATGAATTCCTCAAGCTAGTTCAAGCTACAATATAGAAGATATTAAAGAAGAGTTCAAGCTCAAGCTTAAGTTCACATGTAAGAACTCAAGCTCAAGTTCACGTGTATTCAAGGTCAAGACTCAAGCATAGTTTGGGACTCAAGTGCAACTCAAAATGACATTGATTTCAAAGCTTGTGAAGTAGTCAAGCTGTATCAAGAAGAACTCAAGCTTCTCAATGATCAAAGTCTAAGCAAATGAAGTTTTCAATGTCTATACTTCATGTCCCAGGTATGATAAACCTTAGATTGACCTTAGGGTAGGTCACTTTGGCTACATAATTCATTTTAATATTAATACATGAATTTGGTCTATTCTAAGACAAGTCCTAGACCTTGTTCGACCAGTCCTAGCACTGGTTTGACCAATCTAAGAAGTTCCAGGACTAGTCCTAGAATTGTTGCAATTATCGAATTTTCTGGTTCGACTACGACTAGTCCTGGAGTCTGCTCGACCGGTCGTGGGATGGTCTCGACTCAACCTTCGACCAGTTGTAAAGCTACGACTCAAACTCCAGCGACTAAATCAAGTGTCACACGACCAGTCGTACAGGGGTCTCGACCGGTCGTGGACTGCCTTCGACCAGTTGTGGACTGCCTACGACCGGTTGTACAACGGTTTTATCCGATCGCGCTCAAAAATTCAAAAATTAGTTTATTCTTCGACCAGTCGTGGTGACCTTAGGACCAGTCGAAGACGAATTTCTGCAGCTATAAATAGCACACAAATTTTAGAGTTTTTCATTGAAAAATTAAGTGAATTCAAGGCTCCACTCTGAGATAAGTTTGTGTTTGTTTTTAAGCTATATTGTGCATAATTCTATTTCCTTTTGTTAGCTTATTGTTATTTGATTTTGATTTGCATTTCAATTTATTAGAAAAAGGGAAAATTCTTAATTCCTTCTTCTCGGAATCAAAATCAAATACAGCTAGCCCTAAGTTGATTAAACTTAAAATCAATTAGAACTTAGAACCATTTTAAAGTGAGTATTGGACATTGAACTTCCATATTCGAACTTCTACTTTGATTGGTTCTTCTGGGCTGCTATAAGAGGAGAAATCCAGGTATTTTACAATTTTGTAAAATTTTCATTCTTTTGGTTTTTGTTTGGGATTCGCCAGAAAAATTCCATTTGTATGGTTATCTGAGGAGAGCTAGAAAACTCAGAAAGAGGGGTTTTTGGATTGTGTAACCCTAAGTTAAAAAGACACAATTGTGAAGGTTTTATGTGAACCTGTGAAACCTATTTTGATAGTGAACGCTACTATCCCCTGTGTGAGGATATTAGGAGTGGAGTAGCATTCCGTGTGGCTGTTGTTTAACAGTTGGTGAACACACAGGCGAACCACTATAATTCTTTGTCTTGTGAATTGAATGCTTGCTTAATCTTTTACCTTTTATCATTCAAAGCTGTGGAATGTATGTGTGGTTGTGAATGTTGTAAATATTTACATTTCAAGCAAGTGTGGGGAATGTTGTAATAAGTTAGATCTAAATTTCAGCAATCTATTTCAATTCCTTGCTATTTATTTTTATTGAGTTCTTGATACAAAGGACGTTCTAGAAATAAGGTTGTCCTGTCATAAACCTTTGGTTTTTATGGTGTAAGGTTGTCCTTAGAACTGAATTCATATCAACCTCTCAATACTTGTTAGTTGAGGTTGGGTTTATATCAGCATTGTGAATTGATCTATTTTTGTAAGGCTATCTCTTTATTGTTTATTCCGCTGTTTTAATTTTAATTTGGCATAGTCCTATTCACCCCCCTCTAGGACATATAGCTTGGCCATTTTAAGTGGTATCAGAGCCTAATAGCTCGCTCTTATTGCTTTTTATTTGGATTTATTTCCTAAGCTAACGATATAAGTTATATATATATAAGTGTAACGCCCTGAAAATCGGGGTCGAACAAAGCTCAGCTCCCGAGTTCCAACGCATCACTTATGCAACATAGATAATGATGATTATGATGAGTGCATTGAAACATGAGTGTGATTAAGCTAAACGGCATATCATACTCCACAGTTAACGTAATTAGGCAAGCGGAAGACTGTGATAGATATATACAGTACATAAGTATTTCACAATTTCCAGAGTATGAGTATGTCACCAGGCTGAACATATACATGTGCTGTTTCTAATTTGTGCCAAATACCAAAAATATAAAGTGTTCAACTAAATCATATAGCCCTGTAATCCCGTCGAATCAGCACGAAGGCTACATAGACCCGCCTGATAACTGCATGAAGAAGAACTCCACATCATCGTAAAAGTCAGGCTTCGCCTCACAAGCGTCGCCATCATTTGCAACTACAACAGAGTCTAGTTGGTGTTTAAAATACCATCCCAACGTGGGAGTGAGTGATCAACTCAGTGGAATCATAGAATAAAGGTTAACATGTTATCAACTCAGTCAAGCAGTAATGATAAAGCAGACATATCAGACATTCCTAGATACTCTTATAATGCAAGGATGAAATGTATTCATGATGCATGCCCTCGCCTACACTCTCTCGTGCGACAACATCTTACGGTCGCGACATGCTTTCTTCCCTCTGTGCTCTTCAACCCCGGGGCACATGCAGTGCGATGTTATGAGTGTGATTACCAAGTTCTTATTAGTCCTTTTCATACAGCAGGATTGGTAAACTAAGGTACCTCCCTTATCTCATTCCCAAACAATGATCCATCCTAGGGGTCGTCAGTCTAGTAACTCTCATACGATGTTGCGGTTCTAGGTCGCTGCAAAGGGCTCGTCACCTGATCAGTGCAGGCCTAGTTTATACTCTGATTACTACAGAAAGGCTCGTCGCCTCAACGCAGGTTCAGAGTATGCTCGAGGTCACTATAAAGGGCTCATCACCTTATCAGTGTAGGCCGACAGCTCGAATACAGTGTCCATACAACAGTATTCGGCTCACGAGCTTTGGTTGCTCACTGGTCACTACGGGTGGGCTCGTCGCCCCGGTGTAGGTCGTGTAAGGTTGTCCTTAGAAATGAATTCTATCTACATTGTACTTCTTTATTGAGGTTGTAGAGGTTGGATACAACCTGTCGAAATTGATTGAGTATTTTGAAGGCTATGATTTTGTAAGGCTATCTCTTATTGTTTTTCGCTGTTTTGAATTTATTTGGCATAGTTCCACCCCCCTCTAGGACTATAGCTTGGCCATTTTTAAGTGGTATCAGAGCCTAATAGCTCGCTCTTATTGCTTTTTTATTTGGATTATTTCCTAAGCTAACGATATAAGTTATATATTATAAGTGTAACGCCCTGAAAATCGGGGGTCGAACAAAGCTCAGCTCCCGAGTTCCAACGCATCACTTATGCAACATAGATAATGATGATTATGATGAGTGCATTGAAACATGAGTGTGATTAAGCTAAACGGCATATCATACTCCACAGTTAACGTAATTAGGCAAGCGGAAGACTGTGATAGATATATACAGTACATAAGTATTTCACAATTTCCAGAGTATGAGTATGTCACCAGGCTGAACATATACATGTGCTGTTTCTAATTTGTGCCAAATACCAAAAATATAAAGTGTTCAACTAAATCATATAGCCCTGTAATCCCGTCGAATCAGCACGAAGGCTACATAGACCCGCCTGATAACTGCATGAAGAAGAACTCCACATCATCGTAAAAGTCAGGCTTCGCCTCACAAGCGTCGCCATCATTTGCAACTACAACAGAGTCTAGTTGGTGTTTAAAATACCATCCCAGAACGTGGGAGTGAGTGATCAACTCAGTGGAATCATAGAATAAAGGTTAACATGTTATCAACTCAGTCAAGCAGTAATGATAAAGCAGACATATCAGACATTCCTAGATACTCTTATAATGCAAGGATGAAATGTATTCATGATGCATGCCCTCGCCTACACTCTCTCGTGCGACACCATCTTACGGTCGCGACATGCTTTCTTCCCTCTGTGCTCTTCAACCCGGGGCACATGCAGTGCGATGTTATGAGTGTGATTACCAAGTTCTTATTAGTCCTTTTCATACAGCAGGATTGGTAAACTAAGGTACCTCCCTTATCTCATTTCCCAAACAATGATCCATCCTAGGGTCGTCAGTCCTAGTAACTCTCATACGATGTTGCGGTTCTAGGTCGCTGCAAAGGGCTCGTCACCTGATCAGTGCAGGCCTAGTTTATACTCTGATTACTACAGAAAGGCTCGTCGCCTCAACGCAGGTTCAGAGTATGCTCGAGGTCACTATAAAGGGCTCATCACCTTATCAGTGTAGGCCGACAGCTCGAATACAGTGTCCTATACAACAGTATTCGGCTCACGAGCTTTGGTTGCTCACTGGTCACTACGGGTGGGCTGTCGCCCGTCAGCTCGACCACGTCCCCACCATGTCGGCGTGGCGACTCGCCTCGCAGTAGATCGCATCCGACTACCAGGATTGACCATATGCGGTATCTTGGTGAGTTTCGAGGTACCAGGATTTAAGAGGGTTTCACTGGTGAGTTTGGTACCTTAGGTTCAAATATTAACGTCTATACATGGTGAACATACAATAGGAAAATTGGGTTACTTGATGAGCTCGATTAGTACGAGCGCACATCGAATTGATCGACATGAAGTGCGTGAGCACTTCGTGTGGCCTAACCACTGCCGGCGACCAATGTATGACTCGGGTTCACCGAACACGTCCAAGGTGGCGAAAACAACCTCAGCCACCAAATCAGGGCCTATTACCGATTGCCTAGACTATATCATAGTCCCAACCTCATTCAATTTCAACAGGTAATCATATGAGACAGTCAAAGTAGTAATGAATAAATAATTCAATTCTTACAATCATATGAGCATGTTGTGAAGTGCAACACAAACATGATTTCACACACATTCATTCCATAAATAAAACAGACATCATAATGTAACGTACATGGAGGAAATCATACACATAATTAAGGTAACCGAGATTCATTTCTCAACCCTTATACAAAGTACTTCTTAGTAACAACTAGCTCCTTCAGACATTTCTACTAACACTTAAACTACATACATCATCATACATGATGTATGTTGATTACACATGTATTAGGCCAAATCCTTTTACTAGGGAGTTACCCCGTATACTACACGCATATACCCACGACGGATAATCATGGCATGAATGAATCCAGGTTCCATATTCGTTTAATCATTTCCACAAACACTTGGGCTACACACTTTAACCTATATAACGTATATTGGCCGTGACGTGATTTAGGGCAAATCCTTTCACTAAGGAGTTGTCGCATATATAACAAGCATATATCCACGACAGATAATCATGTTAGGCACAAATCCAAATTCCATACTTATTCAAACATCTCAACATATACATAGAATACACTATTTTCCACATAGTTCACATATAATTGTAAGGCAAAACAGACGACGCATTTTGCATGTGAAATAGCACCCACGTTAGTTATAAATCATTAACCGACATTGAAAGCCTTGAAAACCATAACCTATACATTTATAGTCCGCACCTTTCGCCGGTAAACGAGTAACGGATTCAGTTTAGACACTAAGTCCTTGTCTACCGCACTAGAACAACCTATAACAGGGAAAAGGTTAGCTATTCTATCATCTGTTTTATTTGAGTTGCTACAACAAGTTAGGGTTATGATTTCTTACCCAAGTACGTTGTCGAAAACGTCAGATTTGTGATACAGACATGGTAAACAAGTGCGTGGAGTAGCGAGATCAAATCCCAGGAAGAAGCTCCTACTCTCTCTCTCACTTTCTCTCTCTTTCCTTCCATTTTTCTCTCCTCTCTTTCTTAGGGTTTCTAAATTCGTAAGTATGGGATGGGAGAGGGTTTAAAGCCCTTATATAGGCCCAGAACTGATGGGAATGACCTTAGGGCCAAGGTATACTTAGGATATGTCCAAAGAGCGTTTGTTTCAGCTCAAAAGGTCAGACTTAAGCTCCCTTATGTTGGATCTAGGTCAAGCTGAGTTTTCAGTTCGATCGGGTTTACAGATCGCACGTGGCGGACCAGTTTCAGTTCAACGGTCATCGCCACTCGATCAGGGCCACGAGTACACTGACATGTGTATGAAATTTTCCCTGATCCGAGGGTGTAATTTGGTCAGATTCCGACGGTCTGAAACCTTATAATTTGGCTCACAAGCGAACGATCCAAATCACTTAAATATGAGTTCAATTTCTAAAGATATTCACGTTTCTCACACACTTCACTCCGGGCTCAAGTTGTGCGTTTCTGGATACTATCTGGATTTGATTTCTGAGATGGTTGTCAAGCCCAGCAAGGCGATCCTAAGCACTTAGTGTCGTGGTCATCGGACTTTTGACGTGCGGTCCAGGTTCGATACGAAGTTTCGTGATGCTCCCGAGAGCAACTGGGTAATGAGATTGTTCCTATGTTATAGGGTAATGTACCGTTAGTGGTTCTACTCATTTTGGGTCTTGCAGTTCATATTTAAAGTAGTTCAAGCTAATTTTATTGATTATTCAGTTTAGTACTTAACTAAAGCGTGCCCTAATTATAACAAAATAAGGTCCTTGGGCAGTTCTACACCCGTTTCTGGCACTTTTAATTAGTATATTATTTTAATTATTTTTCTAGTAGTTCATCATCAAATCTACTTTATCTCTACCAAATTTCATTAGGTTTTGTATTGTAAAAAAATTCTAATAATTCTAGAAGCAGCAGCTGTCCAAACTGATGATTTTCGGACAGTTATCACAACAACCTATATTTAACTATATTAAATAATTTATTAATTTTTTACTTATTTTTATATATAATTAGACTCATCAAGCTTCAATCTAGCTTTTGAATCACCTAAATTGGAGTTAAAATGAGGGAGATATAATTTTTCAAAGTCGGACGTATATTGCAGAATTTTTCTGCCGAAAACGGGCCGCCGTCCCGATGCGGCCCGACAGGGCCCGCTGTACGGACGAGGCCTCACCGAACCGGTGAGCCCCTCGCTAGTCGCTATCCTATTTGGGGTGGTTTTGCCACCTGATATTTGAAATGGGTTTATTTTGTAAACTAGAATGAGTTATTTGATGTGCAATATATGTTTTTGGGGTAGGAGAAGCTGGTTTATCCAACTAGCATACTTATTTCGTGAGATTCCAAATGGTTAATGGCTAAAAACCCAATTTATTTATTTATTTACTAGTTATAGTAAATTTTAATTTAAGTATTGTTCTTCCTCACCTAAACTTTAGGATTCATGTCTAATATGAAAGTAATTAAAAAATTTTAGAGAATAAGGTGGTGAAAGGTGAGATTTTGAAGGAAATGGGTTAAAAAGGGATTTTGGACTTTGGGATTGAGTTTTGAGAAATTAATAAGGTTTTAGGATCGACCCATTGCATAAGGACGTCTAATTTCAAGTGGCAAAAATCTGGGGTGTTACAATCTACCCCCCTTAAAAAATAATTTCGTCCCCGAAATTGGCTAAGGGTAATAAGTAAAGATTTTATTAGTGCAATTGCCTAAATTTTTATCGATTTCAAGTTTATATGCGTGGAAGGGTATACACTATCTATGCTAGTCTGGGTCAATTCAGTCTATCCTCCTCAAAACTTCTTCGCCCTGAAATTGGCTAATGCTCCTATTGGGTCCATATTCAACGAGCACATTATAGATGCACTGACCTCGATTATTTTAATTCAGCTCGTACTCATTATTAGGACTATTCTTTAATATGAATTGGTTTAATACTTGATCCCTAATTACTTTCCTTCAATGTGACATTCTAAGGAAGATTCAGATCCTATTTAGTGACCTAACCTTACGTATGCCTGGATAAATTTCCTTTGATCCTGGGCCAGTGGGGCAAGGGTCCACCACGCTTCCGTTGCGTCACTTTGATCTAATGGATGCATCGCTTGACTTAACTATATTGGGCTCATAATGTTCTACCCCCTTTAAAAATAATTTCTACTCTTCAGGCTCAAGAATCTATATCCTGATCCATATGTCGGAACAAGGTGTAATTTGAGACCTATCCTCGACACGAAATGGGAAACGATCTCTCAATACATTGGTCTTCCTTTCATCGATGAGGTGGACTATGGCATTGGTACCTATGGTTATAGAAAAGAGTTAAAATGATGTGTGTTGAGGTTGATTTCTAGGATGGAAGTGAGTTTGTGGTAAGATGCCTAATTCTACCAAGGAGTTTTGTCACGGTCCAGACTTACCCTCTTTAATCATGTCTAGTTTAATATCATATGATAATTTATATATTATTAGTACATGAAGAAGTTGGACAAAACAGGTTAATAGGCAAACTATCCTTCTAAGTTCATATGCAGAATATGCATGCCAGAATGGTCTGTGATTCGGGACCTAATCCCTAACTGTCTGTTGCCTATTTAAGAAATTTCTTGGGCCTAAAAAGGAAAATCTCTATTGGCCATATATTCTTAACACTTCTCAAAGACGAAGTAATAAACTTTTGGTCGTAAGTGGTCGGGCCAACACGGAAGGAAAGTTGTGTAGTGGGTCTAAGCCGGATACATAGACCTTCTGCCTCGCAAGGACAGAAAATTTATCGTATCAGTTCTTAATCCTAGTTGATCCTGACCTTTTGCTTGATCAGAGCATAGAGTTCATTGGTAACTACTAGGATTGAGAATTCAATTCAAACCGCGAATACCTCGCTTATATATAGTTCTTTACTTTGTGTTCCTGTTTGTAATAAGTCTTTGGGAAGACAATTCTAAGGGGTGTATTGATTTGACCTAACATTAAATCCAAGGGATATATAAGTTTTCTCTGAGCATGAATAGTTTCTACGTCAAACAAGCTTCCTAAGAGTTACTAAAGAAGCCTATAAGTATTAAGGAGATCTAACGAAAGAATGAGCTTTCACTCCAACCTAATCAAGCCGACTAACTAAGTCTATCATTCAATTATCGTAGCATAATCAGTCTCTTACATTCCTTAGTGTAACCAGTAGCCTAGTCTTAATTTTAGGAGTAGCGATAATCCAATAGCTTATGGGCTATATGATTTCATACTATTTCAAAGTCTACGCTTATACGCTAGATGATTTTATACCATTTCTAATATAAGAAATTGTTTCTATTGCTTAGGGTCAAAAGTTGTCTAATTGGAATTGAGTTGCCCGAACTTAAATTTAACTACGCTCGAGCACTTCACATATGCTCATACTAGCTAAGGAGGTCCTAGGGTTCATGTTATTAATTTATTGGGTTTCCCATACTGTCAGGTCTTTCAAAACTCTAAGAGCACCACTCTAGGACCAAAACTCTAAGGGCCTATTTGGCCAGTGGTCTTAAGTTGTATTAAATGGGTCTGCATTGCTAATCCCACCTCAGGATGGGGAATGACATGTTTGGAAGGAGGGTGAGATGGGATTAAAATTAATTTTATAGGCTTTGGAAAATGAGCCTTGTGTTGGAAAGTGTGAGTTGGGTTTGCCAAATCCCATGATGATGAATTTCCAAGTGTAATTTGAAAGGAAATCCCGGGATTTACTTTTAATTGCATACATTCCAAACATGGTATTGGAAACACATGGGATACACCACACATGCATTTATTGTTACTTTTACAATTCCATCCACCTTAAACTCACCTAATGCAGTTGGCCGAACGGGCCCTAAATGTCCCAACATTTGGAGGTTGTGAAGGTTATGGGACACAAAAATGTGGGTTTTGTGCTCAAATGAGGGGGATATAAGGAAGGTGGAGAGTTGTATGGAGTAGTTTTTTTTGGGTAACGGTGGTGGATGAGTGTAAGATGTAGAAGAAGACGGAAGCATGAGTGAATAAAAGTGGGGATGTGAGATCATTTTACATGGTCTCGGCTACGTACGGGCTATACTACTATAGTTAATCTCGCCTGTTGGCAAAACTTGGGATAATAATGTGGTTTCTAGATTCCATCGCCCCCTTCCTAAATCAGAGTATGTCAGTATGCATCGTGTTACCATAACCCAGGTCTAGTTTAATCTAAATCATGCTCTGATACCATCTTGTAACGCCTTGAAAATCGGGGGTCGAGCAAAGCTCAGCTCCCGAGTTCCAACGCATCACTTATGCAACATAGATAATGATGATTATGATGAGTGCATTGAAACATGAGTGGGATTAAGCTAAACGGCATATCATACTCCACAGTTAACGTAATTAGGCAAGCGGAAGACTGTGATAGATATATAGTACATAAGTATTTCACAATTTCCAGAGTATGAGTATGTCACTAGGATGAACATATACATGTGTTATTTCTAATTTGTGTCAAATACCAAAAATATAAAGTGTTCAACTAAATCAGATAGCCATGTATTCCCGTCGAATCAGCACGAGGTCTATATAAACCCGCCTGATAACTGCATGAAGAAGAACTCCTCCTCATCATCATAAAAGTCAGGCTCCGCCTCGCAAGCGTCGTCATCATCTGCAACTACAACAGAGTTTGGTTGGTGTTTAAAATCACCGTCCCAGAACGAGGGAGTGAGTGATCAACTCAGTAGAATCATAGAATAAAGGTTAACATGTTATCAACTCAGTCAAGCAGTAATGATAAAGCAGACATATCAGACATTCCTAGATACTCTTATTAATGCATGGATGAAATGTATTCATGATGCATGCCCTCGCCTACACTCCCTCGTGCGACACCATCTTACGGTCACGACATGCTTTCTTTCCTCTGTGCTCTTCAACCCTGGGCACATGCAGTGCGATGTTATGAGTGTGATTACCAAGTTCTTATTAGTCCTTTTCATACAACAGGATTGGGAAACTAAGGTACCTCCATTATGTCATTTCCCAAACAATCATCCATCCTAAGGTCATCAGTCCTAGTAACTCTCATACGATGTTGCGTTTTAAGTCGCTGCAAAGGGCTCGTCACCTGATCAGTGCAGACCTAGTTTATAATCTGATTACTACAGAAAGGCTCATCGCCTCAATACAGGTTCAGAGTATACTCGAGGTCACTACAAAGGGCTCGTCACCTTATCAGTGTAGGCCAACAGCTCGAATACAGTGTCACATGCCACCGTATTCGGCTCACGAGCTTTGGTTGCTCACTGGTCACTACGGATGGGCTCGTCGCCCCGGCGTAGGCTGACAACTCGACCACGGTGTCCCATACCACGGTGTCCCATACCACCATGTCCAGCTCATGAGTCTTAGCGGATTGAGTACCATGGTTTAACGGGGTTTCATTGGTGAGTTTGGTACCTTAGGATCAAATATTAGCGTCCATACATGGTGAACATACAATAGGCAAATCGGGTTACTTGATGAGCTCGAATAGTACGAATCGATCGACACGAAGTGCGTGAGCACTTCATGTGGCCTAACCACTACCGACGACCAATGTACGACTCGGGTTCACCGAACACGTCCAAGGTGGCGAAAACAACCTCAGCCACCAAATCAGGGCCTATTACCGATTTCCTGGACTATATCTAGTCCCAACCTCATTCAATTTCAACAGGTAATCATATGAGACAGTCAAAGCAATAATGAACAAATAATTCAATTCTTACAATCGTATGAGCATGTTGTGAAGTGCAACACAAACATGATTTCACACACATTCATTCCATAAATAAAACAGACATCATAATGTAACGTACATGGAGGAAATCATACACATAATTAAGGCAACCGAGATTCATATCTCAACCCTTATACAAAGTACTTCTTAGTAACAACTAGCTTATTCAGACATTTCTACAAACACTTAGACTACATACATCATCATACATGATGTATGTTGATTACACATGTATTAGGCCAAATCCTTTTACTAGGGAGTTACCCCGTATACCACACGCATATATCCACGACGGATAATCATGGCATGCATGAATCCGGGTTCCATATTCGTTTAATCATTTCCATAAACACTTGGGCTACACACTTTAACCTATATAACGTATATTGGCCGTGACGTGATTTAGGGCAAATCCTTTCACTAAGGAGTTGTCGCATATATAACAAGCATATATCCACGACAGATAATCATGTTAGACATAAATCCAAATTCCATACGTATTCAAATATCTCAACATATACATAAAATACACTATATTCTACATAGTTCACATATAATTGTAAGGCGAAACAGACGACGCATTTTGCATGTGAAATAGCACCCACGTCAGTTATAAATCATTAACCGACATTGAAAGACTTGAAAACCATAACCTATACGTTTATAGTCCGCACCTTTTGCCGGTAAACGAGTAACGAATTCAGTTTAGACATTAAGTCCTTGTCTACGGCACCAGAACAACCTATAGCAGGGAATAGGTTAGCTATTCTATCATCTGTTCTATTTGAGTTGCTACAACAAGTTAGGGTTAGGATTTCTTACCCAAGTACGTTGTCGAAAATGCTGGATTTGCAATACAGATATGGTAAACAAGTGCGTGGAGTAGCGGGATCAAATCCCAGGAAGAAGCGCCTACTCTCTCTCACTTTCTCTCTCTTTCCTTCCCTTTTTCTCTCCTCTTTTTCTTAGGGTTTCTAAATTCGTAGGTATGGGATGAAAGAGGGTTTAAAGCCCTTATATAGGCCCAAAACTGATGGGAATAACCCCAGGGCCAAGGTATGGTTAGGTTATGTCTAAAGATCGTTTGTTTCAGCTCAACGGAGCACTTCCGGAGCCCCCCTTAAGCCTAAGGTCGGACTTAAGCTCCCTTATGTTGGATCTAGATCAAGCTGAGTTTTCGGTTCGATCGGGTTTACAATGGTCATTGCCACTCGATCAGGGTCACAAGTACACTGACATGTGTATGAAATTTTTCCTGATCTGAGGGTGTAATTTCGTCAGATTCCGACGATCTGAAACCTTAGAATTTGGCCCGCAAGCGAACGACCTAAATCACTTAAATCTAAGTTCAATTTCTAAAGATATTTGCGTTTCTCACACACTTCGTTTCGGGCTCAAGTTGTGCATTTCTGGATACTATCTGTATTTAATTTTCGAGATGGTTGTCAATCCCAGCAAGGCGGTCCTAAGCGCTTATTCTCTTGGTCATCGGACTTTCGACGTGCGGTCCAAGTCCGATACGAAGTTTCGTGATGCTTCCGAGAGCAACTGGGTAATGAGATTGTTCTTATATTATAAGTTAATGTAGCGTTAGCGGTTCTGCTTGTTTTGGATCTTGCAGTTCGTATTTAAAGTAGTTCAAGCTAATTCTACTGATTGTTCAGTTTAGTACTTAACTAAAGCGTACCCTAATTATAACAGAATAAAGTCCTAAGGCAGTTCTATGCCCGTTTCTGGGACTTTTAATTAGTATATTATTTTAATTATTTTTTTAGTAGTTCATAATCAAGTCTACTTCATCTCTACCAAATTTCATTAGGTTTAGTATTGTAGAAAATTTCTAATAATTCTAGAAGCAGCAGCTGTCCAAACTAATGATTTTCCAATAGTTATCACAACAACCTATATTTAACTATATTAAACAATTTATTATATTTTTCACTTATTTTTATATAAAACTAGACTCATCAAGCTTCAATATGTCTTTTGAATCACCTAAATCGGAGTTATAATGAGGAAGATATGATTTTTCAAAGTCAGACGTATATTACAGAATTTTTCTACCAAAAAGGGGCCGCCGGCCCGATGCGGCCCGAACGGGCTCGCTGTACGGAGAGGCCTAGCCGAACCGGTGAGCCCCTCACCGGTCGCTGTCCTATCTGGGGTGGTTTCACCACCCGATATTTGAAATGAGTGTATTTTGTAAACCGGAATGAGTTATTTGACGTGTAATATATGTTTTTGGGATAGGAGAAGCTGGTCTATCCAACTAGCCTACTTATTTCATGAGATTACAAAAGGTTAATGGCTAAAAACCTATTTTATTTATTTATTTGCTATTTATAGTAAATTTTAATTTAAGTATTATTCTTCCTCACCTAAACTTTAGGATTCATGTCTAATATGAAAGTAATTAAAAATTTTTGGAGAATAAGGTGGTGAAAGGTGAGATTTTGAAGGAAATGGGTTAAAAATGGATTTTGGACTTTGGGATTGAGTTTTAAGAAATTAATAAGGTGCTAGGATCGACTCATTGCCTAAGGACGTCTAATTTCAAGTGGCAAAAATCTGAGGTGTTACAATAATATGTCAAATTTTGATAGCCTATCAGTCACTGGACCTCTACCCTTTGATGGCTCCAACTATGCCTATTGGAAAGCTAGAATGAGGATCTTCCTCAAATCAATGGATGAGAGTGTGTGGCAAGCCACAGTGACTGAATGGAGCCCTCCTACCATTGAAGTAACTGGTATCAATGGATCAAAATCAATGAGAATAACACCTTATACTTCTTGGTCCACACTTCATAAAAGTGAGAGTAGTGCTAATGCAAAAGCACTAAATGGAATCACTTGCGTACTATCACCGGATGAATTCAAAAGAATCATATCCTGTGATACTGCAAAGTAAGCCTAGGATATATTAGAAATGACACACGAGGGTACATCAATTGTCAACAAATCTAAAGTCCAACTCCTCACAACCAAATTTGAAGAAATTCATATGGAAGAAAATGAAATGTTTATGGACTTTTACATAAGATTAAATGACATTGTAAACTCAATGTGGGGTTTTGGAGATAAAATCTCAGAAAGTAAAGTGTGTGCAAAGATACTACGCTCACTTCCTGAACGGTTCAACTCTGTAACCGCGATCAAGGAATTTCGTGATACGGATAATATGAGGGTAGAAGAACTAGTTGGTTCTTTACAAACCTATGAGTTAAACTTTAAAGCTCTTAAAGGTAAATCTATAGCAATTAAATCTTCTAAAAATGTTTCTGAAGAAAACTCTGATTTTGAAGATGATATGGCTCTTTTAGCAAAGAAGTTTTATAAGATTTTCAAAAGTAAGAAAAGGGTTGATTTTCAACAATCAAATGATAAAAAGAAATTTAGACCCAAAACTCAAAAATCTTTAAAAGACAGTCAGTGTTACAACTGTCATGAATATGGGCATTTAGCAAACAAATGTCCTAAAAAGGACAAACCCAAAAGGAAGGGTATGTTGGCTACTTGGGATGAATCATCTGATTCTGAAGTTTCTTCTGAATTAGAAAATTCTGAAACCGAGTCGGGCAATGAAGTAAAAGCCCTTATGACTCTAGCCAAATTCACCTTTTCAGATCACGATGATTCAAATAGTGAAGAAAAGTAGAAAATAATGTGATCATGAAATGAAGAAGATCTTCAAGATGCTTACAATGCCTTATACAAGGAAAGTTGTAAAATTGCTGTGAAGCTTAAACTTCAAAAAGAAAAGTTTTTTAAACTCAAAGAATGCTTCGACTCACTTGTTTTAGAAAAATCCCAAATTTCAGATAGTTTTGAAAAATCAAAATGTGATTTTGGAATTCAAAACCTCCCTGATTGAAGATTTGAAATTTGAAACGTGATACGGATAATATGAGGGTAGAAGAACTAGTTGGTTCTTTACAAAGCCATGAGTTAAACTTTAAAGCTCCTAAAGGTAAATCTATAGCACTTAAATCTTCTAAAAATGTTTCTGAAGAAAACTCTGATTTTGAAGATGATATGGCTCTTTTAGCAAAGAAGTTTTATAAGATTTTCAAAAGTAAGAAAAGGGTTGATTTTCAACAATCAAATGATAAAAAGAAATTTAGACCCAAAACTCAAAAATCTTTAAAAGACAGTCAGTGTTACAACTGTCATGAATATGGGCATTTAGCAAACAAATGTCCTAAAAAGGACAACCCAAAAGGAATGTATGTTGGCTACTTGGGATGAATCATCTGATTCTGAAGTTTCTTCTGAATTAGAAGATTCTGAAACCGAGTCGGGCAACTCTAGCCAAATTCACTTTTTCAGATCACGATGATTCAACTAGTGAAGAAAATTTAAATAGTGATCATGAAAATGAAGAAGATCTTCAAGATGCTTACAATGCCTTATACAAGGAAAGTTGTAAAATTGCTGTGAAGCTTAAACTTCAAAAAGAAAAGTTTTTTAAACTTAAAGAATGCTTCGACTCACTTGTTTTAGAAAAATCCCAAATTTCAGATAGTTTTGAAAAATCAAAATGTGATTTGGAATTCAAAACCTCCCTGATTGAAGATTTGAAATTTGAAATTGAGAAACTCAGGAATGAAGTATCTTCTCTTCTGAGTTTGAAGGATACATGAAGATATGCCCAAGGAGATCCAAAGTTAGAAAAACTCTTATCCGGATCTAAAAAATGTGGCGATAGATCCGGCTTAGGATATGATGAGAACATACCTCATAAACAGAAGAGTACTCCTAACTTTGTGAAAGGAGAAGCCTCAAACTTAAAAGAATAAGGTACTTGTCAAGGTTTTTCTAAAAATACAAAAACTTTTCAAGAACCTAAATGTAACTATATCAATTTCAAAAATCAGAACAGAAAGCGACTGGCTGACAAAATAGTTGATTTACTCAAGGAGCTCTTAAAATCTAACTCAGTAGGTCATTCCCACAACTATAAACTGAAGAAAACCAACTATGTTCCTAAACCCAAAACAGTTCTGAAATGGGTTCCTAAAGTTGCTTGTTTAGTTGCCCACACTGCTTTCAAAGCAACAAGCCATTCAAAATGGTACCTAGACAGTGGATGTTCCAGACACATGACAGGTGACAAGGCTTTATTCACCGATCTAAAAGATATGACTGATGAGTCAGTCACATTTGGTGATGGTAGCAATGCAAGATTATTGGCCAAGGTACGGTTCAACTTTATAATCTTCCCTTATTTAAGAATGTTTTATATGTTAAGGGACTAAAACACAACCTGTTAAGCATATCTCAAATATGCGACAACAACCATAGTGTTAAAATTTCTAATCAAGGTTGTGAGATTATAGGTAAAAAGGGTTCTGTAATATTAACTAGTAGCAGAACTTTTGAAAACTGCTATATAGTAAGCAATGGTAGCTCATCTAATCCAACGTGCTACATGGTCCATACCGATGAGACAGAATTATGGCATAAATGCCTTGGACATGTACACTACCGGAATTTATACAGATTGAGCAAAAGAGAACTTATTAAAGGTCTACCTAAGATTCAAAAAGTAGACAAGATATGTGGTGAATGTCAGTATGGTAAACAAACTAGGAGCTCTCACAAAAAAGTGAACTCCAATACCACATTAAGACCACTCGAGCTTCGCCACATGGATCTTATAGGACCAACTAGAACGGAAAGTCGAGGTGGCAAAAAATACATCTTGGTTATTGTAGATGATTTTACAAGATTCACCTGGGTTTCATTTTTAAGAGACAAATCAAAAACCTTTGATGAAGTGAAAAAGATTATCAAACGGATCCAAACTGAAAAATGTTCTCAAGTCAGTAAGATCCGAAGTAATCATGGATTCAAGTTTGAAAATAGCGGTTTTGAGAAATTCTGTAGCGATCAGGGAATATCACATGAATTCTCTATGCCCAAAACTCCACAACAAAATGGTATTGTGGAAAGGAAAAATAGAGTGCTCCAAGAAATGAGAAATGTTATGTTGATAGCATGAAGCTCCCTAGAAATTTATGGGCTGAAGCAATAAATACCGCCTGCTACATTATTAACCGTGTCTATACTTATAAATTCAATAATAAAACGGCTTATGAAATGTGGTTCGATAAGAAGCCGACTGTCAAATACTTTCGAGTTTTTGGCAGCAAGTGCTACATTTTGCGTGACCGTGAAAATCTGGAAAAGTTTGACACAAAGAGTGACGAAGGAATCTTTTTAGGATACTCTTTAAACAATCGCGCATATCGTGTACTGAACAACATGACCGGTGTGATTCAAGAATCTATTAATGTGGTCATTGATGATCACCTGAATACACCTGCACCTAGTTCAGACAATGATGAAGTTCTTGTAATTGAAAAATCAGATACTTCATCAAGTGAAATTAATTCTGAATTAAGGACTGTTAAAGATCATCCAACTGATCAAATTCTTGGAAACCCTCTCACTGGTGTGCGAACTCGAAGACAACTAGAAGACATATGTAATTACATACGCTTTACATCGCAGATTGAACCGGTAAACGTAAAAGAAACACTTTCTGATGAAAACTGGATAGTAGCAATGCAGGAAGAACTTAATCAATTTGTTCGTAATGATGTCTGGTATCTTGTTCCTAGACCTAAAGATAAAAACATTATAGGAACTAAGTGGATTTTCAAAAATAAGTCTGATGAACTTGGAAATATAATTTGAAACAAGGCAAGACTGGTTGTACAAGGGTATAATCAAATAGAAGGTATTGATTACGATGAAACCTTTGCTCCAGTTGCTCGCCTTGAATCAATTAGACTTTTTATATCCATTGCATGCTTTAGAAAGTTTAAAATTTATCAAATGGATGTAAAGAGTGCCTTTTTAAATGGTGATTTACATGAAGAGGTATATGTTGAACAACCTACAAGGTTTGAAGACCCTAAGTTTACTAATCATGTATACCGCCTTAAAAAAGCTCTCTATGGTTTGAAACAAGCTCCCAGGGCATGGTACGAAAAATTAACTAAGTTTTTACGAAGTCATAATTTTCAAATGGGTAGTGTCGATAAGACACTTTTTTGTTAAGAAACATAACGATGATATCTTAATGGTTCAGATCTATATTGATGATATTATTTATGGATCAACTTGTACTAACATGACTGTTGAGTTTACAGATTTGATGAAATCTAAGTCTGAAATGAGCTTGGTTGGGGAATTAAATTATTTTCTGGGGTTGTAAGTAAAACAACAATTTGATGGAATTTTTATTTCACAATCTAAATATGCTTTGAACTTGACTAAGAAGTTCGGATTTGAGAATGGTAAGAATTTTGATACTCCTATGAGTACACCTCTAAGACTCTCAAAAGACTCTACAGGTAAAGATGTAGATCCTAAATTGTATCGTAGTATGATAGGTAGCTTACTTTACCTAACTGCAAGTAGACCTGATATTGCTTTAAGTGTTGGAATTTGCGCTAGATATCAATCTAATCCTAAAGAATCTCACTTAACTGCTGTTAAGCGAATTATTCGATATGTCGCAAGTTCAGTTAATTTCGGTCTTTGGTATCCTTATGATACTAGTGTTCAATTAACTGGGTATTCAGATGCTGATTGGGCAGGTAATATCGATGACAGAAAATCAACCAGTGGTGGTTATTTTTACATTAAAAACTGCTTGGTTTCTTGGTTTAGCAAGAAGTAAAGTTCCATATCACTCTCAACTGCTGAGGTTGAATACATTGCAGCTGGAAATGCATGTACTCAGCTGGTTTGGATGAAACGTATGTTGAGTGATTATGGAATCGCACAGGACTCGATGGTTTTATACTGTGATAATTCCAGTGCGATAAATATTTCGAAAAATCCAATCCAGCATTCACGAACTAAGCACATTGACATCAGATTTCATTATATCCGTGAATTAGTGGAAGAAAAAGAAATATCTTTAGAATATATTCCAACCGAGACTCAGCTTGCTGACATTTTCACTAAACCGCTCGACAAAAGCAGGTTCAATAAGTTAAAATTCGATCTCGGTATGTGCAATTTAAAATGATTGAGCATGCATCTCTGTATCATAGTGTAAATACTTTATTGGTTTATATTTCAAAATTTATTGAAAAATGCATATTTATTTATTTTTCTGGTACACGACTAGTCGAGAACGTGCTCGACCAGTCGTGGTACGACCGGTCGAGGACGTCCCACGACCGGTCGTGTAGCGCGCTGATTGCCTTTATTTGAGGAAAAAACCACATCTTCATTTCATTCCTCTTCTCCAACCAACCGAGCTACGACTAGTCAAACCCCATTGTTCGATTCGCTCAGGTTAGAGTATTTTTCTTGATTTCTTGAAGAACCTTAGTCTTTTCTCTTCAATTTCTTGATTGTAGTTGTCTATTTCAACTCGTTCTTCAAGTTTTTGGGTTTTTCTTCTCATTTGCTGAATCTAGAGAAACACATCTCTCTTTTCTTCATATTTCTGGTATTTCTTCAAGAAAATGGACTCTAGATGTAAAAAGAAAAATCCTAGAGGTGCTTCTTCTTCTAGATCGAATGTTATCACTAGACGTCATCTTAGGGCTCCTAAAGATGATCCACCATATGTACGTGATTTGCGTATGCGCAATGTGATTGTTGAAAAAGCTGTCAGTTTAAACCATATCGATCCTTTCAGTCTCTTTCCTCTCCTTCAATCTGAGGATGGGAAAACATTTTACACTGGGGCGGGCCGGCATACCAGTCCATAGCGCAGGCCATGGTTGTATGCATTACTGAATTCTCTACTGAGCAACTGACTTTTACTATTGCTACTAGAGAAGGGCCTTTTCCTGTTGATCGACATTTAATTTCAGGCCTTATGGACATTCCAGTAAATGATGATGGTATTCATCCTAGTACACTTGCTGAGAAAGTGTCAAAATCGGAAAAATATGTTTATACTAGAGCATTGTGTAACATGAATGCACCATGGACTAAAAATGGGAATGCGTTCAAATCCAGATACTTGTTACCCAGATACAAAGTTTTACATCGTATCTTCACCTCTAATCTGTATCCTCGCTCTGGAAACAAGACTGAGTTGACTCTGCTTATGGTTCGTATTTTGTACTCAATCATTACTGGTGCTAGTGTTTGTTTGCCCTCTTTGATTTGTTCCTCTATCATTCAATTTCGTATTCATGCATCCTGGTCATAGTGATATTCCATTTGGGTACCTGGTATCAAATATGTTAGTCGTTATGCCCGTCGGAGAGGCTCCTATCCAACACCTAATATTCAATAACTCCAACATAAACAAAATGAAGTTGGAATTGGCTCTAGGGCAAGTTGATGGTGAAGGTGGAGTTGCTACTGAGGCTGGGAATGATGAAGAAGGTGATGATCTTCCTCCAGATGATATCAATATGGACGATATTTTTAATGAAATGGATTTTGACTCTGGGAATGATCCTGACTTTGTGCCATCTGATTTCAATGCTCGTCTAAGTGCATTAGAGGAGAAGGTAGAGAATATGAATGTTGGCCACAATCAGCAATTTAAAAATATGCGCAAGTATTTTAGGCGCTTACAAAAAGGCCTTCATCAAATTGATCCTACCATACCTGCTCCTTCTTTTGGATCGGATTGAGATTTTACTCTTTGGTCTGTAATAACTATAATACTTTTTTACTTTCTCTGGTTATGTTAGACTCTATCTGACTTGACCTTATAACTCCTCATGCTATGTTCCGTACTCTTAACTTTCAATCTTTCTATCTTTATGACTTGATCATTACTTTTCTGTCTTTTAAATCCTATTTGTGTTTCTTCCTTTGTCATATTTTGACAAAAAGGGGGAGAAATTTGAGAATTTTCTATGGCTTATGATTGGATTGATGATGTGAATGGGATGGTTGTAGTGTACTACTAAGGGGGAGGGAGTACACAAGGGAAGTTAAGTGATTGTGCAAGAGGTTGTATGATGTATGCTAGTTCATGACAACTAGTTCATGATTTGTTAATATACATGTTGTGCTTTTCTTGTTCTTGTTGAAGTATGTTTTGTCACAAATTTGACAAAGGGGAGATTGTAAGTGCTATGGTTTGATTCCTCTTTGGTTGTTAAATTTTGTGTGTCAAAACCTCTGTATGTGTCTTATAGTTATATCTTGATAAATTTGTTCGAGACACCATGTCAAGAAAATGAATTCCTCAAGCTAGTTCAAGCTACAATATAGAAGATATTAAAGAAGAGTTCAAGCTCAAGCTCAAGTTCACATGTAAGAACTCAAGCTCAAGTTCACGTGTATTCAAGGTCAAGACTCAAACATAGTTTGGGACTCAAGTGCAACTCAAAATGACATTGATTTCAAAGCTTGTGAAGTAGTCAAGCTGCATCAAGAATAACTCAAGCTTCTTAATGATCAAACTCTAAGCAAATGAAGTTTTCAATGTCCATACTTCATGTCCCAGGTATGATAAACCTTAGATTAACCTTAGGATAGGTCACTTTGGCTACATAATTCATTTTAATATTAATACATGAATTTGGTCTATTCTAAGACTAGTCCTAGACCTTGTTCGACCAGTCCTAGCACTGGTTCGACCAGTCTAAGAAGTTCCAGGACCAGTCCTAGAATTGTTGCAATTTATCAGATTTTCTGGTTCGGCTATGACCAGTCCTGGAGTCTGCTCGACCGGTCGTGGGATGGTCTCGACTCGACCTTCGACCAGTCGTAAAGCTATGACTCAAACTGTAGCGACTAAATCAAGTGTCGCACGACCAGTCGTAGAGGGGTCTCGACCGGTCGTGGACTGCCTTAGACCAGTTGTGGACTGCCTACGACCGGTCGTACAACGGTTTTATCCGATCGCGCTCAAAAATTCAAAAATCAGTTTATTCTTCGACCAGTCGTGGTGACCCTAAGACCAGTCGAAGATGAATTTCTGCAGCTATAAATAGCACACGAACTTCAGAGTTTTTCATTGAAAAATTAAGTGAATTCAAGGCTCCACTCTGAGATAAGTTTGTGTTTGTTTTTAAGCTATATTGTGCATAATTCTATTTTCTTTTGTTAGCTTATTGTTATTTGATTTTGATTTGCATTCCAATCTGATTAGAAAAAGGGAAAATTCTTAATTCCTTCTTCTCGAAATCAAAATCAAATACAGCTAGCCCTAAGTTGATTAAACTTAAAATCAATTAGAACTTAGAACCATTTTAAAGTGAGTATTGGACATTGAACTTCCATATTCGAACTTCTACTCCGATTGGTTCTTCCGGGCTGCTACAAGAGAAATCCAGGTATTTTACAATTCTGTAAAATTTCCATTCTTTTGGTTTTTGTTTGGGATTCACTAGAAAAATTTCATTTGTGTGGTTATTTGAGGAGAGCCAGAAAACTCAGAAAGAGGGGTTTTTGGATTGTGTAAGCCCAAGTTAAAAAGACACAATTGTGAAGGTTTTAGGTGAACCTGTGAAACCTATTTTGATAGTGGACGCTAATATCCCCTGTGTGAGGTTATTAGGAGTGGAGTAGCATTCTGTGTGGCTGTTGTTTAACAGTTGGTGAACACACAGGCGAACCACTATAATTCTTTGTCTTGTGGATTGAATGCTTGCTTAATCTTTTACCTTTTATCATTCAAAGCTATGGAATGTATGTGTGGTTGTGAATGTTGTAAATATTTACATTTCAAGCAAGTGTGGGGAATGTTGTAATAAGTTAGATCTAAATTTCAGCAATCTATTTCAATTCCTTGCTATTTATTTTTATTGAGTTCTTGATACAAAGGATGTTCTAGAAATAAGGTTGTCCTGCCATAAACCTTTGGTTTTTATGGTGTAAGGTTGTCCTTAGAACTGAATTCATATCAACCTCTCAATACTTGTTAGTTGAGGTTGAGTTTATTTCAGCATTGTGAATTGATATATTTTTGTAAGGATACCTCTTTATTGTTTATTCTGCTATTTTAATTTTAATTTGGCATAGTCCTATTCACCCCCTCGTCTAGGACATATAGCTTGGCCATTTCAGAGGTACACTCACTGATGGACCTGCAAGAATAAGGGAAATATAGATAGCGAAGGGAAGGGTGCCGGTGACTAGCTATGGACCCTTCGATGCCTAAGTTAGGATAATAAGCTTGGGTTAAGGAGTAGACAGTGGGTTTTCTTTCTTACCTATTCTCGTTTGGGGTAGCGATCTTTATAAGGTCCTTGGTGGTTCTAAAACTATGTGTTTTAATGGGATACACTGGAGAGTCCCTATTTGGACAGGAAACTGCTTTGAAATTGTTTTTCACAACCCCGAGTGCAGGGTCACGATGTAGTAATAACTCGGTGAGAAAGAGGTCGAATCCACAGGGACTAAACTTATACGTATTTTGAAAATAACTAGAATTAGAACTAGAATCGGAAACTAATCTAAATTATGGAATAGTTAGAGTAATTATGAATAATGTTGACTTAAATTATCAATTAAAAGGTGGGAACTAGGGTGCCAAGGCTCCACTTGTAGCTATCAAGATGCTACCTTACTTGATTCGAGGAACACAACTGAACTTGGAGTCCTATCCTATCCAGTGGAAGATAAACCCTTCAAGCACAATCTAAACTTTCATTGAGATAGTTCACACATGAAGATCCATTGCTTTGATTGGGAGGGATTCCATCATCCTACCATGCCCAGGAGACAATGGTGAACAACATGATTTTTCAATCTCCACAACTTCAAATAGATTAAGAAGATATTAAGAGACTCCACAGAATCTATTGTAATTGAAGTCACAATAAATCATAGAAAATTGGAAATATTCCTTAAATAAAACTAGAACTCAATGATTTTCAACATAAACAAGAATCACAACAAGATAATCATCCCAACACACTACAAGCTTCACCTCTTAACTCTAGCTAAGAGGTTTAGTTCACCATAAACATGATTAAACCAAATCTCTAAAATAAAACATGAAAAATAAACTAGGGAAGAAGAAAAACTCTTGAGAGGCTGCTCCACCCTTTGGCTTTGCTCCTTGTAATTTAATTCATTTCTAGAACTCCTTGGAGAACCCATATTTATAGCCTTCATCCAGGCGACTTTGGAAACTGCCTCAAATTTACTCACTCTGTGTAACGCTTTCGATGTCATCGAACATACTTTGATGCCATCGAAGGAAGAATTTCAGTTTTAATCGGATTTGAAAGTCATGCCCTTTCGCATTGCGTAAGTTGTCAATTCCATCGAACGTCTTATCTATCCTATCGAACGGATCTTCGATTCCATTGAACATGTCCTTGAGCCATCGAAAAGTGTCTAGAATGTTCCAGCGAGTTGCTCCAATATTCTTCAAAAATCTCGATCCCATCGGACAGTCTTCAATTCCATCAAACAGAGTTTCAATGAATCGAACATGTGGTCAATGCCATCGAGAAATGCACCAATTAGTCCAGCAACTAAACTTGATTTTTATGTAAATTCTGATGTAATCGATCAGGTATCGATTCTATCGAACACTTACTTTGATTCCATTGAAAGGTGTTCGATGTCATCAACAATGGAAATTCAGATTTCTGCATTTCTGCACTTTGATCTGTCGACTTTTCTTCCTTCTTCCCTTGGTTTCCTTGAATCTTAAGGTCTTAAAATCTTCAATCTTCGTGTCTTCAGATCCCTCCCTTGCCTTGGTGATTCTTAAGCATCAAATCTATGCTTTTAGCATTCGTTTCATTCTAAGCTCTCAGATTCACCTCGCAAGACAAACATGTATAAAATATACCAATTAAGCATTATTATGTTCACAAAATCAAGATATAAATAGGGGAAAATATGTAATATTTGACACTCAACACACTCCCCAACTAGCATTTTGCTAGTCCCGAGCAAAACATGCAAGACATAATCTTCAATTCTTGAATTGCAATCCTCTTTCAGAAAATAATCTTTTGTGCAAATAAGTATGAATGAGTATAATCCAAAGAAGCGAGAGTGAAATTTTGAAAACCTAGAGCCAAATCACAAGAGCAATTAATCAAATAGGTTCTTCATCAATCACTTAAGAACATAAGTTCATATATCAAGTTTTCCAATGTGCTTAGTGAATTTCAACTTACTTTCCATAAAAATACTATCATTTCATAATGTTAGTCATACTCATCCCCTCAGTATTAATTGAATAATCAAGTGTTGATTTTGAACTTATCCCCTTTTTTCTTTTTTTTCCCAGTTTTTTATTTTATATCGACAGTCCTTTTTATTTATTCATTCTTTTCATCTTTTCATCTTTATTCTTTTCAGACCTTTCATTCTTTATGACCTTTTTGTCGATCTTACTGTTTTTTAATTGGTTCTTTTCATCTTTTTAAGGTGGATAAAATTCTCCAGACTCAATTCTCAACATCTATCAATTACACATATTAACAATCAGAAATTCTAGCTTAATTCATAGAAAGCAAATTGAACGTGTCTTGTGATTTAGATTAACATAATATACAAACTTCCTCTTAATCAATTAATTGAAAGAACTTAACTGATAGTTTACTTAGTTAATAAAACTCCAACAATTTAAAATTCAATCTCCATCTTATCATCATACTCAAAACATTCTTAAGTGCACAAACTATCGCTTTCCAAACAGATTTTTAATTTGAAAAGTTGAAAATTTTCAAATTTTTTGCTCAAAGACTAAGAAAATACTGATTAGTTCACCTAATCCACACACCCCAAACTAAATCTACATTATCCTCGATGTAAAAGATAGAAGCATGCAATGCACATGGGACAATGAAAATAAAGGAAAGTGATGGAAAGGTAGTACCTAAAGAAGGAAAATTGAAGCTTTCCTAAAGTTCTCAATATGTAAATGGGTTAGTATGAAGACTAAACAAACGTAAATCAAACTATCCTAGTCTTAAATCCTATGAAGCAATAAACCAAACTACACCTCCGTCAGACTAGGAGGTCAATCCTGATACACAGGATCAATAAGAGGTATGGACATGTTCTCTAAATCAAATTTCTCAACAAATGACTTTAGACGATGTCCGTTCACTTTGAAAATATTTTCATTCTCTGAATTCTTTATCTTGATAGCCCCATGAGGATAGACATTCGTAACAATGAAAGGGTTGGTCCAACGAGATTTAAGTTTACTCAGAAAAAGATGTAATAGAGAACTGTACAAAAGGGCTTTTTGACCAGTTATGAATGATTTCCAAAAGATGTTCCGGTCATGAAACACCTTCATCATGTCCTTGTAAATTCTTGAGTTCTCATATGCATCGTTCCATATTTCCTCCAGTTCATTCAATTGAAGTTTGCGCAGCGAGCCAGCGTTGTCCAAGTTAAAGTTCAGATTTTTGATAGCCTAGTAGGCTCTATTTTCCAACTCCACAAGCAAGTGGCAAGCTTTTGTTGAGACTCAAATATTACATATTTAACTTTTTAATTACATTAGTTTTCCTAGCATTTAATTGATAATTTGATTTAATTATATACATTTTTGTCATGTGAGGTGATTCTGAAGCTTATGATAAATATGTGCTTAAAAGGATGGATTTAGAGCTCAAAAGAATATAATGGAGAATTTAAGATTTGGAAGTCATTACTGAAGAATTCACATGCCAAAGATCCAAGAAAACCAAGTGAGGAATGAAAAGAATCAAAGATTTGAAGTGAAGAAAAAGAATCCTGAAAATTGTCCTGAAAAAAGATATTCTGAAATTCCAGGGCCAAAACACAGTTCTAAAAAAGTGCCATAATAGACTTTGATGCAATCGAAGGCACTTTGATGGCATCGAACGTTCAATTGAAGCTAGTTCAATGCAATAGAGAATTTCAGGATTTTTCAAGCTATTGGACAGTTCTGGATGAGTTTTGATGGCATCAAAGGCACTTCGATGGCATCGAAGGTTCAATCGAATGTTGTTCGATGCATTGAAGGCGTTATACAGATTTTACGTGAAGTGCGTGAATTTGAGGTGGTTTGTGGATTTTTTTCAACTCGGTGCGAAAGTTAGATTTTGACAACTATAAATAGGAGTCCCTAAGATGCTCCAAAGCATCTTCTAGGTTTTGGAAACAGAGTGAATGCCTAGGTGGAGCGCCAAAAACATTCTTCCACTTCTATTTCTTCATGGTTCTAGTAGATCTTTCTAGTTTTTCTTTTGTTTTTCTCAAGTTAATCTCTTAGATGAGGCTAAGGGATGAAACCTATAATTTATTTTGATGTTTAATTTGCTTTGATTCAAGTTTATGTTGAACTTCCATTAAGTTTTGATTTGAATTAAGATATATTTTCTATTTTAAATGATTTATTGTGACTAAAATTACAGTAGATGTTGTGAAGGCTTTTAATATGATCATATTGACTTTGGAATTGTGTGATGTGTAGAAGTCATTGTTCACCATCGTTTCCTAGGCATGGTAGGATGATTTAATCCCCTACCATCATTACAATTAAATGGATATTTGGGAACCAAATTAATGGAAAGTTCATATTATGTTTTAACCACTCCATCATCCGATTAGATAGGATAGGAATCCGATTCCAATTGAGTTATCATTGAATAAAGTAGATTAAATATTGAGTTACTATAGTGGATTCCTAGATCCTTAGTCTTTTTATCTTTATTATTCAAAACTCTTTTTATCTCGCTGGATTAAAAACTTAGACCAATCAAGTTAGATTTAGATTAGTTCTAGACTATGTTCCCCATTCCTTGTGTATTCGACCTCAGTCTCACCGACTTATTACTAACTTGGAACCCTACACTTGCGCCAGTGAAAAAGTTTTTGGCGTCGTTGCCGGGGATTGGCCTTGAACATGATTAGGCTTAGGTTTTTCTAAGTTTGATTTTTGTTTTAGGTTAGATTTTTCTTATTTTCTGAATTTTTCTAATCTTGTATTTTTTTTAAAGGATTTTTCAGTTTTTAGAATTTTTTTTTTTTTAGGATTCATCTTTATTTTTTTCTTTTCTCTTTGTTCTTCTAATATTACTAACATATTTTGATTGTTTTGATTTTGTAAGTTCTTCAATATTTAATCTCTTTTGGTAACTTCTTTCCTCCACTTACTTTCCATATTGCTGTAGGATTTTTTTATAGGAATTTATTTTAGGAATAGATTCAGAATTAAGGTTTCACCATGTACATGCAAGAGTGGGCACATAAGTATGCTAATCTATTTCTAGAAGATGAGAGGTACCGTGAAGTGTAAGGCACGTATCCTAGTCCGTACCGTTCTGCAGACTCCCGCGGTCGTCCCTTTTGAATTCTAGCAACCTCGACCTATAATCGGCGTTTGCGTGTGACCCTAAGTCACATCCTGTGATTCTGAGTTGGCTCGACTCGAAACTTGTACCATCGCGACTGCACCGTCACCGCGGTTCCAACGCCGTGTCTTGCGCACCGATACGATATCCTGGCCAGGAGATGTGGGCTCGTGAATATTTCGAAGAAACGCCACGCGTTGCGAATTCTGAGAGAATCTCTACAACCCATCACATCAATCAATCAATCACAAGTCAAGTATATAACCCATGCCTCTCTCATCCCTTTCTTACTAACATAGATAAGCAACCCATACCCCATGCCACCTCACCCCCATAAGTCAACCCTCATGTCATCTCTCTTACACCGCCATACCTCTCATCTCATCCCTCTTACACACCCATCCCTCTCTCCTTACATCTCCCATCTTTCATTCATTCTCCACCACTTCCAAGCAACTAAGGAGAGAAAGCTTTGTGTGTGGCCCACTTCCTACCCCAATATCTCCCATCCTAGCCCTTCAATCCTCATCAACCTCCATCAAAGAGAGAGCTAAGGAGTTTGGCATTCCATCGGACCAAGAAGATCGAACGGTGGGTGTTTTATAGGCCTAGATTTCATGTTTTGATGATGGGCCAAGTGGGGCCTACCAAATGATGGTATGGATCTCACTTTGGACCTTAGGTGTGGCCGATGGCCCACCATGATTCACATGATCATTCCATGATGGGGCCATTCTCCATGGACCCTGTCATGATGTTTATTTTTCCTAGCATGTAAAGGGTCATCTAGACCTTACATCTTGGTGGAGAAGGAATCTCCACCGTTGATTTTGATTGGTGGGCTCACATGTAATGGGAACCACTTAATGTATGTTGTAACGCATGGAAGGGAGGGCCCATAGTGCCGAGGTCCCTCCATCACTCGTTCTCTCTCTCTCTCCTTTTTTTTTCCTGTTTGATGGCCCACCTTGATGAATGGATTAGATCTATCGTCGTCCGATCGTGAGGCCCACCTTGTTGTTGCCTCTTTTGGCAGGCCCTGGATGAGGGAAATCACAAATATCAGGACGATCTAATGTGTGTGGCCCAACCACGTGGGACCCACACGTGATGCATGTGTCCTGCATCCACACCGTCCATGGAATCCTGAATGGTGGGGCCTACTACACGTGTGGCAGTCCACACCATCCAGTCCACTGGACGGAATCTTGGATGTTTAGAAAAATAATAATAATAATATAAAATAATAAGTAATATATATTATAATAATATAATATATATTATATACAATATATGATGGTGGACCCCACGTGGGAACCCACTCGCTGGAGAAGCTGATTAGCTAGTCTACCACACTAGCTATATAGCTAGTGTATTGATGTCACCAAGCTCTGACAGTCCCATCCAAATCGTCCATCTGGACGGTGGCCTGGCCACACACCAGCTATATAGCTGATGACGTCAGCTAACCCTGTGGGTATATGTTGTATCCCAGCCGCCCATCATCTGAATGGTGGGTCCCAGTAGCGTGGCTGCTATGCTGGAAAGACGTTAACAAGTTCTGCGGATCTAGCATGATGTATGTGTTACATCCAAACCATCCATCCAATTGGTAAGCTCGTCTTAGGCCTGAGACTAAAAATGAGGCAGATTTATCAGGTGGACCACACTGCAGAAAACAGTGGAGAGATAAACGCCTACCATTGAAATCATTTTAGGACCACAGCAGTTTTAGATCAAAATGATATCTATTTTTCCTCTCAACCAGGTCTTCGTGACCTTATGAACAGACTCGATGGAAAATAAATGTGGTGGTGGGCCCTGGAATTTTTAAACGGTGAAAATCATTATCACCACTGTTATTTGTGGTATGGTCCAGATGATCTTTCGATATAATTCATTTTTGGGTAATGTTCTAAAATGATCTCTAAAAATAGATGTTGGGTGTAGATAGTTCACCTAGAGCGATGGGCCTGACTTGATGTGTATGAGGCCCATTGGTGCGGCCCATTGATATGGCCCACTTGATGTATATGAGGCCCATTGGTGCAGCCCATTGATGCAGCCCACTTGATGTATATGAGGCTCATTGGTGCGGCCCATGTGATGTGTCTGACTTGATGTATATGAGGCCCATTGTGATGTATTTGAGGCCCATGGGTCGAGACCCAATGTGATGTATATAAGGACCTTGAGTGAGGCCCAATGAGATGTATGTGAGTCTTTTGTGTGGGGCCGAATGTGATGTATATGAGGTCCATTGCGATGTGTGATTCCACCATGATGTATGTAATGATGATTATGACGGGCCATGCCTTAGGAGCAATGATGGTTTGACATCCACATTGTAAGAGCAATGATGGTTAAATGTCTGCATTGTAACTCTCCCTAGGGCCCATTATTAGGCCCATACTTGTTGTGTGTAGCCGTCTAGGCCCATCTTCGTTATGAAGATAGTTCATCACCATATAACATGCTTAGTATAACTCCATGATTCATGCCCATACACATCATATGTATGCTTGATATGAGGAGTGACTGATCATAGCATATGCCATTGGGCAGATTGTTTATGGGACTCACTGATAGGAGTTGCCCACATGAGCGTACGGTACGTGCAGGATTACTGCATGACTGGACAGTGTGATTCATGCATCTCACATTTGTGTGACATGATCACTGTACGCCCTAGCGACATCAGGGCCGTGGCCTCCACAGGCAAATCGTAGATAGCCGGATTGGATACCAGAAATATTAGCTCTAGCACTGTGGGCACATAGGATGTCCTTAGGTGAAAGTCCTTGAACCTTTTTGGTATCAGAAGATGCTCAAACGTCTAGACTGAGTGGATACATGAGCGCACGAGTGCCGAATACTAGTAGGCCACATCTCCCAATGTGTCGTAGTCGGTTGGGAAGGGGTGTGATTATTCGCCCAAGTGAGGGGGCTGTAAGCTAGGCTGAATTTAACCAGCTCGCAAATGGGTCCGCTATCAACGAGTCGGGTAGGTATTGGCAGACTACTGGTTAGGCGGATAATGTGGTCTCTTCCACTCGCTAGGCTGTGCGGCTAGGGAGGCAGCAGTCAGTGTGGAGTGTACTAGACCCCGGTGATATCCCAGAGAGAAACTGTACTGATATATGTACTTGATGAGGACTGGCATGCTTGTGTTGCATATCGTATATGACATTTGGTTACGTAGGCCTCGTATCGCATGGCCTTGGTATGACCAATAACATTCATGCCTTGCATCGTATATCCTTGGTATGGTTGATAGCATTCATGGACTGGCCAACATATTCCGCATTACTCTGATATTGTATACTTGGCACTTGCCTTGCGCACACATGTACACCACCCTCTAAGCTTTTCGTAAACTTATGCACGACTGTTGCGTGCAGGTGACATTGGATCGTGGCAGCGCTGAGGGAGGAGCGCGTGGCAGATTATTTTAGAGTTCTTTTGATCATCTTGTATTTCCCTTTCCGCATTGTACTTAAATATTTTGATATAGTGGATATGTGGTGATGTCATTTTGTGACTTGGTTATGCTTGTGGTTATGCTCCATTACAAAAAAAATTATATTGAAAATCCTCCTTATATGATCCTAGGATCGGAATCTGGCATATGCGGGGCCAGGAGTCGAGAATGGGGCACTACGGAGGCTGTCGACGCCGGATTCGGTGATCAGGAATTCTGTGAGCCTAGTTTCCGAATTTGGGGTGTGACATGAAGGGTTGTTAGATGATTATGTTAAGAAACAACCTATGTCTCAAAAATTTTATGAAATCATTATCGAGAACCGACCAGAATACAATGCTCTACCGGTTAAGAAGTCTATACACGATCATATGCGAGAGAATAATTACACTCCATCGATTAAGAATATATTACGTGATTATTGGAGTGAGAATGATTATCACTCATCAAGCTGTTGAGGCATAAAATGATCAGGAGAAAATACAAGAATCCTAAAGACAAAAGGAGCACTCTTCCCTGAAAGAGTTGTGCTACGCACAATGAAGATTGCAAGGAGAGAAGAGTTGTGCGGTGCACAATGAAGATTGCAAGGAGAGAAGAGTTGTGCGGCGCACAATGAGGATTGCTACGAGAGAAGAGCTTTGCTGTGCACAAAGAAGAGGACCCCACAACAGGTGTTGGCGCACAACAGGTGTGACCGTACAAGGGGTCAGTGCACAATAGATCCGGTGGGATGTTGACACGTGTAGGAGGCTATATATACCTCACTATCCCCCATGTATCATTTATTAGAGCAATATCAGGATAGTTGAGAGAGATCCAAACTTAAGAAAGACTCAGGTATTGGAGGAAGTCGTTGTGTGGTGCACAACCCCATGGGCGCACAACCCAAGTGGGCGTACAACTCCCATGGGCGGACAACCCAAGTGGGCATACAACTCCCATGAGCGCACAACCACATGGGTGCACAACCCTATGGGCACACAACTCCCATGGGCGCGCAATAATTCTGCATTAAGGAGCCATTAAATGAACAACCAGCATAGCCTGAGTGATATAAAAAATATGGGATCAGTTGGATCAAAAAGAATATTAGTCCGGCACAATCATAGTTCCATATTGAAGATCATAATGCGATCTGAGATGCTACAGAAATTAACATAGAATATTTGATATTTGTATTAAATTATGTAACTTCTTTACTTTGGAATCAAAGGAGATAAAGGATGTAAATGAATTCAGATTAAATCAATATAGTGATTATTCTCCCTATTCTCCTTTGTTAATTATTGAGTAAACGAATTCCCCAAATCGAATGCATTTGTTTCTTGTCGAAACAAAATAGCGACTGCACTGGGGATTTTTCCCCCACTCGATATTAACTTAGGAACAATACTGAGAAATTTCACCACTGTTTGGCATTGTCAAGACGCCAAAATGGCAACTCTCAATGGGAACATCCTCCCTTTCATCTCCAAAGTAGAGTGCAATCTCATTCAAGTACTAATTCATGCTTCTTCTTTTCTTTTTCTTTTTTTTTTTCTTTTTTTTTTTACAATTTACTCAGATTCAGAAAAAACTACAATCAATCATTGACAATCATTCAGAACAAGACAGTCTTCTATTTCATAGCAACAGGGTTTTCCATAGAATACGCTGGCTAACAAACTCCGTATCACAAGGAGGAGTCCATGCTAGTCAAACATAGAGAATCGCGAATAGCTACTACAATCGTAACCGCTTCACCAATAGCACAAGAAGATGGGAACGATTGGATTGTCATTTCGCGTTGGGGAGCAAGAACCCAGAATGTCTCGGCTGCCAAAATAAGTCCATCATTGCAAAGAATCAAGGGACCGATAACACGAAATGCAGCCAGAAAAAACCCTGAGCTTGCTCCTCCGGCAATATATCCCAGGAAAACCATTTCTCTGCCGTTGACGCATGATTTTCTAGCCCTGCTTGTTGGAGGAGCTCAATAGACAAAGGGATTGAAAGGTAAGTCATTGCCGACAAGCTCGCCAGCCCCCATATCACCTCAATCAATCGAATGTTGTGGAAGTATAGGAAAACCAGATGAAACTCCTCTTTTAGTGAGCCCCATTGCATCGATATATTCCTATTCTACTCCGACCACGACTTCGTCAGGGAACGGAGAGGTTGTCGTATGTATGGCTGAAACAAGCCAAGGCCCACCGCCGACTACAGAAGATCGTATGACTGAAATGGTATAGGCACGGAGAACGTTGATGGAGGAATGCAGAAATCTTCGGGAGGCCCTAGCAACTCTTGCGCACAATGTAGCCCAAATGACAACTCCTCCAATGATGGGTAACATGAATGGACGAGAATAACAACCTGAAGGCTCCCAACCTCCAAGAACAGGATCACTCGGGTCTGCTCCTGCGGCAAGGGCGATAACTCAAGAGGAAGTGCGACAAGTCATCGAGGAAACCGTCAGGACAGAAAGGAAACGTGAGAATATTGAAAGGTTCAGATATTTGACACCATATCCAAGAGAGGTGGAAGATATCCATTTCCCAACCAATTTCAAGCACCCCAATTTTTAGAAATTCAATGGAGACGGATCACCGAAAGAGCATCTAATGCACTTCATCACCAGCATGGGGAACTTCTCTACAGTGCCACAATACTGCCTTTAGTTGTTCTGGTCTTCTTTGACAGGCAAGGCATTTCGATGGTACTCCAGTTTAGCACCAGGATCGATGAGAACTTGGGAGCAAATGCAAGACGCATTCATGTCAAACTTCTTCTCCTCAGAACGTGACATCAGTATCATAGAATTAGCTTCAGTACGATAGAGAGAAGGGGAGCCCATAGAAAAATTCATAGAGAAATGGAAGACGTTGGGAGCTTCTTGCAGACAGTTGCCAGAGGAGAAAGAGCAGGTGAAGATGTGCCTGAATTCTATTGAGACAGGAATCGCGTTCGGTCTTACCAGCGTCGATATCAAAATCTTTCGTGACTTAGCCACGAAGGCACACGCTTTGGAACTGATGACTAGGAAAATGCCAGCATTTAACTATGAAACAGCTAGAAGGGGGCCCCATAAGTTGATTACAAACATAGTCAATCATGAAAAGAAAAACCATGATACAAGAGAGATAAGAGGCAAAAATACAGAAAGAAAAGAAGAATCAAATCACTCCAGAGGAAGGTTTAATGATAAAAGACCCAGGTCATTAAATTATCATGAGGGGTTTGCGTTTGAGAAAGAAGACATTGTCCATATGATGAATCAGTTGTTGAAAGCTGGCACAATAGAATTGCGTCCGTCCAAGCGCCCTGAGGAATCATAAAAAATAAGAGAAAGAGATTTCTATCACTATCACCGTCTGATAGGGCATCCAACAGAAAATTGTTACACGTTGAAATGTATAATACAAAGAATGATAAACAGAGGTGAGATAATAATCAGAAAGGAAAAAGAGAGGATAGAAAAGCGGCAGTAAATGTACTTACTGTACGAGAAGACTCTCATGGAAAAACAGGGAAAGAGCATCATAAAACAATGGGCAAAGTTGCAGTAATCATGTTATGATCAGGAAAAAGAGTAACGAGCCCACGAAAGTTGAAGGCTGAAATAGTCAAGGTGGAAACAACCAAGAATTACTCCGGTAGCAGCAGTGATGGGAAAGAAGAAAAGAAGGAAACAGGGAAAGTTACTTATGATGTTGTAAGTCATCTGAAAGGTATACCAGCTCGATTAAGTGTTTACGATGCCCTAAGATTATCAGAAGATTCTCATCAAAGTCTAATTAAAGCCTTATCTAATGATGAAGTTAAAGAAGTGTTGTAAGGCCCGTATCTTAGTCTGTACTATTCCGTAGACTTCTGCGGTCCTCGCGGTCAAATTCCGGTGACCCACGACGCGTAGGTAGCATTTGCGCGCAACCTTGAGTCACATCCTGTCGATCTGAGTCGACTTGACCCTAGACTTGTACCATTGTGACCACGCCATCGTCACGGTTCCAACGCCATGTCTCGTGAGTCTATGCGATACCCATGCTAGGAGTTGTGGGCCCATGTATATTTCGAGGAAACGCTACGTGTTGCTAATTCTAAGAGAATCTCTACAATCCATTACATCAATCCATCAATCACAAGTCAAGTACAACCCATACCTCTCTCTTCACCAAGTCAAAGCAACCCATGCTTAGCCCATTCCTCTCATCCTAAAAGTCAATGAGACCCATACCCTCCATGTCATCTCTTCTTATAACACCACTCTACTCTCTCTCATTTCTCACTCCATCTCAAGCAATCCAAGGGAGGTGACCGTCCAAGCTCCAAGAGAGCCAAGTGTGGCCCACTTCCCTACCCCATAAACTCTCATCTCCACCATCCAAACTTCATCATCTTCATTCAAAGGGAAAGCCAAGGAGTTTAAGAGTCCAAGGAGCCAAGAAGGAGCGAAATCAGTGGGTGATTTTAGGTTTAGATCTTGATTTTTTTATGATGAGCCAAGTGGGGCCTACCAATTGATGGTATGGATCCTATTTGGGACCCATCTTGATGTATGTATTGTAGCTCAAGGGAGCTCATAGTGGCGGAGCTCCCTTCCATTATGCGTCTCTCTCTCTCTCTCTCTCTCTCTCTCTCTCTCTCTCTCTCTCTCCTTACTGGTGGCCCACCTTGATGATGTATGTGTCGTACCCGCGATGTCCATTTTGCGGACTAACCGCTGTCTAAACCGATGCCCACCCCACTGTTACGTCCAAGGCAGAGGCTAACCATGATGTCCATGTCATCCACGCCATCCGCCCAGCCCAGTCATCAGCAGCTCACCTGGCTTAGGGTCCAGCGGGCAGGGCTCACTAGCTGTCCATTTTGGATAGGTCCAGATGAAGGGAAAATGCATATGTCAGCTGGTGGGCCACACGTGTGGTCCCACCTAATGTTTAGGCATTGTCCACATCGTCCAGCAATATGGACGGTGGGACAGCATATATGTGTTTTATCTACACCGTCCATCTGGACGTAGGGAAAAACAAATATCAGATTGATTTAAATTTTGGTGGGCCACCACGTGGTCCCACCTTGATGAATGTGTTGTAACCCACACCGTCCACCGTCCAGTTGGACGGTGAGGCACACGTAATGTATATGTTTTATCCTCACGTCCAGCGTCTGGACGTGGGACCCAGGTGGTGCATGTGTTTCATCCTCACCATCCATCTAGATGGTGGGACCCAGCAATCATGTAGGCATTGTATCCATCATCCATTGCTTGGATGGTCGGACCCACCCCACACGTGGGACCCACCTGAGGTGGAATCGGATTGGCTAATATACCTCACACTAATAATATAGCTACCGTGTTGGTGTCAGCAAGTTCTGAGGGTCTGATCAATGAGGTATGTGCTTCATCCATGTCGTGCATCCACGGGACCCACCATGATATTGTATTATATCCACACCTTCCATCTAGACCGTCCATCTTTAACGGCCAAGATCAGTGCTTTTGGGCTGCACCACAGTAGTGGCAACACCATCCATCTGCTAGCCGTCCATCCGTTGACCTGTTGGATGGAAAGGAAACACAAATATTGCCTTGATCTAAAGCAGGTGGGCCACGCTAATGTGTACCCCACCTTGATGCATGATGCACCCACGGCGTCCATCTGTGGTGACCCACCGTGATATATGTATTTTATTCCCACCATCCAGTACTGACGGTGGGGCCCCACTTGATGTATGTGTTGTAAATCCACACCGTCCAGCCATGGATGGTGGGACTTACCATGATGCATGTGTTTCATATCCACGTCATCCGTCCATTTTGCTGGACACAGGGCCCACCTATTGTACAGGGCCCACCTGCTGTATGTACTGGGCCCACCTGATTTATGAGACCCAGATATGAGGCCCATTTGATGAGGCCTAGGTGATGTATTTGTGGCCTATTTGGTGAGGCCCAATATAATGCATTTGGGGCCCATTTGTTGAGGCCCGATGTGATATATATTGGCCCATATGTTGAGGCCCGATATGATATATTTGGGGCCCATTTGGTGAGGCCCAATATGATGTATATGAGGCCCATGAGTGAGGCCTGATGTGATGTATGAGAGGCCCATGGATGTGGCCCATTGTGATGTATTCAAGGCCCATGGGACATGACCCATTGTGAAATATTTGAGTCCCATAGGATGTGACCCAATGCGATGTATATGAGGCCCATGCAAGGCGGCCCACTTGATGTATATCAGGCCCATTATGATGTGTATTAGGCCCATGTGATGTGGCCCATTGTGATGTGTATTAGGCCCATGTGATGCGGCCCATTGTGACGTGTATTAGGCCAAGGTGATGCGGCCCATTACGAGGTGTATTAGGCTCATCTGATGCGGCCCATTGTGATGGTTATTAGGCCCATGTGATGCAGCCCATTGTGATGCGTATTAGGCCCAGGTGATGCGGCTCATTGTGAGGTGTATTATGCCCATGTGATGCGACCCATTGTGATGTATATGAGGCCCATGTGATGCGGCCCACTTGATGTATATGAGGCCCATGTGATATGGCCCATCGTGATATGTGAGGCCCATTATGTTGTTTATGAGGCCCTTATGTGAGGCCACGGGCCCCACTGTATGTTTGTCCCTATGAGAGCCACTCCTTGGGAACAATGATGGTTAAATGTCCATATTGTGACCATCCCTTAGGCCTTTGTTAAGCCCATTCTCACCATTCTCTAAGTGGGTCAACCCAAATTACTGGGCCTCATTGATATCGCATGATCCATCTATTCATATTGGGATATCCCAAGATGTTGGGCCCCATTGGTTGTTAGTAGGATTATTTCTTTTACCTTGGAGCCCGCCTTGTGTATGTATTGGGCCCCATAAGGAAGTCCAGTTTATTACGTGATAGAGAGGGTAAGGAAGCCCACTTATTGTACTTAGACTCGGCTCTGCCCTCGGTGGGGGATATTGTGACGCTCTGTCACTGTTGCACACGTGGGTGAGCACACATGGGCGGACACTGATGTGGGCAGGGCCTAGGGGACTGGGCGAGCTACCAATGATTGGCAAGCTACTGTGCTGGCAGGCTACTATGCACACAGTGAAGGCAGAACTTTGTCCCACATCGGAAGCATCGTCCAATGTTGTGGTGGCTATAAGTTGGATTCCTTCCTTAACAGTCGTGACACATTTTAAATCAGTGAGCTTCGGCAAAGTAGTTTATATCACCCCTTGCTATAGACGGAAGGATATGCAGTATCAGGTTTGGTGTATACACTGTTTAGAGCCTATCTTGATAGTTGGACTAGATCCGTCGTCCTTTTGTAGACTCCATCATTCGTATGCATGTTGTGAGGGATGATTGATTAAAGCATATGTCATTGGGCTGAGATGTTTATGAGACTCCTTGTGAGAAAGAGTTGCCCCCACATGATCACGCGATATGCGCAAGTTTGATGCTTCGCCTAGATGAGGTTAACGGTATTCGTGGACTTGTTAGGATTTGTATATTGCATTGCATCCTCAGTATATGATATTTAGCTTACTATGTCTCCACATTGCGTAACTGATTTACATTGCTTCCTCATTATATGATAATGGCTTATTATGTTTTTGCATCGCATAGCCTGAATAAGGATGATGGTATTTATGGACTTACTAGCATATGATATTTGGCTTACTATGTTTCCGCATTGCTCTGATATTGCATACTTGACACTTACCTTGCGCACACACTTACACCACCCTCTAAGCTTTCTATAAGCTTATGCACGATAGATGCATGCAGGTGGCGTTAGATCGGTGGCATTAGGTCGCAGCAACGTTGAGCTTGGAGCGTGCAGCTGTCTTCTAAAGCTTCGATTTTTGATATATGTATTTCCCTTTTCAGCACTGTATTCAACTGTTTATATTAGTGGATATATGATGATGATGTTGCCTTTGGGATTTGGGTAAACTTATAGTTATGCTTTTTACGAGATAAATGTATGTTGAAAAATCCTCCTTGTAGGATCCCATGATCGAAATTTGACGTGTGGGCACTGGGAGCCGAGAATGGGGTACTACGAAGGTTGTCGGCACCAGATTCGGTGATCGAGAATTTTGTGAGCCCAGTTTCTGAGTTTAGGGCGTGACAAGTGTTGCTTACGAAAATGGAGAATTTAGAGCTCAAAGAACAGGAATATTGCATGCCAGTAATTTTCGTCTCTGATGATGATCTAACCTGTGATAAGGAGCACAATTGGCCATTGATGATCGTGGGAATTTCTAACCTCCAAAGCACTCGAGGATCTTCTTCGGCACATGCTCAGTATCACTCATCTGGTGTTTTTTCAAGCAACATGGCCCATCTGCATTGGGTCAAAATAAATGAATGGCCTGGATCTTGTACAAGTGCGCCTCGAGTAAGGTTTTTGACCATTCACCTTATGGAATATTGTTCACTCCCCAAGTATAGGGTTGTGATGTAGTAATAAACTCGGTAAGACCGAGGTCGAATCCACAGGGACTGAAACCTGTACGTATTCTAAAACTAACTAGAACTAGAACTAGACTAAGATGAAATCCAAATTGAGTGTAATTTGAGGAATAATGGTGAAATATTAATTTAAAACTTAATGAATTCAGAGGAAGGAAACTAGGGATTCAGAGGATCCACTTGTAGAGATCAGGGAGATCTACGGTCGATTCATGAAACTCAACTGGACTTCGAGTCCCATCTTCATCCAGTTGGAAGATATAACCTGAAAATAAATTCTGAACTTCATTTAATCTAGTTTTCAAGAGATCAGACGGGTGTAAATTAGAATGGATTCCATCACAAAACCATGCCCATGAGACAAAGCAAACAACAGAATTAACCCAATTCACAGCCAATCTGAGAGATGTATGAAAGTTAGGAAGGTTTCCGTCATCCAACCATGCCCAGGAGACGATGGCGAACAATAGGGCTTCCTGATTTCATAATCATAATAAGGGAAATGAAATACTCAAAGCCATCACAGATCTATTGTAATTTCAGTCACAACAAATCATTAGAAAACTAAAGGCATTCCTTAAAATCAAACCATAATTAAATCAGTTCATAATATAAATCAAAGCCGTAAAATCAATCCAGTCACTTCACAAGCTTCACCTCTTAACCCTAGCCTAAAGGTTAGCTAACCACAAACATGATTAACTAATTCTCAAAAGAAAGAAAGAAAAACTAAAATAGAAAAACTAAAGAAAAACTCTCTCTCTCTTGCTCTCATGTCCACCCCAAGCCAAGATGCCCCCCACGTTCTCTACATGGGGGTAAGGAAGGATGACGGATAAAAATCGAGACTATTCCGCCCATAAGAAGGTAAAAAGCTTATTCTCCTAAGCCAGCTAATACTCTTCCAGAGTCAGAGACGGCCGAGCCGAGCCAAGGAAAGACGGTGTGAAATCAAATACCGTCCCGAAAATCTAGAAGTACAGGTGTCCGATCCCACGGATCTTGGGATCGGATGAAATCTGTCAAAAGGATCAAATTTTCGAAGATAAGGGAAAAGAATCCCGGTACGGCGGGATCCTCCCTCTTCTATAAACAGGAGAGACTCCAAGGGTGAAAGGTACGTAAAAACTCTCTCCCAAAACCCCTTAATACTATAAGACCCAGATTCCTATCCTGACTTTGGCATCGGAGGGTCCCCTGCTCTAGTCAGGGTCTCCTTTGTCTTCTTCCTGTGCAGGTACTCAAAGGTCTAAAGAGGGTGGAACAGATTTTTGCATCAACAGTTTGGCGTCGTCTGTGGGAAACGGACAAAAAGCCTTTTTTCATATTCTACCAAAAGAGCAATAAGACAAGTTTTAATGGTGACAACTAGAAGAACATATCAGAACGATGCTAACGAGGCCGCTGCCAGCACAGCATTAGGAACTCCTCCAATGGTCCCTCCAACCGCGCTGCCGGTGGCTCCGGCCATATCCAATAATCAGTGGAACCGGGGGAGCACGCAGTTGAGTCGGGAGGTTCAAGAAATCCGATCCGATATGAACGTCATGAAAAAGATGTTAGAATAAATGTATAACCAGCAGGTGCTACCGCATCACCAAGGATAAACACCGCGTGTTCTCCCACCTGCTTCCAGCCCTCTGCCTGCTGCTCAGCCCGTGGCTCCGTGAACATCCCATCAACCGAGTTAACACCAGTGTCCGACTGAACCAGCACTTGCCCGTTCGGTCACAGCCGCACTGCCGCCCTCTGATTTATGGCACAAAATATATCAAAGGAGACGCAGTCGGCCTCCCGCCGAGGAAACGGGGAAAAGCGCAGAGCCCTGGAAAGCGGACATCTAGGACTTCAAGAAAGATATTTGGGAGGAGATAGTGAAAGAGATGGCAGATATGAAATAGGGTCGGAATACGTATCTAGCTCGACTCGAGGCTAAAGCGTCCCCTTTTATAGATGAAGTGATGCAAGCTCGGCTATCGGAAAGGTTTCGCTTACCGCAAATCATCCCCTTCACCGGGAAAACTGACCCAACTGAGCACATCGAATGCTTCAAAACTCATATGGAGTTGCACAATACCTTGGATGCAGTCATGTGCCGAGTCTTTTCTCTCACACTAACCGACGTGGCTCGGCTTTGGTTTAAACAACTAAAACCGAGATCTATCGGTTCATTCGCCGAACTCAGTGATGCTTTCCTCACCAATTTCATTGGTGGAAAAAAGAAACTAAAGCCACTGGCGCATATAAATAATATAATCTAGAAGACAGGAAAGCTGTTGAAGGATTATATCAGACGTTTCAACTTTGAATCTCTTCAGGTTCGAAAACACTCTGAAGAAACAACACTCAACGCGCTCATGCAAGGGGTCAGAGATAAGCATTTCTAGCATCTCTGGACAAAAATCCACCGAAGACTCTGACCGAATTTATGGCTCGGTCGGACAAATATGCTGATGCCGAAGAAACATGACTCCTGCGCGAGACCGTCCAGAACGCAAAATCCTCGGCCAAAGAGTCGGTTAAAAAAGGAACTAACTCGGTTGAAGGGAAAAAGCGTAAGGATGATCGAGTACACGATGATCAAAAGTCAAGAAAGCGACCCGACCGAAGGTTTTCCACATACACTCCACTAAATAAAACTCAGGAACAGGTGTTAATGGAAATCAAAAGTGAAGGTTTCGTCAACTGGCCTAGTAAACTGTTGGGTAATCCCAACCGGCGAAGTAAAGATAAGTACTGCCACTATCATCACGATCACGGGCACAATACGAGTGATTGTTATTACCTTAAAGAAGAAATTGAATGACTTATCAGGGAAGGCCGACTCGGGGAGCATGTAGAAAAGACCATGTCCGCGGAAGTACGCCCAAGCGAAAGCTGAATCACGGAAGAAATCCGAACGATCATCGGTGGTCACCGAGGTGGGGGCGATTCTAATAATGCACAAAAAAATCACGCCAGAAGCATTAGTCATCTCGAGTCCGAAATTCTCTTACTACATCGGCCTCCGAAGGAAAAGAAACGAGAAAAGTGTTGTATCTCGTTCACTGAAGACGACGCTCGAGGCATCCATCATCCCCATGATGATGAGCTAGTCGTCACTCTCACCATCGTTAACAGAAAAGTTTTCCGTATACTTGTAGACACTGGGTCGTCTGCGGATGTGCTATTTGCTCAGGTTTGACAAAATGGGGATTGAACGATCAACGTTATGTATAGTTCGAACACCGTTGATCGGATTCTCGGGCGGACACATACTCCCAGAAGTAATTTCTTCACTACCGCTCACTGTTGGAAACCACCCGCATCAGACGACAGTAATGGTAGATTTCCTGATCGTTAACCAAGCCTCTGTTTACAACGCTATAATTGGTCGACCTACTCTAAATCTTTTGCAAGCGGTGGTATCTACATACCACCTTTCCATGAAATTTTTGACTGAGTCAGGGTAGGAATCGTGAAAGGAGATCAGCAAGATGCTCGACGCTACTACGCCACTGCAGTAAAGGTTTTAGTTGAAATTTTAGTGATTGAATCGCTGGATCCCAGGGTCGGATCTCACGAACGAGGGCAATCGACGGAAGATCTTATATCGGTGCCCTTGGCCGAGACTGAGGAATCGAAAGTAGTACAAATTGGCTCATCCCTGAAGCTGCCTCTCAAAGACAATTTGATCGCCTTGCTTCGATGATATGCCGACGTATTCGCATGGAGCCACGAAGATATGCCTGGTATTGATCCTTCGGTCATGACCCATCGACTCAACATTGATCCGACCTACCGGCCAATTCGGTAAAAAAGACGTCCTCTCGCCCCGAGAGGTACGCTATCATTGAAGAGGAAGTCGGCAAACTTCTCAAGGCTAAATTCATAGAAGAGATATACTATCCGGAATGGATAGCCAATGTCGTGCTCGTGAAAAAGGCCAATGGGAATTGACGTCTCTGTATTGATTATATAGATCTAAATAAAGCCTACCCCAAAGATAGCTTCCCTCTTCCCCGGATTGATCAGTTGGTAGATAGTACCGCAGGACATGAATTACTTAGCTTTATGGATGCCTACTCTGGGTATAATCAAATTGTAATGCATCAGTCCGATAAATCTAAGACTACCTTTGTCACTGATAAAGGTCTTTATTGTTACCGAGTGATGCCATTTGGTCTGAAAAACGCTGGAGCGATGTATCAAAGGCTAATGAACAAAATGTTCGTTCGACAGATCGGCCGAACCATGGAAAGTATATATAGACGATATGCTCATCAAAAGTATACATGCAGCCGACCATATAGCAGACTTAGAAGAGATGTTCGTAACCCTGCGCAAATACAAAATGAAGTTAAATCCGAGCAAATGTGCTTTCGGTGTAAGCTCGGAGAAATTTCTCGGGTTCCTTGTTAGTCAGCAAGGAATCGAAGCGAATCCCTAGAAAATCAAGGCTCTACTCGACATGAAGTCTCCCAAGATGATCAAAGACATACAAAGGCTGACCGGGCGAGTAGCCACACTCAACCATTTCCTATCCCAAGCTACCGATAAATGTCTTCCGTTCTTCAAACAATTGAAGGGGCGACAGTTGATGGAATGGACGGAAGAGTGTGAAGCAGCGTTCCAGCAATTGAAGTCTTACCTTGGGTCTCCACCCCTGTTATCCAAACCTGAGTCGAGAGAAGCTTTATTGTTGTATCTGGCTGTATCCGACGCACCGATTAGCTCGGTCCTCATACGTGAATATGACGGAAAGCAATTACCAGTGTACTATGTCAACAAAGCATTACTGTCAGCGGAGACGAGGTATCCTCCCCTTGAAAAGATAGCCTTGGTCCTGGTAGTATCCTCGCGATGACTCCGACCATAATTTCAAGCTCACACAATCGTCATCATGACCGACCTACCGTTGCGTCAGATCCTTCAGAAACCAGAGGCCTCCGGCCGACTTACAAAGTGGACTATCGAATTGAGCGAGTTTAATATAGAGTACAGGCCGAGGACAGCCATTAAAGGACAAGTCGTAGCCGACTTCATTGTCGAAGTAACTCCACAGATCGACAACATGTCTGAGTTTGACAGAATTATCAGAGCAGCGGCATCCTCTTCTCTCAACCCCTCACCCAGCCTTACCCCCTGGAAATTATTCGTCGACGGCTCCTCCAATTCTAAGGCAAGCGGGGCTGGGGTAGTATTAGAAACTCCCGATCAAACCTATATGCAATATGCCTTATGACTTGGATTCCAAGTATCGAATAACACAGCCGAATACGAAGCCTTGCTACTTGGCCTTCGCCTCACCGCGAGCTTAGGTGTAACTCATCTCAGTGTACTCAGTGATTCGCAGTTAGTCGTCAACCAGATCACCGGTGTTTACCAAACACGGAAAGAACAACTGAAGGCTTACATGGAGAAACCCAAAGAATTAATCGGCAGATTTCGACAATGCGAAGTAATTCGGATCCCCAGAACTGAGAATGCCAAAGCTGATTTGTTAGCAAAACTTGCCTCGGCCGACGAAGACGATATACCCAGATCAGTGCCGATCGAATACGTCGCTAAGCTGAGTATCACTGAACCGATCAACTCGACAATACATGTTATTGAGTCGGAACCGGCCTGGTTTGACCCTGTCATCCATTATCTCAACGAGGAGAAGCTACCTGAAGATCGCACTGAGGCTCGGCGGCTAAAGATCCGAGCATCACGATACACTATTCTAAATGGGGTACTGTACAAGAAAGGTTTCTACGCTCCCTTATTACGATGTTTGAATTCCCATGAAGCCGATTACGTATTACGGGAGGTACACGAAGGAATATGTGGAAACCACTCGGGAGGACGTTCACTCGCCTATAAAGTCCTGCTGCAGGGGTATTATTGGCCGACCATACAGCATGATGCTAAGAAGTTCGTCCAAAGGTGCGACAAGTGTCAGCGATTTGCAGCAGTCCCAAGGCAACCCCCGAGGACTTGACCCCAATGATTGGTCCTTGGCCCTTTGCGCAGTGGGGGATCGACATCATCGGACCATTCCCTTTGGGAAAGGGTCAGGCCAAGTTTGTCGTAGTTGCGGTGGACTATTTCACAAAATGGGCCGAAGCCGAGCCATTGACAAAGATAAATGAACAGAAGGTTACAAACTTTGTTTGGAAAAACATCGTATGTCGGTTCAGGATACCGCAAACTATTATCACCGATAACGGAAGGCAGTTCGACAATAGACAGTTCCGCGAAATGTGCAGTAATCTCGGGATCTGAAACGTGTACACTTCGCCTCATCATCCTCAGACGAATGGACAGGTCGAGGCCGTTAACAAGATTATCAAACAGCATCTCTGAAGGAGGCTCGATCGAGCCAAAGGAGCATGGGTTGAAGAACTCCCGAATATATTGTGGGCCTACCGAACCACAGCTCGGATTGCCACGGGAAAAACTTCCTTCTCCCTTTGTTATGGCTCGGAGGCAGTTGCCCCGGTTGAGATCGGGATACCTTTGGCCCGAGTTAATTCATTCAACGAACAAGAAAATAAAGAACTCCTATCGCTCGGGCTTGACTTAGTGGAAGAGAAAAGAGAGGAAGCTCGGCTACGAGTGATGGCTCAACAAAGACGAGTAGCTCGGTTCTACAACACCCGAGTTAAAGTCAGAAGATTCCGTACCAGGGATATGGTCCTCCGAAAAACGTTCCCAAATACAAAAGAAGTTGGTGCGGACACACTGGGACTCAATTAGGAAGGACCCTATGTCATCTCGAGTACCATTCGACCTGGAGCGTATCGGTTGGAAAACCTAAATGGGCAGTTACTGCCTCACCCCTGGAACGCCGAGCATCTCAAAATCTATTACCCTTAAGTCGGCCATAAAAAAAAAAGACATGTAAACGGAGTCGATTCAATAAAACTAAGACTTTCCATTCGTTACTTCTATGTGTTTTACATCGGGTTAGATCAGACTCTACTTCGACTATATTAAAGGAGCACATAGTTAGTTCTGACAAAGGGAATGATCTCTCTCAGTTATAGACACTTTCGAATTGGCCTGGGATAAAAGTCAGCCTGAGAAGCTGATGATGGTACCAAAGGAATCTTAGACTCGGCCGACACTACGCTGGTGTGAGTGCCAAAAATGAAGCATGGCTACTATCCCTCGGTCGGGGGTACTCCCGAAGCAGTCCCAGAGGGATCAGCCTCGCGGCTAGCGGCAGTAGCAGTGGGAACTTCTTCGTCGGCAGTGGCATCGGCACGACCATCCCCGGTATCCTCGGCCTCCGGACTAACAACCCCAAAGGCGGAGAGATCAAGGTCAGGAAAGGCGGCCCTCATTTCCAGGACGCAGGCCTTATACCCACCTTGATAAAGGCGATCTCTCTCTTCCCCGAACTCCGAAGACTCGAGAAAGGCATCCACAGCCCAGTCCTGAGCCTCCTTGGCTCGATTGGCCTCCTCCTGAGCCTGTTGGATAAGTGTCGTGGTGTCAGCTCTGGCCCGAGCTAAGGTGCTCTCACAAGCACTATGGGCATGACGAAGATGTCGCTTCTCTTCCACAGCCTTCACCAGAAGAGATGCCAAACGAGCGCTCTCAGCCTTAGCGCCTTCAAGAGCTGTCTCCGCATCCTCGACAGCCTTCTTAGCAAACGACAAGTCGCTAGTCATAATGTCGATTCAACCTTCGGCGATGTCGCGGCGTCCCTCTGCCTCGGCCGCAAGTTTCTTAGCTATCTCTGCCTCAGCCACAAGCTTCTGAGCCGCAGACAACTCCGAGCAAGCCTTAACTACGCAGGGGGCCAACTGCGAAGGGGAAACAACAAGTTGTAACAAGAACCCGAAATTAGAGTCACAGAAAAACAAAAAGAACGGATATTACCTCAAAGAGTAACCTCGCCGTATGACCAAGGGTCTGAAGCGTGGGGGCATTGTAAAAGCTGGCGAAGTCTTTTTCGCTCTAGTGGGAGATTCTGTTGAGTCATCTCCTCTCTCGAAGATTCTCCACTAGGCCCCTCTCTCTGCCTCGGAACCTCCTCTGCAATGAATCTCGGCTCAGAAACCGACTGAGACACAGGAGGCGTAGCATTCACCTCTTCCGCCCTCTCATCAGGGTCAGAGAGCACAACTCCGGACGGAGCTGCCGGAACAGAGGCAGATGGGGCAGCTGGCTCCTGGGCCTTTGGACTTATCTTCGGCTGTTTCAAAGGCCGAGTCCCCAATAGAAAGACTGACCTTGGAGGAGCCTTCACCTTTGAGATCGGTTTGAAAGAAGGTCGAGACTCGGCCATGTCTGTGGAAGCCTACTTAAGAAAAGGTCGAGCCTCGGGTAGATCTGAAAGGAAGAACAAAGGCGAGTCAGACAAAGTGCCGAGAGAACATGGCGATGTAGTGCCAAGAGAACATGACGACGTAACTGGAGTTACCTGATACGAACGAGTCTAAACCCGCTAGGAGAAGACGCTCTGGTTGTAGCAACGACTTCCAAGACCGATCCTCCGTACTTAGCTTTTTCAGATCCCTGACCCGAGTTAGGTCACTGGATCCGAACTTCTCCCTTTTTTCGGGATATCTACAAGGCACCATAAGATCAGATTCAAAGCGTTACGACGCGAAGAAACAAAAGGTATAAAGCTGAGTCACCTGCTTTGCGAAACGATCGGGAGACTCGAGACTCGAAGGGCCAAGGATCAGCCATCTCCCAACGTCCACACGCCCAAAACCATCTCTCTTTCCAGTGTTTGTTGGAAGTCAATGTGTTATAAGAGAGCCACCCTTGCCCCGCCATGCACTCAGAAAGTAAAAGCCGAGAAAATTTGGAGTCGGTTTTACTTGGTATAAGTAGAGGAATTCATCGACTGTCAGTGGGGGCTGTTCCAACTCAGCCCATAGCACTGCATACCCGAACAAATTCCTCCACCTGTTCGGGACTATCTGGCCGGGAGTAAGCTTGACACGAGACAAAAAATCTCAAGCAATGGGCTAGAGAGGCAGACGTAAGCCACATTGCATCGAGACCTAAAAAATTGCAACCATCCCAACAGGGGGTTGATCAGGTAATTCATCCGGATGAGGAAGCTGAATTATAACTGAGTCCGGGACATGGTATCCAGCTCGAATTCGGTTCAAGTTAGACTCAGTTAAAACTGATGCAACGGGACCTCTCAGATCATCCTCGGCCCCCTCTCCCTCAGAAGACGACTCAAAAACCTGAGCCGACTTAGAAGCCTGCGCGGATCGAGTCACAGGGGCCGACACAAAGGCTCCCTCGGCAATCCGTGTTTCCTCTTCCTCCTCTTCCTCCTCCAACGCATCCATCGCAGGATTTGGTCTCCTTGGGTGGGTTACCAGAGATGTCCGCCCCTAGAAGGACCGGCCAGAGCAGGGCGCTCTACCGGTGATTCAGCGGCCCTCCTGATGAATCGGAAAGCAGCGTCCGCATCAACGGCGATCTCCGCCAGTAAAGAGGGTGGCTCCGCAACATTCCAGAAACGTTGCGAATCACCCTCCTCCCGGAAGTTCCCTCCCGGGGGCTCTGAGAGCCATACGCAGCCATTAATATTAATAGAGAGGGAGAGAAAAAACTCACTGGAGAAGGCAGCAATGGACGCAAAAGAAGATAACAGAGAAGAAAATGACACGAATGAAGGCCTAGCGATAGGCCGCGGAGGAAGGGAAGAAGAAGAAAAGGGGAAAACAAGAAGAGCGGGAGAAGAGAGAATGATGAAAGTAAAATTCGCACGCTTCTCCTGTCCTCTTTTATAACCATGCCACGTGGCAAGAGCATTTAATGGGTAGACGAGATGGCACCTGCCTCGACTCCCCCGCTCGACACCTAGCGCACGCCGACTGACCGCGGTAATGTCATCGCCACGCGTCCGACGTCCATTCGCGGGAATAGCGACTTGGCAGTTAACCTCTTGTGCGACCTCGGGAAACGAACCGTCGCAAGTTAAGGATGACACAAAGAGCATTAATTGTCTCATCATAACCTCGGCTTCCGTTCCAGACCGACTTAAAAATTCGTTACTCCTTAGTGCTGCAAGAGACACAAGGAGTAAGGGGACTTACTGTTGGGGAAAAAAATATGCCGAGTCCGAGGACTCGGGTATGGAACGAACCGACTCTACTCCCTTATTTTCTTGGTCTTCGGAGAAAGCAGCCAAGTCCGAGATACGAAGTCGGAGGCTTGATAAGTTGACTCGGTCGACTAGTTAGCAATGTCAGTATAAACCGACTAAGGCTAAATAAGTTATAAGCCGTCCGACTGACAATGAGAAACTGACTCGATAAGTTGGTTGCGTCGGCTACGGAGTAAGGAAGGATGACGGATAAAAACTGAGACTATTCTGCCCGTAAGAAGGTAAAAAGCTTATTCTCCTAAGCCAGCCGAGACTCTTCCAGAGTCGGAAACGGCCGAGCCGAGCTAAGGAAAGACGGTGTGAAATCAAATACCGTCCCGAAAATTCAGAAGTACAGGTGTCTGATCCCACGGATCTCGGGATCGGATGAAATCTGTCAAAAGGATCAAATTTTCGAAGATAAGGGAAAAGAATCCCGGTACGGCGGGATCCTCCCTCTCCTATAAACAGGAGAGACTCCAAGGGTGAAAGGTACGCAAAAAATCTCTCCCAAAACCCCTCAATACTATAAGACCCAGATTCCTAGCTTGACTTTGGCATCGGAGGGTCCCCTGCTCTAGCCAGGGTCTCCTTTGTCTTCTTCCTGCGCAGGTACTCAAAGGTCTAAAGAGGGCAGACCAGATTTTTGCATCAACAGATTCCATCACAAAACCATGCCCATGAGACAAAGCAAACAACAGAATTAACCCAATTCACAGCCAATCTGAGTGATGTATGAAAGTTAGGAAGGATTCCGTCATCCAACTATGCCCAGGAGACGATGGTGAACAATAGGGCTTCCTGTTTTTATAATCATAATAAGGGAAATGAAATACTCAAAGCCATCGCAGATCTATTGTAATTTCAGTCACAACAAACCATTAGAAAACTAAAGGCATTCCTTAAAATCAAACCATAATTAAATCAGTTCATAATATAAATCAAAGCCGTAAAATCAATCCAGTCACTCCACAAGCTTCACCTCTTAGCCCTAGCCTAAAGGTTAGCTAACCACAAGCATGATTAACTAATTCTCAAAAGAAAGAAAGAAAAACTAAAATAGAAAAACTCTCTCTCTTGCTCTCATGTCCACCCCAAGCTAAGATGCCCCCCCATGTTCTCTCTCTCTCTCTCTCTCTCTCTCTCTCTCTCTTATAGGTAGGGAAGACAGTGGAAAGGCCGGTTTCTGGAGTGCGTAAGACCTTCCGCAAAACGTTCTCGTGGATTCTATTTTTGGTGCGGCGAAACTATAGAGAACACTTGCGTCAAAACTGGATTTGGAGTGGTTGGCCGTCTGTTCCATCCAATCCGACTTCTTGGGTGTGGCTGAAACCCATCTTGTAAGTTTGTGGACGGTTCAGATCAACACCTTGATCCATAAGTGGGTCATATAGCAAGCTGGAACATCCGGTTTTTTCGGATTGTCTGACGCGAGCGACTTTTTGCAGAAATCCGATTTTGCGTTAACAGTGGGGCCCATATTCAGAGCAGGCGGGAAAATCCACTCCATCCATTGGATTCCCCTTGGAATCTTGGCCCATGAAACCGTGTTCCTGATCTGAGTTTGACGCGGCCCATGGAATTAAACTTGTTGTAACTGCTTTGAACGTAACAGAATGGTCTTCTTGTGGCCTCTGTAGCAGGCACATACTCGTGTAAGGGGGTACGAGGTCAACATGTTTTTGACCTTCCCAAGCTCCTCTACAAGATGGATGGCTCGGATCGTCCCCGTGGGCCATGATGGTGGCCCACCGGCTTTCGCAAAAAGGATGCAATCCGTCCGTTACGCGGCAACAAGCTGCCTTCGAGTAGGAGTCAGGTCAGCATGTGTTGGCTGACTTTCTTAATCCAATGCACCGTGGTTTCACGTGCAAGATGCGCACATGCTTCCTAGGTGGTACCCAGTGATCTGTCTTTTAGGAAATCCACACCGTCCATTCATCTCTCCATCTTACTTAAGGGGTTGAAACCAAAATTGAAGCATATCCAGATATTAGGTGATCCCCAAATCAAAGATTTGGTGGCTGATCTGTCCGTTGGACCACTTCTAAAAGGATCCAATGGCTGAAATTTGACATGTACGGTTAATTTATGGTCCTCAGGCCAGGTATAAAGTTTCGAACCAAACGAATGGTGGGAATCCTGTGATCTTGCATTCTGGCTGACTTTCAGACTCGTTTAATGTGAGCGGCTTGATTTCCTTTGATTTTCGGCATGTAATTTTCTCGATCTTGGTCCCCTGGGGTCCATTCCTTGCCTTCGTGACTTCAGAGCGTTAAGTCAATGCTTTTAGTACCCATTTCCAGTCCATGCTCTTAAATACACCTTGCATCACAAACACGATTAAAGTAGGGCGTTAAACGGTATCATGCTCATAAAATCAGGTAATAACTAGGGTCTAATATGCAATATTTGACCCTCAACACAACTCCCAACCAGCATTTTGCTAGTCCCGAGCAAAGTATGCAAAAAATAGGTTGAGAATTACAGGACAATTTCTATAAACTCGAGTGATTTTTGAAAAACAATCCAGATACTAAAATTCTAAGTTTCATGAATGTTGGGCATTACTTTCTCCTGGACTCAAGCGCATGGTAAACTTCATTATTATCAAGTTCAAAGTATTAATCCATCAATTAGAAAAAAAATTCTAAACATTAGGATCCATGATTGTATAGTCTAATCTCGGCTTATCATCATTAAAATTCACTTCTCTATTTCTGGATATCATTGGTAACTAACAAGAGAATTCATGATAACCAAAATTGCCTCACAGATCATCTTTTCATTCTACCCACTTTTGATTTTTCCATTGAGGGGGAGGGGAATCGAATCTGCACCTATAGGGAGCAAACTTATGGTGAAGACCGTACACCTAACCCTTTTCAGATATCATCCATGGGAAATTAAATCTATACCTATAGGGAGCAAACCTATGGTGAAGATTATTTGCCCAACCCTTACCGCAGGCAGCTATCTTGTAGCTGGGTTTTTTTTAAAAAATTTTTTTTTTCAATCATTCTTCTTATTGAACATGATGGACAAATTTCCCAAGTTGGTTCCTTCCATACTTAATGATCACCAAGTTATAATTCAATATCGAACTGAAACATTAATGTGCATGCGAGATGTGTCTTGTGGAATCATGACTCAATCAATGTTTAAAACTTCTAATTATGGATTAACAGTTCGAACTTACTGTGAAATCTAACAGATAACTGAATCCAAGAGTCATAAATTGCCGACATCACGTATCTCGTAATTCTAAAATCAAAGATGACCGTTAAAATCACTTCGAATTCATAAGAATTCCAGTAAAAATTTTAAAAATTTTCCACATTTTTTGTTCAGGACTAAGGAAACACTGATTAGGTCACCTAATCTCCCACTCCCAACCTAAATTCTACATTGTCCTCAATATAAAAGATATGAGCATGCAATGCACATGAGACAATGAAATTGAAAGAGAAGTGATGGAAAGATAGTACCTGGACGAAGGACTCAAGAGAATTTTTCCAAAGATCGTAGTGTGAGAGCAGGTCAGCACGAGAGTGAAAAATACGAAAGCAAACGAACCTAATAGCAACGTATCAAGCAAACTAAGCTAACGGCATAAAACCGTCTATCCTAGAACAACATAAAACAAACTACCCTAGTCTTATGAAAGCAGGGAAAAACTACTCGATCATGCTGCAAGATTCCTCTTTCGGCCAATATCTTGATAAATTTCTCAGTAAGTTCCTCAACAGGATCATCTAAAAGCCCTTTTTGCAATAGGCTTGGATGCCCTGGAGCATGGCGTTCCAGAGAAACTTATGTACCTCATCAAAAATTTGTCGTCGATTCGCCTAAGGTATCCAGAGTATATACGATTCACCTGTGATAGAAGAAGTTTCAATGTTAGTGTCCCATGGTGAATTAGAGACTAGAAGTATATAAGATTCAGAAAGGTTATCAGGAAGTGATGTAGCCTCAACATATTCTGAAGTTTCAGACTTCGGTTCAATTTTCAGCTCTTCCTCCCTTAATGGTAAACAATTAAGATCTGAGGAAGAAGGGGCTTCAGAGTAAGGGTGCTCTCAGTTAGTAACAACTACCGAGATAGTCTCTTGTGAGGCATCTACTATTTCTTTAATCATAGGATCATTCGAATCTAAAAAGTGTGCCACGCAATCGTCCAAAGAATTGGGAAATTCAACTGAGAGTGACTCGTCTCCTACATCGAAGTCTGTGATGATTTGTCCAGGGATTCTATCGCCTCTAGAAGCGGATGAACGCATGCTCTCTTGTTCTTGCCCTACACAGACAAGTTGGAGATTAATAGGGGGAGCATTGATATGAAGACTCTGGTCATTGAAGCTTCTAAGTGGAGGCATTGAATCGTCTAAAGTGTATAGTTTAGATTGTAGCCTCAATTGGGTAGTTTCAAATTCTAAAGTCATGTCAAGTAAATCGTCCATCTCCCAAATCATATCATCATTCAATTCAGAGGAGTGGTCTAAACATGCATCACAAAGGTTGGAAGGGTTAGTTGAAAGTGGTTCATCCTCCACATTTAAATCAGTCATGTCAGACAGGTGGAGTGGATCACTATGGTTGACAACTTCCTGAACCTCTTGATCATTGGCAGGGGCCACACTTGAGATTGAATCCCAATACTCATCATCATCTAATTCTGTGCAGTGCACACTTGAGATGGGATCACATTCCTCACATTCTATTCCTAGACTGGGTTGAGGTTCAAATAAACTACCTCTACCTCATCATTGTAATCATGTGTGTCCTGTGAGTGAAGTATGTCACTAACATTATATTTGAAAGACACCCACGTCTCTTGATCATTCTTTTGGACAGTCATCGAGATCGACTCATCGGAAAATTGAACCATGTGCTCATCAATACAATCCAACTCTTCATTCTCAATTGCACTATTTTCCATAGTCGCATCACGTGAACTCCACTGTTGTACATCTTTTACAAGTTCTTGAAATCTTTAGAGCGAGTTTTGTTGAATGAGCTCCAGATTTTGTATGGAATTCTGAAGTGAATTCTCTTGGATCATTTTTTGTTGGATTTCAGAGGTATAGGATCCAAGAGAATTGTTACCATGATGCATTATTGATTCAACTTCCCAATTTTGATGGTTCCATTGATCATAGGTATGGGGTTGTGTATGGAGAATTGGATTGGGTTGAGGCTGAGGTGCATTAGCCTCCATTAACCTATCAAAGTGTGATTCAAGCTCTTCTAGTAATTTTCTCATGTCCGCAGAAAAGTTTGTGTCACCTTGAAATGAATTCTCTTGGATCGATTTTGGTTGAATCTCAAAGGTAGGGGATCCAAAAGAATAATCATTATAATAAGTTGTTGGTTCATCTTTCCAACATTGATGTTTCCACTGATTATAGTCATACGAATCATAAGTGGGAGAATCTGATGGTTGGTAATACTTATTACACTCATAATATAATCACGCATTGTTTTCTTTTTCTCGGATGGGTGATAATAATTCTCACTCCCATAGTTATGATAACCCCAACACTCACGTACTATCCGTGGGGTGTAATTGTTCTCCCGTATATGATCACGTAAGGACTTCTTAACCGATGGAGCGTTATACTCTTGTCGATTCTCGATGATTTTTTCAGAAAAATTATGAGACATAGGTTGATTTCTATCAACATCATCATACATCCCTTCACACTTTTTCGCATTCTCAAAAGCTATCTCAGCATATTGACGTTCCCATTCGTGCATATACATGATAAAACCCTAACTCTAAATCTAATCTTAAGAAAAAGAAAAGAAAAGATCCTACAGCACTTTGGGAAGTAAGAGGAGAAGTTAGAAAGAAGTTACCAGATTAGAGATTCCTATGTTAAAATCCTACAAAAAAAAAAAAAAATAGTTTCTAAAAATAGAAATTCTAAAGTTAGAAAGTTTCTAAAAAAATAAAAATAGAAAGTTAGTTTCTAAAAAGGAAAAGTTTCCTAAACCTAGAAGCTAAGTTAGTTTCTAAAATTAAAAAGAATTCTAGAATTAGAAAATTTCTAAAAATAGAGCCTAATAGAAAGATGAGTTAGTTGCTAAAAAGTAAATTAGGAAAGTTCTAAACCTAGAATTAGAAAGTTCTACAATAGAAAACCTAATCCTAAAATAGAAAGTAATGTTAGTGTCTAAAAAGGGAAGAATTCCTAAAAATAGAAAATTTCTAAATTAGAAAATCCTAGAATTAGAAAAATTCTAAATTAGAAAATCTAAACCTAAATTAAAAGTTTCTAAAAATTAGTTAATTCCTAAAAAGGAAAGTTTCTAAAATTAAAAGAAATCCTATGAGAAATTCTAAAAATTGAAAATACAACCCCCTAAGCCTAAAAATAGAAAAAGTGGAGAAATTAGAAAGGGATTACCAAATTAGAAGTTTATGTCAGGATCCTACAAAACAGAAAAACAGGTTAGTTTCTAAAAATCAAACAGAAAAAATTCTAACCTAAAATTAAAAAAAAAAAATTCTAATCCTAAACTAATTCTAAAACTAGTCAATTTTAAAAAAATGAAACCGTCAGTCCCTGGCAACGGCGCCAAAAACTTGTTTACTCCCCAAGTATAGGGTTGTGATGTAGTAATAAACTCGGTAAGACCGAGGTCGAATCCACAGGGACTGAAACCTGTACGTATTCTGAAACTAACTAGAACTAGAACTAGACTAAGATGAAATCCAAATCGAGTGTAATTTGAGGAATAATGGTGAAATATTAATTTAAAACTTAATGAATTTAGAGGAAGGAAACTAGGGATTCAGAGGATCCACTTGTAGAGATCAGGGAGATCTACGGTCGATTCATGAACTCAACTGGACTTCGAGTCCCATCTTCATCCAGTTGGAAGATATAACCTGAAAATAAATTCTGAACTTCATTTAATCTAGTTTTCAAGAGATCAGACGGGTGTAAATTAGAATGGATTCCATCACAAAACCATGCCCATGAGACAAAGCAAACAACAGAATTAACCCAATTCATAGCCAATCTGAGTGATGTATGAAAGTTAGGAAGGATTCCGTCATCCCATCATGCCCAGGAGACGATGGTGAACAATAGGGCTTCCTGATTTCATAATCATAATAAGGGAAATGAAATACTCAAAGCCATCGTAAATCTATTGTAATTTCAATCACAACAAACCATTAGAAAACTAAGGGCATTCCGTAAAATCAAACCATAATTAAATCAGTTCATAATATAAATCAAAGCCGTAAAATCAATCCAGTCACTCCACAAGCTTCACCTCTTAGCCCTAGCCTAAAGGTTAGCTAACCACAAGCATGATTAACTAATTCTCAAAAGAAAGAAAGAAAAACTAAAATAGAAAAACTCTCTCTTGCTCTCATGTCCACCCCAAGCCAAGATGCCCCCCCCCCACGTTCTCTCTCTCTCTCTCTCTCTCTCTCTCTCTCTCTCTCTCTCTCTCTTATAGGTAGGGAAGACAGTGGAAAGGTCGGTTTCTGGAGTGCGTAAGACCTTCCGCAAAACGTTCTCGCGGATTCTATTTTTGGTGCGGCGAAACTATAGAGAACGCTTGCGTCAAAACCGGATTTGGAGTGGTTGGCCGTCTGTTCCATCCAATCCGACTTCTTAGGTGTGGCTGAAACCCATCTTACAAGTTTGTGGACGGTTCAGATCAACACCTTGATCCATAGGTGGGTCATATAGCAAGCTGGAACGTCCGGTTTTTTCGGATTGTCTGATGCGAGCGACTTTTTACAGAAATCCGGTTTTGTGTTAACAGTGGGGCCCATATTCAGAGCAGGCGAGAAAATCCACTCTGTCCATTAGATTCCCCTTGGAATCTTCGCCTAAGAAACTGTGTTCCTGATCTGAGTTTGACGTGGCCCATGGAATTAAACTTGTTGTAACTGCTTTGAATGTAACAGAATGGTCTTCTTGTGGCCACTGTAGCAGGCACGTACTCGTGCAAGGGTGTACGAGGTCAACATGTTTTTGATCTTCCCGAGCTCCTCTACAAGATGGACGGCTCAGATCGTCCCTGTGGGCCATGATGGTGGCCCACCGGCTTTCGCAAAAAGGACGGGTCCGTCCGTTACACGGCAGCAAGCTACCTTCGAGCAAGAGTCGGGTCAGCATGTGCTGACTGAGTTTCTTAATCCAATGCACCGTGGTTTCACGTGCAATATGCGCACATGCTTCCTAGGTGGTACCCAGTGATCTGTCTTTTAGGAAATCCACACTGTCCATTCATCTTTTCATCTGACTTAAGGGGTTGAAACCAAAATTAAAGCATATCCAGATATTAGGTGGGCCCTAGATCAAAGATTTGGTGGTTGATCTGTCCGTTGGACCACTTCTATAAGGATCCAATGACTGAAATTTGACATGTACGGTTAATTTATGGTCCTCAGGCTAGATATAAAGTTTTGAGCCGAACGGATGGTGGGAACCCTATGATCTTGCATTCTGGCTGACTTTCAGACTCGTTTAATGTGAGCGGCTTGATTTCCTTTGATTTCCGGCATATAATTTCCTCGATCTTGGTCCCCTGGGGTCCATTCCTTGCCTTCGTGACTTCAAAGCGTTAAGTCCATGCTTTTAGTACCCATTTCTAGTCCATGCTCTTAAATAACCTTGCATCACAAACACGATTAAAGCAGGGCGTTAAGCGGTATCATGCTCATAAAATCAGGTAATAACTGGGGTCTAATATGAAATATTTGACCCTCAATAAATATACAGAATAAATAGATTATTTGGATAGATCAGCTTCTCATACCCCAAATTCATATATGGCACATCGCGTAACTCTTTCCAGATTGAAAGATATGCCCGTTTCAAAATCCATGCGGCAAAACCACCACGGAGGACCGCAGCACCACCGTGCCGACCACGGCGCACCCCGCCCGGTAGTCCAGTGGACCGCAGCACCGCGGCGCACCCCCGGTGCACCAAGTTTTGGTGGACCCTCGTTGCAGATTTTCTGCACTTTTCAACCGACTTCAAAAAGTCATATCTCCCTTGTTATAAGTCCGATTTAGGTGATTCAAAAGCCAAATTGAATCTTGATAAGTCTAGTTTCATTTAAAAATAAGTGAAAAATATAATAAAAATTTTAATATACTTTAATCCATATTAATGTGACAACTATCCAAAAATTATTAGTTTGGACAGCCGTTACTTCTAGAATTTTTCTACAACACGAAATCTAATGAAATTTGGTGGAGATGAAGTAAACTTGATGATGAACTAATAAAAAAATAATTAAAATAATATACTAACTAAAAGTGCCAAAAGGGCATAGAATTACCCCAGGACCTTATTCTGTCGTAATGAGGGCAGAATTTAGTTAAGTGTTAAACTAAACAATCGATGGATTTGGCTTGAACCACTTTCTATACAAACTACAAGACACAAACCCATTAAAATTACTAACCCAACATTACTTAAAAACCTAGGGGCAATCTTAAAACCCAGTTGCTCTCGGGAGCACATTGAAACTTCATATCGGACCTGGACCGCGCGTCGAAAGTCCGATTACCGCAAAACTATATGGTTATGACCGCCTTATTGGGCTTGACAACCATCCCAGAAATCAAGTCCAAATAGTATCCCAAACCGCATAACTTGAGATCGGAGCGAAGTGTGTGAGAAACGCGAATACCTTTAGAAAATGTGTCACGCCCCGAACTCGGAAACCGAGCTCACAAAATTCCGAATGCTGAATCCGGCGCCGACAGCCTCCGTTGTACCCCATTCTCGGATCCCAACACCCATATATTAGGTTCCGATCCTTGGATGCTACAAGGAGGATTTCTAATAATCAATTTGATTCGTAATGAGCATAACCAGAAGCATAACCCACGAACAATAACCACAAGAACACCATCACAAAATTCACTATGATCAAAAACTTTGAGTACAAGGCGTATGAAGGGAAATACAAGATAATGATAATAACAAAAACTCCAGAAGCTCGGCTGCATGCTCCAACTGCGGCGAGACTACGGCTGCGTCCTGGCATCACCTGCACGCATCAATCATGCATAAGCTTATAAAAAGCTTAGAGGGTGGTGTAAGTGTGTGTGCAATATGAGTGTGCTCAGAATGCAAGGTCAGAGTAATGCAAAATCGTGCTGATGAGTACATGAATGCAACCAGCCGTACCAAGGCTATGTGGTGTAAGATATGAATGCTATCGGTCATATCAAGACCATGCAATGCAAGATACAACTCAAGCATGCCAATCCTCATCATATATCAGTACAATTCTCATTCAAGATAATCACCTGGTTTAGTACACTCCAAATAGCACTGTCGCTCTCCTAGCCGCACAGTCCAAGTGAGCGTAAGAAACCTCACTATCCGCCTGACCAATAGTCTGCCAATACCTATCTGGCACGTCGATAGCGGATCCATTAACGAGCTGGTCAAACTCAGCCTAGTATTGGCCCCTACCCTCGGGTGAGTAAGGCCACACCCCTTTCCAACTGATCACGACACAGTGGGAGACGCGGCCTCCTCGTAATCGGCCCTCATGCGCTCATATGTCCACTCGGTCTCGACGTTGGAGTCATCATTTGGTACCATCGAGTTTAGGAATTTTCACTCAGGGACATCTATGGCGCCCGTATGCTAGAACCAAACATTTTTTGTATCCAATCTAGCCACCCACGATGTGTCTGTGGAGGCTATGGCCCTGATGTCGCTAGGGCATACAATAATCATGATCACACAAATGCAAGTACATGAATCACCCTACCAAACATACAACAATCCTGTGCGTACCGCGCGCTCATGTAGGGCAACTCCGTCTATTAGGGAGCCCATAAACAATCCGCCCAAAGGCATATGCTATGATCAGTCACTCCTCGTACCAAGCATACATATAATGCGTATGATCATGAATCATGTATCTATACTAAACATGTTATATAGTGATGGGCTCTGAGTAAAGCGAAGATGGGCCTAGATGGCCTACCCACTACAAGTATGGGCCTATTAGTGGGCCTTAAGGAGAGTAACAATGCAAACATTTATCCGACATCATCCTTACAATGTGGGCATCTAACCATCATTGTTCCCAAGACACTACCCATTATTATATACGCCACGGAGGAATCACACATTGCAATGGACCTAATTGCACCCATTGGGCCTTAAGTACATCAATTGGCCGTATCATATAGGCCTTATATTCATCAAGTGGGCTGCATCCATAGGCTGCACCAATGGGCCTTACGTACATTGCAATGGGTCATAACTCATGGGCCTTGCATACATCACAACGGCCTCACAACATGGGCCTTATATATGTCAAAGTGGGCCTCAACAACGGGCCACCAATACATCAAGATGGGACTCGACAATGGGCCTTATATAAATTAAGGTGGGCCTCAATGGACGGCCCACAAATACACCAAGATGGGCCCCGTCACATGGCCTTGAAATAATCTCAGAAATGGTTGGACGGTTTGGATGAAACTTATGCATCAAGGTAGGTCCCATAGGGATTGAAGGCATAGATAAATCACATACTTCATAGTGGAGGTCCACATTGATGAAAGGTGTGAACACAATACATACATAAGTGGGTCCTAAGTAAGACCCACAATAATGTTTATTTTTCACCTAACCTAGGGCCCAACAAAATGTTTATTTTCCATCCAAACTGGGGCCCAACATGATGTTTATTTTCCATCCAAACTGGGACCAAACATGATGTTTATTTTCCATCCAAACTGGGACCAAACATGATGTTTATTTTCATCCAAACTGGGGCCCAACGTGATGTTTATTTTCCATCCAAACTGGGACCAAACATGATGTTTATTTTCCACCAAACTGGGACCAAACATGATGTTTATTTTCCATCCAAATTGTTCATAGGGTCATATGGGCATAGGGCCCACTGTAATATTTATTTGCCATCCAATCTATTCATAAGGTCACGTGGACCTTGGGTAGGGCCCACTGTAGTATCTATTTGCCATTCAACCTATTTATAAGGTCACGTGGACCATGGGGCCCACTGGAATGTTTATTTGCCACCCAACCCATTGATTGGGTCACACAGTCAGGGAGGAGGCCCACCGTAATGTTTATTTTCACCCAATCTATTGATTGGGTCACGTGGACAGGGAGCCCACCATGAGGTGGTTCACAAATCCAGCCCACCCATTATGTGCGTCCCACTTGGCTGAGGGTTCAGACCAAGTTTCAGCCACATCCAAATTTCAGGTAGGCCCTACCAAGTGATTTTATATGTTCTAGGCATGCCCTCATATGATTTTAGACGGTGTGGCCCACCTGAGTTCCGTATACGGCTGATTTTTGGGTGGCTCGTACCTAGGGGGAGGCCCACCCAATGCACAGTGTTTATGTTCGAAACGCATCACGGTGGGGTCCACAGCTAGGCCGTGAGGCCCAGCTCGTCCGTCCGCCCGCCAAGGCAGCTGCAGGCAGCGCCTGCGCCTTCTGTCAGTAGCAGCAGCAGTTGCTAATTTTATTATTATTTTTTTAAACATGTTTTTTCGCAGTTTTTGGTAGGTGGGGCCCGCCTTAGACAAATCCAGCCTAGCCATTGGTCCCTACAGCCCAATACCAACCTATCAAGCCCGATATTGGATAGTTTTTGGTGCATAGAAGCATTAGGGCATATTTCAATGGTAGAAGTACCATTTTCTATGCTACAGCCTGCCAGGAAATCAGATTGGGATAACCTTTTGGCTCAATGCCTAAAACAATCTGAGGAAAAGGATGGACGGCTCGGATTAAGTATATACATCAAGGTGGGGCCTGCATGAGTGGCCCACCCCATGCTTAGTACACCCACGTCACTTCACATTTCACTGTGAGTACACACCCATGTCTGTACACGCACTCCATGTTAGCCAACCTCCTATCCAGTGTCCAGGGACTCTGGACGGCGTGGATAAACACTGCATCATGGTGGGTCCCACATGTATGTGGCTCACCATCCACGTATTTATGTTTATATATATATATTAATATAATATATTATATAGCATGTGGGACTTCTCACCATCCCAAAAATGGACGGTGGATTTCACTTGAAATGTGGTGGGCCACACCGTTTGATGGATGGAGTAGATTTAACACGATTCGGTGGGGCCCACTTCATTCCAAGGGAAGGATAAAGAGAGAGAGAGAGAGAGATACAGTGAGATAGAGGGACAAGAGACGGTGATGGTGGGGCCCCGCCACTATGGGCCCCACATGATACAAATCATACATAAAAAATGGGTCCCACCAACAAGTAGTCCCTAAAAAAAAGGAATTTGACGGTGGATCACCCACCTCTAGGCCTCCTTCTTACTCCCCTACCCTCCTTAGCTCCTTGCCTTCGAGTTTGATGGAGGTAGATGATGAATGGATGGTTGAGATGAGAGATGAGAGTGTAGGAAGGTGGGCCACACTTGGCTTTGTGAGAGAGAGGGTTTGGACATGTGAAACTTGTTGCTTGGGAGAGGTTTGAGAAATGAGAGAGAGAGAGAGAGAGAGAGAGAAGTGATGGGTGAAAAGGATGGGGTGAGGTGTGATGGGTGACGTGTTGTAAGAAAGGGATGGGTGGAGAGAGAGGGAGAGTTGACTTTGGGTAGCTTGTGTAAGAGAGAGGTAAGGGTAGGGTATGGGTTGTTGTACTTGACTTGATGTGTGATGTGAACTTGATTGATTGATTGATGGGATAGGTCGTAGAGATTCCCTCGAAGATTGCAACACGCGGCGTTTTTTCTCGAAATAACGTGGGCCTACATCTTCTACCCTGGGTATTGGTTTGGTGCGCGAGTCGTGGCGTTGGAACGGCGGTGACAGCGCGATCGCCAAGGTACAGGTTTCAATTTAAGCCGACTTCAGTATGCGGGACTCGGCTTAGGATCGCGCTCAAACTTCAGTAACGGGTCGAGGGTTGCCAGAATTCAACCGATAGGATAGCGGAAGCCTACGGAACGGTACGGACTAGGGTACAGGTCTTACAAAATGAACTCAGATTTAAGTGATTTGGGCCATTCACTTGCGAGCCAAATTTAAGGATTCTGACCCAATTACACCCTCGATCAGGAAAAATTTCCAACACATCTCAGTATACTTGTGGCCCTAATCGAGTACCGATGACCGTTGAACTGAAACTGGTCCTCCGTAGTCAATCCGTAAATCCGATCGGACCAAAAACTTAACTTGACCTAGATCCAATGTCAGGGAACTTTTTCTATACCGTATGCAGAAAGGGGGCCTCCAGATCAGCTCTGTTGGATCGAAACAACCGCTCTTTGGATATAACCTAAGTATACCATGGCCCTGGGGCCATTTGCGTCAGTTCTGGGCCTATATAAAGGCCTTAACCTACCCCTCTCTCATTTCATACGAATTTCTCTAACCCTAGGAGAGAGGAGAGAAAATAGGAGGAGAAAGTGAGGAGAAGTGAGAGAGATCCGGAGCTAGTTGTCGAGATTCGTTCCCACCACTCCACGTATCGAATCGCCTCTCCCGTGTCACTAAACCAACGCTTTCGATTTTATTTTTGGGTAAGAAATTATAACCCTAATATGTTTTTAGGGATTCAAATAGAGTAAATGGTGAAGTAGCTAACCTATTTCATGTTATAGGTTATCATTGTGCCGTAGGTGAGGACTTAGTGTTTAAACTGAGTTCGTTACGAGTTTACCGGCTAAAGGTGCAGACTATAAACGTTTAGGTTATGGTTTTCAAGGCTTTCAATGTCAGTTAATGATTTATGACTGACTTGATTGCTATCACATGTGTTTAGATACGTTGTTTTCCGTATATTACACATATATGTAGATTGTGTTGATTTTTAATGTATCTCATGTGTTTGTTAAAATGTTTGAATGAATATGGAATTATGATTTGTGCTTGTCATGATTTATGTTTGAGAACTCATGATTGTCGTACGTGTGGCAACTCCCTTGTGAAAGGATTTGCTATAATATACGTTATAACTAATATATTACATGTATGTTTATATGTGTAGTCTAAGTGTTTGTTAAAATGCCTAAATAAGTAAATGCTTGCTGAAATGTATTTAATGAGGCCATTGAGATGGGATTCTCAATTACCTTGTCAATAGTTACAGTTTCCTTTATGTAATCTATCTTGCTACTATGTGATTTATGGATGAATGCCTATATATGATAACATGTACTCTATGTGTTCATTAAAATGCTTGTATGAGATTTATATTTGAATTGGTTACTACATGATGTTTGACTAGCACATATGAACGTCTATTGTATTTGAATTGTGATTGGGGCTACGATGTAGTCCAGGCAATCGGTAATGGTTTACAATCGGTGGCTAAACTGTTTTAGCCACAACGGATACGTTCGAGGAATCCGAGTCGTATGTTGGTTATCGACAGTGGCTAGGCCACGAGGAGTGCATATGCGCTCCATGTCGATTAACTCAACGTACGCTCGTACCAGTCGAGCTTGTCAAGTAACCCGATTGACCCAATGTATGTTCACCATGTATGGACGCTACTGCTTGAACCTAAGGTACCAAACTTACCAGTGAAAATCCCGTTTAACCTTGGTACCTCGATCCACTAAGACTCATGAGCCGAGCATGGTGGTATGGGACACCGTGGTCGAGCTGTTGGCCTACGCTGGGGTGACGAGCCTCCCCATAATGACCAGTGAGCAAACCAAACTCGTGAGCCAAATACGGTGGTATGAGACACTGTATTCAAGTTGTCGGCCTATAATCAGGTGATGAGCCGCTCGTAGTGACATTGAGTATACTCTAGGACTACGCTAAGGCGAGGAGCCTTTCCGTATTCACCTCGAGTATGAAATAGGCCTACCCCAGTGCAGTCCTGGCTGTGGTCCCCAGTCGGGTTGGTGACAAGCCTTCGAAAATAGACTGCCAGTTGGTAGGGCGTTGATGGTGTGACCTCGAGTGTGAATTAAGCATACGCTAAGGTGACGAGCCTCCCGTAACAACGTATCGTATAAACTCGCGAACTTGCCTATCATATGTGATTAACTAGGACTGACGACCCTAGATGGATCATTGTTTGGGTAAATGACATAAAGGGAGGTACATTAGCTTCCCGAATATGTTGTTTAATAAACCTAATTTAGAACTTGGCTAACACGATCATGCGCCGTATTACATGTGCCTTTGGTTTTGGAGTTGAGCACAGAGGAAGGGGTGCATGCCACGATCGTGAGATGATGTCGCTGAGAGAGTGCAGGCGAGGGCATGCATCATTAATTCATATCATCCTTGCATTAACAAGAGTATTTAGAACATGATTGTTATACTGCTTTATCATACTGCTTCACTGAATTGATAACATGTTAACCTTTGCTTTATACTTCCACTGAATTAGCTGCTCATTCCCACCTGAGACGGTGTTTTAAAACACCACCCAGACTCTGGTTTAGATGCAAGTGATGGCGAGGTCTATACAGCAAAGTTGGACTTCGTAGGCGAGGAGGAAGGATTCTCCTACATTCAACTATCAGGCGGATCTATGTGGATCTCATACCGATGCACAGAGACTACTGGGATACTTATTTAGTTGAACACATTTACTTCCTGCATTTTATATGGTTAGAAGCAACACATGTATATATTTAGCCTGGTTCCATACTCATACTCCGAAATATATGAAGCGTTTTCATAATTAAATGCATATATTTCAGTCTTCCGCTTGCCAAATTATATTAACTCTGGAGTATGATATGTTGTTTTAGTATAATCCCACTCATGTTTCAATGGACAACATTCAATCATCATTATCTATGTTGCATAAGTGATGCGTTGGAACTCGGGAGTAAAACGTTGCTCGACCCCCGATTTTCAGGGTGTTATACTTCTTCCACCCCTTAGCTCAGCTCCTTGAAACCATAGATATCCTTAAAAATGCATGGAAACCCCTATTTATAACCTTTTGTCTGCAAAATCGCAAAATCGCCTCAAATTTACGCACTTCGTATAAAATCTATATAACCCTCAACTGGTCAAGGGTCACCTTCGACTGGTCGAAGATCGTGCGAATTTAGAATCCGATGTTGCTGGAGTTCGAGTTGAAGTTTCCTCGACTGGTCGAGCAGGAGCTTAGACGAGTCGAAGCTTAGACTAGTCGAAACAAACTTGGACGAGTCGAAGATCACGCAAATTCACTTCAAATCTTCGATTCTCTTCATTTTTTACTTAATTTCCTTGGATTTTGAGGTCTTGAAATCTTCAATCTTGATCTCCTAAAATCCATCCCTTGCCTTTGTGATTCTTAAGCATTAAATTCATGCTTTTAACATTCTTTTCAATCCAAGCTCTCAGATTCACCTTGCAACACAAACATGTATAAAATATAATATTAACCAGTATCATGTTCATAAAACCAAGATATAAATGGGGGATAATATGCAATATTTGACCCCCAACAGGGAACGAATCTAGACGAGGTATGGCTTGAACTTTCCTTACAACACGTTTAGTTCACCGTTCCATAACTCTTAATTAAGAAAGAAACACAAGGATTTCAAAACAATCAACTCTAATCACAAGAACCCAACACAAGGGTTTCAAATCTAAAGAAAAAGAGTTGAATCATAAGGAGATGACGTAAGGATGAACCTGATGAGGTCGATCACCCTCTTCCTCAAGGGGATAACTACTCCAAATCCACGGAGCTTCTCTAGACTCCTCACAGAGACTTCTCGAATCCAAAAAGAAAAAAAGAAAATAAATTCTATAAAATTTGTAATTTGATTGATGAATGTCTGATATCTATGTACCTTACACCATTAATATAGAAAAAAACTCAAAATTCTTAATTACCAAAAATAACAAATATCTAACTCTAATAAAAACCCTAATTATCACTCCCCAAACTCAAAAACCGGGCTTACAGAATTCCCGATCGCCGAATCCAGCTCCGACAGCCTCCGTAATACCCCATTCTCAGCTCCCAGCACCCATATGCTGGATTCCGATCCTGGGATCCTACAAGGAGGATTTTCCAACGTACATTTATCTCATAAGAAGCATAATCACAAGTTTACCCAAATCACAAAGGCAACATCATCATCACATATCCACTAATATAAATAGTTAAATACAGTGCTGAAAGGGAAATACATATATCAAAAATCAAAGCTACAGAAGACAGCTGCATGCTCCAAGCTCAATGCTGCTGCGACCTAACACCACCTGCACGCATCTATCGTGCATAAGCATATAGAAAGCTTAGAGGGTGGTGTAAGTATGTGCGCAAGGTAAGTGCCAAGTATACAATACAAGTTCATAAATCATACAATGTCGAAATACTGACAAGTTCATGGGTCATATAATATCAGAGTAATCAGAAATACTGACAAGGCTATAAGTCATTGAATATTAGAGTATGCAATGCAGATCAGCTATGCGATGCGGAGACATAGTAAGCCAAATATCATATACTGAGGATACAAATGCAAATCCTGATGAGTTCACAAATACCGTCAACCTCATTTAGGCCATAGCAGAAACATAGCGACCCAAAATACCATATGCCACAGATGTAATGTAATATGAGGTGCGAATGAAATGACCAAGCTAGAGTGTGAAGTCGGAATGACAGTACATAGGATCACAGGCTATGGGGTCCATCACAAGGGACTTCTATCAAAACGTGTCCCATACCTAAATTTGGATAGCCAGACTCAATGTGGTAGACTCTTGATCTCAGGTTGGTCGCGCGCCCCAACCGAAATCCTGGCCATTACGAAGGTACACATAATAATTAGTTGCACACCACCAACCCAAGTGGATAATGGATGAATGAATGAATGAGTAAAATGTGAGTACGCAACTCCTGCTCAGTAAGTCCACATATCGGTACTGTACATCCTAGGATCATCACCGGGGTCTAGTACACTCTACACCAGATCGTTGTCCACTGGACGAGCAACTATACAAGTGAAAGAGACCTCACTATCCGCCTAGCCAGTAGTCAGTTAATATCTACCCGGCATGTCGATAACGGACCCATTTATAAACTGGTCAAACTCAGCCTAGCTATGCCCCTTAACCTCGATCGGGTAAGGCCACACTCCCTTCCTACTGACCACGACAAAGTGGGAGATGCGGCCTACTGGTATTTGGCACTCGGGCGCTCATGCATCCAATCGGTTTAAACGTTGGAGCATCTCATGGCCACAGTGGTTTAGGGACTTTCACCCAGGGACATCTATAGTACCCCATGTAGAAAAAGATTTCTGGTGTCCCATCTGGCCATTCACGATATGCCTATGGAGGCTACGACCCTAATATCGCTAAGGCGTATAGTAGTCATATCACAAACTGCGAGATGCATGAGCCATACCATCCAGTCATGCATCAAACCTGCGCAAACTGTGTGCTCATGTGGGGTAACTTCGTCTCTCAGGGAGTCATAATAATCTGCCCAATGGCGTGTGTTATGATCAATCACTCCTCATATCAGGCATACATATGATGCATATGGGCATGAATCATAGAGCTATACTAAGCATGTTATATGATGATGATGTACTCTCCTCATGTGAAGGATGGGCCTAGACGGCCTACTCATATCAAGAATGGGCCTAACGAGGCCTAAGGGAAGGTCACAATGTGGACATTTAACCATCATTGCCCATCAATGTAGACATTCAACCAACATTGCTCCCAAGGAGTGGCCCTCATAGGGCCAAATATATAGTGGGGCCCATGGCCTCACATAAGGGCCTCACATATAACATAATGGGTCTCATACAATCACAATGGGCCACATACAACCTCAATGGGCCTCATACAATCACAATGGGCCACATACAACCTCAATGGGCCTCATATAATCACAGTGGGCCACATACAATCTCAATGGGCCACATACAATATCAATGGGCCTCGTACAATCATAATGGGCCTCACATGGTCACAATGGGCCTTACACAAGGGTCTCATACATCACAATGGGCCTTATACATTCACAATGGGCCACATATAATCTCAATGGGCCTCACACAAGGGCCTCTTACACATCACAATGGGCCTCATCACATAGGCCTCACATGCATCGCATGGGCCTCATCTCATGGGCCTCTCATACATCACAATGGACCTCATATACATCACCATGGGCTGCATCACATGGGCTTCATATACAACACCTCGGGCCTCATCATGTGGGCCTCATATACAACACATTGGGCCTCACTCATGGGCTGCATGTACATCACAATCGGCCTTGGCACATGAGCCATAATTACATCACATCGGGCCTCATTAGATGGGCCTCATCATATTTATAGTGGGCTTGATGGGGCAGCCCATGGTCCAGCAAAACAGATGGGTAACATGAATATACGTCAAGGTGACCCTACATATATAGTAGGTGGGCCTACTTGTCACTGCCCAAACTCAGAAACCGGGCTCACAGAATATTCGATCGCTGAATCTGGTGCCGACAGCCTCCATAGTTCCCCATTCTCGGTTCCCACCGTCCATACGTCAGATTCTGATCCTGGGAACCTACAAGGAGGATTTTCAACATGAATTTTTTTTTGAAGATAAGCATAACCACAAGTATACCCAAATCACAAAGACACCATCATCATCACATAGCCACTAATATAAACATTTGAATACAGTGCTGAAAGGGAAATACATATATCAAAATCAAAGCTCCAAAAGACCATTGCACGCTCCATGCTCAATGCTTCTGCAACCTAATGCCACATGCACGCATCTATCGTGCATAAGCTTATAGAAAGCTTAAAGGGTGGTGTAAGTGTGTGCACGAGATAAGTGCTAAGTATTCAATACAATGCCATAATCATACAATGTCAAAATATTGTCAAGATCATGAATCATATGATATCAGAGTAAGCGGAAAATACTGGCAATCCATAAATCGTACAATATCAGAGTAATGCGGAACTTGCTGGCAAGTCCATAAATACCATCAGCCTTATCCAGGCTATGCGATGTAAAAACATAATAAGCTAATATCATATGCTGAGGAAGCAATGTAGATCAGTTATGCAATGTAGAGACATAGTAAGTTAAATATCAGATACCGAGTCCACGAATACCGTCAACCTTAATCAGTTATGAAATACAGAATAACAGTAAACCAAATGTTATGTGCAGAGGATGCCATGCAATATGCGATGCGAATGAAATTACCAAGCCGGAGTGTGAAGTTGGGATGATATTACGTAGTATCGCAGGCTACGAGGTCCACCACAAGGGACTTCTATCCAAATCAGTCTCCATACCTAAATTTGGATAGTCAGACTCGATGTAGTAAACTCGTAAGCTCAGGTTAGTCGCGTGCCCCAACCGAAATCCTGGCCATTGCAAAGGTACACGTAACAAATAGTTGCACACCACTAACCCGAGTGGATAGTGAATGAATGAATGAATGAGTAAAATATTGGGTATACAACTCCTGCTCAGTAAGTCCATAATTCATACCGTACATCTCTGGAATCATCACCGGGGCCTAGTACACTCCAAACCAGGTAGCCTCCCCATCGCGCGTAATAAGGTGAGTGGAAGAGACCTCGCTATCCGCCTGCCAATATCAGGCCCAGCTCATCGATAACGGACTCATTCCTCAAGTGGTCAAACTCAGCCAGGTAAGGCCGCACCCCCTTCCAACCGACCACGACACAGTGGGAGACGCAGCCTAACGGTATACGGCCCTCATGTGCTCATGCATCCACTCGGTCTAGATGTTGGAGCAACCTTTGGAACCAAGAGGGTTTAGGGACTTTCACCTAGGGATATCTATAGCACCCCATGTGAAAAAGATTTCTGGTGTCTCATCTGGCCATCCACGACATTCCTGTGGAGGCTACAACCCTAATGTCGCTAGGGCGTACGATGGTCATGTCACACAATGAGAGATGCATGAGTCACACTATCTAGTCATGCAGCAATCTTGCATGTACCTTGCGTTCATGTGGACAACTTCTATCATGAAGTCCCATAATAATCTGCCCAAATGGCATGTGCTATGATCAATCACTCCTCACATCAAGCATACATATGATGCGCATGGGCATGGATCGGGAAGCTATACTAAGAATGTTATAAGATGATGTGTACTCTCCTCATATCAAGGATGGGCCTAGACAGTCTACTCATAACAAGAATGGACCTCACAATGGACCCAAGGGAAGGTCACAATGTGGACATCTAACCATCATTGCCCATCAATGTGGACATTTAACCAACATCGCTCCCAATGAGTGGCCCACATAGACATCATTACATACATCATGGAGAAATCACACATCACATCGGACCTTATATACATCGCTTTGGGCCTCACACAAGGGCCACACATTCATCGCATTGGGCCTCACTCATGGGCCACATATACATCACAATGGGCCTCATCACATGGGCCTAATATACATCGCAATGGGCAACTCACACGAGCCTAATATACATCACAATGGGCCGCTCACACAGGCCTAATATGCATCGCAATGGGCCTCTCACATGGGCTTAATATACATCACAATGGGCCACTCACACGGGCCTGATATGCATCACAATGGGCCGTTCACATGGGCCTAATATACATCACAATGGGCCAATCACACGGGCCTAATATGCATCATAATGGGCCGCTCACATGGGCTTAATACACATCACGATAGGCCTCACTCATGGGCTACATATGCATCACATTGGGCCTCGCTCATGGGCCTCATATACACCGCATTGGACCACATTCATAGGCCTTATGCACATTATAATGGGCCTCATTAAATGGCTACAAAAAATATCACAACGGGCCTTACTAAATGGGCCACAAAAACATCACATCGGTCGTGCCAATGAGCCTCATATACATCAAGTTGGCCGCATCCACGGACCGCATAAGTGGACGGCATAAATGAAACACGCACATCATGGTGGGCCCTGCGATAACACGGTAGGTGGGCCCATCGATCATGGTCGGGCGGTGTTGATGAATCACATCGATTAAGGTGGGACAAGCAGATGGGCCGCGTGGACATAAAATACATACATCATAGTGGAGTCCACATCACATCCAAACACGTCCAGCACCGTCCAGATCATCTGGATGGTGTGGATGAAACAAATACATCACGGTGGGGCATCACAGCTGTAACGCCCTGTACTTTTGATACTCAGGTGCTACCGAGTAAACCTACTTAGTATAAGTACGAACCTAACTCAAGCAAACGTTCACATGCATTCCAGTCAAAATTCGACCGTTGAAGAACGGTTCCCATCCATATGTTAAGCTATCCATCCGTTATTCCTCAAGGCGGACCATCACACTTCCAAAATACCCACCCATAAGATTCTAATTTGATTGGTAAACATGTCCATCCAACCATCGTAGATAGCTTGGGGACACTTAGAAGCATCGATGGAAATATCATAAAGCAAATGAGTGCGCTTGGGAGTAATACTGGAATTTATCCGATCAGCAAATTGGTCATCCAATTCAGGATGTGTAAATATAATAATATATATATATATATATATATATATATATATATACACATAATTTAGCATATGTATGTTACACGATCTAACTGCTTAAATAAATACTATAATACAATCTAAATACATACACTATGAAATGTTACTTATACACTTCATAAATATTTAAAATTTCATAATACGTTAATATGTAATTACAATCCATAAGTATACACTTGTGACATTATTTACACGAATTTCAATCATAAAAATCTATATTACATAAATTAATAAAATTTATAATAAATAACATATTTCAAGCAATTTGAGATTTTATATAAAAGTTAAAACTTAAAACATATATAACCACACAAAATAATATATATATATATATATATATATATATATATATATATATATATATATATATATATATATATAATATATTAGTCTTTGCTTACTGAGGTACATATAATTTATATTTATTAACAATCTATAATAATGTAAATTATATATCACAAAAATATATAAGGTAAATAATTACTAATAACAATAAATAATAATTATATGTATAATAAAGTAAAAAATGAAACATTAAGACTATTGATTGATTTCTAGCATATTATGAGGGTCTGGGATATACATATGGTCTCTTGGACTCTTTTAACCGTTGACGTTTGATTTCGGGAAGATCCGGCTGTCAAATCAATGGAAGCCACCGTTAGAGCTAGGAAATCAACTCGTATGGCCCACCTGGACATTGAACTACCCCACCTTTGGTAAAGGACTATGGCAGGGCTCGTCGAGTAGAATGGACGGTGTGGATTTATCACAAACACCATGATCGACCCCACTTAGTGGCACACATGTGCACAGTGGTTGTGCACTCGAGGTGCACCCGATTTGATAACACGATCAGCACGAGCTGACCTGTGTTCCTCCAAAAAAGGAGAGATTCTCCCTCTCTCTCTCTCTCTCTCTCTCTCTCTCTCTCTCTCTCTCCTTCCCAGCAACCGACGGACGCCGTCTGTTTGGGACGTGTCGTGGCCCACCATGAGGGACTAACTCAGTGATCAGGACCATTTATCATGACCAGATGATGACCCTAAACAAACCCTAGGTGGTCTCGTCTGTTAAAGTACACCCTCATGCACACAAAAACTGACCCAAACAAAGCCTATAAACACAACATTTCCATAAATGGAAACTGCCTCAACTGTTGCCTGCTCAGCGATCCGAGTGAGAAGGATTCCTCTTATCCTAGACGTCCGTTTGAGGGCATCTCAACCATCCAAACTCAGTTTTCACCTGCAAAGAAAACCACGTCCGGTTTTGGCTCCCACCCACCGGATTCGGAGACAGCTTTATCTGGATCGAATCTAAACCGTGTATCATCGATCCAACGGCTCCAAGGAGAGCTGGGGGGTTGTTTTAAGGATTATAGGGTTGAGAAAAAGAGACCTCTCATCCGTTTCTTACGACTGCAACCAAAAACCGACCGCCACCTTCAAACCGCGAACCCACCACCCAAATCGTCCTAAAGCTTCAAAAGAGCTTACCCATAAGCTTCTTAGGGTCCATACAGACCATCCCATGCTGACGGAATGAAGAAAGGAGCAACAGGAGAGAGTTTGCCTTTAACGGTGGCCTTCTTCTCCACCGTTGCTGGTGCGTTTCGAGGCACATTCGGCCAAGGTGTTGGAGTCCAGAGATGGCTGGGCTCTGCAACAGGGAGAAACGGGAAGAAAGGAGAAGAAAAGGAAGTGAGAAAAGAGAAATAAGCAGTAGAGAGAGGGAGGGTGGCTACATTGTGCTCGAACCGAGTCAAGTTCGGGCCGAGCTGACGGGTCCTTGCTGGGTGATTCCATCAGCTGGAAAGAGAGAGGAGAGTAACAAAGAAGTGGAAAAAAAGGGGGGGAAGAAACAGGGAGAGGAAGGTGAAACAGTGAAAGGGGTGGTTGCATTGTTACACCCGTTTAATCCAAACCGAGTCACGATTGTGACTCAGGCCCAAAAACGGATCGAGTTTGCTGGTGGGTCCCTATTTTGCTGGACATTTCAGCAATACGGTTGCAGAAAGAAGAAAGAAGAAGAAAAGAAAGAGAAGCAGAAAAGAAGAAGAAAACAGGTGAGAGAAAGGGGTGCGTCGTTGCACCAGTTCGAACCGTGCCAAGTTTGACTCGCTGCCGAGTCAGAGGGTGGCCCATTCAAGTTGGGTTGGGTCAGGCCAGCTGGGGTTCTAGCAGAAAGGAGATAAAAGAGGGGAAAGAAAGAAGAGGAAGAAAAAGGAAGAGAAGAGGAAAAGAAAGAGAGAAGGAGTGGTGTTGGTAGGGGTGTTGAGCCGAGTCAACTCGACTCGGACGGAGTCGGCTAGGTGAGCCTACATTCGCTTCCCAAAATTTAATTATTTCAATTATCATTGTTACTGTTATTACTAAATTGTGGATTATTAGAGTTAGATATAATTAACTATTAGTAAATTTCATATATACTAAAATTAGTTGTTATTACTAAAATTAGTTGTTATAGACAAAATCTCAATTATTAAATATAAGTGCTTTATTTCTCATATTATCACTAATTGTAGAGCACACTATTTAATTCTCATCAAAAGATTATTAGTGTCATCTTAGCTAATATTAAGGATACAGTTAATATTAATAATTGTTTTGGAATTACTAATATTGTTATCCGTAGTGTTATTGTTGTTATTTAGCCATTATTAGATTATTATTTTAAGTTAGTAATATCATCAATACCATTATTACATCACATAGAAATTAAATCCAAAAATCAAAACCTAAACCTACACTCTAGGGTGAAGTCCTAGACCTAAGTAACCTAAACCATAAATTGTTATCCTAATTGGTAAGTTATTGTCTATGACATCACTGCAGGTTCCTTTACTATGAGATTACTATTAGAAGTCATTATTAGTATCATTAATAATGGGTTGTTAGATAATTTAATATAATATTAGTTGTTGTAATATTTTTAAAATTAATGACTAATTTATTTATTAATTTTACTCAATTATTACTCTTATTAACAATATCATTAATGGTCACACCAATTAAAGTCCAAATTCCATAATCAAATTCTAGAATCTAAATTTAGGACTAAACCCTAGGATGAAAACCCTAATTCTACACTAAAACCCTAAAAGATAACCCTAGGCTATGATCTTAAACCCTAAGTAGTATGTAGATCTTGGATCTAATGGTACATCCTGATTCGTGGTAGGATTCGATTTTAAGGGAACGCGCGTCCCCTAGCCATGCTGGTAGGCGATTCAACTATAAGGTGATGATTCTTCCCCTTGAGCTTTTCATCTTCTCATTAGCTTAAGTTATAGTTTTTATTTAAATTCATAATTGATATCTCCCTTTATATGTGTTAGCTGGTGGAAATTGAATTGCTGTATTACATGCTTTATGATTATCCTGTATAATTGTTCATGCTTATGGATTTCTTTTTATGGATTGCTTATGGAACTTAAATTGGTATATTAGTGAGAAATTCTCATATATGAATGTACACCCATACTTGGGATGTAACTTGACTAGTTGTGATCGTAATGGACCTTCGACTTGGTGGTTATTGAGTGTTGGTCTAGATGGATCATTGATGTGGGCCTACCATCTAGGGTTGTTGTGCCCAATGGTTTTTAAGGATGGTCTTTATCATATGGTTTTGATATCGGCCCTATGTGGCATATTTTGATACTCGCCCTACGTGGTTTTGTTTTGGTACTTGCCCTAGATGGGTTCGATGTTTTATATAATACAACCATGTGATGGTAAGCCCCATATATTGTAATAAGATTGGCCACTAGTCGACGGGGTAGCATTAAACATCCTAAGGTGGTAGTTTCATGGGTTGGGGATAGTGGTCATGGGACACTATGCCCGAGCTGTCGGCCTACGCTAGGCTCTGAGCTCCCCGTGTGACCTTTGAGCTTATTAAATCTGTTGATTGTAAATGGACTAATAACGGGTTGGCTAATCATGCATGCATAGCACAGACCAGCATCTATTGTTATCATACGTAACATACAGATTCGCCTGTCTGGATGTTTTGTCCCAGGCATTAACCATCATCTGTTGTTATCGTACATTGCTGTCATACGTAACATACAGATTCGCCTGTCTGGATATTTTGCCTAGGAACCAACCATCATCTATTATTATCGTACATATTTACCTGTCTGGATGTTTTACCCGAGGCATAGACCGTCTAGATATTTTACCTGGGTCGATGACTGCATGGGTGACGACCCCTATGTCCATCTGGATGTTTTACTCGAGACAACGATTGCATTTACGCATCCATGCATATAATAAGATTGCATTTACTCTATTTTGGAATGTCTGTATGTTTTATACTATTTCTTACCTAATGCGGTGGTGTCTAATCTTGAGGAGAATTCACACTGAGTTGGCCACTCATCCATCAAATATATAACCGTACAGGTAGCACAAGTGGCTCCAATGACATTCATGTTCATATTGATGAGAAGCAGGCTATGGTTAATAAGGGTGCATGATTATATTTGTTAAGGGCTACTACAAGATTTCACAGCTTAAGACTGTTGCAATTTACTTTGTTTCACATGAAATGTTATTTAATTTTGTATTTGTAAGAATGGAGACATTGGTTTGTATAAGTTATTATGGGCAACCACTTGTATATATGAAATTTAAAATTTCCCTTTATGCTTACTTGTCCATTCTACGCTCATATGCTTACTCTGATGAAAGATAAAAGAAAAATATATACTCGACTTTGACCATCCTTTAAGGTTAACACTCGGGTTTTTAGGAAATGAGTCATGTACTCGGGTCCTAAAGATTCAGGGCGTTACAACAGCACCGTCCAAATATGTCCAGCACCGTCCAGATATGTGGACGGTGGTGTGGATGAGATACATACAACATGGTGTGGTCCATAGCACCACCCAAACATGGTCCAGCACCGTCCGAACATTGTCCAGCACCATCCAAACATTGTCCAGCACTGTCCAGCACAATCTGGACAGTGTGGATGAGATAAATACATCCTGGTGGTGTCCACCGTGTAGATCACTGGACGGTGGAGATAAGACACATATATCACAGGGGTCCCATCGTCCTGGCGATTGGACGGTGCGGATGTAGAATAAATGCATTGAGGTGGGTCCCACCCACACATGTCACAAGTGTGGGGTGGGCCCACGAGCTACAGATGGATGGATGGTTTTGATATAACAAATATCTCATGATCAGCCCACTATCCTGGACAGATGGACGGTGGGAGTTAAATACATTAAGGTGGGTGTCTACACATGCACCGTCCATCTGGATAAAATACATACATATAGGTGGGCCCCAACCTCACACGAGCCACACGTGTGAGGTGGCCCCACGTCCAAGGAAAACGGACGGAAGGTGTGGATATACACATACATCACGCTGGCCCACACAGCGCCGTCCTAAGCGATGGACGATGTAGATAAATCACACATGAAGGTGGGTCCCATCCCACACATGCAACACGTGTGGGTGGGCCCCACACATCAGCCAAAAAATGGTTGGATGGTATGGATATAAATCATACCTCATGATGGACCTATAGAACTTGTTGCGTCAATAGCAGCTCCAGCTGCTGGCCGTCCAGCAGATGGACGGTCCAGATGGATCACATGCATGGGGGGTCCACACGTGTGAGGCCCACAGGTCAGCATCAAGCTGACATTTGTGTTTTCCTTTCTCCCAGTGTCCAAAGATCGGACAGACAACGTGGGTTCCATCCACGCATCAGGTTGGGTCCCGTCTAGATGGACGGACAGTGTGGATGAAATCCACACGCAAGTGGGTCCCACGTAGCTGGACGGCATGGATCATCATAGGTGGGTCATCATAAAAAAATATAGAAAAAGAGAGAGAGAGAGAGAGAGAGAGAGAGAGAGAGAGAGAGAGAGAGACGTGAGAAGGGGAGGGACCCCACCACTATGGGTTGTCCCTATATAATGCATACATTAAGATGGGTCTCACCATAAGTGGGCCCTCAAATCAACAAAACCAAATGCTATGAACACCCACCTTTGATCATGGACTTCTCTTTCCATAGATGTGATCTAGAGATCCAAGGAGTGAATTTCAACGGTTGAGATGGGCTTTAGATGGTGGGATTGGGTGGTAGGAAGGTGGGCCATACTAGCTTTCTCCTCTCCCTTGGACGATTCCACCATTGTTGCTTGGGAGATGGAGTGAGAAATGAGAGAGAGAGAGAGAGGGTTGTAAGAAGAGAGAGGGATGGGTGATGGAGTGATGGGGAGTGATGGGTGAGTGAGTGATGGGTGTACTTGATGGGTGGAGAGAGAGAGAGAGAGAGAGAGAGAGAGTTGACTTTAGGGGTTGCTTGGGGATGGGACATGTACTTGACATGTGAGGTGATGTGTACTTGATTGATGGGATTGATTTGAAAGTTTCTCTTGGGTTTTGCAAATGCGCGGTGTTTTCTCGAACTGAATGCGGGAAGACATCTCCTGGCCTGGTATCGCCTCGGTACGCGGGACGTGGCGTCGGAACCGCGGCGACGGCGCGGTCACAAGGGTACAAGTCTTGGGTCAAGCCGACTCTGGAATATAGGATATAACTCAAGGTCATGCGCAACTACTATTTGCGCGTCACGGGTCATCGAAATTCGACCGGGAGAACCGTGGAAGCCTATGGAATGGTACGGGCCTCACACTGCTCCTCCAAATGGGCTCACCAGATGAATAGCTTGGATGTACAACATATATATCAAGGGGGCCGCACGACCAGCGGACTGGAAGGCGTGGATTTAAAACGCTTATATCACGGTGGGTCCCCACGTCCAAGATGGACGTGTACGCAAAACACATATATCATGGTGGGGCTCACCTTCATATGAACGGTGTGGAGTAAAACACATACCACACGGTGGGGCCCACAGAACTGCTAACGTCAATCCAGCAGTTTTATAGCTGGGCTACTGGCTCCAGCGAATGGATGGACGGTTTGGATATAGAATACATTCATCAAGGATGGCCTCCCCATAATCGTCCAGGTGGACGGCTAGATAAAACACCCACATCATGTGGGGTCCATGCAGATGGACAACTAGAATAAAACTCATACATTACAGCAGGTCCCACTGTCCAGGGGGTATGGACGGTGTGGATTTACATATAAATCAAGGTGGGTTCCCACACACGTGGTGGGTCCCACTAAAATTTAAATCTATCTCATTCTCTTTGTAATGTCGTACAACGATCTCTACAAATGGCTGGATGGTATTGATACAACGCATACCTCAAGGTGGGCCCCACCCCACACGTGCAGTACATGTGGGTGGGTCCTATGTCCAGAAAATGGATGGGCAACAGGGATAAAATACATACATTATAGGAGGGTTCCCACCATCCCAAATAGTGGATGGTGTGGATGAATCACATACATCATGGTGGTCCCACATGGGTGTGGGCCACACGTGTCATCAAGGTGGGCCCTACGTGCATAGCACGAACAACATGGATATAAAACACATACATCAAAAGGGACCCACAGAACTTGCTGACGTCATAAACAACAGCTAAACAGCTGGTGTGAGGTACTCCAGCCAATCAGCTTCCATATCAGGTGGGTCTCACGTGTGGCCCACCACATATATATATATATATTGTTTTATTTTTTTTACTACAGCGTCCAAGGCGCAAGTGCACTGGACGGTGCTGACCGTCCAGGTCGTGGGCCCACTAGCTGGATAGCGTGGATATATAATGCATACGTCGAGGTGGGTCCACGTGGTGGCCCACCAAGGTTTTGAATCAACTGATATTTGCCATTCCCTTCATCCAGGGCCTACCAAAAGGCAGCAGCAAGGTGGGCCTCACGATCGGATGGTGTGGATACAACACATGATAGTGGGCCATACAATTGGGGAGAGAGAGAGAGAGAGAGAGAGAGAGAGAGAGAGAGAGAGAGAGAGATACGTGTGATGGAGGGCTCTGCCACTATTAGCCCTCTGCCACTATTAGCCCTCCTAGGATTTACAATACATACATCAAGATGGGTCCCAAATGGGATCCATACCATCAATTGGTAGGCCCCACTTGGTTCATCACAAAATTGCAATATAAAACACCCACCGATTTCGTTCCTTCTTGGCTCCTTGGCTTCCTTAGCTCCTAAGCTCTCTCTTTGATGAAGATGAGGATTGAAGGGTGGAGATGGGAGATTAGGGGGTAGGAAGTGGGCCACACCTAGCTTCTCCTCTTGGAAAGTTTAGACGTCCACCCTTGTTGCTTGGAAAGAATGGTGGAGAGAATGAAAGAGAGAGAGAGAGAGGAGATGTAAGGAGAGAGGGATGGGTGATGGATGGAGTGATGGATGATGGGTGGTATGGGTTGTGTAAGAGAGTGATATGAGAGGGATGGGTTGTGTTGACTTTTGGGTGAGAGAGGGATGGGGGTTCTACTTGATTGCTTGATGGGATTAATTTGATAGATTGTAGAGATTCTCTTCTTGGGATTGCAATGTGCGGCGTTTTCTCTAAATAAACGCGGGCTCACAACTCTTGGCTCGGGTATTGCATCGGCATGAAAGACGTAGCGTTGGAACCGCAGCGACGATGCGGTCACTAGGGTATGGGTCGAGTCAACTCAGATATACGGGATGCGACTCAGGGTCGCACGCAAATACTATTTACGCATCGCGGGTCACCGAAAATTTGACGGGAAGGATCGCGAGAGTCTAAGGAACGGTACAAACTATGATACGAACCTTACACTAATTCTACAAAACTCTTTTAAAGCCTAATTTCTAAAAATAAAAATTCCAAATAAACTTTTGCTAGAAGAGTCCTAACGTAATTACAAGTTATTTATAAAAAGGAAGAAAATCTAAAACTCTAAAAATAGAAAAATATTTAAAAAGTTTAGAATTACTAAAAATAGTAAATTTTTCCTAAAAATTCATTATGGAGCTGAAAGCGCGCATTTTCTAATAAAACGGACAGATATGACCCACTACGTGGGGTCGAGTCACCTCGGATGGCCTGTTTCAGTAAATATTAATAGGTTGTGCACCCCGTAACGATACCCAGATCAAAAGTTACAGTCAATTTACGGTCCACCTTCTTTTGGCCCAACCATGCTAGGAAAGTATCTGTAACACGTTCTATGTTGGACCCTTCCACTTGAAAAAGCTCATCCTATAGTTACTCAAGGGACTTGGCTCATGATTCGGAGATAACTTCTTATGCCAATGTTTATTACATTTTTCTTTACTTGGCATTAGGCTCTTAAGCTGACACAATACATGTACTCATGCTTTCCTTAACTTGACTAGTATGGATCAGTTCCTTCACTTCTGCTTTCAAGATCTCTCATTCTTTCTGATAATGTGGGCAATTAAGCAAACTTATCCCTGTGATAAAATCAATGTGGTTTTGTATATCTCGTATGAGAGACAATATTATGGAGTTCATCGAGCACAATCGCCTTGAACTCTTATAGCACTGGTTTCAAATCCCCCGAGATGTTCACAGGCTCCATATATTCTTTCTTTTCAACTAATGCATATATATCTCATGTTTCCTTAGATTATTTAATAAAAGCTTGTTTAGTTGTGAGAGACTGTCACTCCACTTTAGAAGTCTAGGGTTGGTTCTCCCTTCCTATAGGGGCAAGGATAATCTTTTTACAATATTTAATAAATATAAAAACGTTATCCCGATCTCTATTTGTAGCACAAATATTAGTTTTCCAGGGTTGACCAAGTAATGTGTGACAAGCTTCCATGTCGACCACATCACACATTACTTAAATATTTACCAATGGAAAATGATATACAACATCGTTCGGTTACCTCTGTTTTGTCGACCTCATTGATCCATCCAATCATGTATGGAGATGGGTGCCTTTTTATTTTCAGTTGTAACTTTTTCACCATTATTTTCAACATGAGATTCTCACTACTCCTGACATCGATGATCACATTACAGACTTTTTGGTTTACAGTGCACCTTATTCGAAAGAGCCATTATAAATTTATTTCTACCTTTAGCATGTATAACAGCTTCCTCATGATCAAAGTGGTGGCATGCGATTCAGTTTCTGATAGGTCATTCCGTGTTGCCAACCGCTGGAATTCTTCGGTGTAATCTATGACGGTTCGATTCCCCTGTCGATAATTTTGGTATTGTTGGAACAATACTTGCTCGTAATCACTAGGGAGGAACCGTGATCGAAGAAGGCGTCTCATCCGTGGCCATGATGAGATGGGCACCTTGTTCTGTCAGGCACATGAGAATTGTAATTGCTCCAACCATGCAGAAGCACCGGATTTTAATTTGAAGGCTACCAACTTCACCTTTTTATGTTCTGACACATCTATGTAATCGAAATATCATTCTACTTCGACAAGTCGATCGAGAAAATCTTCTATACGTAATAATCCATTAAAACTAGGAAGTTCGGCCTTACCTCGATAGTCTCTTTCAATACGATATAAACGATCGCCTCCATAGACTGGTCGTCGGGCAAAGCCGTCATCGAGGTCCTTATCACTAGAACTCACATCATCTGTTGTAGCCCTACAATTCACCACTGGTAGTGCTCTACAAAATTTGATTGTACCGTACAACAATCACAAGCAATTGAGCATCACCTAAGGCTCAGGGCAAAATTAACACATCCACAAGACGGTCGATGGTTGTCTGCAGCCGTTGCATGGTCAACTGACTCTCCTGGTGGAAAGCTTCTATTCTTTCCGAAAGATAATGAATCCATATATCACCATCCATAGGATTTTGGTCCATACCTTCGTTGCTTGCCATCGGCTTGAGAGAAGTCCTTGCTCTGATACCAATTGACGCAGGGATGAATGTGATGAGGTCGATCGCCGTCTTCCTCAAGGGGATAATTACAACGAATCCACGGAGCTTCTCTGGACTCCTCACAGAGACTTCTCGAATACACGAGAAAAAATAAGAAAAATAAAAAATAAATTCTATAAAATTTGTAATTTGATTGATGAATGTCAAATATCTATGCACCTTACACCATTAATGTAAGAAGAAAAAAAATCTCAACATTCATAATTACCAAAAATAGCAAATTTTCTCACTCTAATGAGAATCATAATTCTATTAAAACTCTTTTAAAGCCTAACTTCTAAAAATAAAATTTCTAAATAAACTTTTGCTAGAAGAGTCTTAGCATAATTACAAGTTATTTCTAAAAAGGAAGAAAATCTAAAACTTTAAAAATAGAAAAATGTTAAAAATTCAGAATTACTAAAAATAGTAAATTTTTCCTAAAAATTCATTTTTGAGCTGAAAGAATGAATTTTCTGATGAAACGGATAGATGCGACCCACAATGTGGGTCGATTCACCTCAGATGGCCCGTTTTAATAAAGATTGATAGGAAGTGCACCCCGTAACGATACACGGATCAAAAGTTATGGTTAATTTACAGTCCACCTTTTGGCCCAACCATGCTAGGAACGTATCTGTGACACGTTCTACATCAGGAGAAGACAATAAGAAACTGAAATCTTCAAGAGAATGGAGCACAAAGTACTTACTAGCAAGTAATGGAGAAGGGGAACCGAAGGAGACATCGTAAAGCCGAGGAAGAAGAAAATGGAAAAAAGAAAAAGAAATTTATTTTTGCATTTTTAAAAAGCGACAGCACGACCTTCAGTTGACCGAACTGTAAGTTTGGCTGACCAACAGTCCAATTCCACTTCGATTAGCCAAAAAAAAAAAAATAACCACAAAAATATGATAATCAAGTAAAAAAATATTGGCTTTAAAAATATGATTATATAAAACATAAGCCAATATTATGCCTTAATTTTAAAATTTTAACACTGTCAAAAGGTTTGGTTATAATATTTATAAGTTGCTTTTCAATCTGAGTATATTCCTACACAATTATTTTCTCTTTAATTAACTCTCGTATATAATGATATCGGATGTCAATATGTTTTTGTTTGAAGTTTTGAATAGGATTCTTGGATATATTGATTGCACTGGTGTTATCACAATATAGGTTCATTGTATCTTAATATATGTTGTAATCAACCAACATTCACTTTATCCACATAAGCTGAGTACATGCATTTCCTGCAGGAATGTATTCTGCTTCTGCAATAGATAAGGAAGTTTGGTATCTTCAAAACCTTTAGGTTGTTTAACAGATAGTTCCTCATTTAAGTTACCATTTAGAAAAGCACTCTTCACATCCATTTGATATATTTTAAAATTCTTATAGCAAACAATAGAGATAAATGTTCTGATTGATCCAAGGCAAACAACCGGTGCAAAGGTTTCATCATAATCAATTCCTTCTATTTGAGTATAACCTTGCACAACCAGTCATGCCTTATTTCTAGTAATATTCCCAAGCTCATCTGATTTGTTTTTAAAAATCCACTTGGTTCCAACAACATTTTTATTAGATGGTATAGGAATAAGATACAACACATCATTTTTAAATTGATTTAGTTCATCTTGTATAGCCAAAATCCAACTTTCATCAGTCAGTGCTTCATTTATGTTGGCCGGTTCAATTTGGGAAGTAAAGCAAACATTATTGCAAATATTTTCTAGTTGCCTTCTCGTTTGAACACCAGAAAGAGGGTTACCGAGAATTTGATTTGTTGGATGGCCTTTTACCAACCTAAAATTAACAATATATGATTTGGATGATTGTTCGCTTTGACCAATTAGAATGATATCACCATCATTATCATCTTGGTGAAGACTGGGCTTGATCGATTGATTATCAATTACAACATTTATAGATTTTTGTATTACCCTGGTTCTCTTGTTTAGAACATGATATGCATAACTATTTATTGCATATCCGAAGAATATGCCTTCATCACTTTTTACATCAAACTTTCTTAAATTTTCACGGTTACGTAAAATGTAACACTTGCTTTTGAATGTACGCAAATATTTTACACTGAGCTTTTTCTCAAACCACATTTCATAGGCTATTTTATTTTTTCTAGCTCTAATATAAACACAATTGATTATATAACAAGAAATATTCATAGCTTCGACCCAAAGATATTTAGGCAATTTCATAATATTCAACATAATACTTTCCATCTCCTGTAATACCATATTCTTCCTCTCAGTAACTCCATTTTTCTAAGGCATTTTAGGACCTGAAAATTCATGCAATATACCATGGTCATTGCAGTATTTCTCAAATTTGCTATTATTGAATTCTATTCCATAATCACTTCGTATTCTAACTATAAATAGTTCTTTTTGAGTCTGGATGCGTTTAATAAGCCTTTTGACCTCGTCAAAAGCATCTGACTTCTCTTACGAATGCTACCCAAGAATATCTTGTGTAATCATCAACTAGAACTAAGAAATATTTATTTTCTCCTTTATTCTTCGTTCTTGTTGGTACAACCAAGTCCATGTGGAGAAGTTCAAGAGGTCTAGTAGTGGCTAAGGAGTTCACTTTCTTGTGACAATTCCTAATTTGCTTGGCAATTTGACAAGCACCACATACTTTATTTTCTTTCTTACTCAACTTGGGTAAGCCTCACAAGTGATCTCTTTTGCTCAACTTGTAAAGGTTTTTATAATTTACATGTTCAAGACATTGGTGCCATAATTCAGTATCGTCTATTTTGACCATGTAACATGGAAGCTTTGTTGAGCTAGTGTCATCTATTATATAGCTTTTTTTAGAAGTTTTATGACCATTTAAGACCACATTTCCTTCTTTACTAATTATCTCACATCCACGATATAAAATCTTACATTATGATCATTGTCGCAGATTTGAGATATACTAATAAGGTTATGTTTCAATCATTTAACATATAAAACATTTTCAAATATAGGTAAGTTAGGAAGATGTACATTACGTTGACCAATGATCCTGCAATTGCTACCATCTCCGAATGTAACTGAGCCACATCAATTTGGTTTATATTTGAGAGAATGGCTTTATCACTTGTCATATGTCTAAAACATCTACTGTCCAAGTACCATAAAGCTATCACTGAATCTAGCGTTTCGTAAGCTAAATTCCAACATGTCTTGACGTCTAACTTCATTGTTCTCTTAGATGACAAATTCATCCATTTCACGATCTCATTTCTTGTATTTAATCGTAAAGGTGACCCCGTATGTACTTTATACTTTCTCTTATGGTCTCAATCGTTGGCTCAATTGTTTTAAGCCCATCTTATATAATCAAGTTTAGGATGTTGGCACAACGCCTAACATAAAATATTTTTCCACTAAAATACAAGTCATCGGTGGCCTTAAACTGGTTCCACAAATTCGTTATTACGCTATCTTTTGCAGAGGCATTGTTTAAAGTTATTGAGGAGATTTTCTTCTTAATGCCCCATTCCACAAGGCATCTGTAGCTGCAGTCTGAAATCATCAAACCAGTGTGAGGAGGTGTAAAATAACAGAAGTTTATAACTTTTTAGAGCCTCCATTCGGTATCAACATAGCGGCAGTTAGTGACGTATACCCATTTCGTTGATTGGATGTCATCCACAAATTTGATGTCAGTCTGATTCGAAAAACTGATGCCAATTGTCCTTTCAACTTGACCTTCTTGCTTGCATACATTTTCATGCACACTCTCTTTATTGTTGTACGAGAGATTTTCTCATATCTGGGGTTAAGGCCTCTAGCAAATTCAACAAAAGATGGACTCTCTACCATATGAAATGGTTTTTCATTTACAATAATAAATCTAGCCATCAACTCATTCACATTGTCTCTGTTATACTTACAGGAAACAAGGTACCTTGCAACGGATCCACCAAAGATTAGGTAAATGAAAGTGTCTGTTAGCCTAAGGTCTGGCTTCTCACTTTTTTATAATACTTCAAAAGTGTTTTTTCAGTGTTGGGCTCAACCCATCTACTTGTTTAGCATATCGAGCATTACAGTACTTCCATTGTATCTTCACCGTGTCATTTTTTAGGGTTACTTCTTCAAAATCTTCTCACACTACCAATCTTTTTTTCTTTTTCTTTTTTACTTTTACTAAACTATGTGACTATGAGGTACTAATATCAATGGGCACCTCTTCATCTTGTAGACCTAATCCTTCGTCCAAGATCATCGACGAAGTGACTGATAAACCCATCGGGGGTATTGGAAATTTCCTCACTAGTTATCTACTAATTGAAATATACTAAATCAGATTGGCAGTATAATACTTTAAAAGTTCATACTAAACCCTAAATTAGTCACCCATCCAAGGTTGCATAGATTGTAATACTTTCTCATTATCATTTAAACGCTCGTGCCGAAATTTTGGTAGTATCTTCCCATTCCTATTCAGATAAGTTGATCCTCCATGTCATTCTCATGCTAAATATCTAAGCAATAGGAAGATATTTGACATGAGAAATTAAAAGGACGAAACATATCCATAGAGAAATGGGGAGATGGAGCGTAAATCAGGCATGACATTTAAATAGGTTATATAAAGGCATACTATCTATCTAACTTTGAATTGTCCAAAATGGGACAATTTAACCAATTTCTATGCCACAAAAACACACTGTATCTATGTTTGCCCATATAAAAATTCTAAATTAGCAACTAATTGTCTAATTCACAAAAATAAACCACATTAGGCTAACTGTCTAATGCACAATAATAAGCTAAGCAATAAGCAATGTAATCCATACACATTACGCTAACTATCTAATGCACAACAATAAGCTAAGCAATAAGCAATGTAATCCATAATTCACAAAAATAAACCACTAATTGTTTAATTCAAAAAAAAAAAAAAAAAAACACATTAGCCGTTTAGGATTTATGGTTTAGGTTTTAGGTTTAGGGTTTAGGGATTAGGTTTAGCCATTGAGGGTTTAGGTTTAAGGTTTAGGGATTATGTTTAGGGTTTAAGGATTAGGGTTTGTGTTTAGGTTTTAGGGTCAGGGTTTAGGGTTTAGGTTTAGGGTTTAAGTTTTAGGGTTAATGGATTAGGTTAGGGTTAGGGTATTAGGTTTATGGTTTAGTGTTCACCACCCCAAGTATAGGGTCGCGATGTAGTAATAATCTCGGTACGACCGAGGTCAAATCCACAGGGACTGAACCTTGTACATAATCTGAAAGTAACTAGAACTAGAAGAAGATGTAATCTAAATCAGGAAAATTTAAGAGAATAATGGTGAATTATTAACTAAAACTTGTAAAATGAGGAAAACTAAGGTTTCCAAGGATCCACTTGCAAAGATCAGGGAGATCTATGCTTGATTCACAAACACAATTGGAATCAGAGTCCCATCTTCATCCAATTGGAAGATATCTCATTAAAACTCAACTCTGAACTTCCTTTGATCCAGTTTTCAAGAGATGAGAGGTATAAGAACTATAATTGATTCCATCACAAGACCATGCCCATGAGACAAAGTAAACAACAGAATGTACTAATCCACAACCAATCTGGGAGATTTATGAACGTTAGGAAGAATTTCATCATCCAACCATGTCCAAGAGACGATGGTGAACAACAGGGTTCCCAAGTTCACAATCCTTATAATGAAAAGAATATACTCCAAGCTATCACATATCTATTGTAATTTGAGTCACAACAAACAATTAAAAACTAGAAGTATTTCTTATAATCAAACTAAAATCAAAGTCAGTTCAACGTAAACATGAATCAAATCCATAGAAACACCCCATCACGCTACAAGCTTCACCACTTAGCCCTAGCTAAGAGGTTTAGCCGATCATAATCATGATACTAAAATCTCAGAAAAACATTAAAGAAACAAAAAGGGAAAGAGAAAATCCGATGTCGGCCTCTCTCTCTCTCTCTCTCTCTCTCTCTCCCCTCTTCCAGATCCAAGGATTGATGGATCTCTCTCTTCTCTTCTCCTTTTTATAAATAAAGGAAGGTCGGCCGGGAGGCTGGAGTCGGTGAAAGCTTTTGCAAAAGGAGTTACGTACTCCTCTTTTATAGTAAAACTGTGAAACCCATTTGCACTTGACCCACTTTTGGCGTGGATAGACGATCTGTTCTGGCCATCTGATCCATTCATCCTCCTTGGTGATGGTCGGTTGCCCCCTGGAAGTGGTTTGGACGGTCCAGATTGTGGATCCGACTGTGATCTGGGTCACACAATGGCCCACATTGGCCGGCAGCGTCCGGACTGCGTATTGCATGCGATTATGGATTTTGCATAACCAGTGGGGCCCACATTCCCTGTTCTTTGAGAAATCCACTCCATCCATTAGATTCCTGACGAAATTTCAGTCAGGAATGGCCACTTTTGCTGGAGTTTGGTGCGGACCATTGAATCTTTGCTTCTACCATCCATTCCTGCGTTTGAATGCGATCTGTCTGTGTGTTCGTGCATGGCAACATATATACACCATGGGTTTGGTCGGCCCCATGCTCTGGATCGAATGGACGGTCCGGATCATCGAGATGGTCCACGGTGGTCGGCCACTACACGTCCCAGCGTATGTCCCTTGCGGACGCTGTGTAAACAGAGATGGGGGTCGGGTTAAACCAACTTTGACCAGAAGTCTGGTCCAGTGCACGGATGGTATGCATCCTCACTGTACACGCACTATTGAATGTGGGGTCCGCTGTGATGTTCATGAGAAATCTGCACCGTCCATCTACCTTCCCATCTAATTTGAGGGATCGAGACCATAATTGAAGCATATCCAGATATCAAGTGGGCCCCAAATCTGAGATTTATAGGTAATCTTGTCCGTTGGGCCACTTCCACAAAGATCCAATAGCTGAAATTTTACACATACGGTTACTTAATGATCCTCAGGCCGGATATAAAGTTTCATGCCAAACAGATGGTGGGAACCCTGTGATCTTGCATTCGGGATAATTTTTCAGGCCTCTTTATCTTCAATCACAGGGTTTTCTCGGATCTTTAGTGTGTGAATTCTTCAATCTCAGTCTCTTAAGATCCGTCTCTTGCCTTGGTGATTCTTAAGCATCAAATCCATGCTTTTAGCACCCTTTTTAGTCCAAGCTCTTAAATCCACCTTGCAATAAAAACATGATTAAAATAGAACGTTTAAGCATTATCATATATGTAAAACCAAGTAATAACTGGGGTCTAATATGCAATATTTGACCCTCAACACAATCCCCAACCAGCATTTTGCTAGTCCCGAGCAAAGTATGCAAAAATATTTTAAGAATTACAGGACAATTTCTATAAACTCGAGTGATTTTTGAAAAACAATCTAGATATTAGAGTTCTAAGATGCATTAAGGTTGAGCATTACCATCTCCTAAACTCAAGTGCACGGTAAACGTCATGGTCAAGTTCAAAGTATTAATCCATCAATTAGAAAAATTCTAAACATTAAGTTCCATGGGTGTATAGTGCAGCCTCGACTTATCACAATTAAAGGTCCAATTCTCAATTTTCATGATATTATTAGTAATCAAAAAGAGCATTCTGGATAACCAAACCTAAACCGAAACTTGCCTTACAGTTCAGCCTTTTTATTCTTCCAGCTTTTGATTTTTCCATCGATGGCTTCACGCTGTGTCAACCTTTTTAAAGATCTTTAATAGGTAGTCATTTTCAATGACAACTGTTTTTTAGCTGGGTATTCTCTCTATTTTTTTTTCAATGAACATGATGGAAAAATTCCCCAAGTTGGTTCCTTCCATGCTTAGTGATTACCAAGTTAATAATTCAATATCGAACTGAAACCTTAATGTGTAAGCTAGATGTGACATGTGAAATCATGACTCAATCAATGTTTAAAACTTTTAATCATGGATTAATGATCCGAACTTAACTGTGAAATCTAATAGGTAACTGAATCTAAGAGTCATAAATCACCAACATTACGTATCTTATACTTCGTAAATCAAGAATATCCTTCAAAATCACTCGAATTCACAAAATTTTTCAAAAAATTTTGAAATTTTTTCACAATTTTTGCTCAAGACTGAGAAAACACTGATTAGGTAACCTAATCTCCCATCCCCAACCTAAAATCTACATTGTCCTCAATGTAAAAGATATAAGCATGCAATGCACATGAGACAACGAAAGTAAAGGCGAAGTGATGGAAAGGTAGTACCCGAGGAATGAATCAAGAGGCTTTTCCAAAAGATCTCAGCGTGAGAGTGGGTCAGCACCAAAGTTAAACCAACACAAAGTAAACTATCCTAGAACAAATGGAAAGCAAACTATCCTAACGGCATAAAGCCGACTATCCTAGAACGATAAAAAGCAAAGTATCCTAGTCTTATGAAAGCAGTAAACCTACCAATACCTCCATCAGACTAGGAGATCAATCCTGGTACACAGGATCAGTCAGAGGTATGGACATGTCCTCTGAATCAAATTTCTCAACAAATGGCTTTAATCGATGTCCATTTACTTTAAACTCATTGCCATTGTTTGGATTTTAAATTTTGACAGCCCCATGAGGATAAACATGGATAACAGTGAAAGGGCGATCCAACGAGATCGGAGTTTACCCGGAAAGATATGTAACCGAGAATTATACAAAATGACCTTTTGACCTGGCATGAATGATTTTTGAAGAATGTGTTGGTCATGAAATACCTTCATCATGTCCTTGTAAATTCTCGAGTTCTCGTACTCATCATTCCTGATTTCTTCGAGTTCATTTAATTGAAGTTTGCGTAACGAGCCAGCGTTGTCTAGATTGAAGTTCAAACTTTTTATTGCCCAGTAGGCCCTATGTTCCAACTCCACAGGCAAGTGGCAAGCTTTCCCGTAGACAAGTCTAAAGGGAGACATTACAATAGGGGTTTTAAATGTAGTACGGTAAGCCCATAAAGCATCTATTAATTGGATTGACCAATCCTTTCGATCAGGGTTAACCGTTTTTCCCAAGATATGTTTAATTTCCCTATTAAAAATCTCAGCTTACCCACTTGTTTGTGGGTGATATGGAGTGCTCACTTTGTGGAAGATACCATATTTCTTCATTAACTTCGCAAATGGCCTATTACAAAAATGTGAGCCCCCATCACTAATGATGGCTCGAGGCATTCCAAACCGGGAAAGGATGTTCTCTTTTAAGAATTTAATGACCGTTTGATGGTCATTATTCCGGCATGGAATCATTTCGACCCATTTAGTGACATAGTCCACTGCAAGAAAAATATATAAATGTCCAAAGGATTGGGGGAATGGACCCATGAAATCGATGCCCCGGCAATCAAATGCTTCTATGATAATGATGAGATTCAAGGGCATCATATTTCGACGGGACAATGCTCCCAATTTCTGACAACCCTCATAAGCTTTGCAAAACTCATGAGTGTCCCTGAACATAGTGGGCTAGTAAAAGCCATATTGCAGAATCTTGGCCGTGGTCTTTTTAGCAGAAAAGTGACCACCACAGGCCTGTGAGTGACAAAAGGAGATGATACTTTGATGTTCATTATCTGACACACATCTCCTTAAGATTTGGTCTGGGTAATATTTAAACAAATATGGATCATCCCAGAACAATTTGCGCACCTCGGTGAAAAATTTCTTCTTATCTTGCGCAGTCCAATGTGACGGCATGAAACCTGTGGCAAGATAATTAGCAATATCAGCAAACCAAGGTGAATGGGAGACTTTGAATAGTTGTTCATCAGGGAACACGTCATTGATATGTGTCATCACAAGGGAATTAGGGAGATCAAGGTGGGAAAGATGGTTAGCCACTATGTTCTCTACTCCCTTTTTATCTTTTATTTCCAAATTAAATTCTTGGAGAAGGAGGATCCATCTAATCAGGCGGGGCTTAGCAACATTCTTAGAAAGAAGATACTTGAGCGCTGCATGATCTATGTAAATGATGATCTTGGATCCAATCAGGTAGGATCTAAATTTGTCCAAAGCGAACACTACGGCTAAGAGTTCCTTTTCCATAGGAGAGTAGTTCACTTGGGCCGGATTTAAAGTTCTACTTACATAATGAATAACGTAGGGCTTCTTGTCTTTTCTCTGGCCTAGGACCGCCCCAAGAGCATAGTCAGACAGGTCGCACATAAGTTCAAAAGGAAGGCTCCAATCTGGTGGCTGCATGATAGGTGCAGTGGTTAACATGCCCTTGAGCTTAGTGAAAGCTTCCTGCATTGCTCAGTCCACTCGAATGGTGCATCTTTTTTAAGTAGATTACATAAAGGATGAGAGAGGAGACTAAAGTCCTTTATGAATATCCTATAAAAGCCGGCGTGTCCTAAGAATGATCACACGTCTTTTATGTTCTTAGGTGGAGGTAGGTTAAAGATAAGATCAATTTTACCCTTATCTACCTCGATTCCTTTGGACAAGATGATATGTCCATGAAAAATTTCCTTACGAACCATGAAATGACACTTCTCCCAATTGAGTACCAAATTCTTTTCTTCACATCTTTTCAGTACACATTTAAGATTCTTTAAGCAATCGCTGAAAGATGGACCAAAGACAAAGAAGTCGTCCATGAAGACTCTAGATATTACCCCACTATATTAGAAAAAATACTCATCATGCATCGCTTAAAAGTGGCAAGGGCATTACATAGTCCGAATGGCATCCTTCGATAAGCAAAGGTGCTGCAGGGACATGTAAATGTGGTCTTTTCTTGATCTTCAAGAGCTATCTCTATCTGGTTGTAGCCCGAATACCCGTTAAGAAAACAGTAATATAAATGACCAACTAGCCTTTCCAAAATTTAATCAATGAAGGGCAAAGGAAAGTGGTCCTTCCTTATGACGGTATTCAACTTTCTGTAATCAATGCACATTCTCCAAACAGTAGTAACTCTAGTTGGCACGAGTTCATTATTGGCATTGGCTACGATGGTGATTCCAGACTTCTTGGGAACCACCTGAGTAGGACTCACTCATTGACTATTGGATATTGGGTATATGATATCCATATCCAATAGTTTAAGAACCTCGGCCTTAACCACTTCTTTCATGTTTGGATTTAGTCTATATTGTGATTGTTAAGTGGTCTTTGCATTATCATCAAGATAAATGCAATGAGTACAAATCGAAGGGTCAATTCCCTTGAGATTCGCAATCGTCCATCCAAGGGCTCCCTTATGCTCAATGAGAGTAGATATGAGCATACTCTCCTGTTCTTGCTCAAGGTGGGAAGAAATCACCACCGGGTATGTCTTATCTTGACCTAAATAGACATATTTCAAATTAGAGGGTAAAGGTTTTAGGTCAAGCTTCGGTGCCTTGAGGCTAAACGGTAGAGGCACTACATCGGTTTGGGGCAATTCTTCAAATTGTGGCCTCCACTGGTTAACTTTAAGTACCGACACAGTATCAAGCATGACACCAGTCTCCCTAATCATGTCACCATCAAAATTATGGGAGTGACCCAGGCACATCTCTAGAGAATCAGAGGATAAGGTCAAAGGTGTTTTATCTTCCACGAAAGAGTCAATCATGTTAATGTCGTGAAAAATGTCATCATCCTCTAACCGTCTTCTTGTATTGAAAAAGATATTCAACTCCAATGTCATATTCCCGAAAGACATACTCATGACTCCATTCTTGCAATTGATAATTTCATTTGAAGTGGCAAGGAATGGGTGACCAAGAATGATAGGAATCTGAGTGCCCATGTTACTGATGGGTTCAGTATCCAGGACAATAAAATCTACAAGGTAGTAGAATCTATTAACCTGGACAAACACATCCTCAATTATCCCTCTCATTACACGAACAAAGCGATCAGCAAGTTGTAATGTGGTTAGGGTGGGTTTTAATTCACCTAGACCCAGTTGTTCATAGACCGAGTAAGGGATCAAATTTACTCTGGCTCCTAAGTCAAGAAGTGCATGCTCAATTCGGTAGTTTCCATTACACAAGGTATGGTTGGGCTACCGAGATCTTTGAATTTCTGTGGCACATCTTGCTTTAGGATGACACTCACTTTTTCAGTTAAAAAGATTTTCTTTTGAATATTTTGTCATCTTTTGGTCGTACACAAGTCTTTTAGAAATTTGGCATATGAAGATATTTGTTTAACTAGGTCCAATAGAGGAATATTGACCTTCACTTGTTCCAACACCTCTAGAATGTCCTGAGAGTTAGAGAGAGATTTTGATGCAACCAACCGTTGAGGGAATGGGGCAACTGGCTTGTGGGGCATGGGTAGATCTATCATTGTTGTCCTCTTTCGAATGTTTAGGTTTTTCAGTCCTCACCAGAATGGTTTTGTCAATGGTCTTTCCATTCCTAAGAGTGGTGATAGATTTAGCTTGCTCCATCTGATTTGAAGAGCTCGGGTCGCTACCTTCATATTGTGGTTTTGGATTGGGATAGGTTGAGTTGGAAGGCTCCCTTTATTCCCAATAGCACTTATAGTATCAAGTCCTTGTATGGCCTTTGTGAGGTCTTGAAAGGCTTGTAGCATACCCTGATTGAAAAGCTCTTGCTTTTGAAGATATTTTAGAACCGGGTCCTCTTGAGGTTTCTCTTGATGTGGAATTTGATTAAAGAAACCTTGAGGAGTAGTAGTTTGTTCATTCCTCCAACTGAAGTTTGGATGATTTCTCCAACTAGGATTAAATGTATTAGAGGTAGGTCCATTGAAAGGTCTTTGGTAATTGTTCATGGCATTGGATTGCTCATTTAACACCTCTTGAAAGGCAGGTATTGTTGGACAATTTTCAGTTGTGTGAATGTTACAAGCACAAATACTGCAAACAGTTTCCTTAGCCTTATTGTAACGACTTGAAAATTCCCGTACTGTGGCTCGAGTACCACCTCGACCAGAAATCACTTAGGATTAAATCATTTAGAAATTTAACAAAGTTAACTAAGTGCTAAACTAGATTAGCCATGAAATCCGTTGGAATCGCTTTAAATACGATCTACAAGACCCAAAACTTGTAGAATCAGTGACGCTAGGTTACCCTAAAGTTTAGGATCAAACTAATTACCCGACTGCTCTCGGAAACGAATTGAAACTCCGTATCAGGTCTAGACTGCACATCGGGAGTCCAAATAATACGAAGTTAGGGAATCAGGACCGCCTCGCTGGGCTTGACAACCATCTCGGAAATCAAGTTCAGACGATGTCCCACGGCCGTTCGCTTGAGTCCGGAGCGAGGGAGTGTGAAAACCTTTGTTTTCTTTACAAAATAAATATCTTGAATAGTGATCTGGCACGTATCGCTTGCGTACATTTTATAAGCAACCAGACCGTCAGAATCAGACCAAATTACACCCTCGGATCAGAAAAAATTTCAGGAACATTTACATGTACTTGGAATTTCGGATCGAGGCCCACTGACCGTTGAACTGAAAATGGTCCGCCACGCGTGATCTGGAATTTCGACCGAGATGAAAACATAACCCCATGTAGATCCAAGGTTAGTGAGCTTAAGTCCGACGTTTGGCTCAAGGAGGGCCGCTAGAAACCCTCTTTTGAGCTGGAACAATGCCGATTTGATTATAAAGTAAGTATACCTTGAACATAAGTCTATACCGGAGAGTTTTTAGGCTATATAAGGACCTTAGGGCAGCCTCTCTCACAGCCATACGAATTTGGGATAAAACCCTAAGGAGAAGGGGGAAAAAGGAGAGAGAAAGCTTGAGATTTGTGGGAGAATCTTCCTCCTTCTGTTTTCAACCACCACACGGGTTGCACCACCCCTTCCTTGACGTTTTTCCCGGCAATACCGACGCCGTTTTAATGTAAGAAACCCTAACCCTAGACTTGTTTAAGAGTGTGAAGGTTATAGGTTATGAAATAGCTAATCGATTTCACTCTTTAGGCTACAAAATCGCCGGATACGGAAGCCTAACGAACCTAGCTGATTCGTTGCAATCCTAAGGTGTAAGGTGAGGACTTTAGGTGTATAGGTTATGGTTTTCAACGTTTTCAATGTCAGATAATGATAGATTCATGATCTGCATGTATCTGCACATGTACAAAGTGCTTTCCATTTTCTGTTTCGATTAAAGATGCAAAATATGGAATTTTACATACTCTAGTTATACGTAGAATACCGTATACGTACACATTTTAGAAATGTGTTTGCCATGGTTAATTGTTGTATGATTATATAGTATATGGATAAAATACCTATTTGGCGAAAGGAATCGCCGTAATACATGTTTGCTTGTATACACTATGTATGTTGAAATTGTGTATTCTAGAAAATACCATATATGTATAAATTTTGGAGATGTAATTGTCATGATTATTTTCTGTGTGAATATGATATATATGGATAAAATACTAGTTTGGTGAAAGGACAGCCCTAACACACATTTTACTAACATATGTCATGTATGTTGAAATAATGCACTCTAAGTGTTTGTGAAATTGCTTGTGGGTGTAAGTGCTTAGATGTTAGTGCCTTAGGTAGGTGCTGAGATGGGATTCTCAACTACCTTAGAGACACGTATGATTCCCTGCATGTGGTTGTTTACTCTAACCACTCACTTATGAAATATATGTGTTTGTATCCCTATTTGTATAGTGCTCTATAACATGCTTTTTTAACATGCTTTGTAACTTGTTTCATAACATGCTTTATAATATGCTTTATGACATGCTTGCTAGTGTGCTTGAATTACTTTGTTTATCATGCTTTACTCCACATGTTATGGTTGAGGATTGATTGAGTTTGGGACTATGTCCATAGTCCAGACATTCGGCACCAGACTTGAGATCGTGGTTGAGATTCATCTCGCCACACATGATGTGTTTGGCGAACCCGTGTCGTACTTCGGTTGGCGATAGTGGTTGGCCACACGAAGTGCTTTTGCACTTCATATCGCTCAACTTGTTGTGCGCTCGAGCTAGCCGAGCACGTCAAGTAACCCGTGTGTCTTATGTATGTTCACCATGTTTGGTCGCTAATGCTTGAACCTAGGGTACCAAACTTACCAGTGAGAATCCCGTTAACCATGGTACCTCGATCCGCTAAGACTCATGAGCCGGGCATGGTGGTATGGGACACCGTGGTTGAGCTGTCGGCCTACGCTGGGGCCACGTGCCTCCCCGTAGTGACCAGTGAGCAACTAGACTCGTGAGCCGATTATGGTGGTATGGGACACTATATTCGTGCTGTCGGCCTACATTGATAAGGTGATGGGGGAGCGGTGCAACCTTTGTACGTAACAGCCCTAACAGCCCTTTGTAGTGACCTCGAGTATACTCTGAAATCGTAGTGAGCCTTAAGGTTTGCCGCGGTATATAGAGTATGAACTAGGCCTATTTCTGTATTGTGATGAATCGTTTAAGAGGTGATGGGGGAGTGGTGTAACCTTTGTACGTAACAGCCCTGGCAGCCTTTGCAGTGACGTAGAAAACACACCATCGTCTGATATTAACTAGGGCTGACGACCCTAGAATGGATCATGTTTGGGAATGATACAAGGGAAGTACCTTAGTTTCCCAATCCTGCTGTTTGAAATGGACTAATTAAAAACTCGGTAATCATGCTCATTATGCATTGCATGTGCCTGGAAGATGTGGAGCACTGAGGGATGAAAGCATGCCGCGAACGTGAGATGGTGTCGCACGAGGGAGGGTGTGGTGAGGGCATCCATCATACCTGCATCCATACTTGCATTAATAAGAGTAGCTAGGAGTGTTTGATTTTAGTGCTTTATCATTACTGCTTGTCTGCGTTGATAACATGTTAACCTATGCTTTATTGTTCCACTGAGTTAGCTACTCACTCCCACGTTACGGGACGGGGTTGCGCACACCAACCAACTCTGTCTCAGGTTTAGACGAGCCGACGACTCAGGAGGCGGAGCCTGATAATGACGAGGACCAGGAGGAGTTCTCTTATATGCAGTACTATGGCGGCTTCGACTAGGCTGCCGGACTGACGGGATTTGCAGGGATCACTCCTTAGGTTATTTTTGACATTTTGTTCGCAAACAAACACATGTATATGGTAACTCAGATAGATTCATACTCTGGAGAACAAAATGATTTTTGTTTCATTACATACATGTATATGTAGTTCAGTCTTCCGCTTGCCTTTATACTAATGATCTGGAGTATGAATTACTATTTTTGGTATAATCTCACTCATGTTTATTGTTCTAACACAGACAACGTTTAATCAGCATTATTTATGTTGCATAAGTGATGCGTTGGAACTCGGGAGTTGAGTTATACTCAACCCCCGATTTTCAGGGCGTTACAAGTTGGTATCAGAGCATGATTTTGATTAAACCGGACCTGAGTTATGTTCCCACGACGTACGCTGACGCATTACAACTTAGGAGGGTGCGCAAAAATATAGAAACAGTCTTTGGTTTTCCCGATTTCGCCATTTGGCGAAGTTCGTCGAAAATGCGCATTTTGATCGAGTCCGTGCTCGATCCTGATCGCATGAGTCTATTCCAAATCGCTTCTAGACCGTCTATTGACGTGTCTAGATCTCTATCCACCCAAATCCAGTCATTGAAAATCAGAAATGATCAGTCTAGATCTGAAATTTCTCGAAAACACCCGATCTGGAACCGAATCGAGTCGGGGGCCTCCCCACTTAGATCCAGTGGGACCCAGGGTCGAACCAAGGTGCATTTGGCACCTTGGGATTGTGGAGAACACAACCCCACCACGGTGGCGCGGCGCCGGCCAAGGCGGACCGCGGTGAAACCGCGGTCACCGCGGCGCCCCGCGGTCGGGTGGGCCTTCTGACATTGGGCTGGGCCTGGGAACGGTCGGCCCGACCTCCCCACGCGTGTGGTGGGTGCGAATAGGGCTGGGGGTTACGATTTTTGGGGCTGGAGCTCCCCTCTCTCACATCTCCCCTTCCAAACGCCCTCCCCTTCTATTTCCGATTTTCTCCCTCAAATCTCTCCTCCAATCTTTCAATCCACCCTATTCGGCCATGATTCACGCATTTCCATTGATCACAGCAGCCCCAGCCACCTACCCTACCCCTTCCTTTCACGTTTGAGCTCTCACATCCCCCATTTGGAGCTCAAAATCAGGTAACCTCCTAACCCATCCCAATTTTCCCTTATTCCTTCTTCTTTCCTTGTCCCTGGTGTCTCTTCAACACCTGTTGGGACTGTTGCTCGTGGAGAATCAAAGGAGACAACCCCTTTCTCTCTCCTTCCTTCATCTCATGGCCCTTTTCGAGTTGATTTCGGCCATTTTCTCCATTTCCTCCATCCTATCTCTCATGGGAAAGAGGAAGACCGCAGCTGATGATGCTGGCCCAAGTAGCCCAGCCCATTCCAGAAGAAGAGCTGACGATGAGGCCGGCACTAGCACCGTTCGGGAGTTTAGGTCGAAGCGAGACCTGGATCCTCAACATCCTTTCAGAAATGCCTATCCAATAGGCGTTGAATATGGGCATTTTGCTGGCTGTAAGGTCGTGTTCGAAGCCCACATGGATGAGAGGATGTTTGGGCTACACCCGATGATGGACCACTTGATGGATATCGGATGGAATTCTATATTTGACGGTGAGTCTCCTGCATGTGAGAACACGGTTCGTGCTTTCTACGCCCACATCGTAGATCCATCACTAGAGCCTCTTCAGTTCACTGTCTCTGTGAGGGGCATAAGGCGCACAATCACTGTGGATGAGGTGGTTCGGATCACGAAGATCCCACGTGGTCAAGTGCTTCCTAATGACGACTTCTCCAGAAGTGCGTGGGAAAGGGATCGCCGCACGCGATACCTTTGTGGTCGTCAGGTTGCTTGGACGCGAGGAAATTGTATTGCGGCAACAAAGTTGGCCGAGGACTTCCGGTTACTCCATCACATTTTCACATACAATGTGTACCCACGGTCGGGTAACCGCACGGAGTGTACTCGGGTGATGGTGGACTTTCTGTACAAGATGGGGCACGGAGACAACTTATGCCTGCCCACGTTCATCCTATTTCAGATAGTCCAGGTTGTTCGATCTGTCAGGAACGACCTTTCGCTCCCATTTGGCCGCCTGATCTGCAGGATGGCTCGTAATATCGGCTATAGGTTGAACATGGAGGACCTTGCACCAGTCCGAGTCATAAGCGAGGCGACACTTAAGAATATGAAGATCAGCCCTCAACAGCGGCAAGCCCGACTCGACGAGTCTGGAGATGAGTCGGATAGTGCCGGTGAGGAGAGTGTTGACCTCGAGGCAGGAAACGATGAGGAGGGCGACGATGATGTACAAGAAGAGGAAGATGAGGGTCAGGATACTGAGGAGAGCTCTCCTCCTGGTGCGCCTGAGTCGGACGCTGCTCAGACAGCGAGGGAGGCTCGTATGGTTCGCATTGAGGAGAACCAGGCCGCCCTGCGGCAAGAGGTTGGACAAGTTCAGGCTGAGCTTGGTGAGACCTGAGCCAAGCTTGAAGAGACCGAAGCCTACATGAAGAGGAGCTTTAAGAAGGTGTCTCGTACGTTGAAGGCCATTTTGTGCTGTGTGCAGGACAAGAATGCTCCTCCTCCATCGCCTGACTCGGATGCCTAGTCATCCACGTTGTTGTGTGTGGTTGTTTTTTTGGTTACCGCGATAGGCGGTTTATGTTTTCGTGTAGACGATGTAGTAAATAGTAGTATGTTTTAAGTGTTTGATGTTGTGAATGTATTGGCTCACATGTAATTTCTGTCATGATTCATGTAACTCTGTATTCCATGTATTATGACAATTTTGGGTAAATGAAAGGCATGTAGCCTCTTTTGTTATGATGATGTGTGGAATGCTTAAAGTGCTTATATGATGCGTGCTATGCTTTATCTCACAAATGTTGTACCCTATGTTGTATAGGGCATGCCGCGATAGTATACGCGGAGCACGGCACACCTCCGTCTTACTGGCTTGATGGACCAGACTCCTGCTGGTAGTGGTGGTCCTGCGGACCATGGGTTAGATTCTGATCAGCCTCCTGCTGGTCCTACCGGTGGACTGCCACCTTACACGCCCCCAGTTCGTGAGCAGTACCGACCATCATCATCTGCGCAGCCCGACTCACAGGCTGCTCCACTTACGGATAGGATCGAGCGGTTGATGTTGATGATGCATCAGCAGCAGATGCAGCAGCAGCAGATACAGCAGCAGCAGCAAGTAGCTTATGGCCACTATTGCTGAGGCCTTATCCCAGGGTGGTAGTGCGACTCCACCTACGACATCCGCACGTCCTGCTGAGCATTCGGAGCCTCCTGCTCAGTTTGAGGATGTGGCTCTGCCCACACCCGTCGCACCTCTTACTGGAGATGTTGGTACCCGCGGTTTACTCGAGCGATTTCAGCGCTTGAGGCCTCCCTCTTCATGGGTTCTCACAGACCCGAGGAGGCAGAGTTTTGGCCTGACCGCATCTCCAAGATGCTACGGATGCTGCACTGTACAAGGCAGAACAGGTCGAGTTGGCCTCTTTCATGTTCGAGAGGGAGGCCAGTTTATGGTGGGATAGCTTGCTGCGGTCTGTCGCAGAGGGTTACGTGTGGACCTGGGAGGCATTCGAGTTCCGGTTCCACGAGAAATATTACCCATAGACTTACCAACATGAGCGGGAGGATGAGTTCCTACATCTCATGCAGGGAGGCATGACGGTTACTGAGTACGAGCACCGCTTCACAGAGTTGGGCCATTTTGTCCCGACTATCCTCGTCAATGAGTAGATGCGGATGTGTCGCTTTTCTGGAGGTTTGCGACTTGACATACGGTCGAAGATATGCTGTCTCAGTATACCTACCTATGCGGCCCTGGTTCACATGTCTATGACGGCCGAGCAGGATGTGGACCGGTTGGCCCGTTCTCATGGTGCTATGGTTGTGAGACCATGACAGGAGGTACAAAACAGGCCTATCCTAGGTAAGAGGCCTCGTGCTGACTCACCTCCCAGGATCGCAGCGCCAGTGGCTCCGGTGAGGCGCCCTATTGTGACCTGCACGTACTGCGGGAAACAGGGTCATCCTATTGGGAGTTGTTTCACGCGGATGAAGGATAGTGGTTTCTCTCCACCCCAGATGTTGGGTCCTTCTCGCCCGCAGGCCTTATCGACTCCACCTCTATAGACTGCCCCTGCTCATCCTTCCTTCCGACCTCTTGTATCACGCTTCAGGCCGGCGCAACGGCCCTTGGCTCCTTAGCCGAACCGTCAGCAGCAGGCTCGTGTACATACGCTCGTTGCTGAGGCACCTGAGACGTCGCTTTCGGCCCTGACAGCTTTTGAGGGGACGGCTCACATTCACAGTACTTCCATTTCCTTGTTGGTGGACACTGGGTCCACTACTTCTATTATTTCTTGTGGGGCAGTTAAACATCTATCTTTGCGTACTATTCCCACTAAGGGACTGAGACTCACTATAACCACTGGGACTTTTTCGAATGTCGTACGGTTATGTGAGGTTGCTCTGTAGATTTGGGTAGCAGCACAGTGCTCGTCGACCTCATTGTTGCTCCACTATGGCACAATGACGTTATCCTCGGTATGGACTGGCTCGCTAAGATGAGGGCAGAGATAGATTGTGATACTCGGATCGTGACTGCCTATGGATCTGACGGCACAGTTTTCACGTTTCCAGTGCAGGTCAGTTGGCCCTGCTGTGTTGATTGTTATGCTGCTTTATTAGTGCCGATCGATGGTCCGACATTGGAAGATACGCCGGTAGTTTGGGAATTTATAGATGTGTTTAAAACTATTCCTGGTTTACCTCCTCGGCACGAGATCGATTTTACAATTGATCTTATGCCTGGTGCAACACCCATCTCATTGCCGACTTATCGTATGCCTCCATGTGAGATGGAGGAGCTGCGGAGACAGATCGACGAGCTTATAGAGAAGGGTTTTATACGACCTAGTGTGTCTCCCTGGGGAGCACCTGTACTATTTGTGAAGAAGAAAGACGGGTCACTACGTTTATGTATTGATTACCGTAGGTTGAACCAGGTCACGGTGAAGAACAAGTATCCTTTGCCCAGGATAGATGATCTGTTTGATCAGTTAAGGGGGGCGAAGTATTTTTCGAAGATTGATCTACAGTCGGGGTACCACCAGTTGCGCGTCAGAGATGAGGACGTGCAGAAGACAGCCTTCAGGACGTGCTTTGGGCACTATGAGTTCCTAGTGATGTCGTTCGGCCTTACGAACGCACCAGCCGTGTTCATGGACCTGATGAACCGGGTATTTCGGCCTTTCCTATACCGGTTCTTCATCGTCTTTATTGATGACATTTTGATATACTCTACGAGTCGGGAGGAACACGAGGAGCACCTGAGAGCGGTGTTGGGTACGCTGAGGAATAACCAGTTGTTCGCACAGTACAATAAGTGCGACTTCTGGCAGGAGGAAGTCAAGTTCCTTGGACATGTAGTGTCCAAGGATGGGATAGCAGTGGACCTTGCTAAGGTAGCGCGGTTCAGGATTGGCAGCAGCCTGGCTCGGTTACCGAGGTGAGGAGTTTCCTTGGTCTGGCAGGGTATTACAGGTGCTTCATTCGAAATTTCTCGAAGATTGCCAGGCCGTTGTCTCAGTTGACCGTAAGGACCTGAAGTTCGCCTGGAATGAGAAGGTGGAAGCAGCTTTCAAGGAGCTGAAGGACAAGTTGATGTCCGCCCCTGTGCTAGTATTGCCAGAGCAAGGGGAGAAATACACAATATACACTGACGCGTCTTACGTTAGTTTGGGTTGTGTCCTAATGCAGAAGGACAGGGTGATTTCGTATGCCTCGAGACAATTAAGGAAGCACGAGGAGAATTACCCTACACACGACCTGGAGTTGGCAGCTGTCATCTTTGCATTGAAGCTCTGAAAACATTACCTCTACGGAGAGGAGTTCGAGCTTTTCTGCGACCACAAGAGCCTTAAGTACATATTCACACAGCGAGACTTGAATATGAGACAACGCCGATGGATGGAGACCTTGAAGGACTTCAAGTTCGAGGTTTCCTACCATCCTGGCAAGGCGAACCTTGTGGCAGACGCTTTGAGCCGCAAGAAGGCTATAGCATTTGCGGCACCGTTGATGATAGCTGAGTGGGACATGGTTGAGTTCGTGCGGGACTTCGAGCAGAGACTCACTGTGGAGGAGCCATTTGAGTATGTTGCGCACATTCGGGTGCGACCACTTATTGACGACAGGATTATTGAGGCCCAGGAGGGCGATATGCGGCTGTCTGAGCTTCGAGAGCAAGCTAGCGTCGCCGAGGACTCCGAGTGGAGAGTTGGTTCTGATGGGGGTCTACGATTCCGTGGCCGCCTATGCGTTCCTGACATGCCTGACTTGAGACGCGAGCTTCTCGAGTCTGCCCATAACTCGAAGCTTGCGATGCATCGTGGTAGCACGAAGATGTACCGGGATATGAGACGGTCGTATTGGTGGGATAACATGAAGGCCCACATCGCTGAGTATGTGTCTCGTTGTCTGACGTGCCAGCAGATCAAGGCAGAACATCGCCGACCTCCTGGACTGCTTCAGCCCATGCCCATCGCAGAGTGGAAGTGGGACTTCATCTCCATGGATTTCATATCTGGGCTGCCGAAGATGAGGAAGGGACACGATTCCATATGGGTGATTGTGGACCGGTTGACCAAATCGACCCATTTTCTCCCTATCAGAGTCACGAACTCTGCAGACGAGCTGGCGAGATTGTATATCAGAGAGATTGTGCGTCTGCATGGAGTTCCACTTGAGATTGTGTCGGACAGAGACACTCGGTTCACATCTATCTTCTGGACTCGTATCCAGGAAGCGATGGGTGTGAAGTTGAAGTTCAGTACGGCGTTTCATCCTCAGACTGATGGGAGACAGAGCGGGTGAATCAGATTTGGAGGATTGTTGTGGGCATGTGTGTTGGACTTCAAGGACAGCTGGGATGACTGTCTTCCTTACGTAGAGTTCGCCTACAACAACAGCTTCCAGTCGAGTATTGGTATGGCGTCATATGAGGCCCTGTATGGTCATCCTTGCAGAGCACCGCATTGTTGGGCTGAGGTTGGCGAGTGTAGTCTGATTGGCCCGGAGTTGGTACAGGCGACTACAGAGAAGGTCAACATTATCAGGCGTCGACTACTTACAGCGCAGAGCAGGTAGAAGAGTTACGCCGATACGAGCCGGCGACCGCTTGAGTTCGAGGTCGGAAATCATGTATTCCTCCGAGTTTCCCTTATGAAGAGAGCCCTTCGGTTTGGGAAGAAGGGGAAGCTCACACCGAGGTTTATCGGTCTGTTTCAGATACTGGATCGAGTGGGTGATGTGGCGTATCGTCTCGCTTTGCCCACGCCACTTGTAGCTGTACACAACGTATTTCATGTATCTATGCTGAAGAAGTACGTTCCTGATCCTTCACATATCATCAGATGGGAGCAGGTACAGCTGAGCAAGGATGCTACGTATGAGTTGCGCCCGACGTGTATCCTTGACAGGAAGGAGCAGGTACTGCGTAGCAAGGTCATTCCACTTGTGAAGGTACTATGTACGCATCATTCAGAGGAGGAAGCTACTTGGGAGACTGAGGCTGAGGTCAGGAAGAACTACCCTCAGATTCTCGAGGAATACGAAAAGGTACAAATTTCGAGGACGAAATTTTTGTTTAAGGAGGGTAGATTGTAACGACTTGAAAATTCCCATACTGTGGCTCGAGTACCACCTCGACCAGAAATCACTTAGGATTAAATCCTTTAGAAATTTAACAAAGTTAACTAAGTGCTAAACTAGATTAGCCATGAAATCCGTTGGAATCACTTTAAATACGATCTGTAAGACCCAAAACTTGTAGAATCATTGACGCTAGGTTACCCTAAAGTTTAGGATCAAACTCATTACCCGACTGCTCTCGGGAACGAATTGAAACTCCGTATCAGGTCTAGATCGCACATCGGGAGTCCGAATAATACGAAGTTAAGGAATCAGGACCGCCTCGCTGGGCTTGACAACCATCTCGGAAATCAAGTTCAGACGATGTCCCACGGCCGTTCACTCGAGTCCGGAGCGAGGGAGTGTGAAAACCTTTGTTTTCTTTACAAAAAAATATCTTGAATAGTGATCTGGCACGTATCGCTTGCATACATTTTATAAGCAACCAGACCGTCAGAATCAGACCAAATTACACCCTCGGATCAGGAAAAATTTCAGGAACATTTACATGTACTTGGAATTTCGGATCGAGGCCCACTGACCGTTGAACTGAAAATGGTCCGCCACGCGTGATCTGGGATTCCGACCGAGACGAAAACATAACCCCACGTAGATCCAAGGTTAGTGAGCTTAAGTTCGACGTTTGGCTCAAGGAGGGCCGCCAGAAACCCTCTTTTGAGCTGGAACAATGCCGATTTGATTATAAAATAAGTATACCTTGAACATAAGTCTATACCGGAGAGTTTTTAGGCTATATAAGGACCTTAGGGCAGCCTCTCTCACAGCCATACGAATTTGGGATAAAACCCTAAGGAAAAGGGGGGAAAAGGAGAGAGAAAGCTTGAGATTTGTGGGAGAATCTTCCTCCTGTTTTCAACCACCACACGGGCTGCACCACCCCTTCCTTGACGTTTTCCCGGCGATACCGACGCCGTTTTAATGTAAGAAACCCTAACCCTATACCTGTTTAAGAGTGTGAAGGTTATAGGTTATGAAATAGTTAATCGATTTCGCTCTTTAGGCTACAAAATCGCCGGATACGGAAGCCTAACGAACCTAGCTGATTTGTTTTAATCCTAAGGTGTAAGGTGAGGAATTTAGGTGTATAGGTTACGGCTTTCAACGTTTTCAATGTCAAATAATGATAGACTCATGATCTGCATGTATTTGCACATGTACAAAGTGCTTTCCGTTTTCTGTTTCGATTAAAGATGCAAAATATGGAATTTTACATACTCTAGGTATACGTAGAATACCGTATACGTACACATTTTGGAAATGTGTTTGCCATGATTAATTGTTGTATGATTATATAGTATATGGATAAAATACCTATTTGGCGAAAGGAATCGCCGTAATACATGTTTGCTTGTATACACTATGTATGTTGAAATTGTGTATTCTAGAAAATACCGTATGTGTATAAATTTTGGAGATGTAATTGTCATGATTATTTTCTGTGTGAATATGATATATACGGATAAAATACTAGTTTGGTAAAAGGATAGCCCTAACACACATTTTACTAACATACGTCATGTATATTGAAATAGTGCACTCTAAGTGTTTGTGAAATTGCTTGTGGGTGTAAGTGCTTAGATGTTAGTGCCTTAGGTTGGTGCTGAGATGGGATTCTCAACTACCTTAGAGACACGTATGATTCCCTGCATGTGGTTGTTTACTCTAACCACTCACTTATGAAATATATGTGTTTGTATCCCTATTTGTATAGTACTTTATAACATGCTTTTTTAACATGCTTTGTAACTTGTTTCATAACATGCTTTATAATATGCTTTATGACATGCTTGCTAGTGTGCTTGAATTACTTTGTTTATCATGCTTTACTCCACATGTTATGGTTGAGGATTGATTGAGTTTGGGACTATGTCCATAGTCCAGACATTCGACACCAGACTTGAGATCGTGGTTGAGATTCATCTCGCCACACATGATGTGTTTGGCGAACCCGTGTCGTACTTCGGTTGGCGATAGTGGTTGGCCACACGAAGTGCTTTTGCGCTTCATATCGCTCAACTTGTTGTGCGCTCGAGCTAGCCGAGCACGTCAAGTAACCCGTGTGTCTTATGTATGTTCACCATGTTTGGTCGCTAATGCTTGAACCTAGGGTACCAAACTTACCAGTGAGAATCCCGTTAACCATGGTACCTCGATCCGCTAAGACTCATGAGCCGGGCATGGTGGTATGGGACACCGTGGTTGAGCTGTCGGCCTACGCTGGAGCCACGTGCCTCCCCGTAGTGACCAGTGAGCAACTAGACTCGTGAGCCGATTATGGTGGTATGGGACACTATATTCGTGCTGTTGGCCTACATTGATAAGGTGATGGGGGAGCGGTGCAACCTTTGTACGTAACAGCCCTGACAGCCCTTTGTAGTGACCTCGAGTATACTCTGAAATCGCAGTGAGCCTTAGGGTTTGCCGCGGTATATAGAGTATGAACTAGGCCTGTTTCTGTATTGTGATGAATCGTTTAAGAGGTGATGGGGGAGTGGTGTAACCTTTGTGCGTAACAGCCCTGGCAGCCTTTGCAGTGACCTAGAAAACACACCATCGTCTGATATTAACTAGGGCTGACGACCCTAGAATGGATCATGTTTGGGAATGATACAAGGGAGGTACCTTAGTTTCCCAATCCTGCTGTTTGAAATGGACTAATTAAAAACTCGGTAATCATGCTCATCATGCATTGCATGTGCCTGGAAGATGTGGAGCACTGAGGGATGAAAGCATGCCGCGAACGTGAGATGGTGTCGCACGAGGGATGGTGTGGTGAGGGCATCCATCATACCTGCATCCATACTTGCATTAATAAGAGTAGCTAGGAGTGTTTGATTTTACTACTTTATCATTACTGCTTGTCTGCGTTGATAACATGTTAACCTATGCTTTATTGTTCCACTGAGTTAGCTACTCACTCCCACGTTATGGGACGGTGTTGCGCACACCAACCAGACTCTGTCTCAGGTTTAGACGAGCCGACGACTCTGGAGGCGGAGCCTGATTATGACGAGGACCAGGAGGAGTTCTCTTATATGCAGTACTATAGCGGCTTCGACTAGGCTGCCGGACTGACGGGATTTGCAGGGATCACTCCTTAGATTATTTTTGACATTTTGTTCGCAAACAAACACATGTATATGGTAACTCAGATAGATTCATACTCTGGAGAACAAAATGATTTTTGTTTCATTACATACATGTATATGTAGTTCAGTCTTCCGCTTGCCTTTATACTAATGATCTGGAGTATGAATTACTATTTTTGGTATAATCTCACTCATGTTTATTGTTCTAACATAGACAACATTTAATCAGCATTATTTATGTTGCATAAGTGATGCGTTGGAACTCGGGAGTTGAGTTATACTCGACCCCCGATTTTCAGGGTGTTACACTTATCCTTCTTTAATTTCATGGCCTCGAGTTTCCTGGTAAGATTAGTCACTTTAACACTGATATCATCATTCTCTTTTAGGAGATACATTCCACCCCTCTCTTTGGATTGAGTCGGCCTAGACATGGTGCTTGATTTTGGGGAGATGTCCCATGATTGTGTGTTTTCAGCAAGCTTATCAAAGTAATCTCACACATCATCGATACTTGTATTCATAAATTCCCCATTACACATCGTCTCGACTAATTAGCTCATGGGAGATGTCAGTCCATCATAGAGAAAGTTCGTGATGCGCCACGTTTCAAAACCGTATTGTGGGCATGAACTGACAAGATCCTTAAAACGCTCCCATTGGAAGAATGTTTCATCTTCCTTTTGGGCGAAGCTCATGATCGACTTTCTAAGGGTGTTTGTCTTATGGTATGGGAAAATTTTCTTTATGAACTCCCTTGTCATGTCATCCCATCTACCAATAGATCGAGGACGTAGTGAATGTAACCACATCTTAGCTTTCTCTTTCAAAGAAAATGAAAAGACTTTCAACCTGACCATGTCATTGGACACGTTTGGAAAGTATAGAGTGGCTATGATCTCGTCAAATTCTTTCAGGTGTAAATATGGATTTTCTTACTCAAGCCCATGAAATTTTGGAAGGAGTTGGATCACCCCTGGCATGATGTCCATGTGTCCAGTATTTTCTAGAAAAACCATGCATGAGAGCGTACTCACCACCACCGGTTGTAAATAATCTCGTAAAGTACGAGGCGGGGGTGCTTGATGCACCTCATTCTCATCCTGGACTTCCCCAACCCGAGGTTAAGGTTGTCTTACTGATTGATTGACCAGTTGATTTGCTGCCATCACTTCAATTAACTCTAAGGATCTCGAGTGGTGTCTAATCCTGTGATGGATAGATAACCCCTCAACTAATCCTCCTTCACTCAAAAGACGTCGAGTATTGTCACGGACCCACTTGAAATTGCGGTAATGACCACTTTAGTTGAAGTAGGAATATGCCAATATGTCCTAGAGGGGGTGAATAGGACTTTTTAGTATTTTATGATATTTTAAAATCCTATTAAACTTATCTTGAGTAAGTATGCATGCATCAGGATTTCTTCAGAGTAACTTCTAATGGCTTCCAAGCCAAATAGAGGATCCAATCATAAAACTAATTGAAAGATACACAAGATGCAAATCATAGTTTATAATGGATGTGACTGTGTGTGTGAGATGTGATCTTAGATAATCAAATATAAAGGCATTTAAGGAAATCACATAAGTAATGGAAGACGATAGCAATCTCAAACACAGTCATTTTTATAGTAGTTTGACTACTTGTCTAATCCACTTCCGGCGGACGCACTCAACCCTTAAGTGTACCGGATCTCACTAAAGGAGGTTTCAAAACAAGTTCACCTCAAACCGGAGGTTTTAAATCAAGTTCACCTCTAACTAGTACAACCTACACTTAGGCTGACACAACGTGTCTACACGACACACTTTATGCTCCCATGAGTAAGGGTCAACACATAGCACCCGAGTTTATGCTCCTATGAGCAAGGGTCAACACAAAGCACCCAAGTTTTTAGACCACACAGGTCAAGGACCTACACAAGGACCTAAGAGTTTATGCTCTCCACAGAGCAAGGGTCAACACAAAGCACCCACCATGTACACTCCCGTCGGAGGCCTCCTGCGAGGGCTTGAAAGGGGTGAGAAACACCTTAGACCCATCCTACAGAAGGAATTATCACAAGGGTCCTCTAGACTCTATTAACTTAGAGATAAGTAGATGAGCCCCATTCAGCACGTTGTTGAAGATCTCCTCCTTTGATAACGAAGACTCTTCAGCTTCCTTGATCCGCAACTTAGAAGATGTACCAATACATGGCGACGGGTTGGGTCAAGGATATGATGAAATCCTATTCTATCAAATGTTTTTCGATAAGGGTGATAGAGCGATTCCAATCATTTAAGCATTCAAGGCATCTCAGCTTAATGTTTTGCCATTAAGGTAGTAGTTGCAGGATCCTTGAATGCGGAAGTTCATTCCCCAATCCACTCTATTGGATGTCAATGATAAGGGTGGATTGGAAGATGAACTCTCATGAGAGAAAAGGCTTTGGGTATATGATCTAAGGTTAAACACTTAAAAGCACTCTCTATTTTCTCTACAAACAACCAAGGCAAGCTCTCATTAAATAGGCAAAAGGTTCCAACCGATATAAAACGATCACATTTATGACAGAGTTTGATGTCATCGAGCAGGGTCGATATCATCGAGTGTATACTCTCAATCGCATCGACTGGCCGCTCGATGACACGAACATAAACTGTCAAACGCTTTTGAAAACTTTTGTCAACTGGTCGAGGTGATTGAATGAGTGTCGATGTCATTGGATTTCGAACTCCAATTTCATCGACACGAGATTCGATTCCTCGACATTTGAAAATGTGAGAGCGTGCCTTTGAAATATTTCAAGTATAGGATATGATCGAGCATCACTCGATATCATCAGAATTTGAATATCGATGATATCGAGGGTATTGTCGATTCATCGATAATTCCAAGGAATTTTCCTATAAGCTTGCTGGACAGTTTTTGTCCACTTTCTATGATATCGACCATGCCTCGATATGATCGACATTCGAATATCGATTTTATCGAGTGACTCTCGATCCAAGAGAAAATAACTGAAACTTGCTGGATAGATTTGTGTCCCAATCCGATATCATCGAAGGTCTTCCGATATCATCGAGATTTGAATTCCGATGCGATCAAGGAGGTCTTCGATATATCGAGAATTACATGAATTGCCTTAGTAACATATTGGACACAACAGACCTGATGTCATTTTATCGAGTCGACTCGATGGACTCGAGATAATATCGATGAGTCCATCGATTCATCGATAATCCAGTCCAGATATCTTTGTGGTTGTTGGACATCTTAGGTCCTCATTTCGATAAGATCGATTGAGTTTCGAGGACATCGACACCAGTGTTCGATTTCATCGAACCACTTGTCGATAAATCGACAAAGGCATAAAACTTTTAAGGATTTTCCTATTCTGTTAAAAAGTTTTCTAACCAAAAACCCTAGGATGTTCTAACTGATTTTAAGGGTTTCAATTACCTGGTGTTTTGGGACAAGGGATGTGAGGCCAAGATTTATCTGTGGTGAGTTTGGGCACACATCCAGTTGAGGCAGACGCTTGATCAATCTTCCTATGGGGCTCCTCTGTCCAGCTAACTCAACAATCACGCTAATTGACAAACCCTGGCACTTTCACCACTTGGATATTAAACACTCTCAGTCCTCAATCTCAGATTCTAACCTAAACCTAAAAAGGAAGAAAGAAAATAGAAATAAAGAAGAGTTAGAAAGAAGTTACCAAATTAGAAGTTCTTAAGTTAAGGTCCTGCAAAATAAAATAAAACAAGTCAATTTCTAAAAATAGAAATTAGAAAATTAGAAAGTTCGAATAGAAAGTAAACTAGTTTCTAAAAACTGATTAGGAAAGTTCTAAACCTAGAATTAGAAAGTATGTTAATTTCTAAAAATCAAAGAAATCATAGAATTAGAAAGCTTCTAAAAATATAAAATAAAACCCTAATCCTAAAAATAGAAAATTTAGAAAGAGATTACTAATTTAGAAAGTCTATATTAGGGTCCTACAAAACAGGAAAGTTAGGTTAGTTTATAAAAATCAAACAGAAAAACTTAAACCTAAAATTAGAAAACCCTAATCTTAACATAATTCTAAAACTAGCTAATTTCAGAAAAATGCAACCGTTAGTCCCCGACAACGGCGCCAAAAACTTGTTCGCCACCCCATGTATAGGGTCGCGATGTAGTAATAATCTCGGTAAGACCGAGGTCGAATCCACAGGTACTGAACCTTGTACGTAATCTGAAAGTGACTAGAACTAGAACTAGAACTAGAAGAAGATGTAATCAAAATCAGGAAATTTTAAGAGAATAATGGTGAATTATTAACTAAAACTTGTAAAATTCAAAGGTGGGAAACTAAGGTTTCCAAGGATCCACTTGTAGAGATCAGGGAGATCTATGCTTGATTCACGAACACAACTGGAATCAGAGTCCCATCTTCATCCAATTAGAAGATATCTCATTAAAAACTCAACTCTGAACTTCCTTTGATCCAGTTTTCAAGAGATGAGAGGTATGAGAACTAGAATTGATTCCATCACAAGACCATGCCCATGAGACAAAGTAAACAACAGAATGTACAATCCACAACCAATCTAGGAGATTTATGAACGTTAGGAAGAATTCCATCATCCAACCATGTCCAAGAGACGATGGTGAACAACAGAGTTCCTAAGTTCACAATCCCTATAATGAAAAGAATATACTCCAAGCTATTGAAGATCTATTGTAATTTGAGTCACAACAAACAATTAAAAACTAGAAGTATTTCTTATAATCAAACTAAAATCAAAGTCAGTTCAACGTAAACATGAATCAAAGCCATAGAAACACCCCATCACGCTACAAGCTTCACCTCTTAGCATTAGCTAAGAGGTTTAGCCGATCATAATCATGATGACTAAAATCTCAGAAAAACATTAAAAGAAACAAAAAGGGAAAGAGAAACTCTAATACCGGCCTGTCGTCCACGGTCTCTCTCTCTCTCTCTCTCTCTCTCTCTCTCTCTCTCTCTCTCTCTCTCTCTCTCTCTCTCTTCTCTTCCACATCTAAGGATTGATGGATCTCTCTTCTCTTCTCCTTTTTATAGATAAAGGAAGGTCGGCTGGAAGGCTGGAGTCGGTGAGAGCTTTTGTAAAAGGAGTTACACACTCCTCTTTCGTAGTAAAACTGCGAAACCCGTTTGCGCTTGACCCGTTTTGGCGTGGATAGATGATCTGTTGTGGCCATCCGATCCATTCATCCTCTTTAGTGATGGTCGGTTGCCCCCTGAAAGTGGTTCGGATAGTCCAAATTGTGGATCCAACTGTGATCTGGGTCACACAATGGCCCACGTTGGCCGACAGCGTCCAGACTGCGTATTGAATGCGATTTTGGATTTTGCGTAACCGGTGGGGCCCACATTCCCTATTCTTTGAGAAAACCACTTCATCCATTGGATTCCTTGAAATTTCAGTCAGAATGGCCACTTTTGCTCGAGTGTAGTGTGGCACATTGAATCTTTGCTTTTACCATCCATTCCTGTGTTTGAATGCGATCTGTCTGTGCGTGCGTGCATGGCAGCATTTAGACACCATGGGTTTGGTCGGCCCCACGCTCTGGATCGAATGGATGGTCGGATCATCGAGATGGTCCATGGGGGTGGGCCACTACACGTCCCAGCATACGTCCCTTGCAGAGCTGTGTAAACGAAGATAGGAGTCGGGTCAAACCAACTTTGAACAGAAGTCTGGTACGGTGCACGGCTAGTATGCATCCTCATTGTACAAGCACTATCGAATGCGGGGTCCATTGTGATGTTCATGAGAAATCTGCTCGTTTATCTGCCTTCCCATCTAATTTGAGGGGTTGAGACCAAAATTGAAGCTTACCCAGATATCAGGTGGGCCCCAAATCAGTGATTTATGGCTGATCTTATCCGTTGGGCCGCTTCCACAAAGATCCAATGGCTGAAATTTTACGTGCACGATTACTTTATGATCCTCAGGCCAGATATAAAGTTTCATGCCAAACGGATGGTGGGAACCTTGTGATCTTGCATTCGGGACGATTTTCAGGCCTCTTTATCTTCAATCACTAGGGTTTTCTCGGATCTTTGCCATGTGAATTCTTTAATCTCGGTCTCCTAAGATCCGTCTCTTGCCTTGGTGATTTTTTAGCATCAAATCCATGCTTTTAGCACCCTTTTCAGTCTAAGCTCTTAAATTCACCTTGCAACAAAAACATGATTAAAATAAAACGTTTAAGCATTATCATATACGTAAAACCAAGTAATAACTAGGGTCTAATATGCAATATTTGACCCTCAACAATTAGGTTAAGGGATTAGGTTTTAGGGTTTATGGATTAGGTTTAGGATTTAGGGTTAGGTATTAAATTTTAGGGTTTATGGATTCGGTTTAGGGATTAAGTTTAGGGTTTAAGGTTTAGGGATTAGGTTTATGGTTTAGGTTTAGGGTTTATGGATTAGGTTTAGGGTTTGGGTTAAGGTTTAGGGTTTAGGGTTAGGGATTAGATTTTAGGGTTTATGGATTAGGCTTAGGGTTTAGGGTTTAGGGATCAGGTTTATGGTTTAGGTTTAGGGTTTATGGATTAGGTTTACGGTTTATGTTTAGGGTTTATGGATTTGGTTTAGGGTTTAGGGTTTGGATTTAGGGTTATTTTAGGGTTTATAAATGGCTTAGCCCGAGGGAGACCAGAGTCACCACAGCCAGCCCGACTGCACCCAAGCAAGCCCGGACGCACCATAGCTAGCTCGACCGCACCTGAGCTAGCCCAATGCACCACACAATCCACACCCAGCCCAGACGCACCATAACCAACTTATCCATACCACATGGTCCACACCTAGATCGCCCGCACTCGAGCCAGCCCAGACACACACCACAGCCAGCTTGGACACACCTAATTTCAACCATTCTGACCATAATTTCATAAACCCTCCCAAATTAAAAATTAATAAAATAAAACTATAGGGTTGAGGCAATTACCTTGATTAGGTAGAGTTGGGTGGCCAAGTGGGTGTGGATCGTCTGGACGAGCTGCTATGGAGCTGCGTGGGTGGCTGTCGGGCTTAGCAGAGGAGGATGTGAGAGGGAAATTTAGGATTAGGTCGGGTGCGACGAGTGGGGTTATAGAGTTTAGAAAAATAGTTTTTTTCTAATATATTCCAGAACCCGAGTCGAGTCGGGTTTCGGATTGAGTCAAGTCTAAACGAGTCAGGTTACGGGTCGAGTTACTGGGTAACTCGGACTTGACTCGGTTTGAGTTTGGATAGGGCAAAGTCTACTTGGTTCGGATCGACTCAGCCATTTGATTTAGCTCAAGTCGGGCATGAATGAGCTGGACTAGTCGAGTTAGTTGAGTCAAGTTGTCCTGTGCCTAGATTTAGCTAAAATATAATCTATGAAAGACAATGCAAATATCTTGAAAAGAAGAAGATTTTGAAATTGCGGTAATGACCGCTTTAGTTAAAGTGGGTATATGCCAATATGTCCTAGTGGGGGGTGAATATGATTTTTCACATTTTATGATATTTTATAATCCTATCAGTCTTATCCTGAGAAAATATGAATGTATCAAGATTTCTTCAATGTAACTCTATTCGCTTCCAAGCCTAATAGAGGATCTAGTCATAAAACTATTTGAGAAGTAAAAAAGATGTAAATCATAGTTTATAATGGATGTGATTGTGTGTGAGGTGTGATCTCAGATAATCAAATATGAAAGTATTTAATTATAACGCCCCGACTTTTCAGGACCCGAGTATACGACTCGTTTCCCAAAAACCCGAATGTTAACCTTAAAGGATGGTAAAATTCGAGTATATTTTTTTTCCAACTATCAGAGTAAGCAGATGAGCATAGAATGGACAAATCAACATAAAAGAAATTTTCATTTACATTTAAATATACAATAGCTGCCCATAATAACTTATACAAACCAATGTCCCCATTCTTACAATTACAAGATGAAATAATATTACATGTAAATAAAGTAAATTACAATAAATTTGAGATATGAAATCCTATAGCAACCCTTAACAATCACAATCATGCATCCCTGTCAAATGTAGCTTACTCCTTGTCAATATAAACATGAATTTCACTTGGGCCATCTGTGCTACCTGTACGGTTATATAATTGATGGATCAGTGGCCAACTCAGTGTGAATTCCCTCAAGATTTCACACCGTCATATTATGTAAGAAATAGTATAAAACATCCAGACAAGCAAAACATAGTAAATGTAGTCTTATTATATGCATGGATGCGTGAATGTAATTATTGTCCCGAGTTAAAACATCCAGACGAACATAGAGGTCGTCACCCATGCAATCATCGACCCGGGTGAAACATCCAGACAGTCTGTACCCCGGGTAAAATATCCGGATGGGCATATGACTGGTCATCAGCGCAACACTCAGCATAATTGCATGGGCATGATGATCCAAGTCATCATCATAAATCGAATGACTGGTCATTGGCGCAACATTCAGCGTAATCGCATGGGATAATGATCCAAGCCATCGTAATATGTCATGTATGCATGATTAGCCAACCCATTATTAGTCCAATTGCAATCAGCCCATTTAAATAAACTCACGGTCACTATAGGGAGCGCATGGCCCAGTGTAGGCCGACGGCTCGGGCACAGTGTCCCATGACCACCATCCCCGACCCATGAGACTACCATTTTAGGATGTTTAATGGAACCCATCAACTAGTGGCCAATCATAGTACAATATATGGGGCTTACCATCGCATGGTTGCACAGTATAAAACATTAGACCCATATATGAAAAATACCAAAACAAAGCCTCATAGGGCGATACTAAATAGGCCACATAAGGCGAGTATCAAGACCATGCGATAAAAGACCATCCTTGAAAACTATTGGACACAACAACCCTAGATAGTAGGCCCACATCAATGGTCAATTTCAACCACCATTCAATAACCACTAAGCCGAAGGTCCATCGTGATCACCGTCGATTACCTTGCATCCCAAGTATGGGTGTACATTTATAAGTGGGGGTTTCCCACTAATGTACCAATTTAAAATTTCATAAGCAATCCACAAATAATCCACAAGCATGAACAATTATACAGGATGAACATTAAGCAAGCAACATAGCAATTCAATTTTCACCAGCTAACACATGTGATTATAAGAGAGAGGTATCAAGTATAATTTTAAATAAAAACTATAACCTAAGCTAATGGAAAGATGGAAAGCTCAAGGGGAAGAATCATCACCTCGTAGTTCGCATCGCCTACCAGCAGCGCCAAGGAATGCACGTTCCCTTAAAACCGAATCCTACCATAAATCCCTTAAAATCGAATCCTACCATAAATCAGGAACTTGTACAATTAGATCCAGGTTCTACACACCACCTAGGGTTTAAGATCATAGCCTAGGGTTTTAGTTATTTATCTTTAGGGTTTTGATGTAGAATTAGGGTTTAATTCTAGGTTTAGATTCTAAGTTTTAATTATGTAATTTGAACCCTATTTTGTGTGGCCATTAATGATATTATTAAAGGGAATAATGAATGAATAAAAGTAATCGAATAAATTGGTTATTAATTTTTAGGAATTTTAACAATAGCTACTATCATAGTAAATTATCTAACCACAACCCACGATGAATAATAGTCCTAATAATTCCAAAACAATTATTAATATTAACAATATTCCTAATACTAGCTAACGTAACACTAACAATCATTTTGATGAAGATAAATAGTATATTCTAACATCAATGTTAATATTTTAATAATGATAATTCTTATATGTAATAACTAACATTAGTACAGATAATTTACTAACAATTATTCATTTCTAATAATAACAATTCTAATGAGGATAGAGATGGAAACAATGTTAATTGATGTATGAAATGTTAACCACGAAATCGCCATTAACATTAACAATGGATTTGACATTAACTATCATGATAATAATAGTCAGTATGATGGTAATAAATAGCGTGAACTATTATTAATATCTAATAATTAACACCAGTATAAATAACGTGTTGATGTCTAATCATAACAAATCAAATACTTTGGGGAGCAAAGATGACTTACATAAGTTGACTCGAATGCGAGTCGGGCCTCCAATCCCGATCTACTTCCAGCCGACCCATCATCACCACCACTTTACTTGCGCAAGTTAAGCGCCAACTGGACTTGGCCAAGGCTCGGCCCAACACATCAGCCCATGCCCGTAACTTGAGCGAGTTGAGTTAAGTCAACTCAATAGCACACTAACACCTTTTGCCTCTATCTTCTTCCTTTCTTTTCTTTGTTTCCTTCCTTTCCCTACCCTGTTCTTACAATCAGAAAGGTTTTGGGTTCTCCCAAATGCATGCCTCAAACTGAGTCAGCTAGACTTATTAGAACCGGCCCAATACAATAGCTGGCCCACTAGGTGTGTAACTTGGCGTGGCCCGCTGTGATTCATGGCGTGGCCCACTGTGATGTGTGTAATGCATTGATCAGCATTTCTATTTGAGATGGACCAATCATCATTGCAGTAAGGAGGAAAGAGGCCTTGGTTTTGGCAACCAGAGGGTCCCAACTCATCAGGAGACACCCTGAGTAGCAGAGAGTCGACCACTGAGTCAACTCAGCCCGCAAGGGCTTGGTTGGAGGTAATCGTATGGATGGTTTGGGTGGTTTGGCATCCCTGAAGCGGTCCCAGCACCCACAGCAGGTCCGCCAGACGACTCAGAACGCCGAGCACGACCCAGCGACTCAGATTGAGTTGGACCAGCATGGTGCAGCAGCTCCCGACGTGAGTGCAACACCACGTTCGCACTCCCGCTCTCCTTCTTCATATTCCTCGTCTCCTTTCTTCTCCTCTTTCTTTTTCCTCTTCTTTTCAGTTAGAGAAATCCAGCAACCTCTAGACTCTTAAACACGGTCCAAACCCAGCGGACTCTGCCTGACTCTGCCCCACTCGGCTCGGATTCAGCACCTGCCGTTGTATAGTGCAGCACCTAAGACGGCAGCAGCCGCAGCTTCTCCTCTAACTCTCTCTTTCTTCTTCAACCATGGCTAGCAGGGACTCCAAATCTGACCGAAATCGGCCCAACTCGCTACATCTCGGTGGGGTGCGGCTCATCTTCAAACGAGGAAGAAGAAGGTGCCTTTAATGGCGTTCCTCCTTCCAGCGCTTCTTCTTCTGATTTTTCTCTTTTAGACGGTCCATATGGACAGTATGAAGCTTCCTGATAAGCTTCATCGAAGCTTAGAGAAATTTTGGGTGGTGGGTTCGAGAGGGGAAGCTAGCGGTGGGTTTTCGAGTGCAGCTGCTATGAAGACTGTTGCAATTCGATCATCAGTTTCTTATAGAGAACCTTATCTCTCCTGAGCTGTAGGATCAGAATCAAACGGCCAGGATTGCTTTGGTTTGCAACCGCATAAAGCACAAGTGGTAAGGTGAGGAAACCGGCTGCTGGTTTTCATTTTTTTAAAGGAAGGAAAACCTAAACCGCCTACATCAGATGGAGGGCGTGATAGCACCGAGGTGGACGGCTAAGATTGCGAGAGGAGGGCTCACGCGAATCGCCCTGCTGGCGAGCAGACAGTTTCTCATTTAGGAAAAAGTGTGTTTGTATGGCCTCCTTGCGATGAGGATTGTGTGCCCACACGCACCGGAATATTCATCATAACAGTTGGGTTTTGGTCAGCTTCACCCTCTGAAGCTGATGGACGGTTCAGATCATTCAAGAGGATGATCGTGGTGGCCCACAGACACCACAAACGGACGTCATCCGTTCGTTTTGAAAAGGGACAGGGAGCAGGAAAAGAGGGAGAGGTCTTTCCCTCTTGGGAAAATCTTGGGTCAGACGCGTTTGACCAGCCCGAGTGGTCTGATGCCCTACATGTGCACACGCCCTGCACACGCATCATGTGAGTGGGATCCATAGTGATGTTAGAGAGAAATCCAAACCATCCATTAGGTTCGTTCACTTATATAAGGCCATGATCTCGAGAATGGGGCTGACCTAAATCTTAAGTGGCCCATACACCCAAATTCCTAGACCTAACGGTAGATTTCTGTAAATCTAATGGCTGGATCATCCCGGGATTGAGCGTCAACGGTCCAAGCGGTCCAAATGGCTCATTTCATAATAGATTACTAATTACTAATATTTAATATTAATTTTGTTACTGTTATTACTATCATTGTCTTACAATACTAAGAATTTCATTAATGAAATTTGTCATATATAGTTCAATTTATCATAGATTATTAATACATTTAAATTATATGAATATAGTGAGGAAGAATGAAGATTAATATATATTATTTGGGGTATTATTCATGTAGTTATATTTGTCTTATGTTTTAATTTTTTATATAAAATGTTAAGTTGTTTGAGCCGTGTTCTTTATCATAAATTCTTATTAATTTACATCATATAAATTTTTATGGTTCGTAATTTATATAAATGACATTGCAATTGTATAAATATATTATGGATTATAATCATACGTCGTTTTACTATGAAATTTTAAATATTTATAAGGTGTATAAGTAACATGTCAAGCTTGTATTTATACTAAGTTTGGTTATACGGTTACACCCGAGTACTGGGAAATACAGGGTGTTACAATCTACCCCCCTTAAAGAGAATTTCGTCCTCGAAATTCCATACTTCTGCCATGTATAGGAACGACGACAATTTAGTTATTAATGCTTCTGAGCATTCACCAATTTTCTTTAAAGGTTGTGTGTTTGTACAAATGTATACGAGTAATTATGAAAATTGGGGTTATTACAATCTAATCCCCTTAAAGAAAAATGAATGGAGTTGTACTTCGATATTTACTGATATACATACCTATTCTTAGTACTATGAGTGATTCAATTATCCGAAAGACGTACCCTATGTCTACATATGAAATCTCGACGAGCTTTATTTAAATTCCTCACAACCCTTAAGTCTTTAGTCTAGTAGGACTACCATGGTGTTTACGTTCCACTAAGGGTTAGAAATCCTTTGAGAGTTAAGGGATTATCCTATCGCTTGTCAACACAAATTTTATATATATATATATATATATATATATATATATATATATATATATATATATATATATATATAGTATTTACTAAGATTACAATTCCATCTAGGTGGGAACTAATAGTAATATGTTATCTTTCTCTCTATCCTTTAATGACAATCCCCAAAATCTAAAGTACGATACGATTTTATGGTTCCTGTGTTCTAGGTAGCACGAATGGATGGTCGTAGTGGGTTCGAGCTCGATACTTCGATCATCTGCCTGCAGAGCAGAGGATTTCGGGTATCAATTCATAATCTTGTTAAACCTCGATCCTTTGCTTAATCAGGGCATTGAGATCGTTGAGATTTGCTAGGACTTAGAACTTTGAGCCAAATCACGTAACTTCGCTTAAATATGGTTCCATCAATCCATGATTCCGATCGTTTTAGACTCGTGGGAAATATCACGTGACCTTCTAAACTGCCAACGAGAGTGTCCGAAATTTATGTGAATAGACGTAAACGACCATCATGCTTCCAGTGCGCACTCTGGTTGTCTAATTTACTAAAAAAAAAATTCCCGGACTAGGATCTCTACATGAAATTTGAGTTTTGAAATTTGCTAAATTCATCTAAGATTCCCAACTCTAAACGCGACATGCTCAGTATAGAGTTGAAAATCTGCCCAAATTTCTCTTAACTTCACTCCTAGTTATCCTTAAGTGTTGGAATTGTTGTTTCTAATCAACGAGAGATATTAGGGAATCTAAATCATAAATTCTAGTATGATTCTTCAAGCCTATGGAACACTTTTGTTTGACTTAATGTATAAAGTGGTAAGGATTTCCCTACGGTGCCCAAGGTTGTTTCATTTGCTAAGTCGTAACAACATTATCTGTAACTAGAAAATCCTTTAAAGAATTTCAAAAACTTGTTCACTGAGAGTCAAGTTTAAGGAACGTTCCGACTGGCCTCGTCTAATCATAGTGGGCACTTTCTCTCTCACAGTTCCTAAGTTCTATTTCTAAGTTCCAACGGTAGTTTTTTTTTTTAGTTTACATGGGAACCAAAGTTTTTGTTTCTAATTTCAAATGACTAAACCTAAAATGTTCAAGGGCTTAAGTTTAGTCTGTAATTTCTACGATTATCCAAGCAACTAGCTAAGGGACCTAGAATGTTGAGCATCTATATTTTCAAAGGAACCTTAGATCATTTCTAAGCCTTATAGTCATCCAAATACTTTTTCAAGGAGCCTAACACTTGAGTTTCTATGTTCTCATTTCCTCCCAATTCTAGGGATTTCTACAAAAGTTAGCACCCTAAAAACTTCAAGGGCCTGAAGTTTGAGGAATCTATTGTCACGCCCCAAACCAGAAAATCGTATTCACATGAATCCCGATTGCCGAATCTGGTGCCGACAGCCCCGTAGTACCCCATTCTCGGCTCTCAGTGCCCATATGCCAGGTTCCGATCCTGAGATCATACAAGGAGGATTTTCCAACGTGCATTTATCTCATAAGAGGCATAACCACAAGTTTACCCAAATCATAAAGGCAACATCATCATCACATATCCACTAATATAAACATTTGAATATAATGCTGAAAGGAAAATACATATGTTAAAATCAAAACTCCTGAAGTCAGCTACATGCTCCAAGCTTCATGCTGCTACAACCTAACATCACCTGCACGCATCTATCATGCATAAGCTTATAGAAAGCTTAGAGGGTGGTGAAAGTGTGTGCGTAAGATAAGTGCCAAGCACACAATACAACGTCACAATCATACAATGTCAGAAAAATACAGGTAAGATCACGAATCATACGATATCAGAGTAAGCGAAAATACTGATAAGTCCATGAGTCAAACAATATCAAAGTACGCAATACAGATCAGTTATTCAAATGAGGAGTCATAAAGAACCAAATATCAGATGTCGTATCTAGACCATATAAATGCAGAAACACAGTAACCCAAAATACCATATGCCGCGGATGTAATGCAATATACGGTGTGAATGGAATTACCATGCTGGAGTGTGAAGTCGGGATGATAGTACGTAGTATCGTAGGCTATGGGGTCCATCACAAGGGACTTCTATCCAAACCAATCCCATACCTAAATTTGGATAGTCAGACTCAATGTGGTAAACTCCTAATCTCAGGTTAGTCACAAGCCCCAATCAAATCCTGGCCATTGCGAAGGCACACGTAACAAATAGTTGCGCACCACCAGTCCAAGTGAATAGTGAATGAATGAATGAATGAGTATGAAACTTCTGCCCAACAAGTCTACATATTAGTACTGTTCATCTTTGAGATCATCACCGGGGTCTATTACACTCTACACCAGCTTGCCACCCCATCAAGCGCACAACTGGGTCAGTGGAAAAGACCTCACTATTTGTCTGGCCAGTAGTCGACCAATATCTATCCGACACATCGATAGCGGACCCATTCATGAGCTGGTCAAACTCAGCCTAGTTATGCTTACTCCCTCAGGCGGGTAAGGCCACACCCCCTCCGGCCTACTGATATACGGTCCTCATGCGCTCATATATATCTATTCGGTCTCGACGTTGGGGCGTCCTTTAGTACCAAGAGGGTTAAGAGATTTTCACGCAGGGCCATCTATGGCAGCCCGATGCTAATAACATATTTTCGGTGTCCCATCTGGCCATCTACGATATGCCTGTGGAGGCTACGGCTCTTATGTCGCTAGGGCGTACAGTAATCACAACACACAATGCCAGATGCATGAGTCATACAATCCAGTCATGCATCAATCCTGCACATACCGTGCGCTCATGTGAGACAATCTCCACCTATCAGGGAGTCTTATAACAACCTGCCCAATGACATATCCAATAGTCAACCACATCACATAACAAACATGCAGATGATGCATATGTGCATGTATCATGATGCTATGCTGTCACATACTTATAATCGGTATTAATAACAGGCATCAACAATCAACCTAGACAATGTGGACATTTAACCAACATTACCTCCAAGGAATGGCCCGCATAGAGCCTAATATATAGTAGACCCATGGCCTCACATAAGGGCCTAATATACAACACCATGGGCCTCACTCAAGAGTTTAATATACATCACGATGGGCCTCTCACATGGGCCTAATATACAACACAGCGGGCTCCATCGCCTAGCCCTCAAATGCATTACAATGGGCCTCATCACATAGGCCACACATACATTACATAGGCCTCAAATGCATCAAGTCGAGGCCGAATGTTCATCAGAATAGGCCTCAAATATGGGTCGCATATACATGACAATGGGCCTCAGCAATCGGCCTCGATATCTGGCCTCGACAATCGGAGTCGACCTCGATAATCAGAATCGGCCTCAATAATCAGAATCGGCCTTGATAATAATCGGAATCGGCCTCGACAATCGAAATCGGCCTCGATAGTTAAAATCAGCCTTGATAATCGGAATTGACCTCGACAATCAGAATCGGCCTCGACAATTGGAATCGCCTCGACAATCAGAATCGACCTTGATAATAATCGGAATTGGCCTCAACAATCGGAATCGGCCTCGATAGTCGGAATCGACCTTGACAATCGGAATTGGCCTCTACATATGGAATCTGCCTCGACAATCGGAATCGGCCTCGACAATCGAAATCGGCCTCGATAATCAGAATCGGCCTTGATAATAATCGAAATCGGCCTCGACAATCAGAATCGGCCTCGATAATCAGAATTGGCCTCGACAAACAGAAGCGGCCTCGACAATCGGAATCGGCCTCGATAATTGGAATCGGCCTTGATAATAATCGGAATCGGCCTCGACAATCGGAATTGGCCTCAACAATCGGAATCAGCCTCGATAATCGGCCTCGACAATCGAAGTCGACCTTGACAATCAGAATCGGCCTCAACAAATGAATCAGCCTCGATAATCAGAATCGACCTTGATAATAATCAGAATCGGCCTCGACAATTGGAATCAACCTCAATAGTTGGAATCGGCCTCGACAATTGTAATCGGCCTCTACAAACGGAATCAGCCTCGATAATCAGAATCGGCCTTGATAATAATCGTAATTTACCTCGACAATCGGAATAGGCCTCGACAAACGGAATCGGCCTCGATAATCGGAATAGGCCTCGACAAATGGAATCGGCGTCGATAATCAGAATCGGCCTTGATAATAATCAGAATCGGCCTCGACAATCGGAATTGGCCTCAACAATTGGTCTCGACAATCAGAATCGACCTTGATAATCGGCCTCGACAATCGGAATCTACCTCGACAATCAGAATCGGCCTCGACAAACGGAATCGGCCTCGATAATCGAAATCGGCCTTGATAATAATCAGAATCGGCCTCAATAATAATCGGAATCGACCTTGACAATCGGAATCGGCCTCGATAGTCGGAATCGGCCTCAACAATCGGAATCGGCTTCGACAAACAAAATTGGCCTTGATAATCGAAATCGGCCCTGATAATAATCGGAATCGGCCTCGACAATCGAAATTAGCCTCGATAGTCAGAATCGGCCTCGACAATCGGAATTGGCTTCGACAAGCGGAATCGGCCTCGATAATCAGAATCAGCCTTAATAATAATTGGAATCGGCCTTGACAATCAAAATCGGCCTCGATAGTCAAAATCGGCCTCGACAATCGAAATCGGCCTCGACGAACGGAATCAGCCATATCACATGGGCCACACCAGTGGGCCTCGTATGCATCAAGTGGACCGCGTCCATGGGCCGCTCTAATGGGCCTCATACACATCAATTGGACTGTATCAATGGGCTGCACTAATGGGCCTAATACATCTCATAATGGACCTTGCCCATAGGCCACGAATACATCACAATGGGCCTTACCCATGGGCCACCAATACATCGCAATGGGCCTTTCCCATGGGCCTTAGATTCAAGCAGGTGGGCCCCATCATATGGGCCTTCTATATATCACATCGAGCCTCACTTATGGGCCCAATATACATCACAATGGGCCTCTCCATCTGGGTCACAATTAGCTGGCCCTATCCCATGGGCTTCAAATATATCACAATGGGCCTCTCCATCTAGGCCTCACATACATCATGCTCAGCCACACAGTAGGTGGGCCCTGCACAACCAGTAGGTGGGCCTGTATCTCCCAAATGGGCCCACCAGATGAACAACATGGATGTACAGCACATTCATCAAGGTGGACCTCACCATAACGTTTATTTTCCATCCAATCCGTTCACAAGGTCACAGAGACTTGGATGAAAACAAATTTCATACTTATCCAAAACTCCGGTACTCTTAAAAGGGGTTTCAATGGTAGGCTCTTATTCCCCACTGTTTCTGCAGTGTGGTCCACCTTATATATGGATCTGCCTCTTTGCCTCAAGCATTAGATCGAGCTCACCAAGTGAATGGACGGTTTAGATGTAAAGGATACGTCATGGGTGGGGTCCATGAATGTGGCCCACCAGTGATTTGAATCTGCTTCATTTTTTATCATTGTTATTATATTTTATTATTATTATTTATTTTTGTCAGAGCCTCAGGACAAGCTCGCCAGACGAATGGATGACATGAAATATAAACATACATCATGGTGGGCTCCACCCGTCCAAATTGCTAGATGGTGTGGATAAGACCCAACATCTAGTCGGCCCATCCAGCACCGTCTAGAAATGGACGGTTGGATATGGCACATATATCATATGTGGTGGGTCCCATGTCAGCGTGGGCCACCCCACTTCCCTATATATATATATATATATATATATATATATATATATATATATATATGTGTATATATAATATATATTTTAAATGACCTCCACTGTCCAGGCCCTGGATGGCCTGGATGTAGAATACATAAATCATGATTGTCCAGCGGGCCCACGTCCATGACAAATGGACGGCTGGGATGTACAGATGCATCACAGTTGCCCTCCACCAGCGTCTGTTGGATTAAATCCAGTAGCCTTTAGCTGCATGGAAATCCACCGTCTGGGTGGACGGTGTGATAAAACACAAACATCGAGGTGGGCCCCACCCCTAACACACGTGCAGGGTGGGTCCCACACGAGCCATAAAATGGTCTCTTCAAATGGTTGGATGGTATGGGTATAATAAATAATCCATGGTGGGTCCACATCAGCGTGGCCCACCGCTTGGATCAAACTGATACTTGTGTTTTTCCTACATCCAGGTCCGTTCGGGAAGGACGGTGTGGATAACACATCATGGTGGGATTTCCACCGTCTATGGTGTGGATTTAATCCATTCTTCAAGGTGGGTCACAATAGGAAAAATAGAGAGAGAAAGAGAGAGAGAGAGAGACGGTGTAATTGAGGGACCCCGCCACTATGGGCCCCTCTTAGATCACAACACATACATCAAAGGGGGTCCCATCATAAGAGGGCCCTAAAACAAAAATCGATGGTGGATCACCCACCTATGGCCTCCTTCTCTAGCTCCTTAGACTCTTTGGATCCTAAGCTCCTTCTTTAAGGGAGTGAGATAAATTTTGAAGGGTTGGATGGTGTAAGTGCTATGATTTGATTCCTCTTTGATTGTCAAAATTTGTGTGTCAAAAATTCTTTGTATGTCTTGTGTTTATATCTTGATAAATCTGTACGAGACACCACGTCAACACTTGAAGTCTAGTTCAAAGAATTCTTCAAGCTTCATGAGAGTTCAAGCTACAATGTAGAAGATATTAAAGAAGAGCTCAGTGTCAAGGTTCAAGTTCAAGTGCAAGTGGAAGTTCAAGATACAAATATAAGTACGGGACTCAAGTGCAAGTGACATTAACTTCAAAGCTTGTGAAGTAGTCAAGCTACATAAAGAAGAACTCAAGCTCAAGACTCAAACTTCGTAATGATCAAAGTCTAAGCAAATGAAGTGTTCAATGTCCATACTTCATGTTCCAGGTTTGATAGACCATTAGATTGACCTTAGGGTAGGTCACTTTGGATACATAATCAATTTGAATATTGTTACATGATTTTGGTCTATTCTAAGACCAGTCCTAGACCTTGTTCGACCAGTCCTAGCACTGGTTCGACCAGTCTAAAAAGTTTCTGGACTCGTCCTAGAATTGTTGTATTTTATCAAATTTTCTGGTTCGGCTACGACCAGTCCTGGAGTCTGCTCGACCGGTCGTGGGATGGTCTCGACTTGACCTTCGACCAGTCGTAAAGCTTCAACTCAAACTCCAGCGACTAAATCAAGTGTCGCACGACCAGTCATAGAGGGGTCTCGACCAGTCATGGACTACCTTCGACCAGTCGTAAACTGCCTACGACCAGTCGTACAACGGTCTGATGCGATCGGGCTCAAAAATTTAAAATCAGTTTATTCCAGGACCAGTCGTGGTGACCCTAGGACCAGTCGAAGACGAATTTCTGCAGCTATAAATAGCACACGAATTTCAGAGTTTTTCATTGAAAATTAAGTGAATTCAAGGCTCCACTCTGAAATAAGTTTGTGTTTGTTTTTAAGCTATTTTGTGCATAATTCATTTCTCTTTTTTGCTAGCTTATTTAATTTGATTTTGTTTCTGTATTCTAATCTCATTTGAAAAGAGGAATTGACTTATTCCTTCTTCTTGGAATCAAAATCAAATATAGCTATGCCCAATTGGTTTAAATCTAAAATCAATTAGAACTTAAAACCATATTAAAGTGAGTAGTGGACATTGAACTTCTATATTCGAACATCTACTCCGATTGGTTCTACCGGGCTGCTTCGAAAAGGAGAAATCCAGGTATTTTATAATTTTGTAAATTCCATTCTGTTTTGGTTTTTGTTTGAGATTCGCCAGAAAAATCTCAATTTGTGTGGTTATCTAAGGAGAGCTAGAAAACTCAGAAGTGTGGGTTTTTGAATTGTGTAAGCCCAAGTTAAAAGACACAATTGTAAAGGTTTTGAGTGAACCTGTGAAAACCTATTTGATAGTAAATGCTAATATCCCCTGTGTGAGGATATTAGGAGTGGAGTAGCATTCTGTGTGGCTGTTGAAAGACAGTTGGTGTACACACAGGTGAACCACTATAACTCTTTGTCTTGTTGATTGAATGCTTGCTTAAATTTCATATAATTTATCATTCAATTTGTGGAATGTACGTGTGGATGTGAATGTTGTAACAATTTACATTTCAAGCAAAGTGTGGGGATTGTTGTAATAAATTAGATCTCTATTTCTGCAAGTTATTTCAATTCCTTGCTATTTAGTTATTTCTATTCAGATTGAGTTATTGATTCAAAAGACATTCTAGAAATAAGGTTGTCTTACCATAAGCCCTTGTTTATTATGGTGTAAGGTTGTCCTTAGAACTGAATTTGTATCAACCTCTCAATACTTATTTGTTGAGATTGAATTGTTTACATCATTGTGAATTGATCTATAATTGTGAGGCTATCTATTTAATTTTTATTCCGCTGATTTTATTTTAATTTGGCATAGTCCTATTCACCCCCCCCCCCCCCTCTAGGACATATAGCTTGGCCATTTCAAGTGGTATCAGAGCCTAATGGCTCGTTCTTATTGTTTTTTATTTGGATTTATTTCCTGAGCTAACGATCTAAGCTATATAAAGAAGATGTCAAATTTTGATAACCTATCAGTCACTAGGCCTCCACCCTTTGATGGCTCCAACTATGCCTATTAGAAAGCCCGAATGAGGATCTTCCTCAAATCAATGGATGAGAGTGTGTGGCAAGCCACAGTGACTGAATGGAGCCCTACTACCATTGAAGTAACTGGTATCAATGGATCAAAATCAATGAGAATAACACCTTATACATCTTGGTCCACACTTCAGAAAAGTGAGAGTAGTGCCAATGCAAAAGCATTAAATGCAATCACTTGCGCACTATCACCGGATGAGTTCAAAAGGATCATATCCTGTGATACTGCAAAGCAAGCCTAGGATATATTAGAAATGACACACAAGGGTACTTCAATTGTCAAAAAATCTAAAGTCCAACTCCTCACAACTAAATTTGAAGAAATTCATATGGAGGAAAATGAAATGTTTATGGACTTTTACACAAGATTAAATTACATTGTAAACTCAATGTGGGGTCTTGGCGATAAAATTCCAGAAAGTAAAGTGTGTGCAAAGATACTACGCTCACTTCTTGAACGGTTCAACTCTAAGGTAATTGCGATCCAGGAACTTCGTGATACGGATAATATGAAGGTAGAAGAACTAGTTGGTTCTTTACAAACCTATGAGTTAAACTTTAAAGCTCCTAAAGGTAAATCTATAGCTTTGAAATCTTCTAAAATTGTGTCTGAAGAAAACTCAGATTTAGAAAATTCTGAAGATGATATGGCTCTTTTAGCGAAAAAGTTTTATAAGATTTTCAAAAGTAAGAAAAGGGTCGATTTTCAAAAGACAAATGAAAAGAAACGATCTAAACCTAAGTCCAAAACTTGGAAGTCTTTGAAAGACAGTCAGTGTTACAACTGCCAAGAGTATGGGCATCTAGCAAATAAATGTCCTAAAAAGGACAGACCCAAAAGGAAGGGTATGTTGGCTACTTGGGATGAATCGTCTGATTCTGAAGCCTCTTCTGAATCAGAAAATTCTGAAACCAAGTCAGGCAATGAAGTTAAAGCCCTTACGACTCTAGCCAAGTTTACTTTTTCAGATCACGATGACTCAACAAGTGAAGAAAATTTGAATAGTGATCATGAAAATGAAGAAGATCTTCAAGATGCTTATAATGCCTTATATAAGGAAAGTTGTAAAATTGCTGTCAAACTTAAAATTAAAAAAGAAAAGTTTTCTAAACTCAAACAATGTTTTGAAACTTTGTTTTAGAAAAATCACAAATTTTAGATTGTTTCAAAAAATCAAAATGTGATTTGAATTTCAAAACCTCCCTGATTGATGATTTGAAATCTGAAAATGAGAAGCTTAAAAATGAAGTATCTTCTCTTCTGAGTTTGAAGGATACATGGAGATATGCCCAAGGTGATCCAAACTTAGTAAAATTATTATCCGGATCAAGAAAATGTGGCGATCGATCCGGGTTGGGCTATGAGGAAAAATACATCTCCTAAACAGAAGTATACTTCTCCCAACTTTGTGAAAGGAGAAGCTTCTAACTCAAAAGGAAAAGTACTTGTCAAAATTTTTCTAAAAATACAAAAACTTTTCAAAAACTCAAAAGCAGCTATTTTAAAAATCAAATCAGAAATCTTCTTGCTGAAAAAATAGTTGATTTACTAAAGGAGCTCTTAAAATCTAACTCAGTAGGTCATTCTTACAACATCAGACAAAAGAAGACCAACTATGTTCCTAAACCCAAAACTGTTATGAAATGGGTTCCTAAAGTTGCCTGCTTGGTTGCCCACACTGCGTTCAAAGCAACAAGCCATTCAAAATGGTACCTAGACAGTGGATGTTCCAGGCACATGACAGGTGACAAGGCTTTATTCACCGATCTAAAAGATATGACTGATGGGTCAGTCACATTTGGTGATGGTAGCAACTGCAAGATTATTGGTCAAGGTACGGTTCAACTTTATAATCTTCCCTTATTTAAGAATGTTTTATATGTTGAGGGACTAAAGCACAACCTGTTAAGCATATCTCAAATATGCGACAACAACCATAGTGTTAAATTATCTAATCAAGGTTGTGAGATTATAAATAAAAAGGGTTCTGTAATATTAACTGGTCGCAGAACTTCTGAAAACTGCTATATAGTAAGCAACGGTAGCTCATTTAATCAATCGTGTTACATGGTCCATACCGATGAGACAGAATTATGGCATAAACGCCTTGGACATGTACACTATCAGAATTTATACAGATTAAGCAAAGGAGAACTTATTAGAGGTCTACCTAAAGTGCAAAAAGTAGACAAAATATGTGGTGAATGCCAGTACGGTAAACAAACTAGGAGCTCTCACAAAAAGGTGAAACTAATACCACATCTAGACCACTCGAGCTTCTCCACATGGATCTTATAGGACCTACCAGAACGGAAAGTCGAGGTGGCAAAAAATATATCTTGGTCATCGTAGATGATTATACAAGATTCACTTGGGTTTCATTTTTGAGAGACAAATCAAAACTCTTGATGAAGTGAAAAAGATTATCAAACGATCCAAACTGAAAAATGTTCTCAAGTCAGTAAGATCCGAAGTAATCATGGATCCGAGTTTGAAAATAGCGGTTTTGAGAAACTCTGTAGTGATCAGGGAATATCACATGAATTCTCTGCACCCAAAACTCCACAACAAAATGGTATTGTGGAAAGAAAAAATAGAGTGCTCCAAGAAATGGGAAATGTTATGTTGAATAGCATGAAGCTCCCTAGAAATTTATGGGCTAAAGCTGTGAATACCGCCTGCTACATTATCAACCGTGTTTATATTTGCAAATCTAATAATAAAATGGCTTATGAAATGTGGTTTGAAAAAAAGCCTACTGTCAAATACTTTCGAGTTTTTGGCAACAAGTGTTATATTTTACGTGACCATGAAAATTTGGGAAAGTTCGACACTAAAAGTGATGAAGGGATCTTTTTAGGATACTCTTTAAACAGTCGTGCATATCATGTTCTGAACAACAGGACCGGTGTGATTCAAGAGTCAATAAATGTCGTAATTGACGATCACTTGAATACACCTGCCCCTAGTTCAGATAATGATGAAGCTCTTATATTTGAAAAACCAGATACTTCATTAAGTGAAACTAATTCTGAATTAAGGACTGTTAAAGATCATCCAACTGATAAAATTCTTGGAAACCCTCTCACTGGTGTGCACACTCGTAGACAACTAGAAGACATATGTAATTATGTATGCTTTACATCTCAAGTTGAACCAGTAAACGTAAAAGAAGCACTTTCTGATGAAAACTGGATAGTACCGATGCAGGAAGAACTTAATCAGTTTGTCAGAAATGATGTCTGGTATCTTGTTCCTAAACCTAAAGATAAACACATTATTGGAACAAAATGGATTTTTAAAAACAAGTCTGAATAATTGGAAAATATCATTCAAAACAAGGCAAGACTGGTTGTGCAAGGGTACACGCAAATTGAAGGGATTGATTATGATGAAACTTTTGCCTCAGTTGGTCGCCTTGAATCTATCAGACTTTTCATATCTATTGCATGTTTTAGAAAGTTTAAAATTTTTCAAATGGATGTGAAGAGTGCCTTTTTGAATGGCGACTTACATGAAGAGGTATATGTTGAACAACCGACTGGGTTTGAAGACCCTAAGCTTACTAATCATGTATACCGCCTTAAAAAGGCTCTCTATGGTCTGAAACAAGCTCCCAGAGCATGGTATGAAAAATTGACTAAGTTTTTACTAAGTCACAATTTTCAGATGGGTAGTGTCAATAAGACGCTCTTTGTTAAGAAACATAACGATGATATCTTAATGGTTCAAATCTATGTTGATGATATAATTTATGGATCAACTTGTACTAACATGACTGTTGAGTTTGCAGATCTAATGAAATCTGAATTCGAAATGAGCATGGTTGGTGAATTAAATTATTTTCTGGGGTTGCAAGTAAAACAACAATTTGATGGAATTTTTATTTCACAAACTAAGTATGCATTGAACTTGATTAAGAGGTTCGGATTTGAAAATGGTAAGAATTTTGATACTCCTATGAGTACACCTCTAAGACTCTCAAAAGACTCTACAGGTAAAGATGTAGATCCTAAATTGTATCGTAGTATGATAGGTAGCTTACTTTACCTAACTGCAAGTAGACCTGATATTGCTTTAAGTGTTGGAATTTGCGCTAGATATCAGTCTAATCCTAAAGAATCTCACTTAACTGTTGTCAAGAGAATTATTCGATATGTTGCAAGTTCAGTTAATCTGGGTCTTTGGTATCCCTATGATACTAGTGTTCAATTGGCTAGGTATTCGGATGTTGATTGGATAGGAAATATAGATGACAGAAAATCAACCAGCGGTGGTTGTTTTTACATTGGAAACTGTTTGGTTTCTTGGTTCAGCAAGAAGAAAAGTTCCATATCACTCTCAACCGCTGAGGCCGAATATATTGTAGCAGGAAATGCATGTACTCAGTTGGTTTGGATGAAACGTATGCTGAGTGATTATGGAATCGCACAGGACTCGATGGTTTTATACTGTGATAATTCCAGTGCGATAAACATTTCAAAAACCCAATCCAGCATTCACGTACTAAGCACATTGACATTCGGTTTCATTATATTCGTGAATTAGTGGAAGAAAAAATAATATCTTTATAATATATTTCTATCGAGACTCAGCTTGCTGACATTTTCACTAAACCGCTCGACAAAATCAGGTTTAATAAATTGAAATTTGATCTTAGTATGTGCAATTTTAAATGATTGATCATGCATTTGTGTATCATATTGTATATAATGTTAATATGTTATTAATTTCAATTTCAAAATTCTGTGAAAATTGCATATTTTTTTCTGGTCTAAGACCGGTCGAGGATGTTCTCGACCAGTCTTGCTTCGACCGGTCGAGTATGTCCCAAGACCGGTCGTGCGCGCGGTGATCTCTTTAATTTGGGGAAAACTCTCTTCTTCTTCATTCTAACCCTCCTCACCAACGAGCCGAGCTTCGACTAGTCGAACCCTTGTGTCCGATTCCTTCAGGTTAGAGTGATTTTCCTTACTTTCTTGAAGAATCTTAATCTTTACTCTTAGATTTCTTGATTATTGTGGTCTATTTCATAAAGATCTTCAACTTTTTGAGTTTTTCTTCCTTTTTGTTGAATCTAGAGAAACCCATCTCTATTTTCTTGAAATTTCTTTCATTTCTTCAAGAATATGAATTCTAGAGGTAAAAAGAAAAATCCTAGAGGTGCTTCTTCTTCTCGATCGAATGTAATCACTAGACGTCATCTTAGGGATCCTGAAGATGATCCTCCGCATGTATGTGACCTGCGTATGCGCAATGTTATTGTTGAAAAAGCGGTTAGTTTAAATCATATTGCTCCTTACAGTCTCCTTCCTCTCCTTCAATCTATAGGATGGGAAAACATTTTACACTGGGGCGGACCGGCATACCAGTCCATTGCACAAGCCATGGTTGCATGCATATCTGACTTTTCTGCAGAGCAACTGACTTTCATTATTAACACTAGAGAATGGCCTTTTTCTGTTGATCGACATTTAATTTCAGGCCTTATGGACATACCTGTAAATGATGATGGTGTTCATCCTAGTGCACTTGCTGAAAAAGTATCAGAATCAAAAAACGTATTTATACTAGAACATTGTGTAACATGAATGCACCATGGACTACTAATGGGAATGCCCTCAAAACCAGATACTTGTTACCCAAATACAGAGTGTTGCATCGTATCTTCACTTCTAATTTGTATCCTCGCTCTGGAAACAAGACTGAGTTAACTCTGTTTATGGTTCGTATTTTGTACTCAATCATTACTGGTGCTAATATTTGTTTGCCCTCCTTGATTTGTTCCTCTATCGTTCAAATTCGTAGTCATCCTGGTCGTGGTGATATTCCATTTGGATATCTGTTGAATGTGTTAACCACTCACATGTTAGTCGCTATGCCCGTCGGTGAGGCTCCTATCCAACACCTCATATTTAACAATTCCAACCTGAATAAAATGAAGTTGGGTTTGGCCCCTGGTCAAGTTGATGTTGATGCGGGTGAAGCTGCTGATGAAGCTGAGATTGGTGTCGAAGGTGATGAGTTGTCGCCTGATGATATTGACATGGATGATATTTTTAATGAAATTGATTCTGATTCTGAAAATGATCCAGACTTTGAACCATCTGATTTCAATGCACGTCTAAGTGCATTAGAGGAAAAGGTAGAACAAATGAATGTGGGCCACAATCAACAATTTAAAAATATGCGCAGATATTTTAGGCGCTTACAGAAGAGCCTTCATCAAAGTGATCCTAACATACCTGCTCCATCTTCTGGATCAATTGACATTGTTAAATCTTTGGTCTGTAATAACTCTACTAATTTACCTTCTTTGGTTGTGGGGTTGCCTGTTTTAAACTTCATTTACTTTTTTTTTTACTCTGACTCACCTTGATTACCTCTTATGTATTGTTCTTAACTATGAACTTTTTATCTTTCTGAGTTGTTTTCTCTATTTCTGTCTTTCATTTCCTATCTTTGATTCTTCCTTTGTCATATTTTGACAAAAAGGGGGAGAATTTGTTAATTCTATGGATTATGATTGTGATGATCGGGGTATATGCCTACTCAGGGGGAGTTGAGGTGTACTAACTCAGGGGGAGTTAAGTTGTCTCGATGATGCTTATTTTATGACAACTGGTGCATGATTCGTTATTATACAATGTGACGCTTATCTTATTAAATTATGAGAAGTGTTTTGTCACAAATTTGACAAAGGGGGAGATTGTAAGTGCTATGATTTGATTCCTCTTTGATTGTCAAATTTTGTGTGTCAAAACTTCTTCGTATGTCTTGTGTTTATATCTTGATAAATCTGTACGAGACACCACGTCAACACTTGAAGTCTAGTTCAAAGAATTCTTCAAGCTTCATGAGAGTTCAAGCTACAATGTAGAAGATATTAAAGAAGAGCTCAGTGTCAAGGTTCAAGTTCAAGTGCAAGTGGAAGTTCAAGATACAAATATAAGTACGGGACTCAAGTGCAAGTGACATTAACTTCAAAGCTTGTGAAGTAGTCAAGCTACATAAAGAAGAACTCAAGCTCAAGACTCAAGCTTCGTAATGATCAAAGTCTAAGCAAATGAAGTGTTCAATGTCCATACTTCATGTTCTAGGTTTGATAGACCATTAGATTGACCTTTGGGTAGGTCACTTTAGATACATAATTCATTTGAATATTGTTACATGATTTTGGTCTATTCTAAGACCAGTCCTAGACCTTGTTCGACTAGTCCTAGCACTGGTTCGACCAGTCTAAAAAGTTCCAGGACCAGTCCTAGAATTGTTGTATTTTATCAGATTTTCTGGTTCGGCTACGACCAGTCCTGGAGTCTGCTCGACCGGTCATGGGGATGGTCTCGACTCGACCTTCGACTCAAACTCCAGTGACTAAATCAAGTGTCGCACGACCAGTCGGGTCTCGACCAATCGTGGACTACCTTCGACCAGTCGTGGACTGCCTACGACCAGTCGTACAACGGTCTGATGCGATCGTGCTCAAAAATTCAAAAATCAGTTTATTTCAGGACCAGTCGTGGTGACCCTAGGACCAGTCAAAGGCGAATTTCTGCAGCTATAAATAGCACACGAATTTCAGAGTTTTTCATTGAAAATTAAGTGAATTCAAGGCTCCACTCTGAGATAAGTTTGTGTTTGTTTTTAAGCTATTTTGTGCATAATTCCTTTCTCTTTTTTGTTAGCTTATTTAATTTGATTTTTTTCTGTATTCTAATCTCATTTGAAAAGAGGAATTGACTTATTCCTTCTTCTTGAAATCAAAATCAAATATAGCTACGCCCAACTGGTTTAAATCTAAAATCAATTAGAACTTAGAACCATATTAAAGTGAGTAGTGGACATTGAACTTCTATATTCGAACATCTACTCCGATTGGTTCTACCGGGCTGCTTCGAAAAGGAGAAATCCAGGTATTTTATAATTTCGTAAATTCCATTCTGTTTTGGTTTTTGTTTGAGATTCGCTAGAAAAATCTCAATTTGTGTGGTTATCTGAGGAGAGCCAGAAAACTCAGAAGTGTGGGTTTTTGAATTGTGTAAGCCCAAGTTAAAAGACATAATAGTAAAGGTTTTGGGTGAACCTGTGAAAACCTATTTGATAGTAAACGTTAATATCCCCTGTGTGAGGATATTAGGAGTGGAGTAGCATTCTGTGTGGCTGTTGAAAGACAGTTGGTGTACACACAGGCGAACCACTATAACTCTTTGTCTTGTGGATTGAATGCTTGCTTAAATTTCATATCATTTATCATTCAATTTGTGGAATGTACGTGTGGATGTGAATGTTGTAACAATTTACATTTCAAGCAAAGTGTGGGGATTGTTGTAATAAATTAGATCTCTATTTCTGCAATTTATTTCAATTCCTTACTATTTAGTATTTCTATTCAGATTGAGTTATTGATTCAAAAGACGTTCTAGAAATAAGGTTGTCCTACCATAAGCCCTTGTTTATTATGGTGTAAGGTTGTCCTTAGAACTGAATTTACATCAACCTCTCAATACTTATTTGTTGAGATTGAATTGTTTACAGCATTGTGAATTGATCTATAATTGTGAGGCTATCTATTAAATTTTTACTCCGCTGATTTTATTTTAATTTGGCATAGTCCTATTCACCCCCCCCCCCCCCCTCTAGGACATATAGCTTGGCCATTTCAGATGGTGAGATGAGGGGTTAGGAAAATGGGCCCTCTCTTGCATTCTTCTCTCCTTAGAGATTTCTCTCATGGAAGCTTGAGATGGAATGAGATGGAGAGAGAGAGTGATGGGATGAAAATGGGTGGGTGGAATGGGTGTTGTAAGAAAAGGATATGGAGGGTATGGGCTTGATTGAATTTCGGATGAAAGAGGGATAGGCGGAGAGAGAGAGAGAGAGAGAGAGAGAGAGAGTTGACTTTGGGTAAGGCTTGTGTAAGAGAGGGATGGGTGTTGATAGGATAGGTACTTGACTTGTACCTTGATTGATTGATGTGATGAGTTGTACAGATTTTCTCAGAATTCGCAACGCGTGGCGTTTCTTTAAAAAATACGAGGGCCCACAACTCCTGGCCAGGGTATCGCATCGACGAGCGAGACACGGCGTTGGAACTGCGGCGACAACGTTGTCGCTAGGATACAAGTTTCGGGTCGAGCCGACTTTGGTATGCAGGACTTGGCTTAGGATCTCGTGTAAACATCGGATACAGGTCGAGGGTTACCAAAATTTGACTGGGAGGACCGCGGAATCCTATGGAACGGTACGGTCTAGGATACGGGTCTTACATCTATGTTCTCAAATTTTGAAGGAAAATTTTCAAAAGTCCAAATGACTATTCTAATAATCTCTAAGGAAACCTAAGTTTGGGTTTCTACATTCTCAATCATCTTCTAAGTATAAAGGAAATTCACCTAAGTTCAAATTTCTACTTTCAAACATCCTAACTTGAGACATTTAAGGCTTGTATAAGATCATTTCCCAAGGTCAAGTTTGTCCAAACTATGCTCTAATACCAACTGTAACGCCCTAACTTTTCAGGACCCGAGTATACGACTCGTTTCCCAAAAACCCGAGTGTTAACCTTAAAGGATGGTCTAATTCGAGTATTTTTTTCAACTATCAGAGTAAGCAGATGAGCGTAGAATGGACAAACCAACATAAAGGAAAACTTCATTTACATTTGAAATATACAAGAGCTGCCCATAATGACTTATCCAAACCAATGTCCTCATTCTTACAATTACAAAGTGAAATAATATTACATGTGAAATAAAGTAAATTACAACAAATTTGATATATGAAATCTTGTAGCAACCCTTAGCAATCACAATCATGCATCCTTGTCAAATGTAGCTTACACCTCGTCAATATAAACATGAATTTCACCTGGGCCACATGTGCCATGTGCTACCTGTACGGTTATATATTTGATGGATGAGTGACCAACTCAGTGTAAATTCCCCTCAAGATTAGACACCGCCGCATTAGGTAAGAAATAGTATAAAACATCCAGACAACCAAAACAGAGTAAATGCAGTCTTATTATAAGCATGGATGCGTGAATGCAATCATTATCCTGGGTAAAACATCCAGACGGACATAGGGGTCGTCACCCATGCAATCATCGACCCGGGTAAAACATCCAGATAGTATGTACCCCGGGTAAAACATCCGGACGGGCATATAACTGGTCATCAGCGCAACACTCAGTATAATCGCATGGGTATGATGATCCAAATCATCATCATAAATCGAATAACTGGTCATTAGCGCAACATTCAGCGTAATAACTCTGGTATAATGATCCAAGCCATCGTAATATGCCATGTATGCATGATTAGCCAACCCATTATTAGTCCAATTGCAATCAGCCCATTTAAATAAACTCACGGTCACTACGGGGAGCGCATGGCCCAGCGTAGGACGACGGCTCGGGCATAGTGTCCCATGACCACCATCCCCGGCCTATGAGGCTACCATCTTAGGATGTTTAATGGAACCCATCGACTAGTGGTCAATCATATTACAATATATGGGGCTTACCATCACATGGTTGCACATTATAAAACATCGGACCCATATAGAAAAATACCAAAACAAAGCCTCATAGGGCGATACCAAATAGGCAACATAGGGCGAGTATCAAGACCATGCGATAAAAGACCATCATTGAAAACTATTGGACACAACAACCCTGGATGGTAGGCCCACATCAATAGTCAATTCAAACCACCATTCAATAACCATTAAGCCGAAGGTCCATTGCGATCACCGTCAATCGAGTTATATTCCAAGTATGGGTGTACATTTATAAGTGGGGGTTTCCCACTAATGTACCAGTTTAAAATTCCGTAAGCAATCTACAAATTATCCACAAGCATGAACAATTATACAGGATGAACATTAAGCAACCAATATAGCAATTCAATTTCCACCAGCTAACGCATGTGATTATAAGAGAGATGTATCAATTATAAATTTAAATAAAAAAATATAACTTAAGCTAATGGAAAGATGGAAAGCTCAAGGGGAAGAATCATCACCTCGTGGTTCGCATCACCTACCAGCAGCGCTAAGGAATGCGCATTCCCTTAAAATTGAATCCTACCATAAATCAGGAACTTGTACAATTAGATCCAGGTTCTACACACCACCTAGGGTTTAAGATCATAGCTTAGGATTTTAGTTATTTATCTTTAGGGTTTTGATGTAGAATTAGGGTTTAATTTTAGGTTTAGATTCTAAGTTTTAATTACATAATTTGAACCCTATTTTGTGTGGCCATTAATGATATTATTAAAGGGAATAATGAATGAATAAAAGCATTCGAATAAATTAGTTATTAATTTTTAGGAATTTTAACAATAGCTACTATCATAGTAAATTATCTGGCCACAACCCACGATGAATAATAGTCCTAATAATTCCAAAACAAGTATTAATATTAACAATATTCCTAATACTAGCTAACATAACACTAACAATCATTTTGATGAAGATAAATAGTATGTTCTAACGTCAATGTTAATATTTTACTAATGATAATTCTTATATGTAATAACTAATATTAGTACAGATAATTTACAAACGATTATTCATTTCTAATAATAACAATTCTAATGAGGATAGAGATGGTAATATTGTTAATTGATGTATGAAATGTTAACCAAGAAATCGCCATTTACATTAACAATGGATTTGACATTAACTATCATGACAATAATAGTCAGTATGATGGTAATAAATAGCGTGATCTATTACTAATATCTAATAATTAACACCAGTATAAATAACGTGTTGATGGCTAATCATAATAAATCAAATACTTTGGGGAGCAAAGATGACTTACATAAGTTGACTCGAATGCGAGTCGGGCCTCCAATCCCTATCTGTTTCCAGCTGACCCATCATGGCCACCACTTTACTCACGCAAGTTAAGCGCCAACTGACTTGGCCAAGGCTCGGCCCAACACATCAGCCCATGCCCGTGACTCGAGCGAGTTGAGTCGAGTCAACTCAGTAGCACCCCAACACCTTTTGCCTCTATCTTCTTCCTTTCTTTTCTTTGTTTCCTTCCTTTCCATACCCTGTTCTTACAATCAGAAAGGTTTTGGGTTCTCCCAAATGCATGACTTAGACCGAGTCAGCTAGACAAATTAGAACCGGCCCAATATAATAGCTGGCCCACTAAGTGTGTAACTTGGTGGGCCCGCTGTGATTCATGGTGTGGCCCACTGTGATGTGTGTAATGCATTAATCAGCATTTCTATATGAGATGGACCAATCATCGTTGCAGCAAGGGTGAAAGAGGCCTTGGTTTTGGAAACCAGAGGGTCCCAACTCATCAGGAGACACCCCGAGTAGCAGAGAGTCGACCACTGAGTCAACTTAGCACGCAAGGGCTCGGTTGGAGGTAATCGTATGGATGGTTTAGGTGGTTTGGCATCCCTGAAGCGGTCCCAGCACCCACAGCAGGTCCGCCAGATGACTCTGAACACCGAGCACGACCCAGCGACTCGGTTCGAGTTGGACCAGCATGGTGCAGTAGCTTGTGAGGTGAGTGCAACACCACGTTCGCACTCCCGCTCTCCTTTTTCGTATTCCTCTTCTCCTTCCTTCTCCTCTTTCTTTTTCCTCTTCTTTTCAGTTAGAGAAATCCAGCAACCTCTAGACTTGACTTAAGCACGGTCCAAACCCAGCGGACTCGGCCTGACTCGGCCCCACTCGGCTCAGTTTCTGCTCTTGTCGCCGCACAGTGCAGCACCTAAGACGGCAGCAGCCACTGCTTCTCCTCTAACTCTCTCTTTCTCCTTCGACCATGGCCAGTAGGGACGCCAAATCTGACCGGAAATTGGCCCAGCTCGCTACATCTCGGTGGGGTGCGGCTCATCTTCAAACGAGGAAGAAGAAGGTGCCTTTAATGGTGTTCCTCCTTCCAGCGCTTCTTCCTTTGATTTTTCTCTTTTAGACGGTCCATATGGATAGTATGAAGCTTCCTGATAAGCTTCATCAAAGGTTAGAGAAATTTTGGGTGATGGATTCGAGAGGGGAAGCTAGCGGTGGTTTTCGAGCGCAGTTGTTGTGAAGACTGTTGCAATTCGATCATCAGTTTCTTATAGAGAACCTTATCTCTCCTGAGCCGTAGGATCGGAATCAAACAGCTAGGATTACTTTGGTTTGCAACCGCATAAAGCACAAGTGGTAAGGTGAGGAAACCGGCTACTGGTTTCCGTTTTTCTAAAGGAAGGAAAACCTAAACCGCCTGCATCAGATGGAGGGCTGTGATAGCACCGGTGTGGAAGGCTAAGATTACGAGAGGAGGGCTCACGTGGATCGTCCTGCTAGCGAGCAGACAGTTTCTCATTTAGGAAACGGTGTGTTTATATGGCCTCCTTGCATCGAGGATTGTGTGCCCACACGCACAAGAAAATTCGTCATAACAGTTGGGTGTTGGTCAGCTCCACCCCCAAAAGCTAATGGACGGTTCAGATCATTCAAGAGGATGATAGTGGTGGTCCACGGACACCACAAACAGATGTCGTCCGTTCATTTTGAAAAGGGACAGGGAGCGGGAAAGGAGGGAGAGGTCTTTCCCTCTTGGGAAACTCTCGGGTCAGACGCGTTTGACCAGCCCGAGAGGTATGGTGCACTGCATGTGCACACGGCCTGCACACGCATCATGTGAGTGGGGTCCATAGTGATGTTAGAGAGAAATCCACACCTCCATTAGGTTCGTTCACTTATATAAGGCCATGATCTCGAGAATGGGGCTGACCTAAATCTTAAGTGGGTCATACACCTAAATTCCTAGACCTAACGGTAGATTTCTGTAAATCTAATGGCTGGATCATCCCGGGATTGAGCGTCAATGGTCTAAGTGGTCTAAATGGCTCATTTCATAATAGATTACTAATTACTAATATTTAATATTAATTTTGTTACTATTATTATTATCATTGTCTTACAATACTAAGAATTTCATTAATGAAATTTGTCATATATAGTTTAATTTATCATAGATTATTAATACGTTTAAATTATATGAATATAGTGAGGAAGAATAAAGATTAACATATATTATTTGGGGTATTATTCATGTAGTTATATTTGTCTTATGTTTTAAATTTTTGTATAAAATGTTAAGTTGTTTGAGCCGTGTTATTTATCATAAATTCTTATTAATTTACATCATATAAATTTTTATGGTTCGTAATTTATATAAATGACATTGCAATTGTATAAATATATTATGGATTATAATCATACGTCATTTTACTATGAAATTTTAAATATTTATAAGGTGTATAAATAACATGTCAAGCTTGTATTTATACTAAGTTTGGTTAAACGGTTACACCCGAGTACTAGGAAGTACGGGGTGTTACATTAATGAAATCACACAAGCAGTAGACAATAATAATCTCAAACATGGTTATTTTTATAGTGGTTCGACTACTTTTCTACTCCACTTTCGGCAGATGCACTCAACCCTTGTGTGTACCGGATCTCACTAACGGAGGTTTCACGACAGGTTCACCTCAAACCGAAGGTTTTAAATCAAGTTCACCTCTAACCAGTACAACCTATACTTAGGCTGACACAACAGGTTCACCTCAAACCGGAGGTTTTAAATCAGGTTCACCTCTAACCAGTACAACCTACACTTAGGCTGACACAACGTGTCTACACGACACAAGTTTATGCGCCCATGAGCAAGGGTCAACACACAACACCCGACTTTTTGGCCACACAGGCCAAGGATCCACACAAGAAACCTCACTAGTTTATGCTCCCATGAGCAAGGTTCAACACAAAGCACCCAAGTTTTAGACCACACAGTTCAAGGACCTACACAAGGACCTAAAGGTTTATACTCTCCACAGAGCAAGGGTCAACACAAAGCACCCCCATGTACACTCCCGTCGGAAGCCTCCTATGAGGACTTGGAAGGGGTGAGAAACAACTTAGACCCAATCCTAAAGAAGGAATGGTCACAAGGGTCCTATGGAATCTAATGACTTACAGATAAGTAGATGAGCCTCATTCAGTACGTTGATGAAGATCTCCTCCTTTGATGACTAAGAATCTTCAACTGCCTTGAACCGCAACTCAGATAATGTACCAATATACGGCGACGGGTTGGGTCAAGGGTATGGTGGAATCCTATTCTATTAAATATTTTTCTATAAAGGAGGTAGAATGATTCCAATCATCTATGCATTCAAGGCATCTCAGCTTAATAATGTGCTATTAAGATGGTAGCTTCAGGATCCTTGAAGCGGAAGTTCATTCCCCAATCCACTCTTTTGAATGTCAATGATGACGGTGGATTGGAGGATGAACTCCCATGAGAAAAAAGGCTTAAGGTATAAGATCTGGGGTTAAACACACAAAAGCACTCTCTATTTTCTCTACAAACAACCAAGGGCAAGCTCTCATTAAATAGGCAAAAGGTTCCAACGGATATAAAATGGTAAAATTTTTGACAAAGTTCGATATCATCGAGCAGGGTCAATATCATCGAGCGTATACTCTCGATAGCATCGACTGGCCACTCGATGATATGAACTCAACTGTCAAACGCTTTTGAAACTTTTTACTAACCGGTCGAGGGAATCGAACATTCGTTGATGTCATCAAATTTTAAACTCCAATTTCATCGACACGAGGTTCGATTCCTCGACATTTGAAAATGTGAGAGCGCGCCTTTAAAATTTGTCAGGTCAAAGATATGATCGATCATCACTCGATATCATCGAAATTTGAATGTAGATGATATCGATGGCAGAGTCGATTCATCGATAATTACAGGGATTTTTCCTATAGGCATGCTGGATAGTTTTTGTCCTATTTCGATGACATCGACCCATCCTCGATATGATCGATATTTGAATATCGATTTTATCGAGTAACCCTCGATCCAAGAAAAACAACCTGAAAAACTTGCTGGATAGATTTGTGTCCCAATTCGATATCATCGAAGGGCTTCTGATATCATCGAGATTTGAATTCCGAGGATATCGAGGAGCTCTTCGATATATCAAGGATTACATGATTTTCCTTAGTAGTACTTTGGACACAACAAACCAAATGTCGATTTTATCGAGTCGGCTTGATGGACTCGAGTTCAAACTTCGATTATATCGATGAGTCCATCGATCCATCGATAATTCAGTCCAGATATCTTTGTGGTTGTTGGACATCTTAGGTCCTCATTTCGATAAGATCGAGGGAGATTCGAGGACATCGATAACGGGGTTCGATTTCATCGAGCCTATATCGATAAATTGACAAAGGTAGAAAACTTAAAGATTTTCCTGTTTTGTTTTAAAAAGTTTTCTAACTAAAAACCCTAGGCTGTTCTATGCAATTTTAAGGGTTTTAATTACCTGATGTTTTGGGACATGGGATGTGAGGCTAAGATTTACCTGAGACGAGTTCGGGCATACACCCAGTTGAGGTAGACACTTGATCAATCTTCTTATGGGGCTCCTTTGTCTTGCAGACTCAACACTCACGCTAATTAAAAAACCAGGGCACTTTCAATCTCCCCCTTTGTCAATTACTTGACAAAACACCAAAACACCTTATAACAACTTCTATACTAACACCCTAAATTATGTGTACATGAACTTTACACAATTTTACAATACTATCTAGTTTATACACACAAATGACCATTTCATTCAGTAGCTTCTCCCCCTCAACAGCAATCTCCCCCTTTCTTCTTGCAACTGCTCCTTCTAACACCCGTACAGATTCATAAACCAAGCAGATACGCACAACACAATTTTCCTCGGGGGTGTGAAATTTGTTCTCCCCCTTTTTGTCAGTCAATGGCAAAGGACAATATGGATATTGAATGAAGTTGAAGCATATGGGAGAATTAAAAATAAACAAAGAGCATAAGCAGATTCGATAGATGTAAAAGAACATCTTGTTGTAGAAACCATGTATACAGCAGATGAAGCAACCCAGAAAAATATGGTAGTAAGCAGATATGAATTATAACCAGCCATTTAAACAAAATATCTAAGATATTCACTGTCCAAGATTGACAATAGTATAGCATCCATCTGAAACCAACAAAAGCAACCAGGTTGTCCCATCATTAGTACAGTAAAAAGGAAGAACTAAATGCAGTCACCCAAAAAAAATTAGCCAAAATGTTCAGATATGGCTCCAGCGACATCACTCCTTCCCAGTCGGCACCTAATGTCCACAAGTGTCACCATTGGTGAGCAAGTCCACTACTGGCTGACTGGTATGCTGAAGGGCATCAATTTTATCCTTAATCGTTGTTAGGCGCCTTTCAAAGTTGTAAAGTCATTCCTCAATGACAGCCATCCCGGTAAGCAAATGACATTCAACGTGATGATCCCAGCGATTAGTGATAGACTCTGGATTGAACAGCGCGTACGATTGGATCCCCATGGATGCGAGGGTTGATCATTGTGTTCAGCTGGCTGTACGGGAGGACTATTCGCTGGGAGAGAGGGAGTGAAGCATAACTGTTGTGACTCCTACACTGCGTCGTCATCAAACCATGCTTCTGGATGAAGGTCATCTGGTGTGGCTAGGAGGCCCACATAATGAGCAAGTTTGTATATGAGTGCAGGAAATGGCAGCGTATTCTGATGATCACCTCGGATTATACAAATGAGTTGTCCCAGCAGAAGATTCGGAAGGCACACTTGGATCTCTTGATGCACATCATAAAGAACATTCAGTATAAAGGGAGTAAGTTGACTACCCTTTATATCACATGGATACACATTTGTCCCTAGGATGCTATGGAGAACTTTGAAAGAGGGTCCAAGGTTATTGATGTGAAGAGAATTTTCATCATTCCGAGGAATAGTGGTGCCATGACATAATGCACGTGTGATCTCTCCCCAAACACCCAAACCATTTAGATTCCGATTTGTCACGGGGATTCGAGTGACTTCGAGGTTTAGTAGATGTGCAAGGGTGATGGGAGTGATAAGTTTTGAGTGATGCACAAGATCGATCCGAATGCGAGGATTATCACGAATGATATGACAGTTATTGAAGAATTCATGAATTAAGCCCAGTTAATAAGATCCACCAAGATTTAGGATATTCTGTCACCCTATCACCTCCAAGAGAAGATCCACGCCAAATGGCTCAATGGCACTGTTAAAGACAAGGTGTTCAACTATGGTAGCTGGACCCCCTTCCACTAGATTGAGATGAGACTGACTGGATTCAAGTTACTTATTTTTTTATTTTGATGATTGAGGAAGATGCTTACCTTTGTCGTTCACCATGGTTTGCCAGTGAGAAGAGCTCAAAAAGACAGCCAAAGGTAGGGAGAAACAACCAAAGAAGAGAAGGAATGAGTTGATGTAAATCGAATGCATGCTTCTCTTTTATAGCAGAGTCGTCGATGATATCGATCCTTCATCGATGAAATCGAGAACAGGCTCATAATGACATCGAAGACTGTGCTGATGACGGTTGGGAAGATGCAAATATCTAGTGGAAACTGAGGCAGTCCAACCGTTGGGAAGGACCAGTGGTTATAACACTGCATTCCCGAGACCTTTCGATAGTATCGAGAGTGAACCTCGATATCATCAATATTTGAATATCGATGATATCGAAACCATCTAGATATCATCGAGAATGTGAAGATTTGGCATTTCTGTTTCCAAAGCGAACTAGGTTAATTCATTAGACTTGTTGCTGATAATTAACCATGAATATCTCAGTTTGAAGATTTACCTATGTGGATCATTTTTACTGAGATATCATCAATGAGCACATACTCCAATTGATTTTTGAAGATCACTAAACCTGTTTGTATCAAGAAGTTTTGTTAGGATATCGGCTAGTTGTTTTTCTGTAGACACATAATCCAACACAATAATCTTATCTTCAACAAGTTCTCGAATAAAACGATGACGAATGTTAATATGTTTGGTCCGAGAAAGTTGAACAGGATTTTTTGAGATGTTGATAGCACTTGTGTTATCACAGAAAAGACTCATTATGGGTTGCTCAATTCCATAATCCAACAACATTTGTTTCATACAAAGAAGTTGTGCACAACAACTTCCTACAGCAATATATTCAGCCTCGATAGTGGACAAGGATATTGAATTTTGTTTCTTGCTCTGCCAAGAGACCAGATAATTTTTAATATAAAAACATCCTCCACTTGTCGATTTTCCATCATCCAAATTTCCAGCCCAGTCGGCGTCAGACTATCCAGCAATGGTGGTGGATGTTTCGAATGGATACCATAGCCCAAAAGAGGTAGTTCCTACTAAGTATTTGATGATTCTCTTAACAGCCGTCAAGTGGGATTCCTTAGGATCTGCCTGATATCGAGCATACACTCCCACACTAAAAGATATATCTGGACAACTGGTTGTGAGATATAGTAGGCTTCCTATCATACTCCGATAGAGAAGTTGATCCACACTTTTTCCATTAATATCTTTAGAAACTTTGAGTGTGGTGCTCATAGGAGTATGATAAGTACGACCAGATTTGATCTCAAATCTTTCACCAGATAGTTTACATATTTGGTCTGGCATATGAAGATTTCATCATTTAACTGCTTCACTTGTAAGCCTAAAAAGAAGTTTAATTCGCCAACTATACTCATTTCAAATTCTGATTTCATTAGATCGGCAAATTTGTACGCAATATCTTCACATGTTGAACCAAAGACTATATCATCCACATGGATCTGTGCAATAAGCAATGAACCCTTTGTCATTTGAGTAAATAGTGTTTTATCCACACTACCTCTGCAAAATTTGTGATCTAGAAGAAATTTCGTCAATTGTTCATACAAGCACGTGGTGCTTGTTTGAGACCATAAAGTGCTTTGTTTAGACGATAAACATGATGGGGATACTTAGGATCCGAAAATCCCTTAAGTTGTTCTACATAAACTTCTTCATCAAGGTCCCCATTTAGAAATACACTTTTTATGTCCATTTCAAATAGTTTGAATTTCAACGCACAAGCAACAACATAAGTATTCTAATGGACTCAAGACGGGCTACAGGAGCAAATGTTTCATCAAAATCAATGCCTTCTATTTGTGAATACCCTTGAGCAACTAGCATTGCTTTGTTCCTGATCACATTGCCAAATTCATTGGATTTATTCTTGAAGACCCATTTGGTTCCAATGACATTTGTATTGAGTGGCCTAGAAATCAATTGTCATATCTCATTTCTCTGGAATTGTTGAAGTTCTTCTTGCATAGCATTTATCCAGTGTTCATCTTGAAGAGCTTCCACAATACTTGGGTTCAATCTTTGAGGTAAAGCAGAAATGACTATAGATATTTTCTATCTGCTGTCGAGTTCTTACACCATCATTGGGATCTCCAATAATTTGCTCTCGAGGATGATCCTTAATGATGGGTATGTTGGATGCTGGTTGTGGTTCATCAGATGATAGAGATTTGTTATCTGATTTATCTAAAATGCATGAATCTACACATCTTCTAATTCATTCAAGGGACTATCTCCTTCATGAGGCTAGTCATCGATCACCACATTGACTGATTCTTGAATAGTGAGGGTCCTTAAATTGTACACTCTATAAGCACTATTATTCGCGGCATACCCCAGAAAGATACCATCATCACTTTTAGACTCAAATTTCCCTAGGTGATCTTTGTCTCTCAATATATAACATTTACTTCCAAAAACACGAAAGTATTTCACACTAGGTTATTTTCCATATCATAATTCGTATGGAGTTTTGTTCAAACCTGCTCTAAGATAAACTCGATTTATGATGTAGCAGCCAGTGTTGACAGCTTCAGCCCAGAAACTCTTTGTAATATCTTTTCTGTAAGCTCCGCGTCTTAGTCTGTACCCTTCCATAGGCTTCCACGGTCTTCCCAGTCGAATTTCGGCAACCTTCGACCTATATCCGACGTTTGCGCGCTACCCTAAGACATACCGTCAACCAGAGTCGGCTCAACTCGAGACTTGTACCCTATCGACCGCACCGTCACCACAGTTCCAATGCCGTGTCTCGTGCACAGAGGCGACACCCAGGCCAGGAGATGTGGGCCCGCGTTCAGTTTGAGGAAAACACCGCGCGTACGAATTTTGAGAGAATCTCTACAACTTGTCACATCCATCAACCCATCAATCAATCACCTCAACCAAGTACACCATCACCTCACACCCTTTCCCAAGTAACCCCCAAAGTCAAAAAGGTTCATACACACCCATACTTTTCTTACACCATCTACCACAAAAGTCAAAAAGTCTCTTATACATCCATCACCCATCTCTCTCTCTCTCTCTCTCTCTCTCTCTCTCTCTCTCTCTCTCTCTCTCTCTCTCTCTCTCTCTCTTTACAACCCTCACTCTCTCATTTTTTAAACTCATTTCGAAGCAACCAAGATACCATACGTCAAGCCCTTTCTAAACTCGAAGAGAACTTTGTGTGTGGCCCACTTCCTACCCTCTCATCTCCCATCTCAACCATCCAAACTCCATCTCCTCCATTAGGATCGAAGCTAAGGAGCAAAGGAAGCCTAGGGAGCAAGAAGGAACGGTGGGTGATCTTGGATCTCCACTTATTTATTTGTTTTGTGATTTAAGGGCCCACTTGTGGTGGGACCCACTTTGATGTATGCTTGTATCCATGAGGGGCCCATAGTGGCCGGGCCCCTCCGTTATCTCCGATCTTTCTTTCTCTCTTTCCACCTTCCTCTCTTCTCTCTCTTTCTCATGTATTGTGGACCCCACTATGATGTATGATCCATTTCGTCCCATCCATAGGGCCCACCTTACTAACCGTCTTTGGGTGGGCCTGGATGTAGGAGAAACACAAATATTTGAATGATCACATCAGGTGGGCCACGACCATGTGGGACCCACCGTGATGCCTTTGTTCTATCTACACTGTCCAGTGTCCAGGGACGCCGGACATGTGCTAACCGTGAAGTGTGAACTGGCGTCGGTGTGCTGACAGTGTAGTGTGGACTGACATGGGGTGTACACTAACGGTTGAGTGTGGACTGACATGGGGTGTACTAACAATGAGGTGTGGGCTGACTGTGGAGTCCATGGGATCCATCCACGCCGTCCATCCTTTTAGATGGGCCACACCATGGTGTATGTGCTTTATCCAGACCGTCCACCACCCCTGGATGGTGGGACCCACGTCCGTGTGGGGGCCTCCTTGGTGCGTGTGCACACCCAGGTCCAGAGCTCCAGTGGAAGACTGAGTGAAAGATACCTCCTTTCAACGCTGAGGTCTTGACACTGATCCCTTGTATGGGTGGCTGCCAGTGAAGTGCGGACGGATGGTGGGGTCCGTGGGACCCACCCACCTCGTCCATCCATTCAAAAGGGCCCCACCATGGTGCGTGTGAGGTCTCCACCGTCCCTGGACGGTGGGACCCGCCCCACGTGTGAGGTACCATGATGCACGTGTACGTCCAAGCCGTCCAGGCCTGGACGTGGTGATATTTATATATTATATTATATTATTATATTAATATATAATATAATATATTATATATTATAATATATGTATATATATGTTTTATATATATATATATATATATATATATATATATATATATATATATACACACAAATATATAAGGGTGGGCCCTACGTGGGATGCACCTTTGCTTTCTTAAAAGCAGCCAAGCTGCATGTACAACAACTATATAGCTGCCAACTAGACATCAGCAGGTTTGAGGACCGGCTGCTGTTCATGGTAGTAAGTGGGCCCCACCACCAGCTATTGTACAGGGCAGTAAGTTCCATGGGTCCCACCTATTCCATCCACACTGTCAATCTATGGGACCCATCATGATACATGTGTTGTATCCAAACCGTCCAACCATTTGTGAGATCATTTTATGACATGGGGTAAATGAGTGAGATCCAAAGTTCAAGTGGACCCCACCATTTGCAATAGTAATGGGGTACAATGGCATCTACCATTTAAAACCTCTTAGGAGCCACAGTGGTTCCCACCCAAGCTAATATTTGGTTTTCACTTCATCTATCTTTTTGCTAACTTATGAATAGGTTGGTCTCAAAATACATTAGGGTGGGCCCGATTTGATATGCATTCGGCCCATTAGACTTGGCCCAATTGATTCGGCCCATTTGACTCGGCCCATTGATTCGACCCATTTGAATCAGCCCAATTGATTCGGCCCATTCGATTCGGCCCATTTGACTTGGCCCATTCGATATGGCCCATTTGAATCGGCCCATTGATTAGGCCCAATTTGAATTGCCCTTCGATTGAGACTCCACCATGATGTATGTGATGATGTTTTGGCGGTCATGCCTTGGGAGCAATGATGGTTTGACGTCTACATTGATGGGCAATGATGGTTAGATGTCCTTATTGTGACCTTCCCTTAGGCCTTGTTAGGCCTATTCTCTTCGTGGGTTAACCCAAATAAGTGGGCCCCATTCGCCGTAGACGGATGGTTTCGTGTTATCGGAACTGATACAACCACGGCCAAGAGATCGATCTTTATATTATGGTCTGATCGGCAGTTCATATATGGGCCCCACCTTACTTATAGGCCGATAATCGATTCCAATTACCAATTTCGATTACCAATTCCGATTTTTGATTCCGATAATCGATTTCGATTACCGATTTCGATTTTTGAGTATATGACAAAATAGCATCATGATACATGTCCATATGCATCATCTGCATGCTTGTGATGAGATGAGTGATTGATCATAGCACATGCCTCCGGGCAGATTGTTTATGGGCTCCCTGATAGGCAGAGTTGCCCTACATGAGCGCGCGATATGCGCAAGATTGCAACATGACTGGATTGCGTGATTCATGCATCTTGCATTGTGTGACAAGTGTACTATACGCCCTAGTGACATCAGGGACGTAGCCTCCACAGGCGTATCATGGTTGGCAGGGTTGGATACCGAAAATCTTATTCTACATGGGGTGCTATAGATGTCCCTGGGTGAAAGTCCCTAAACCCTTATGGTACCAGGAGGTTGCTCCAACATCTAGACCGAGTGGGTGCAGGAGCGCTAAGTGCCGATTACCAGAAGGCCGCACTTTCCATTATGTCGTGGTCGGTTGGAAGGGGGTACAGCCTTACCCGCTCGAGAGGAGGGGGCAAAGCTAGGCTGAGTTTGACCAGCTCGAGCAATGGATCCGCTATCGACGAGCCAAGTCCGATATTGGCAGGCGAATAGTGAGGTCTTTTCTACTCACCTTGTTGCGCATGATGGGGCGGCAATCTAGTTAGAGTGTACTAGACCCCAGTGATATTCCAGAGTTGAGATGTATTGGTATCTGGACGTAGATGAGGATTCGTATACTTGAGTTGCATCTTGCATCGCATGGCCTTGGTACGGCCGACATCATTCATGCCTTGCATCGCATAGCATTGGTACGGCTAATGGTATTCATGGATATATCAGCATGTTTCGCATTACTCTGATACTGCATAACTGTATTACTACATTGCACACACACTCTCACCACCCTCTAAGCTTTCTATAAGCTTATGTACGACCGTTGCATGCAGGTGGCATTGGACCGCAGTAGCGCTGAGGCAGGAGCGCATAACAAATCATCTCGGAGCTTTTTGTCCATTATCATTGTATTTTCCTTTATACTCATTGTACTTACAAAGTTTTTAATCATAATGGAAATGTGATAGAGTTTTTAGTTGTTCTTTGTGGGTTATGTCTTTAGTTATGCTTATTACTAATCAAACTGATGTTGAAAATCCTCCTCGTAGCACACCAGGATTGAAACCTGGCGAATGGGCGCTGGGAGCCGAGAATGGGGTACTATGGAGGTTGTCGACGCCGGATTCGGCGATCGGGAATTTTCCGAGCCTGGTTTCTGAGTTCGAGGCTTGACATTTTCCATTTAACATAACTGACCCCATTTCCTATAATACTCGATTTTTCCTTTCAATGACTCCATTTTGAAATAGCGGTGAAGACCGCTTGAGTTGAAGTCGGAATATGCCAATATCTCCTAGAGGGGGGTGAATAGGACTTTTTAAAAATTTATGAGTTATATTAAAAATCCTATCACTCTAATCCTATCATATATGCAATTTTCAGGATTACTCAAATGTAACTCTACTAGCTTCCAAGCCAGGTAGAGGATCCAATCACAAACTAATCAAGATATAGCAATATGCAACTTAGTCTATGTTGGATGTGACTGTGTATGTGTGTGAGATGTGATCAGATATATGAATATGAATGCATTGTCATGAATCACACATATAGAAAAGCAATCACAAACACAGTCATTTTATAGTGGTTCGACAATAAGTCTACTCCACTCCCGACTGCCGCACTCAACCCTAGAGTGTACTAGATTTCACTAAGGAGGTTTCCCAGGGTTCACCTCAAACCTAAGGTTTTAAATCAGGTTCACTTCCAACCTTTACATGGAGGTTTCTACTCGGTTCACCTCTAACCCTGAAGTTTTACTGGTTCACTCCTAACCAGATGTTTATGCTCTCCACAGAGCAAGGGTCCACACAACGTACCCGGGAGTTTTACTGGATCACTCCTAACCAGATGTTTATGCTCTCCACATAGCAAGGGTCCACACAACGCACCCACCACGTACACTCCCGCCGGAGACCTCCTTGAGGACTTTAAAAGGTGAGAATCACTTAAGACCCAATCCTAGAAAGGAATGATCGCAAGTGTCCTCTTGGACTCTAGATACTTACAAATAAGTTGATGAGTCCCGTTAAACACAACACCGAAGATCTCCTCCTCCTTGTTGACGAAGAGTCCTCTGCTTCCTTGATCCGCAACACAAAAGATATACTAAGACTAGGCTTAGGGTTGGGTCAAGGTTAAGATGGAATCCTACTCTCTAAAGGTTTACCTATAAGGAAGGCAGAGTAGTTCCAATCTTATGCATTCAAGGCATCCCAGCTTAATGATTTGCCATTAAGGTAGAAGCTGAAGGATCCTTGAATGTGGAAGTTCATTCCCCAATCCACTCTATTGAATATCAATGGTGATGGTGGATTGGAGGATGAACTCCCTCGAGAGAAAGGGCTTAGGGTATAAGATGTAAGTTGAAACACACAAAAGCTCTCTCTTTTCTCTCTTACAACAACAAAAGACAAGTCCTCTATATATAGGAAAAAATCTCCAACGGATATAAAACGGTCACATTTATGACAGAGTTCGATATCATCGAGCGTATACTCTCGATAGCATCGATGGTCTGCTCGATGACTCGGACTCGATGTCATACGCTTTTGAAACTTCTTGCCAATTGGTCGATGAATCAAGACCATGGTCGATGTCATCGGATTTTGAACTCCGATTCCATTGAGGACAGGATCGATCCATCGGCATTTTTTTAAAAAATGAGAGAGACTTGACTTTGAAATATTTCAGGATTTCAAGATTGATCGGGAAACCATCGAGAACATCAAAATTTGAATGTCGATGATATCGAGATCAGAGTCGAGGCATCGATAAATTCAGCTGATTTATCTTGAGCTTGCTGGACAATTTATGGCTTTGTTCGATGCAATCGATCTGGTGTCGATATCATCGATATTTGAATATCGATTCTATCGAAGGACCCCCGATCATAGTTAAGAACAACCTGAAATATCTGTTGTAAGATATGCGCGCCCACGATCGGTATCATCGATGGACTTCCGATGTTATCGACATTTGAATTCAGATCATATCGGAAGAGCATCGATGTTATTGAAGACTTTTGAGATTTTCTTTAAAAAACAGGGGCACCGAAAAACTATCTGTCAATCTTATCGAGCCACACTCGATGGACTCGAGATTTGAATATCGATGATATCGATAGCTGTATTGATACATCGATAATTCTTCCAGATATGTTATGAAGTTGCTGGACATATTTGTACTTATATTGATGATATCGATATGTGTATCGATACATCGATAAATCCGTCCAGATGAATATTTAGTTGCTGGACACTTTTGGTCCTCTCATCGATAATATCGTTAAGGTATCGAGGACATCGACAGATCAAGTCTATCATATCGAGGGTGTCTCGATAAGATTGATAAGGCGAGAAAAATATAGAGATTTTCCTATTTTGAAAAAGTTTTCTCACCTCAAAAACCCTAAGATGTCTATCTTGTTTTAAAGGTTTTAATTACCTGGTGTTTTGGGACATGGGATGTGAGGCTATAATTTATCTATTGCGAGCTTTCACACATCCGATTGAAGCAGACGCTTGAAATAATCTTCCTATCAAGTTCTGTAGCCAGTCTGACTTATCATTCACGTAATTGACAAACCAGGGCACAAGTAGGTGCACTTTCAATCTCCCCCTTTGTCAATTACATGACAAAATACCCAAAACACCCTAGAACACTTCTAGACACACCCTAAATTGTGTGTACATGCATTTACACAATTTTACAATTTTTCTACCCCATGTACACATTCTAGAAGTATCTGCTCCCCCTTACTTCAAAACTCCCCCTTTCTTGGTGCAGCTGCACCCCCTCACACCTGCAACAACATTAGATATATAATTTTCCACTCAGGGTGTTTTGAACTGTTCTCCCCCTTTTTGTCAGTCATTGGCAAAGGTATAGGAAGTGATATTAACTGAAGTTCAAAGAAGTACTTGGGAGAACCATCAGATACAGATGTATAAAGATGAAATCATTTTAAAACATGCATCATTTTCAGAAGATATGAATGCAAATAAAATAAGCAATAAAGTCATATGCATTCCATATCATAAATTTTGATAGACCAGGGGAGCTTAAAGAAAATAGAAATATGGCATTAAAGATATGAATCATACACAGCCATATTCAAAATGAAGCTAACGTGTCCAATTGTCCGAAATCAACTGCCCAAGCTTGGTAACAAAATTCATAGTTATCAAAAAAAAATTATGAATTAGAACTTCCAAAATCAGCTTCTACTACCTCCAAGACTCACCACATGTGAGTAAGTCAAGCACTTACTGATTTGTTTCTTGGAGAGTATCGACTTTTTCGTCAATCACGGTGAGCCATCTCTTACAATTGTGAAGTCGCTCCTCCATGCTCGCCATACCGTTCAGTAAGTGACGTTCAAGATGATGAGTTTGGCGATATGTGATCGACTTTGGACTCAGCAATGGCGTTCGGTTGGATCCCCATGGATATGACGGAGGAGCATATGGAGCAGCCGACTGTAGTGAGCACTATTCTCAGGCAGAACTGAAGGAAGACAGAGCTGTCACTACAAGAAAAACGGGCAAAGGCTACGGACCAGATCCGTAGCAAAAGCCCTTTTGCTACGGACCTGGTCCGTGGCACGTCCATCGCAATTGGTGGGGTAGCTAAAGGTCTAGCTACAGACAATATCCGTAGCAATAGATACAATTAGCTACGGATTGTCTCCGTAGCAATAGATACATTTAGCTACGGATATGATCCTTAGCAATAGATACAATTAGCTACCGATTTTATCCGTAGCAATATACATAATTCGCTACGGATATTCTCCGTAGCTATAGACAGAAATAGCTATGGATTCTATCCGTAGCCATATACAGAAATAGCTACGGATATAATCCGTAGCAATAGATACCAATATTTACGATATTTGTAGCACTACATACCAATAACTACGGATATAGTCCGTAGCTATAGATACCAATAGCTACGGATTATATCCGTAGCTATAGATAGTAATTGCTACTGCTACGGATTATATTTCGTATCTATTTTCCCTGTTTTCATTGCAAGAACCTGCTATGATTGATAACTCATCTAAGCTTAATGCAATCAAAGAAAAAAAAATGATGCATTTGTTACAATAGCAATCAAATCTATAATGCATCCTACATTCACACTTCTAAATAAATAATACTTCACTTTACTCAACCTATCATAAGAATTACAACTAAGGCGTGCCCTCATGCATTAAATAATGCTCGCGCTTTTACAGAATTTTCTTTCTTCAGACGGTCAAGTTCAGCAAACATAGAAGATACAGCTTCTTCTTTCCTTGAAACTGCATAAGTAATTCTGTAGACTTCGACACAATATCACTTTCAAGTTTCAAAACCCTTCCCTTGAGAAAATGAATTTCATCATCCACTAACTTCTTTAGCTTGTCAGCCTGTATAAAACAATAATTGTAGACACAATCAAACAAGCATGCCTTCATACACATCTCAAAAGGAAGAAAGACCAAAAAAAAAAAAAAAAAGAGCTGGAAAAAAACAATTATATATAAAGAAATCAAAAATGTACCTACAAATCTTCTAAACTATAGCAAAATCCATAGGTTAGGTTATCGGTTATAAGTTTAGGTTATAATTTATAGGTTAAGGTTTAGTTTATAGGTTTAGGAAATCGTGTTCGGTTTCAGGATCGGGTTTATGTTTGGGTTTTCAAGTTTAGGTTTAGGTTTAGGTTAGGGAGTTGAGATTAGGATTAGGTGTAGGTTTAGGTTTAGGAATTTGAGAATACATTTAGGTTAAGGTTTAGGGAATTGAGAATAGGTTAAGGTATAGGTTTAGGAAATCGGGTTCGTGTTCAAGATCAGGTTTAGGTTTGGGTTTTCAAGTTTAGGTTTAGGTTTAGGTTTAGGTTGAGGTTAGAGAGTTGAGATTAGGATTAGGTGTAGGTTTAGATTTAGGGATTTGAGAATACATTTAGGTTAAGGTTTAGGGAATTGAGAATAGGTTAAGGTTTAGGTTTAGGAAATCGGATTCGGGTTCCGGATCGGGTTTAGGTTTGGGTTTTCAAGTTTAGGTTTAGGTTTAGGTTAGGGAGTTGAGATTAGGATTAGGTGTAGGTTTAGGTTTAGGAATTTGAGAATACATTTAGGTTAAGGTTTAGGTTAAAGGTTTTGGTTTACGTTATGGTTATATGTTTTGGTCTAGGTTTAGGTTTAAGTTTTAGGTTTAGGTTATAGATTTAGGGAATTGAGAATAGTTTAAGGTTTAGGTTTAGGAAATCGGGTTCGGGTTCGGGATCGGCTTTAGGTTTGGGTTTTCAAGTTTAGGATCCAGTTTAGGTTAGGGAGTTGAGATTAGGATTAGGTGTAGGTTTAGGTTTAGGGATTTGATAATACATTTAGGTTAAGGTTTAGGTTATAGGTTTTGGTTTAAGTTAAGGTTATAGGTTTTGGTTTAGGTTTAGGTTATAGATTTAGGGAATTGAGAATAGTTTAAGGTTTAGGTTTAGGAAATCGGGTTCGGGTTCGGGATCGGCTTTAGGTTTGGGTTTTCAAGTTTAGGATCCGGTTTAGGTTAGGGAGTTGAGATTAGGATTAGGTGTAGGTTTAGGTTTAGTGATTTGAGAATACATTTAGGTTAAGGTTTAGGTTATAGGTTTTGGTTTAAGTTAAGGTTATAGGTTTTGGTTTAGGTTTAGGTTATAGATTTAGGGAATTGAGAATAGTTTAAGGTTTAGGTTTAGGAAATCGGGTTCAGGTTCGAGATCGGCTTTAGGTTTGGGTTTTCAAGTTTAGGATCCGGTTTAGGTTAGGGAGTTGAGATTAGGATTAGGTGTAGGTTTAGGTTTAGGGATTTGAGAATACATTTAGGTTAAGGTTTAGGTTATAGGTTTTGGTTTAAGTTAAGGTTATAGGTTTTGGTTTAAGTTTAGGTTATAGATTTAGGGAATTGATAATAGTTTAAGGTTTAGGTTTAGGAAATCGGGTTCGGGTTCGGGATCGGCTTTAGGTTTGGGTTTTCAAGTTTAGGATCCGGTTTAGGTTAGGGAGTTGAGATTAGGATTAGGTGTAGGTTTAGGTTTAGGGATTTGAGACTACATTTAGGTTAAGGTTTAGGTTATAGGTTTTGGTTTAAGTTAAGGTTATAGGTTTTGGTTTAAGTTTAGGTTATAGATTTAGGGAATTGAGAATAGTTTAAGGTTTAGGTTTAGGAAATCGGGTTCGGGTTCGGGATCGGCTTTAGGTTTGGGTTTTCAAGTTTAGGATCCGGTTTAGGTTAGGGAGTTGAGATTAGGATTAGGTGTAGGTTTAGGTTTAGGGATTTGAGACTACATTTAGGTTAAGGTTTAGGTTATAGGTTTTGGTTTAAGTTAAGGTTATAGGTTTTGGTTTAAGTTTAGGTTATAGATTTAGGGAATTGAGAATAGTTTAAGGTTTAGGTTTTAGAAATCGGGTTCGGGTTCGGGATCGGCTTTAGGTTTGGGTTTTCAAGTTTAGGTTTAGGTTAAGGGTGAGGTCCCTGCAAATACAAATATAAAAATGGCCTGTCCAAATGGCCAGGCCCTTCCAATGCTGTCCATAGGAAATGGACGGCTTCATCATGGTCATAACAGCGGTTCCCACCTTCCAGGGACCCCCGCTCATCCGGACAGCTCCGACGCACATCCGGGTCTTCTCCATTAATTTCGAACAAATACATAAACACGGCCTGTCCAAATGGCCAGGCCCCTCCAATGCTGTCCATAGGAAATGGACAGCTTCATCATGGTCATAACAGCGGTTCCCACCTTCCAGGGACCCCCGCACATCCGGATAGCTCCGACGCACATCCGGGTCTGCTCCATTAATTTCGAGCAAATACATAAACACGGCTTGTCCTAATGGTCAGGCCCCTCCAATGCTGTCCATAGGAAATGGACAGCTTCATCATGGTCATAACAGCGGTTCCCACCTTCCAGGGACCCCCGCTCCACATCCGGATAGCTCCGACGCACATCCGGATCTACTTCATCAATTTCATGACAATATATAAACATGGGTTTGTCCAAATGGCCAGGCCACTTCTTCAATGAATCATATAATATGAAGGAACGAAGACTCACCAATTTAGCTAGCAAGGAGAGAAGTGTGAGTGCTTGGAATGTCGCCCTTTCTTTGAATAATGGATGCATATTCCACATTGCAATCTGAGAATGAGTAAATTTTTTAGTTTTTCCGACAATGCAAATGGGCACAAATTTACATATAAAGATTTTAAAGATTGTAAAACATTCCAAGACATTAGTTGCACAAATAATGGATGAGACATACCAAGACTATAAGTGCCCAGAGCAAGATAACTGCCTAAGGTCGTACCTAGCTGCATTGAAAGAGCAAAAAAATTATATGAATGAAAAAATAACAATTTCAAAGATAAAATAAATAGTTAAAAACTTTACCATTTCAATATGAACCTTGTAGTGGCAACATTGATCTGTGGGGCTAAAAATACATGAGCCTGCATATAAAAATCTCAAGTTAGTTGGGCCTTTGAGGTCCTCAAATGATAATAGAAGAAGACAGTAAACTAAAAATACATGAGCTTGTATACAACTCACCTTGATGCCCATTCTCCCTCCTCCTTTACCCGGGCTTGGGACCGGCAATGCAACTCCTTGCATTGGCGGAGTTAAAAAGGGGCTTAGCCTCCATTTGGTTTGTGACGACCAAATGGAGTCTAATATGTTTACATATAGAGTATAAAATTCATTCAAAATTACAAAAACGAAACCAAATAACATATAGTAACCAAAAAAAAAAAAAACAAGCGAAACATCAATATAAAGTAACTAAAAACCAAACCAAGTTCTGAGTTCATCAATATAAAGTAACTAAATAACACTACCATGAACATCAACATTAAGAGTCTAAAGAATATATAAATAATGTCGAGTTGCCTGAGTTGAGTTGAATTTTTTGTTCAAAGTTGCTGAATTTTTACTGTTTTTCTCAAGTTTTAACCAAGGTGTGACTGGACCTAGTTTTTCCAAGTCTTGGTAAATCTGGTCTAGTCAAGTTGACTCAGCTAAATATGTTGATTTCTTCCAAGTTTTAAAAGTATGGTTTTGGCCATTTGAGTCCATTTCTTGTTATATAGAGACATGTCTAGAAGCAGCAGAGAATCATGAGAGTGAGTGGAATTCTCATGGCATGCTTGGAAATTGGAAACCCAAGTTTGGTCGAAATGGAAACATGAAGTGAAAATCTTCAGCACCAAGGTAATCCTACAAGCATATATTGTATAAAAAACAACCTGGGTCCTTCAGTCTTCCAAACTCCAGTTGGGCCACAGAATAACATTGCTGTAATGGGTCTATCAGGGTCCTTCAGCCCAATGCGGGAGAGATGGCATTGACGACATCATCTTGGCCAATCACATGTTTCCTAAGCTGCACAAAACAAGATGGATTGGAGGGTTTTCCTTTGATGTGATGATTTCTGTTGTTTGGATAGCACAGAATAGGATGGATTGGACTCTGCTTTTCCATAACTTAGATTCTTGACACTAGAAACAAGGTGAGTATTGTAAGAAGAAAATGAGATTTCCACGTACTACACAAACAGTAAAAATGCATATGTATACCTCCCAAAAATAAAAAGTAAATGGGAGTCTGGATTCAAAGATCATGTAACTAGTGTAGCCAAAAAAAAAAAGAATTGCATATGCTTGTGTCTTTCTGAAATAAACGGAGGCAGTTTGATAAAATTGCAGAAATAATCAACCATGCTGGTTAAAAAAGCATGGGTATTTGATTTTGATCACTGCAAATGAGAAAAAAGAAAGAAAATAAAAAAAAAAAGTTGTAAGGATAATTAATCTGACATGATAAATATTAAAAACAAAGATTACAGTTAGATATCCATTAGTGTAACTAAGCTGAAAAACTTTAGGCACAAAAACATCACTAAGCTATATAAGAGCATGACCTGAAGAATCGAAAAGTGCGAAACTTTGAATGAAAAACCCTTTTTTGGGTAGTAAAAAATCTATGAAATTCTTGTAGTTGTGTAGAAATGTGAGCCCAATTAAGATCAGCGATTGTCAGATTTCTGAATTGATTATAAAATGGTGGGTCCTACTTTTCACATAACCAACTATAACATCCCAACTTGTATGATTCAACTGGGCCCACAAGCTGAGATCCCAGCTTTATGTATACCTCAATATTAATGATACTAAACGTATTCTACATAAAACTTATTTCCATGCCAATGAGCAGATGATATAATTTTGTCTTATGACATCCAAGAGTAAAAAGTCTGAGGAACTTACTGGTTTATCCTCTATGTGATTACCATTGGGTTCAACCACCTTTTTAGCAAGCCAGCCCAATGTGAAATTTGAATTTGAGGAACTGTGAAATTTTGTAACATTACAATCAATTACCAAAAGACATGATTAGATACAAAAGAACTCATCCAGCCCAAATCAAATAGACAAATACCTGACAGTTCCTCATCCTCACCCCTTGAGCAGATTTTCAAGAAGCAATGGTGGAAACAGAAGCAAGGGAAGATCCCATTCCAGCCCAATGTTCTCTTCATTGCTTCAAATGTAACTTGATTCCATACCTGCCTCTATATTTTATAATCCTATTCATTGAGTTAAAATGACAGAAGGAAAAGAAGATGAAATGGAAATGCATGGAACAGCTCTAGAGATACTTGTTATCAGCAACCTTTTGTTCCAACATACAATACCGATTCCTTCATCTACACATGAAAACAAAAGAATATCAAGAAAATAGAAATTTTATTACCAACCATTTTCTTGAGTCCTATATGAGCATCTGGAACTAGTTGTAATTTGGTCACTTGTTCCCTTTCAGCCAGGGTGTCATGCAATATTATAAAAAAAAAAATCTTCCTGCAGAAAGAAATCAACAACTTAAGCTTGCCCTTAAAATCACAAAACAACAATCTGAATCATGCAAAAGGGCTTATTGATAAAAGGGCTTATTAGGAACTTCTAACAATGGAGGTCTTGTTCCATGATGGAACCATCAAATCAACAGTCTGGCTCACCAAACAAAAAGAAAAAAAATAACAGACATTACCTAAACTTTGGGATGGTTGAGCACATTGAGCAGCCATCTATTTTCTAAATGAAAAATTAAAAGGAATGTACCCAGTCTTTTTAAGAGGACAGAGAATTCAAAAAGTAGACAATGGCATATGATCAATTAGTTCTGGATTCCAGATTGAACACAGCCCCATTTGCTAACAACTTCAGTCATTCCAAGTTTTTCAGTTAACACATTAACAAAACCAAGAACAACGACTTTTCAAGCACTGTAGTAGCATTGAAAAAGACCTTATATAGAAACTTTCATTTTAGATGGATTCAAACATTCCATAAGAATTACTAAGATCATTGAGTACAAATGCAACAACAACAGTTCTGCTTTGTTCAGACCTGTGATATTCTCTGTAATTTGGTCATCATATTCATTAGTTCTAATAAAAGAAAAATTCAAAATCCAGATGACTGCATCATCATTAAATCCACAAGCAAAACAGAATTTTTGGAATCAACACTAAATATATGAAAATTACACAGTAACTGTTGAGAATGCAAAATCTCTCAGCTGAACTAAATATATGGGATAGGTGAACTGCTACTCAACATTTTTTAACTGTCCATCTTCTCCATACATGAATGCCAACCAGTTTAGTGAGGCCAAGAAACAGGCTAGGTGGATCTATCTGATGGATGGCTCTCACAAAGCAATACATGTGACATGCTGGCAAGTCTAATCCGCAAGCATCATATAAAAAAAGCTTTGTTACTAAACCCATCATTTTGTATGATATGCACAAATCACTATAGAGGAAGGCCTAGAACAACAATGGCCATTGATGGTGAATGACCCCCAAAAGTAGCTTATGTAACCACAACTCAGGAACAAATGGAAGAGTTGGAACTGGCCCTATGTGTTGATGATTCTGGACCAGTTGCCAAATTTCATTTAAATGCTAGAATGCTCTTGTATAGATTCTGAAAATATCATGTAGTCATCAATATAATTGGTGATGAAATGATTTGAAATTTTCATCCATTTGCCTTTGGAATTGGGACAGGGAACTCTTTTTCAGTCCAGATGGCATTACTAGTCATTCAAAAAGCCCAATGGGTGTAGTTCAAGCCCATTTTGTCAATAATGGGTAGTAATGCCATTTGGATTAAACATTCAATTTTTTCAATCACATTCAATTGAGAATTTGATGCATTCTATGCAATCTTAGACAATGAGATTTGTTGGAGTTATTAACTTGTCACTATGTTTTTCTACAAACTTGATTAGAGCCTATGTATCTACACTCTTCTTTTATTGACAACAATCTTTGTCAGGCATTCACATCTTGTTATCATTCCTGGTCTCTTCCTCATATATGTTCTTTCCAAATTGCACTTACAACGTATCTCTTCTTTCGAACATCTCAAAATCCTCATTAGCAGTTCACCAGTTTTTGAGAATTTCAACATTAACTTTTTTGTATGCTAAACCTGCAAATGATTTACAGCCTGTTTTAATTAGACTAAAAAATTAAACATAACATTACTAAACTTAAAAATAAATCTCTTAGTTGTAACCAGGAGTGCTGGACAGAGAGACAGACATGCGTCAACACTTGACATAGCTTAATTTCAAAAGAAGTGCCATGTCTTTGTTACATAGGTTTGGATGCATCCCTTGTTCTTTACATAAGTTTGGAACTTTGGATGCGTCCCTTGTTCTTTACATAAGTTTGGAACTTTGGATGCATCCCTTGTTCTTTACATAAGTTTGGAACTTTGGATGCATCCCTTGTTCTTTCTCCACATATCTTTTTGAATTTATTAAAATCATAGGAAATACAAGCTTTTCCATAATTTCAATTTCTGTACCACAAACATTAGTTTTTTAAGAGAAATACAAGCTAAGTTTGCAAAAATATGGTAAAGCATAATGCATGAAGCTTTTATCAAATTATGGAAAAATGGTAATTAATAATCTAGGAGTAATTAACCATCATTCGAGCCTTAAATGACTTTGCCTTAGCTTCCACTGCTTTCACACCTCCAGAAACAACATAGTTACCCTACCATTATGGAATGAATTTAATGTCAAATATTGAGAAATAAAGAAAGGCTTCCTAAATTGGATAAAAGAAAATACTCAATGACAATCTTACTGGACAGAGGAAGTTTGCAATTTGATCTTTATTTTTCTCATGTACTTCTTCATTAGCTGCATCGCATAGCAGCTGGACCTTTTCTGAATCTAGTTCTATGACACCAACCATAGTATTGTTAGCAACATCTGCAACTTCCTGAAGAAATTGAAGAAGTATCGTTGACTAGCAAAATGTCTTGAATCTATCAATACCAGGTTTTGCAAAGTGAAACTATTGATCATCTACCTAAGGAATGGAAAGAGAAACTACCCATTGAGCCAGTTTAGATGCCCACCTACATAGCTTCTCCTCTGACCTTGACCAGCCTGAGTCCATCCTCGAAACTTGTAATGCAGAACATTTAATCCAAGATATCCAAAACCCATTTGACTCTCACATCATTTCCACACACAAGTAGAACAGGTACAGTCATTACCAAGTCAGAACCGATACCAAGCATTAAAACTTGAAATTGTGCTAATCCCATTACGGGGAGCAGTTTAGAGAGAGAAATGACTTTTGGTTTATTAGTAGGAAATGACAAAAATAGATATGCAAAATTGCAACCCCTAGAGTTCGGCATGCGCATTCTTTCTTCTAGCAAATCCTGAGCAAGAAACACAGCGAGGTTATACCTCGCTCATTGCATCTGCAACATAACATTTTATTAGATCTTCATAAAGATCGACTAATCGCTGAATTTCAGGCGCATCAGCCCAGTACTCTAGGATCAGAAGTGCATATTCACAACACCTGCAGTGGCATAAAAATTTGTAGACGCAGTCTGCAGCAATCTGATGGGAATACAGAAAGTAAGGAATAATAATACTTCCAGAAACAGAGTGAAAATATTGGCATTGGCATGGTGAGCCAGCAGACGAAGGACCTCTAATTGCATTGGCATACAAGTAACTCAGATTAATATGTCTAACTTGTCGGCACCACTTAGATGCATCATAATCCAAAAATTACCTTGATTTGATTACCTAACTAGCCAATTGGTGGACAAGTATTAGATGGTTAAAATTGTAAAAAATAAAATAAAAATATCCAACAGTTCACAAATAAGTTTCCACAAATCAAGGTTAAGATTGTTGAACCAATTTTCAGTAGAAGAGCTTGAGCTAGATTATATATAAAAAAAAAAAAAAAAAAAAACCATGCAATTGGATTGGATTATAAAAACAAATCATGTAACTGTAGAACCGAACCAGTTTTTTACTATCCGGTTCCAATTCGGTTCTAGGGTGCGAATGGTCCGGTTCGGGTTCTAGTTTTCTTGGAACTGTTGGGAACGATTTGGTTCCGGTTTCACCTTGGAACCGGACCGACCGAACTGTGTTCACCCCTAAATGGTACACATTACAGATTAAACTATAAAAGTAATTTTTTTGGGAAAGCCCTAATCCTTTTCCCATTACAGATTTTAGGAAACCCCTAATTCCAATATTGTTTCTCTATAATCTACAGATTTGTAGATCTATAAACAAAAAATCTAAATCTCCATTTGAGAGAAATGAGTACCTGTCGGGGAAGATGTGAAGGGCGGGAGCTGCTGGCTCACCAGATTTGGAGACAATGATGGTGGCAATGGAGGCGATGCGCCGAGAGGGAGAGGCAGCACGAGACAGAGAGGGAGATGGAGCAAGAGATGGAGAGAGATGGAGCACGAGATAGGGAGGGGGAGAATGGAGAACAAGAGAGGGAGAGGGAGATGGAGCACGAGACGGAGAGGGAGAGACAGATTGGGGAACAGAGAGAGAGAGAGAGGGAGTGAGGAAGATGAGAGTGATAGAGCAGAGATAGGGTTAGGGAATGAAGAGAGAGAGAAATAGAGGAGATTTTTCGGGCGCGGCTCTATTTTGAGCGCGCGCCCATTTTTGGGTGTGGGTGTGGTAAGACGGACGGACGGACGGTCCTATCAGGGGCTCCGTGGGGCCCACCATGATGTATTTGGTTTATCCATTCCATCCATTAATTTTCATAAATATTTTTACTTCTTTATCCCAAAATTAAAGTAGATTCAAAGCCCAAGTGGACCACACCATAGGAAGCACATGTGATTTAATCTTCATGTTTCCTACCGTGTGGTTCACTCGAGCCTTCAATCTAGCTGATTTTTGGTTTCATGTCCTAAAATAATATTTCAAAATAGATGGACGGTTTAGATAGAATAGATATATTTTTGTAGGTCCTATAGATCCCCTCACGCCATTGTTAAGTATTAATGGTGTGGCATCTCTTTAGCTACGAATTAAAACCGTAGTAACTATAGTTACGGTTTATATCCGTAGCAAAAAGATAACACGGTCTGTATCCTTTGCCCCTTTTTTTGGTAGTGTGTTGTGCCACCTGAGCCGAATCACTGTCAAACCATTTCTCTGGGTAGACTCTATCAGATGAGACAGGAATACCAACATGACGAGCTAATTTACAGATGAGTACAGGAAAAGCTAGTGTATCCTGATAATTTCCTTGAAGGATCCGAATTAGCTATTTAAGAAGAAGTGTTGGAAGGCATACCTGAACTTCCTGATATACATCATACAGCACATTCAGCACAAAGGGAGATAGATGATTACCATTCACATCACAAGGATAGACATTGAACCCAAAAATACTGTGAAGAATTTTAAAAGTGGGTCCAAGATGATTAATGTGAAGAGAATTATCATCGTTCCGAGAAATAGTAGTTCCCTGAGATAGTGCACGTGTTATCTCGCCCCAGACACCAAGACCATTTAGATTCCGATTCGTAACAGGAATGCGAGTGACTTGGAGATCTAAGAGGTTACTCAAGGTGATGGGAATGATGTACTTGGAGTAATGCAGTAATTCTACTTGAATGCAAGGTGGATCGTCACAAATAACATGACATTTGCTAAGGAAGTCATGAATTACTCCAATTTGATAAGTACCACCAAGATTCAAGATATTTTGCCATCCAATGACTTCTAGAAGCAGATCGACACTAAAAGACTCGATGGCGCTGTTGAGAACTAGACGTTCAACGACAGTATCTGGATGTCTCACTGATGAAGTGAGTTGATGCATACTGGGTTGTTTTGCTTTCCCTTTTGAAGACTGAGAAAGGGACTTACCTTACCCTTTGTTCATGATTTTTCAGTGTAAGAGGCGAGTAAAGGTAAGGAAGGTCAACCAAGAGAATGGAAAGTACCCAACCAAATGTGAGATTAGACTCTGGAGTGGAAGGGATGAAAGGATAATACTCGTTTCTTTTGACGCTTCTGGGACCCATTGATGATCTTCTGGCCGCGGATTCGAGCAGAGAGCAAAACAGAAAAATTTTCAGAGAAATAAAATTCTTTCACTCGATCGCCTTTTATCGGTCAGGAGTCTTCGATTTTATCGAACTTACTTTCAATTATATCGATGATCCACATCCGAAGTTATCGGTAATTGCTTCGATAGTAGTCCCAATCTGTGACTTTCCACATTCTGAAGAGATGTCGATGATATCGACCCATGATCGATTAATTGGAAATGACAGATCGATAGGAATGAAGAGAAATATTTTTCTTTTTCAACCCTTCAAGTATATCAATAGCATACTCAGCAAAATTATGTACAATTACTGTACATCAAAAATTAAAAACATTTGCATGTTTATTTACAAAAGATTGAGGTGAGAAACCTCAGATATATCATTTTACGCTCAACAAAATTGCATCATTTCAGCAAATATCCAGATCTAGATGCATGATCTGGACTTATTTTTCTCTGCTCAGTATTTCTAGGCATCAGCCCTTTCTATGCCTCTGATGATGTAGCAGTGGTTGTTTGTACGATGACCCTTAATTACTGATTTTCCTGATTGATCTAGGATATCGTATTCTTCTTTGTTGAATTTGACCACATGCCCATTATCACAGATTTGAGAGATGCTTAACAGATTATGTGCTAGTCCTTTTATGCAAAAAGCATTCTCATTTTTGAGCAAATCAATTCCTCTTATCATTCCTTGTCCAATTACATTGGCAGTGGCTCCATCTCCGTAGGTGACTATCCCTTTATGAAGATTTTTATAGTTGGAGAGAAGGGATTTGTCACCTGTGACATGTCTTGAGCAACCATTGTCAAGGTACCATTTGACTTCATTGCCTAGTAGACGAACTGAATGTGTAACAAGGCAATTTGGCATTTTCTTAATAATCCACTTTGTGACAGGAGTTTTACTTGTGGTAGATTTGTTCATCTTATCCGATTTATCCACATGACTTAATGACTCCTTTATCTTGTCAACTATCACAAGTGGTGATGATTGCATATTTCTTTTGTTCAGTTCATAAACTGTCTTACCATTTTTGTGTCGAGCTGGGATAGGTCTGATGTTACTACTAGAGGCATCAGATTTTCCAAAAGGTTGTCCATTATAATCAGTTTTTGTTCTAGCTTTTCCATAACCTAATCACTTTTTGTCCTCTCCACATTTTCCCATGCCTAAAAGTTTTTCTAACTTCTCACCACTCTGGGAAAACATACAGTTTTTCTTAGCATTTTTTCTGGACTCTTCTAGATTAAACAGGAGTGTGTGATTTTCATTTTAAAGGACCAAATTCTTGTCTTTTAATTGCTCAACCTGTTTGCTTAGTTTTTCAGTCTCAGTTTTAAGGAAGGTGTTAATTCTCTCAAGTCTATCATTTTCTGAGTGATGTTGCTGTAAATCATTGATCAGATGTGTATTAGTTTCTATAGTTTTGTCCAAATTTGTTTGCAATAATTGGTTTTTTACTTTCAGATATTCCCAGTCTTTTAGCCACTTTGATGTTATGGATATAAAGCTGATTGTAAGCATCTTGTAGCTTATCATTTTCTTCTTCTTCTTTTTCTTCGTCAGATTCCTCATTGTCAGATGGAAATGATTCTGTGGCTTGCTGTTCTTTCTCGTTCTCAGATTTAGTGGGAATGATCGAAGCAGTGGAGACCATGAGAATTTTCAATGATTTCTGATCTTCATTGCTTTCTGAGTCACTAGATTCTGAATTTGACTCATCTGTATCATCCCACGTGGCGGCTGTTGCCTTGCCTTTGGTTTTTCTGTTTGGGCATTCGGTAGATAGGTGTCCATACTCTCGACAGGCGTAACATTGTGCTTCTTTGGCCTTTTTGCCAAATCTGCCTACAGAGAGTTTGTTATCCACCTTTCTCCCTCTAGAGGGACGGCCGCGATTCTTTTGAAAGAATCTCCTGAATTTTTATGCCAGCAAGGCCACTTCCTCATCATCATCCTCTCTTTCACATTCACTGTCCTCATGAGTTGTTTTCTTTGAAGTTTTTAGGACAATGTTTTTGAATTTTTGGGATCGAGTGAAGTGTAGTTCAAAAGTTTGTAGGGAACCTACTAGTTCTTCTACTTTCATCTCGTCTATGTTCCTACACTCCTCTATTGTTGTTACCTTGGGATTAAACCGTTCCGATAGGGATCTTAGAATTTTCCTACAAATTTTCGGTACCGGAACTTTCTCTCCCAATCCACCCATGGACTCACAAATGATGTTCAGTTTGGTGAAAAACTCCATGAATGTCTCATGCTCTTCCATTCTGAGACTTTCGAACTGTGAAGTCAGGAGTTGAAGTTTGGATCGCTTCACAGTGCTTGTGCCTTCATGGGTTGTTTCCAATAAATCCCATGCTTCCTTGGATGTCCCACACATACTTATCTGATTAAATATATCCTAGGACACGGCACAGTAGATAGCATTCATAGCCTTGGCTTCAGATGTTTGCCTTTCTTTGTCGAATGTTGTCCACTTTTCTTTGGGTTTGGGCTTTGTGATTGTTGTGCCATTGTCAAGTATGATTTGTTCAGTTGGTGGCACATATCCGCTTTCAACTATATCCCAAACGTCATGATCCAAAGATCTTAGAAAGTAGTGCATCCTAGCCTTCCAGTATGCATAATTTGAGCCGTCAAATACTGGAGGCCTGATGACTGATGAGCCCTCTCCTTTAGCCATATTCCCAACTTCAGTCAAGATCACTCTATAGGTGGTGAAGCCCTTAAAGAGAGAACCGCTCTGATAGCAATTGAAATAGCTGTGAAGACCGCTTGAGTTGAAGTCGGAATATGCCAATATTTCCTAGAGGGGGATGAATAGGACTTTTTAAAGATTTATGAATTATATTAAAAATCCTATCATGTATGCAATTTTCAGGATTACTCAAATGTAACTCTGCTAGCTTCCAAGCCAGGTAGAGGATTCAATCACAAACTAATCAAGATATAGCAATATGCAACTTAGTCTATGTTGGATGTGACTGTGTATGTGTGTGAGATGTGATCAGATATATGAATATGAATGCATTGTCATGAATCACACATATAGAAAAGCAATCACAAACACAGTCATTTTATAATGGTTCGACGATAAGTCTACTCTACTCCCGGCTGCCACACTCAACCCTTGAGTGTACCGAATTTCACTAAGGAGGTTTTCCAGGGTTCACCTCAAACCTAAGGTTTTAAATCAGGTTCACCTTCAACCTTTACACGGAGGTTTCTACTCGGTTCACCTCTAACCCTGGAGTTTTACTAGTTCACTCCTAACCAGATGTTTATGCTCTCCATAGAGCAAGGGTCCACACAACGCACCCGGGAGTTTTACTGGTTCACTCCTAACCAGATGTTTATGCTCTCCACAGAGCAAGGGTCCACACAACGCACCCACCACGTACACTCCCACCGGAAGCCTCCTTGAGGACTTCAAAGGGTGAGAACCACTTAAGACCCAATCCTAGAAAGGAATGATCGTAAGTGTACTCTTGGACTCTAGATACTTACAGATAAGTTCATGAGTCCCGTTAAGCACAACGCCGAAGATCTCCTCCTCCTTGTTGACAAAGAGTCTTCTGATTCCTTGATCCGCAACACAAAAGATATACCAAGACTAGGCTTAGGGTTGGGTCAAGGTTAAGATGGAATCCTACTCTCTAAAGGTTTACCTATAAGTAAGGTGGAGTAGTTCCAATCTTATGCATTCAAGGCATCCTAGCTTAATGATTTGTCATTAAGGTAGTAGCCGAAGGACCCTTGAATGCAGAAGTTCATTTCCCAATCCACTCTATTGAATATCAATAGTGAGGGCGGATTGGAGGATGAACTCCCTCGAGAGAAAGGGCTTAGGGTATAAGATGTAAGTTGAAACACACAAAAGCTCTCTCTTTTCTCTCTTACAACAACAAAAGACAAGTCCTCTATATATAGGCAAAAAGCTTCAACGGATATAAACTGGTCACATTTATGACAGAGTTCGATATCATCGAGCGTATACTCTCGATAGCATCGATGGTCTGCTCGATGACTCGGACTCGATGTCATACGCTTTTGAAACTTCTTGCCAATTGGTCGATGAATCGAGACCATGGTCGATGTCATCAGATTTCGAACTCCGATTCCATCGAGGACAGGATCGATCCATCAGCATTTAAAAAAATGAGAGAGACTTGACTTTGAAATATTTCAGGATTTCAAGATTGATCGGGGAACCATCGAGATCATCGGAATTTGAATGTCGATGATATCAAGATCAGAGTCGAGGCATCGATAAATCCAGCTGATTTATCTTGAGCTTGCTGGACAATTTATGGCTTTGTTCGATGCAATCGATCTGGTGTCGATATCATCGATATTTGAATATCGATTCTATCGAAGGGCCCCCGATCATAGTTAAGAATAACCTGAAATATTTGCTGTAAGATATGCGCGCCCACGATCGATATCATCGATGGACTTCCGATGTTATCGACATTTGAATTCAGATCATATCGGAAGAGCATCGATGCTATCGAAGACTTTTGAAATTTTCTTTAAAAAACAGGGGCGCCAGAAAACTATCTGTCGATCTTATCGAGCCACTCTCGATGGACTCAAGATTTGAATATCGATGATATCGATAGGTGTATCGATACATCGATAATTCGTCCAGATATGTTATGAAGTTGCTGGACATATTTGTACTTATATCGATGATATCGATAAATCCGTCCAGATGAATATTTAGTTGTTGGACACTTTTGGTCCTCTCATCAATAATATCGTTAAGGATCGAGGACATCGACAGAACAGGTCGATCATACCGAAGGTGTTTCGATAAGATCGACAAGGCGAGAAAAACCTAGAGATTTTCTTATTTTGAAAAAGTTTTCTCACCTCAAAAACCTTAAGATGCCTATCTTGTTTTAAGGGTTTTAATCACCTGGTGTTTTGGGACATGGGATGTGAGGCTATGATTTACCTATTGCGAGCTTCCACACATCTGGTTGAGGCAGACGCTTGAAATAATCTTCCTATCAAGTTTTGTAGCCAGTCTGACTTACCATTCACGTAACTTGACAAACCAGGGCACAAGTAGGTGCACTTTCACATTTTGCTATGGAGTTTTTGCGGCTGAAAATTCATGACGAATTCCTTTCTCATCACAGTACCTTTCAAATCGCTCAATTTCAAATTCACCACCATGATCACTCCTGATGCGATTTATGCAATATCTTCTTTCATTTTGAAGTCACTTTGCCAAAATTACAAATTCATCAAAGGCATCTGATTTCTCCCGAAGAAATGCGACCCAAGTAAATCTGGTGTAATCATCTACTACCACCAGGAAGTATCTTTTCTTGCCATGACTTTCCACGTTGGTTGGACCTACTAGGTCCATATGTAACAGATCCAAAGGTTTTATTGTTGCTATGGTGGTTGTCTTTTTGTGACCAACTTTTATCTATTTACCTTTTAGACAATCACCACATACAACTTTTTCTTCTTTTTTAATCTTGGGAAGTCCTCTAACCAAATTTTTTAAGCTTAACTTAGCTAAATTTCAGTAGTGAACATGTCCCAACCTTTGGTGTCACAATTTGGATTCACTCTTTACTGCCATGTTACATTTTGTGGATAATACACTCTCATTTGTTCTTTCAATAACGTAACAATTATCACTAGTACGTAAACCTTTTATGATAGATTTTCCTATATGGTCTAAGATCCTACACACATCCTTTGAGAAGGTGACCAAATGTTCTTTATCACAGATTTGGGAGATACTAAGGAGATTATATTTTAGACCTTCTACACAGAGAACATTTTTTATTTTTGGAAGACCTGGGACAGCTATCGTTCCTTGTCCAATGATTCTGACAAAGCTACCATCTCCAAATGTCACTGATCCACCATCAAAGTCTGAATACTCACATAAATGAGTTTGATCACCAGTCATGTGTCTGGAGCATCCGTTGTCAAGGTACCATTTTGAACTATTGCCAACTTTCATAGAGTATGGATTCCTAGGCAATTGTTCCAATATTTCACACCCGCTAATACATTTTTGGATATGATTCCAACTTCAATCAATATCACTCTCTAGGTGGTGAAGCCCTTAAGAGAGACCCGCTCTGATACCAATTGAAATTGCGGTAATGACCGCTTTAGTTGAAGTGGGTATATGCCAATATGTCCTAGAGGGGGGTGAATAAGACTTTTTCATATTTTATGATATTTTATAATCCTATCAATCTTATCCTGAGAAAATATGCATGTATCAGGATTTCTTCAATGTAACTCTAATGGCTTCCAGGCCTAATAGAGGATCCAATCATACAACTATTTGAAAAGTAAACAAGATGTAAATCATAGTTTATAATTGATGTGACTGTGTGTAAGGTGTGATCTTAGATAATCAGATATGAAAGCATTTATGAAATCACACAAGCAGTAGAAGACAATAGCAATCTCAAACACAGTTATTTTTCTAGTGGTTCGACTACTTGTCAAATCCACTTTTGGCGAACGCACTCAATCCTTGAGTGTACCGGATCACACTAACGAAGGTTTCACAACAGGTTCACCTCAAACTGGAGGTTTTAACTCAAGTTCACCTCTAACCAGTACAACCTGCACTTAGGCTGACACAACATGTCTACACGACACAAGTTTATGCTCCCATGAGCAAGGGTTAACACATAGCACCCGACTTTTAGGCCACACAGGCCAAGGATCTACACAAGGAATCTCACCAGTTTATGCTCCCATGAGCAAAGGTCAATACAAAGCACCCAAGTTTTAGACCACACAGGTCAAGGACCTACACAAGGACCTAAGAGTTTATGCTCTCCACAGAGCAAGGGTCAACACAAAGCACCCCCATGTACACTCCCGTCGGAGGCCTCCTATGAAGACTTGAAAGGGGTGAGAAACACCTTAGACCCAATCCTATAGAATGAATGATCACAAGGGTCCTCTGGACTCTAATGACTTACAGATAAGTACATGAGCCCCATTCAGCACATTAATGAAGATCTCCTCCTTTGATGACGAAGAATCTTCAGTTCTCTTGAACCGCAACTCAGATGATGTACCAATATACGGCGATGGGTTGGGTCATGGGTATGATGGAATCCTACTCTATTAAATGTTTTCCTCTAAAGGAGGTAGAGCAATTCCAATCATCCACGCATTCAAGGCATTTTAGCTTAATGATTTGCCATTAAGATGGTAGCTTTAGGATCCTTGAAGCGAAAGTTCATTCCCCAATCCACTCTTTTGAATATCAATGATGAGGGTGGATTGGAGGATGAACTCCCATGAGAGAAAAGGCTCAAGGTATAAGATTTGGGGTTAAACACACAAATGCACTCTCTATTTTCTCTACAAACAACCAAGGGCAAGCTCTCATTAAATAGGCAAAAGGTTCCAACGGATATAAAACGGTAAAATTTTTTACAGAGTTCGATATCATCAAGTAGGGTCGATATCATCGAGCGTATACTCTCGATAGCATCGACTGGCCGCTCGATGATACGAACTCAATTGTCAAACTCTTTTGAAACTTTTTGTCAACTGGTCGAGGGAATCGAACATGCGTCAATGTCATCGAATTTCAAACTCCGATTTCATCGACACGAGGTTCGATTCCTCGATATTTGAAAATGTGAGAGCGTGCCTTTAAAATTTTTCAAGTTAAAGATATGATCGAGCATCACTCGATATCATCAGAATTTGAATGTCGATGATATCGATGGCAAAGTCGATTCATCGATAATTACAGGGATTTTTCTTATAGGCTTGCTAGACAGTCTTTGTCCTATTTCGATGACATCGAACCATCCTCGATATGATCGATATTTGAATATCGATTTTATTAAGTAACCCTCGATCCAAGAAAAACAACCTGAAAAACTTGTTGGATAGTGTCCCAATCCAATATCATCGAAGGGCTTCTGATATCATCGAGAATTGAATTCCGAGGATATTGAGGAGCTCTTCGATATATCAAGGATTACATGATTTGCCTTAGTAGTACTTTGGACACAACAAACCAAATGTCGATTTTATTGAGTCGGCTCGATGGACTCGAGATTCAAACTTCGATTATATTGATGAGTCCATTGATCCATCGATAATTCAGTCCAGATATCTTTGTGGTTGATGGACATCTTAGGTCCTCATTTCGATAATATCGAGTAAGATTCGAGGACATTGATAACAGGATTTGATTTCATCGACCTTGTATCGATAATCGACAAAGGTAGAAAACTTAAAGATTTTCTTGTTCTATTTTAAAAAGTTTTCTAACTAAAAACCCTAGGCTGTTCTATGCAATTTTAAAGGTTTTAATTACCTGGTGTTTTTGAACATGGGATGTGAGGCTAAGATTTACTTGTGACGAGTTCGGGCACACACCCAGTTGAGGTAGACACTTGATCAATCTTCCCATGGGGCTCATTTGTCTTGCAGACTCAACACTCACGCTAATTGACAAACCAGGGCACTTTCAGATTTTTCATTTTCGTTTCGTGTTCTCTCTCTCTCTCTCTCTCTCTCTCTCTCTCTCTCTCTCTCATTTTCTATATTAAAATAGTGAGAAATAAACTCTATTTATAGTAAAAAATTTAGAGCTTTGGTCAGCCTAAGAATCCCTTTGGCTATTCGGAGTTTCACGATTTTGTTTTAATGGTTAACAGATTTCGCAGGATCTAATTGAATCAATCTTAGGCTAGTCCGAGATAGAATTCAGCTAACTCAAGATTCATTCGGTTGGCTTGAGACAGGATTCGACTAGCATAAGATTCATGAAATCAAAACAACCCTGTTAATGCAAAAATCTGGTTCACCCTCGCCAAGCTACTGGACCTTTAAGCACCTGTACTGGAAGAAGACAAAGGAGACCCTGGCTAGAGCAGGGGACCCTCCGATGCCAAAGTCAGGCTAGGAATTTGGGTCTGGTAGCATCAAGGGGTTTCGGGTGAGAGATTTTGCATACCTTTTCATGTGGATGGACCTCTTATTTATATTGTAGGTGGACGAGAGTTAGTTCTTAATCTTAGGCATGATTCTGTCACAATTTTCTCAACCATCACGTGAGATTTATGCGAGTAATAAGGGTCGACGCAGTTGGGCCCAAAATTACGCAGTGGATGGTTGAGGTCGACCTGGGCTGGATCCATCAATCGATCAGGATGAGGCTGAGCTGAGCAGAACCCTTGATTGATCGAGCAGATAAGCTTGGTTGAAGCTCGGACATATAAGCTTGGTTATAGCTCGGACATATAAGCTTGGTCGGAGCTCGGACATATAAGCTTAGTTAGAGCTCGGACAGATAAGCTTGGTCAGAGTCCCAGAAGTGTGTGGTGTGCTAAGGGGTACAGAGTGTTTACCCTTCATCAAAAAGATTCATTGATGATTGTCCAAGAACTCTTCGGCCTAGAAGCACATGCTCGTGAGTCCAAACTAACCTCATGAGCGATCAAGCCATTTTTACTCATAAAAACTTATTATTTGAAACTGAACTTAGGCTGTTGTTAGGGTGACCCAAAATGGTTTGTGTAAGGCCCGTATCCTAGTCCGTACTGTTCCGTAGACTCCCGCAATCCATCCCATCGAATTCCAGCAATCCATGACCTATGATCGACGTTTGTGCATGACCTTAATTTGTATCTCATAGATCTGAGTCGGCTCAATCCGAGACTTGTACCATTGCGACTGCACCATCGCCGCGGTTACAACGCCGCGTATTACGTGCCGAGGCGATACCTAGGCCAGGAGATGTGGACCCGTGTTCAGTTCAAGAAAAAACATCACACGTTTGTAATTCCAAGAGAATCTCTACAACATATCCCATCAATCAATCACCTCATGTCAAGTACAAGAGCAACCCCAAAGTCAACTCTCTCCCTCTCTCTCTCTTACACACCCATACATGTCAAGTACACCTATCAACTCACATCTATCACCTCTCCCTTACAAACACCCATTCTCTCTCTCTTTCTCTTCACATTTTCCAACCAACAAAGACCAAAAGAAGAGTGGACGTCCAAGCAATTCTAAGAGAGAAAAAGTGAGATGTTGTGTGTGGCCCACTTCCTATCACAAGATCCATCATCCTAGCCATTCATTTCTCATCTTCTTCCTCAAAGTGAGACATAAGGAGATTGGCGTTCCATCGGACCAAGAAGATCGAACGGTGGGTGCTTTTATAGGCTTAGATTTCATTCTTTTGATGATGGGCCAAGTGGGGCCTACCGATTGATGGTATGGATCTCACTTTAGACCCTAGATGTGGTCGATGGCCCACTATGATTCTCATGATCATTCCATGATGGGGACAATCTCCATGGACCCCATCATGATGTTTACTTTCTAGATTTAAAGAGGTCATCTGGACCTTTCATTTTGGTGGAGAGGTAATCTCCACCGTTGATTTTTGATCGGTGGGCCACATGTAATGGGACCCACTTGATTTATGTTATGATGTATGGAAGGGAAGGCCCATAGTGGCGGGGTCCCTCCATCACACGTGTGCCTCTTTCTCTCTCTCTCTCCCTCTCCTTTTTTTCATTTTCCTTATGTGATGATGTGGCCGTGTGACCCACTTGGATGTACCCCACTTGATGTATGTCTTACCCACACCATTCGTACATTTGGTGGCCCACCTGAGCAAGGCCCACCTTATATATGTGTTGTGCCCCAAACTGTCCAACGTCCAGGGACGCTGGACATGAATTGAAAACCAAAATATTAGCTTGATTCAACAAGCTTTGGAGAGGGCCGCTCATGTAGGCCCCACCTTGTAGTATAGGTCTAATCCACACCGTCCATTCCATTCCCCAGCTCATTTTAGACGTTGAGCCGAAATATGAGACCAATCTGATTTTTTTTTGCTGGCCATAGCTTAGAAAATAGTGGTTTATATCGTTAAAATTCGTAGGGACCCACCTTAATGTTTCTATACGCCAAAACACATCATATATTGGTCTCATTTGGTCGGTCTTGAGCCGTAAAATCCAATGGGTGGAGTGGATTCACCTGATGCGGGCCCCACCTAAGAAAAACCTACAAAAAATAGTTTTTCAAAAAAAATAGAAAGTTAACAAAGCATCAGCAGGCGTTGCTGCTGCAACGTCTAGAGGACGCGCAACAACGTCCTGCTGCTCTCCTGCACTGTGGACGGATGGGCATGGGGTCCCAACCATGGACCCCACCGTGATGTGTGAGAACATCAACACTGTGCATTTTAATGGGGCCCCTTAAGGTAGTGGGCCCTCCAAAAATCAGCCGTATACGAGCTCAGGTGGCCCACGTCACAGGGAAACAGTGGGATTGAGCGTCTGCCATTGAAACCCTTCTGTGGTTACAGAAGTTTTGGATCATTATGAAAATTGTTTTTCCTTTCATTCAGGTCCCTGTGACCTTATTAACAGATTGGATGAAAACGTTATGGTGGGCCCCACATGGGACCCACTGATTTAGTGTTTCACCCACACCCACCCCATGTGTGGGGATACCCTTGATGTATGTGACTGTCCTAGCCGTGAACGGCCTGGACGTCAGATATATTATAAATACAATATATTATATTATATATTATATAATATATACATGCCTTGTTAGTGTAGCCAGCTGCATGTACAGCAGCTATCTAGCTGCTCCTTTGTTGGCAGCAAGCCCGCAGGCCCCACATTGATGTATGTATTTTTACACCATCCATTGTTTCAATGGTGGGGCCCACCATGATGCATACGTTGTATCCAAACCGTCCAACCATATTGAGATATCATTTTATGGTATGATGTAAAGGATGGGTCGGATCTAAAGTTCAAGTAGACCCCACCATTTAAATAGTGGACTGTGACATCCACCGTTCAAACTTCTAAGGACCCCAGTAGTTTCCAATTAAGCTGATATATGTTTTCATTTCATCTATCTCTATGTTAACTTATGAATAGGTTGGATCTCAAAAATACATAAGGGTGGGCCCGATTTAATATACATAAGGCCTATTGGCGCGGCCCGATTTGATATACATGAGGCCCATTGGTGCGGTCCGATTTGATATACATGACGCCCATCAGTGTGGCCTATTTGATATAATGAAGCCCATTGGTGTGGCCTATCCACGAGGCCCATCATGATGTATTTTGGCCCATGGACGGGGCCCACCCGTTTGTATTGTTAGGCCCATGTAATGAGGCCCACTTAATATATGAGGCCTAGTATTGAGGCCCATATGATATATATAAGGCCCAGGTGCAAGGCCCACCTGTTGTGTATTCGAGGGCCGATGTGATGTATGTTGGCCCATATGATGAGACCGATGTGACGTAAATGAGGCCCATCATAATTGTATGTGAGGCCATGGGCCCACTATAAGTTTGGCCCTATGTAGGCTACTCCTTGGGAGCAATGTTGGATAAATGGCCACATTGATGGGCAATGATGGTTTAAAGCCTCATTGTGACCTTCCCTTAGGCCTTAATAGGCCCATTCTCACCGATTGTCTAGGCAGAGTATCGAGGCCGATTCTGATTTGTCGAGGCCGATTCCGATTGTCGAGGTCAAGTATCGAGACCGATTCTGATTTGTCGAGGCTGATTGTATAGGCCGATTTCGATTGTCGAGGCTGAGTATCGAGACCGATTCCGATTTGTCGAGACCGATTGTATAGGCCGATTCTGATTTGTCGAGGCCGATTGTATAGGCCGATTCTGATTATCGAGGCCGATTGTATAGGCCGATTCTGATTTGTCGACGCCAATTGTATAGGTCGATTCCGATTGTCGAGGCCGAGTATTGAGGCCGATTCCGATTGTCGAGGCTGATTGTATAGGTCGATTCCGATTGTCGAGGCCGATTCTGAGTGTTGATTCTGATTGTTGAGGCCGATTTCGATTGTCGAGACCGATTTCGATTACCAAGGCTGATTGTCGAGACCTATGTGATGTATACGCAGCCCGTGTTTAAAGCCTAATATGATGAATATGAAGTCTATGTGATGAGGCCCATTGTGATGCATTTGAGGGTCAGGCGATGGAGTCCACTGTGATGTATATTAGGCCCATGTGAGAGGCCCATCGTGATGTGTATTAAGCTCTTGAGTGAGGCCCATGGTGTTGTATATTAGGTCCTTATATGAGGTCATGGGTCCACTATACGTTAGGCTCTATGTGAGCCATTCCTTGGGGGCAATGTTGGTTAAATGTCCACATTATCGAGACCGATTATTGATGTCAGTTATTGATACCGATTATGAGTATGTGACAGCATAGCATCATGATACATGCCCATATGCATCATCTGCATGTTTGTTATGAGATGTGGTCGACCATTGCATATGTTATTGGGCGTGTTATTATGAGACTCCCTGATAGGCGAAGATTGTCTCACATGAGCATACATATGCGCAGGATTGATGCATGACTGGATTATATGACTTATGCATCTTGCATGGTGTGTTGTGATTACTGTACGCCCTAGCGACATCAGGGCCGTAACCTCCACAAGCATATCGTGGATGGCCAGATGGGACACCGGAAATCTGTTCTAGCATACGGGCGCCATAGATGTCCCTGGGTGAAAATTCCTAAACCTCCGTGGCCAGGAGATGCTCCAACGTCGAGACCGAGTGGATATATATGGGGGCATGAGGGCCGAATACCAGGAGGCCGCATCTCCCACTGTGTCGTGGTCGGTTGGGAGGGGGTGTGGCCTTACCCGCCCGAGGGTAGGGGGCATAGCTATGCTGAGTTTGACCAGCTCGTGAATGGGTCTGCTATCGACGTGCTAGGTAGATATTGGTTGACTAATGGTCAGGCGGATAGTGAGGTCTCTTCCACTTGCATGGTCGCGCGTCAGTGGGCTACGATTTGCATGTAGAGTGTACTAGACCCCGGTGATGATCCCAAGAAACAGTACTGATATGTGGACTTATTGAGCAGGAATTTCATACTCATTCATTCATTCATTCACTATCCACTCGGGCTGGTAGTGCACAACTAATTGTTATGTGTACCTTCGCATGGTCAGGATTTCGATTGGGCGCACGACTAACCTAAGATCTGGAGTTTACTACATTGAGTCTGACTATCCAAATTTAGGTATGGGAATGGTTTGGATAGAAATCCTTATGGTGGACCCCATAGCCTATGATACTACATACTATCATCCCGACTTCACACTCCAGCATGGTCATTCCGTTCGTACTGCATACTTCATTACATCCCCGGCATATGGCATTTTGGGTTACTGTGTTTCTGCATTTATATGGTCTAAATACGGCTGACGATATTCGTGAACTCATCAGGAATTGTATGTTGCATTACATCCTCGGCATCCAATATTTGGCTCTTTATGACTCCTCATTTGCATAGCTGATCTGTATTACGTACTCTGATATTATATGACTCATGAATTACCAGTATATTTCTGCTTACTCTGATATGTATGATTCATGATATTGTCAGTATTTTCGCTTATTCCAATGATGTATTATTTATGGGCTTTATTGTATACTTGGCACTTACCATACACACACTTTCACCACCCTCTAAGATTTCTATAAGCATATGCACAATAGATGAGTGCAAGTGGTGTTAGGTCGCAGCAGCATTGAACTTAGAGTGTGTAGCGGACTTCTGGAGCTTTGATTTTGATACATATGTATTTTCCTTTCAGCATTGTATTCAATTGTTTATATTAGTGGATATGTGATGATGATGTTGTTTTGTGATTTGGTTATTCTTGTGGTTATGGTCCATTACAAAAAAAAAAAATCATACTGAAAATCCTCCTTGTAGGATCCCAGGATCAGAATCTGGCACATGAGTGCCGGGAGCCGAGAATGGGGCACTACGGAGGCTGTCGGCACCGGATTTGGCTATCGGGAATTTTGTGATCCCATTTTTCGAGTTTGGGGCATGACAGTTTACCTAGCCATAGACAGGGTTAGGCTAGCCGAACTACCCTAAATTTTAATGTATTAATATTTTCTTGTTTGATCTTACTATGGTCTCACCTGTTATATTATAGTTTCATGTGTATAGAATTTTTTAATTTTTTGTTGTGTTATTTGGTCGGGCTAAAAAGGTTGGTACATGCATAATCAGCAGGGCCAAGCTCGGGTTGTTCAACGCTCGGGCTACAAAGTTTTATTTCGCTAACTTATTTCATTGATCTCTAGCTCGTCCCCGCGTTGCTGACCACCCATTGAAAGGTGAGGCGGGTAGTCGATGAGTGTGGGCAAGCTGAGGTGGCACTCAAGTAGAAGACCGCTGAGGTTGAAGTTCTCAGCACAGGTCTTCAAGAGAGGATGATAGAGGCTGAGGCCCTGAGAGAGGCTCTGAAGTGTGTTGGGGAGGAGCGAGATGCTCTGAAGATCCTGCTGGATGAAGCCCGCCATAAGGAGGGCTTGGTGATGGCAGAGCTCGAAGGGACGAAGTCCCACCTCGGCTCGGCCAGCACTGAGCTCGAGAGGGTAAATGCCCACCTCTCATCCGTCGAAGCCGATGCTGCAGGGCTGAAAACGGAGCTGGAGAGAGTGAAAATGAGCTCGTTGGCCAAGTTGGACGAGGCCGAGAAGACTTTGATAGCCCGGCTGTCTGAGTTGGAAGTGACCATCGCGACGATCAAGGCTGCAATAATAGAGGAGTACAAAGCCTCGAAGGAAAGAGTCAACGAGGTGGATGTAGTCTACAACTGTGACTACGACCGTTGTGTTGAGGATGCTAGACGGTTGTATCTCGTGCTGAATTTCGACACCCTCTTCGAGGCCTCGAGGGGTCCTCATAGCCTGTAACGCCCCGATTTTTGGAACCCAAGTATATGACTCGTTCTCCAAAAAATCCGAGTGTTAGCCTTTAAAATTCAGTGTAAATTTAAACCGCTATGTCATTAATCAGAGTTAGTAGCAAATGTTGGCGGAGTAAACTATGTATTGTATAAAAACATTCCATCCATGATAAAAGTCTAATGTAGCGCCCATACAGGACTTATACAATCCCAAATAACAAAGTTCATTAGACAAAAATAGAAATCTATCATCTAATGTTGGAGCTCAATATGGGCCGCAGGAACCCTGTCTAGCTCTTCAGCTACCCGATCTGCTCTAACAACCAAGTGAATGGCATCAGCTCGTTCTACACATGCATCAACTGATATGGTTTGATAGCATCAATGGCTATCGTAGTGAAGAGTACCCTATAAGATTACACACTCATCATTCATAATCCAGAATAGATCGCAAGTCATAAGAATGTATATATTAAGCAGCGCAATTCATATTCATAATCATATACTTAAAATTAAGCCAATCAACATAATGTCATCTTTTAAAAAAATATAATAGCAATCGCAATGCAAGTGTATGTGTCTAGATAGTTTATTAATCAATCATACAACTTTCTATTGCACCCGAAAATCACGTTGTATATGAACTCCGCAAGATGGCTAGAAAATTGATAAGCGAACTCCCGCTCCACCCAGAAATCACTGTACAAGTGAACTCCAAAAGGTAAATAGAAAATGAACCTTTAAACCTCTACTTCACCCGGAAATCATATCGTACGTGAACTCCACAAGGTAGTTTGAAAATGGATAAGTGAACTCCCAATCTACCCGAAAATCATGGTACGACTGAACACTGCAAGATGAAGAAAGAATCAACAAGGGGCATTCCAACATTATCTGAAAATCGTATGAACTCTGTAAGATGGCTAGAGAATCGATAAGCGAATTCCTGCTCCACCTGAAAATCATAACGAACTCTGCATAATGGGAATCAACATACAAACATTTTCTTCACCCGGAAATCATATCGTACGTGAACTTCGCAAGATGGCTAGAAAATTGATAAGCGAACTCCCACTACACCCAAAAATCACAATACGACTGAACACCACAAGATTAAGAGAAAATTAATATACAAACTCTAGACCACTCGGAAATCATATCGTATGTGAACACCGCAAGATGACTAGAAAATCGATAAGCGAACTCCCACTCCACCCGAAAATCACGATACAACTGAATACCGCAAGATGGCTAGAAAACAACAAGATATGTGAATATAATCAACAAGCCATAAAAGGACACCAATAATCCATCAAATTCATAAGGGCAAATATGCGGTCCAAGCCATGTAAGGCAAATGTACGATCCAAGCCGTGTAAGGCAAATAGGGATCGTAAGATGGTGGGTCCCCAACAAGTTCCATTCAATCCATCAAATAATCACAAGTAGCAAACATCCAAATTAATTAGCAGGTGATCATACGGAAATGGCATGTGAACATCAATCATTTATGCTTGCTAAAAATTAAAGAGACATGCCATTATCTAACGCAGGAATCAATTGCGCAAAATATTAACATATTCACATAGTAAGATAAGTAACTTAATCAAGTAACTTAGGAGATACTAAATGGGAACGATTAAGGCATCATTTATGATTAATGAATTTAAGTGGGAAGCTCAAAGGGTGAGTCCTCACTTTTGGTCAATTATGAGACAGAATCAGCCTAAATTAAATTGCAATGTCTACACCACTTGACTTCAATGAGAGCGATCAAAGGTAGCCTCTACTAAATACCTATACTCAACCAATACAAGAAGGTAAATAACCTAGCTCATTATTATTATTGCTATTTATTTATTTATTTTTCTAATAGAAGTTGCGTAGAGAGTCAACTCGCCTAGTTGTCAACTCATCCTCGCCATGGCCCCAATCTGGTTAAAACGGCAAGATCACCTAGTCAACTCACCTTTCGAACCCAAACTCTCCCTTCCTTCTTTGTTTTTCCTTCTTCTCTCTTCCCTTTTCTTCCTCTTGCTCCTACTACTGGAATGGCCAGCATGAAGACTGGTCCAGATGGATGTCGGGATGGATCAGATGCGCTCAAAACGCAGTCCAAACCCAACCGAGTCAAGCCCACTCGGCTTGACAGCAATAGTCCCTCTCTCCCTCTTGTTCTCTTCCTCTCTTTCCTTCTTCTTCTTCTTCTTCTTCTTCTTCTTCTTCTTCTTCTTCTTCTTCTCTTTTCCTTTCTTCTTACCAGATGGTGCAGCTGGACTTGGTCCAGCAAATCAGTCGAGCCAGAACTCAACTACTGAGTCAGCAGCAGTAGCAGCTCCTCGACTCTCTCTTTTTCCCTCGTTTTTCTTCCTTCCTCTCTCTCTCTCTCTCTCTCTCTCTTATTTTCTCTGCACCGTCCAACACACTTGGGCCGGTCAATGCCTGAACTCAGATAGAGTTTGGCCTGGTACGCTAGGCAGCAACTCAGCTCTGCTCGAACTTCCTCTCACTCTCTTTTCTCTTGCCTCTCCTTTTCTTTCTTCTTCTTTATTTCTCCTCTTCTCTTCTTTTTTTTTTTCGCTGAAGATCCAGTAACGGCATTGGATGTCTAGGATTGAACATAACGTACACTTGTCGACTCGACATGATAGAACATCGAGGAAGAAACCTCAGGCGTCAAGGGTAGATCCCCATCCGATGGATATTTCTTCGATCTGGTTGTTGTGGAGGGTGTGGATGAGCCCAAGGGAGCTCAGAGAATGCTTAGATAGAATCTTTAAGGAGGTTTTCTGGTGGGTTCGAAACTTGAAGGTTGCGGCTATTTTCTAGGGTTTTCGAAAGAAATGAAGGAGGCAGTAGAGTGATGTCTGATCCTCCATCTTTTAGGGCTTGCCCTAGCTCTCTAGAGCCATTGGATGAAGAATGGATGGCTTAGATTGCGCACGGTTTGCAACATCCTTCAAATACAGCCGATGAAACCAAAACCGGCCGTGGTTTTCATCTTGCTAAGGGAGCCCTAAACCACGAGGAAATGGATGGTTGGGATGAACTTGTTCCAACGGCCAAGATGCGTGGATTCAGCCTCATGCGGATCGCCAGCGTGGAAGAAAAACAGGGTTTTCCGTTTTCGAAAAAACCAGTTGCACACAACACTCTTTGTGCCAGAGATTGTAACCATGTATGGGAGCTTCAAGGTGAGTGACCAATAGGGCTATGGTCAAATTCGTGTCCTCTACAAGATGGACGGATTAGATCATCCCAATGGATGAGTGTGGTGGGCCATGAGTGGATGAAAATGGACGTTGTCCATTTGTCTGTAGCAAGCGAGAGAAATTTTAGAAAGAAGGAAAGAACTTTTCTTTTTTGGCTCGGGTCAACCAAGCTTGACCGGTCCCCTTAGTTCGATGCACAACAAGTGCACGTACCTATTGTACCTACACATCAAATGTGGGGTTCACAGTGATGTTCGTGATCTGATCCACTCCGTTCATCTGTTTTGTCACCTTGAATTAGAGCCTAGTCGAAGAATGAGGTAGATCCAAGTCTTGGGTGGGCCATACTTTGTCATTTGGGTCTTTAATCATAGGTTTCCATCAATCCCATGGTTATATTTCTTATAGACTGGATCACTACTTTTCTAAAGGGTTCTAGGAGTTCAAGGACTACCCACCTAATGATTTAGGACTGGATTTGAGACCCAATCTGTAAAGTCTAATTATGTGTCATCCACGCCCATTTCTAAGGCTGATGATGGATGGTTTTTTACTGATTTAACGGTCAGATCGTCTCTAGATTTGATATTCAAGTTTCACATGGATTCCTAGTTAATTTTATGGGGAACTTAATGGCGCTTTAAGTGTTGATTAGTCAGCTTGTACGTTTTAGGTGTGGTTTGATCGTCGAGTCATTAAAAACATGATGAATGGTGGACCTTATGATCCAGAGTTTAATGTTGATAATGGATGGTTTGGTCTGCTTATCGAGGATGTTAAAACCATAAAAATAAACCTCTCTTGTGGTGTGATGTTCCATCTTGAAAGATGATGGATGAATGGCTTGATCTATGGGTGAAAATTGCCCCCAAGTACCAATTCAAGCTAGAATGAAGGTGAGCATTTAGACAAATTGAGTTTGCGTTTATTCTAATTTAGGTCCTCATAGTAACACCCGAGTACTGAAAAGCACGGGTGTTACACAGCTTAAAGCCGAACAACCTCCTCCCTGATCGGACTTAATGTATATATTTTTGTAGACTTTTTGTAATCCTTTTTAATTATTATTAAATGGCGTGGAAATTTTTTACCTCAGCTTATTAATGCTTTTGTATGCTTGCATGTAGATCTGTAGGGTCACACGTTGACATGTAGGAGTGAGCTAGTTTCGTGCTAAGTTGAGAAATCGGATGTTATTCCAACCTGGGTATTGTAGACCAGTCTCGTCCGTCGTTATCATTAATAGTCCAACCTCTTCTTTAAGGGTCGGACCATTAGAGGAATGTTTCTCCTTGCATTGAAGGAGGTCCTCGGTAGTCCAAGTAGTAGAATTCAGATGAAATTTTCCTCGTTCGGATGAGTTTTTATTACAAAATTTCGGAGAAATTTACAGCGATATTTGTTGTTTTTGGCCTCGATAGGTCGGTCGCTCTTACTCCGTGGTCTAGGCGACCTACAGGTAATAAATCTTCAGATGCTCAGTGTTCCACGGGTGAGGCAAATGTCACTTTTCTAAATCCTCAAGTCGATAGGAGCCAAGTCGCACTTTACTCGTTACCCGATACGGTCCTTCCCAACTTGGTCCTAAGGCTCCTGTTCTAGGCTCCAAAGTATTCTAGAATGTCTTGTGGAGGACTAGGTCTCCTGGTCGGAATCTTCGGATTTTCACTCGGGAGTTGTAGAACCAAACAACCTATTGTTGTCGAGCTACGGTCCTAAGCTTAGCCAATTCCCTTGTTAGATCGAGAAGCTCGAGACTCATAGCCATTTGTTTGACATTCTAGGCCTCATCGTAGGATCGCACACGTGTTGTAGGGAGTCCCACTTCGACCGGGATAATGACCTTGCTCCAATGGTCAGAGAGAACGGAGTCTCCCCGGTTGACATTCGGGTAGTAGTCCTATAGGTCCAGAGCACATAAGGGAGCTCCTCAGCCCAAACGCCTTTCGCCTTCTCGAGCCTGGTCTTAAGGTTGTTTTTTATTATCTTATTGATTGCTTCTACTGCCCATTAGCTTGGGGGTGCGAGTAGGCATTGCGGATGGCGAGCTTACTACACATACCGCAGAACTTGTCGTCATCAAACTGTCTCCCATTATCTGAGACTATGGTGTGTGGGATCCCGAACTAGTAAATGATATTCTTCCAAATAAAATATGTTATCTTCTGCTCGGTAATTTTGGCCAATGGTTCGGTGCCACGACCGTGTATCGGGTTTAACCCTTTCCCATGGGTAGTCGGCTGATGATGTCAATCCCCCATTGGGCGAATGGCCAGGGTCTAATCATTGCGGTTAGCTCCTCTGCGGGCTGGTGGGGAATGGCCTCAAACCTTTGACACTTGTCGCACCTCGGCTTGGCCAAAAGTATCCTTGTCAGATGACCTTATGGGCGAGGGCTCGACTTCCAGAGTTATTTTTGCATGTCCCTTCATGAATTTCTTTTAGAACATAATCGACTTCATCAGGCTAGAGACATCTGAGATAGGGTAGGGAGTACCCTTTCTTGTACAAGATATCCCCCATCATTATATACCGAGCTGACTTGCACCTGAGCTTGCGTGCTTCTAGTCGGTCGTCGAGAAGCTTACCTCCTCGAGGTATTTGATAATTGGGTCCATCTAGCTCGGATTTGAGTGTATGGGTAGGGAGATTTTCTTGTTGCACTTATGGATGCTCGGTTCATCTAAGAACTCGACCGGGGTTGTCCTTGGCACGTCTTCCTCGGTATAGAAGCTAATTTATCTAATGCATCTGCTTCTGAATTTTTCGACCTCGGAATTAGACTGACGTCACACTTCCGGAATTTGCTTATCAGTTCTTGAGCCCTTTGTAAATACACAATCATTCGCTTCTCCTTAGCCTGATATTCGTTGGTAATTTGATTAACGATGAGTTGAGAATCGCAACAGACTTCTAGGACCTGAGCCCCCATGGATGTTGTTAACTGAGGCCTGCTAATAACGCTTTGTACTTCGCAGCATTGTTAGATGCATGGAATCCGAACCGTAAGCGTATTAGACGGTCATCAAGTCGGGGGTAATGAGGACGACACCTGCTCCACCGCGCCTAGAGTTGGAAGATTCGTCGACATACATTGTCCTAGGAAGGGGATTTGTTTTAGTTGTTTGGTCATCTTTGGCTAGCTGGTTGGACCTTATGTCATTTTATGTTGTGACCGGCGAGTCCGTGCCGATTGGCTGGTCAAAATCGTCCATTGGATCAACTACAGGGTCATCATTCCTGCTTGATTCGCTTGGAGTAACTTGGTTTTCAGTAAATTCAGTGATGAAATCGGCTACCGCCTGGCCCTTGATGGCGCTCCTCGGCTGATATCTTATGTCAATTTCATTGAGCTCGATCTTCCATTTTGTGAGTCTTCCTAATACTTCAGGCCTCTGGAGCACTTGGCGAAGGGGTTGATTGGTCGGGACTACTATTGTGTGGGCTTGGAAATATGGGCAAAGACGTCTGGATGAGATCATGCTAAGGCGAGCTTTTCTACATCTGGATACCTAGTCTCGGCAGGAACTGGAGCTTTACTAACGTAATAGACTGGAAGTTGTTTTCCTTCGGATTCTCTGATAATGGCCGAACTCATCGCCGCTGCTGAGACTGCCAAGTATAACAGTAAGGGTTCTCCATGTTCGAGCTTTAAAAGCAGCGGGGATAATCCCAGGTACTACTTTAGCTGCTGGAACGCTTGTTCGCAATCCTCAGTCCACTCCACTTCTTATTGCTCTTCGGTTGCTGAAAAAAGGGGAGGCACTTGTCGGTTACTCTAGACACAAAGCGATTGAGGGCGGCAATTCTTCCGGTGAGACATTGGATGTCACGGCCCAAACCGGAAATCGGGCTCACAAAATTCTCGATTGCCGAATCCGGTGCCGACAGCCTCCGTAGTACCCCATTCTCGGCTCCCAACGTCCATACGCCAGGTTCTGATCCTGGGATCCTACAAGGAGGATTTTTCAACGTACATTTGTCTCATAAGAAGCATAACCACAAGTATACCAAATCATAAAGGCAACATCATCATCACATATCCACTAATATAAACATTTTAATACAATGCTAAAAGGGAAATACATATGTCAAAATCAAAGCTCCAGAAGACAGCTACACACTCCAAACTCAACGCTGCTGCAATCTAACGTCACCTGCACGCATCTATTGTGCATAAGCTTATAGAAAGCATAGTGGGTGGTGAAAGTATGTGCACAAGATAAGTGTCAAGTATTCATTGCAATACAATGTCGGAAATATTGGCAAGATCGTGAATCATACGATAACAGAGTAAGCGAAAATACTGACAAGTTCATGAGTCATACAATATCAGAGTATGCAATACAGATCAACTATGCAAATGAGGAGACATATAGAGCCAAATATCATATGCCGAGGGTACAATGCAATATATAAATCCTGCTAAGTCCGTCTAAGCCATATAAGTGTAGAAACGTAGCAATCCAAAATGTCATATGCCATGGATGAAATGCAATATGCGATGCGAATGAAATGACCAAACTGGATTGAAGTCGGGATGACAGTACATAGTATCACAGGCTATGGGGTCCATCACAGGGACTTCTATCCAAACCAGTCCCATACCTAAATTTGGATAGTCAAACTCAATGTGGTAAACTTTGATCTTAGGTTAGTCGCGTGCCCAACCGAAATCCTAGCCATGAAAAGGTACACATAACAAATAGTTGCGCACCACCAGCTCGAGTGGATAGTGAACGAATGAATGAGTATGCAATTCCTGCTCAATAAGTCCACATATCAATACGGTTCCTTTCTAGGATCATCACCGGGGTCTAGTACACTCCACACTGACTGCCGCCTCCCTAGCCGCATAGCCCAGTAAGTGGAAGAGACCACACTATCCGCCTGACCAATAGTCTGTCAATACTTACCTGCTCGTTGATAGCGGACCCATTTACTAGCTGGTCAAACTCAGCCTAGCTTACAGCCCCCTCACTCGAGCGGATAAGGTCACACCCCCTCCTAACCGACCACGACACAATGGGAGACGCGGTCTACTGGTATTCGGCACTCGGGTATCTACTCGGTTTAGACGTTGGGGCGTCTCTTGGCCTCGGAGGTTTAGGGACTTTCACCCACGGACAGTCAAAGTGCCCCAGATGCTCGAACCAAACATATCTGGTGTCCCATCTGGCAATCCACGATGTGCTTGTAGAGGCCATGGCCCTGATGTCGCTAGGGCGTACAATGATCTTGTCACACATATGTGAGATGCATGAGTCACACCGTCCAGTCATGTAGCAATCTTGTGCGTACCTCGTGCTCATGTGGGTAACTCCTATCAGTGAGTCCCACAAATAGTCTACCCAATGGCATATGCTATAACCAGTCACTACTCATATCAAGCATACATATGATGCGTGTGGGCATGATTCATGGAGTTATACTAAGCATGTTATATGGTGATGAACTATCCTTACAACGAGGATGGGCCTAGACGGCCTACACACAATGAGTACGAGCCTATCAATGGGCCCTAGGGAGAGTTACAATGCGGACATTTAATTGACATTATTCTTACAATGTGGACGTCAAACCATCATTACTCCCAAGGCATGGCCCGCCATAAACATCATTACATAAACCATGGTGGAATCACACATTGCAATGGACCTTGTGTACATCCTATTGGGCCTCAACCCATGGGCCTCATATATATCAAGGTGGGCCTCGACAACAGGCCCTATACACATCAAGGTGGGCCTCAACAACGGGCCACATATATCACATCGGGCCTAATTAAATGGGCTGAATCAAAAGGACTAAGTCGAATGGGCCGAGTCAAATGGGCCAAGTTCAAATAGGCTGAACCTAACTCATCTATTTTTAGAGATAAAAAATTAATCATATCAAAAAATCAACTAGACCATACAATAACTAGCAGTGGAGATAATGATTTCCACGGTTAAATTCCAGTGTGCCCCATCATAGGGTTTATTTCCCATCCAGCCTATTCATAAGGTCACAAAGGCCTGGATCTTAGAGGAAAAACAAATATCATATTAGTCCAAACTTAGTAGCCCAAGGGTTTAATGGTGGACATTCAAACTCACTGTTTTCTATAATGTGGTCCACTTGATCGTAGATCTGTCTTATTTTTATTCTCAAGCTGTAGGACGAGCTTGCCAAATGGTTGGATGGTATGGATACAACACATGCATCATGGTGGGTCCTATAAACAACGTGGATGAAGCAGGTGGGTCCCACATAACTTGGTGACGCCACTACAACAACTATGTAGCTGGAGTGAGGTGCACTAGCCATCCCACTCAGTGAGGATGGTGTGGGTTTGACACAACGTCAGTGTGTCCCACGTGGGGCCCACCATAATGTTTATTTTCCATCCAATCTGTAAATAAGGTCACACAGACCTGGATAGAGAGGAAAAACAAACTTCATAATGATCCAAAACTTTTGTGATAACCCAAAAGGGTTTCGATGGCAGACGTTTAATCCCACTGTTTCCTATAACGTGGGCCACCTGAGCTATGTATACGGCTGATTTTTGGGGTGGCCCATAGGTAGAAGAGGGGGGCCACCAAATGCACGGTGTAGATGTTCTGCACACATCACGATGGGGCCCACAGTGGGACCCACGGTCCCTGCCTCTGAAGCACGCCACAGCGCAGCAGCGCCTGCTGCTCTAAACGTCAGCGGCAGTAGGTGTTGCTGCCTATATATTTTTTAAAATTTTTATTTTAAAAAATGGTTTTCTCGAGGTTTTTCCGCGATAGGGCCCGCATCAGGTGGATCCACTCCACCCATTGTATTCTACAACTCATAACAGATCCAATAAGCCCAATATTGAGCATGTTTCGGTGTATAAAAATATCAGAGCGGATTTCAACAGTAAAACCACTGTTTTCTATGCAATGGCCCGCCAGATAATCGGATTAACCTCATTTTTCGGCTCAACGCCTAAAATGAAATGAGGCATGGAATGGACGGCTTGGATTGGACCCATACATCAAGGTGGGGCTGCATGAGCGGCCCACCCAACAGCTTCAATATATTTTTTTGTTTGCTGCTGTGAGTACAATCCACTATCCGTTCACACTCACAGAACACGTCCAGCGTCCCTGGATGCTGGACGGATGGCGTGAATACATAAATCAAGGTGGGTCCCACATAGACGTGGCCCACTTGATTTAGATCAATCTGATACTTCTGTTTTCCATCACCAAAGGGTAGGGCCCACATGGTTTGGACGGCCATGTGGTCCGTTGGATGGACGGTCTAGGTATCACATACACTCATCATGTGGGCCACAAAATAAAGGAGAGAGAGAGAGAGAGAGAGAGAGAGAGAGAGAGAGAGAGAGAGAGAGAGAGAGAGAGAGAGAGAGAGAGAGAGAGACACGTGATGATGGAGGGCTCCGCCACTATGAGCCCTCCCTTTCCATGCATTCAATCATACATCAAGTGGGTCCCATTACATATGGGCCCACCGATCAAAATCAATGGTGGAGATCCTTTCTTCACTGAAATGCAAGGTCTAGATGACCCTATCCATGCAAGGAAAATAAACATCATGATAGGGTCCATGGAGAATGGCCTCATCATAGAATGATCATGAGGATCAAGGTGGGCCATCGGCCACATCTAGGGTCCAAAGTGAGATCCATACCATTAATCGGTAGGCCCCACTTGGCCCATCATCAAAACAATGAGATCTAGGCCTATAGAAACACCCATCGTTCGATCTTCTTGGTCCGATGGAACGCCGAGCTCCTTGTGTCTCACTTTGATGGAGGGTGATGAGAAATGAAGGGTTAGGATAAAGGATTTTGGGGTGGAAAGTGGGCCACACACACACATGCACTTTTCTCTCTTGGGATGCTTGGACGTCCACCACTCTTTTGGTTTCTTTGTTACTTGGAAAATGTGAAGAGAAAGAGAGAGAGAAAGAGTGGTTGTAAGAGAGGTGATGGATGTGAGTGATAGATGTGAAGTGATAGTTGTACTTGACATGTATGGGTGTAAGAGAGAGGGTGAGAAAGAGTTGACTTTGGGGTTGCTCTTGTACTTGACATGAGGTGATTGATTGATGGGACATGTTGTAGGGATTCTCTTGGGATTGCAAATGCGCGATATTTTCCTCGAACTGAACGCGGGCCCACATTTCCCGGTCAGGATATCGAATCGGTGTGTAAGACGCAGCGACGGTGCGGTCGTAATGGTACAAGTCTCGGATTAAGCAGACTCAAATCTATGGGATACGACTTAGGGTCGCACTCAACTGCCGATTATAGATCGTGAGTCGCCGAAATTCGACCGGAAGGACCGTGAAAGCCTAAGAAACAGTACGGGCTAGGATATGGACCTCACATTGGATCTCTTTAACAGTTCGAGGTGAGTTCATGCCCAGTAAGGCTCTGATCTTGTCGGGATTCACCTTGATCCCTCTCTGGCTGACCAGAAACTTGAGGAATTTTCTTAAGTTGACCCTAAATGGCACTTAGTCGGGTTCACTTTCATCTAGTATTGTCGCAAAATTGATAACATTTCATCAAGGTCGGTGACATGGTCGGAAGCTTTGACATTTTTTACAAGCATGTTGTCGACATAAACCTCCATAGAACATCTAATCTGTCCAGCAAATATTTTGTTCACAAGCTGCTGATATGTGGCCTCAGCGTTCTTCAGTCCAAAGGGCATGACCTTGTAGCAGTGGATTCATTTGTCGGTGACGAAGGTCATCTTCTGCTAGTCATACTAATGCATGGCAATCTGATTATAGCCCAGGTATGTGTCCATTAAGCTTATGAGCTCATGCCCTACTGTGCTGTCGACCAACTAGTTGATCCCCGGAAGAGGAAAGTTGTCCTTAGGGCAGGCCTTATTCAGGTTAGTGTAGTCAACAAAAACCTGTCACTTCCCATTAGACTTCTTTACCAAGATGACGTTGGCGATCCAATCAGGGTAATAGATTTCTTCGATCAACCTTGCTTCTAAAAGTTTTCGACTTCTTCTGCGATAACGGCATATCATTCTGGCTCGAAAGCTCGCCTCTTTTTTTAACTGGTCTATGATCGGGGTCTGCATTCAATTTATGAACCATCACCTCAGGACTAATGCCGGACTTGTCTTGATGGGACCAGGCAAACATGTCGGTATGATGCCGAAGGAGATCCATTAGTTGGCTTTGGAGGTCAGGAGTCAACGATAAACCAACCTGAACTGATTGGGTCGGGTCAGACTTGTCAAGGGAAATAGTCAGAAGATCTTCCATTAGGAATCCTCTCTCGAGTGAAGCTTTTCTAGGGTGAATGGAAGTGACTACTAGGGTATGGAGGGGAGTCCTTGCCTTCAGAGTGGTCGAGTAGTATTGTCGAGCTTCGCGCTGGTCTCCTCGAACGTGGTCAACCCCATGATTGATAGGGAATTTCATCATGAAGTGGTAAGTAGAAACTAAAACCCTCATGGAGTTAAGGGAAGGTCGTTCGAGGATGACATTGTAAGTGGAGGGACAATCCAGCACTAAGAAGTCGACCATCATAGTGGTTTGGTTTTGTCCTTCTCCAGTAGTAACTGGGAGTTGGATGGATCCCTCAGAAATGACTTTATCTCCTGCGAACTCGTGCATGGGAGTGTTGATAAGTCGAAGCCGTGACCTATCGATCGCCATCTTGTTAAACACTTCGGCGAAGAGTATGTCGGCCGAGCTGTTTGTGTCTACAAGAATGCGATACACCTTCTGGTTGGCTATGGTCAGGGCTATGACCAGGGCGTCATCGTGTGTGTGTTGGATTTCACGCGTGTCTTCCTTAGAGAACGTCAGGTTAGAAGGGCGCATCCACTGCTCCTTGGGCAGCTTGCTAGCGAGATGGATATAATGGTCTGGGCTAGTGCTCGACCATGGGCCTTTCGAGCTCGGTTTGAGTCACCGTCACCTGCAGGTCCACCAAAGATAGTGCGGATTTCACTGTTGAGGTCGTTGCTGATCGCTCTGTTGGGTTGCTTATCCTTCCGACCTAGTCGCTCTTCCTTGACGTACTCTCGTAAGTGCCCACTACGAATGAGGGTTTCGATCTCTTCTTTGAGGTCAAAGCAGTCGCTGGTCAAGTGACCGTGATCGCAATGGAAGCGCAATACTTTCGCTTATTCTGCTTGTCTGCGTTGGTTTTCATCTTTGTTGGCCATTTCAACAACCGCTTATCCCGCACAAAGGACTTGTTCGGGCATGGCATTGAGAGGGGTGTATGAGTTGAATCTACTCTCAGGTCACCTATTCGGTCGTTGACCTCTCACCGGATCTTCGTCCCTTCTTTTTTTGTTGGGGGGGTGCTTGGGATGGGGTTTCCTCTTTTCGGTTCTTGTCATTCACTGAGCTCCCAACGTCTCGACTAGCTTTTTGAGAGCTGAAAAGCTCCTCTACATTGGAGTTTTTTTATGCTCAGTTCATGATCTCACCTAGAGTTCTCGGAGGATTTTTGCCTATCGAAAAGAGGAACCTTCCTTCCCTAAGTCCGGTTATCATGGCAATCAAGGCTATCTTGTTTGAGTAGTCGTTCACCTATACTGCCTCTCCATTAAACCGCATAATGTAATCCTTCAGTGCCTCGCCTTCTTTCTGTTTGATAGTGAGTACGTGAGTAGATGGTTTCATCCATTCTTTCCCAACAATGAACTGTGTCAGGAACACCTTGTTGAGGTCGGAAAAGAAACTAATTGACCTCAGTTTTAGTTGTCTGCACCAACTCCTCACGGCCCCTGTCAAGGTTAGGGCAAAAGCTTGGCACATAATTGGCCTAGATGCTGACTAGAGCTCCATCCAGGCCCTAAAAGATTCCAAATGTTCAGTGGGGTCCCTGGAGCCTGAATATGGGGTGACGGGTGGCATTCGGAATCTTGGAGGGAGGGCTGAGCTCATGATGTCGTTGGTGAATGGTGGCTCTGCCTCTTCCATCATGGCGTCTATCGGGGTCGGAGCTCGGGCTTGGTAAGCTTGGCGTATATCGCGGATTTGACCTCATAATTCGTCAAGTTGGGCTTCCTAGGGGTCTTTGTTCTTGGCGACAGCTTCGGGAGCGGGGTTCATCTCGGGGGCTTTTCCACGCCCCCTCTTTTCTAACACATGGCGCAGGTCGGAAGGGGCCAGCGCGGAGGTCCCCGAGACATGAGATGGTGCTTGAGGATTGATCTTTTGAGAATCTGCTAGCGTTGTGACCCCGGTAGTTGCTCGAGTTGCAGCCTCCTGATTAGGGAGGGGGATTTGTCTTTCCAGCATTTGCCTTATTTGACCAAGATCACTAGCCAGCGTTTTGACCTGGTGTTCCAGGGCAAGGAGGCAACCTCCTCGGTTTCGAGACTGTTGTACTAGATTCGTAGGAGCGGACTCGGCCTGGAGTTGGGAAGATGAATCCTGATGACCAGGCTGTTCCGCAAGCACAGGATCGGCGACAGTTGCGGCTGGAGGGACTTTCTTTCTTCCTTTAGCCATTGTGGTTTTATGGTAAAGCAGGAACGACTCTGATGTTGTTCCCACAGATGGCGCCAAATTGTTGATGCAAAAATTCGGTTTACCCTCGTCGAGCTGCTAGACCTTCAAGCACCTGTACAGGAAGAAGACAAAGGAGACCCTGACTAGAGTAGGGGATCCTCCGATGCTAAAGTCAGGCTAGAAATCTAGGTCTGGTAGCGTTAAAGGGTTTTGGGTGAGAGATTTTGCGTACCTTTTCATGTGGATGGACCTCTTATTTATAGTGTAGATGGACGAGAGTTAGTTCTTAATCTTAGGCGTGATTCCAACACTATTTTCTCAACCGCCACACAATATTTATGCGAGTAATAAGGGTCGACGCAGTTGGCCCTAAAATTACGCAGTGGACGGTCGAGGCTGACCTGGGCTGGATCCTTTAATCGATCAGGATGAGGCTGAGCTAAGCATAACCCTTGACTGATCGAGCAGCTAAGCTTGATCGAAACTTGGACATACAAGCTTGGTCGGAGCTCGGACAGATAAGCTTGGTCGGAGTTCAGACATATAAGCTTGGTCGGAGCTCGGACAAAAAGCTTGGTCGGAGCTTGGACATATAAGCTTAGTCGGAGCTTGGACAGATAAGCTTGGTCGAAGTCCCGGAAGTGTGTGGTGTGCTAAGGGGTACAGAGTGTTTACCCTTCGTCAAAAAGATTCATTGATGATTGTCTAAGAACTCTTCAGCTCAGAAGCACATGCTTGTGAGTCTGAACTAACCTCATGAGCAGGCAAACCATTTTTACTCATAACAAACCTATTATTCGAAACTGAACCTAGCCTGTTGTCAGGGTGACCCTAAATGGTTTGGCTGGCCGGAGACACAGGGTTAAGCTCGCTGAACTGCCCTAAATTTTAATGTAATAACATTTTCTTGTTTCATCTTTCTATGTTCTCACCTGTTATATTATAGTTTCATGTGTACATAGTTTGTTTAGTTTTTGTTGTGTTATTTGGTCGGGCTTGGAAGGTTGGCACATGCATAATCATCAGGGCCAAGCTCGGGTCTGTTTCTCTTGGCCTGGGCTAGATTCGGGCTTGGTTTTACTTTTCAGGCTGGGCTTGATAGACCTCGGCCCTTCGGAAACCAGCCCAAGCGACGTTTGTATTGCAATACAACGGGATGTATTCGAGCAAACCTAGGACTGTTGTGTGGTCTTAGGCCAGTTAAAATAAAAAATTTAAATAGATACGGCCGAACAGTTAAAAATCCGGGCCCGAAGGCAATCCCGCCGCCCTGGTCGTTGACAGCTCTAGCCAAACCCTCTTCCCAACTCCAGCAATGGAACGCTCCAATGAGTGAGAAGTAACTTTCAGTAGTCCGCGGACTACTACAATACAAGGCCCGAAAGAAAACACCACCAGCAAAATTTCAGAGAGGTAGCGAGGGAGAGGGAGAGGTATGACGATGGATCGAGAGAAGGAGAGAGAGGTGGAGCTGGAGTCGGCAATGTACACCAACTGCCTCCTTCTAGGGCTCGATCCTTCGATCCTCGGCATCGGAGGCAGCAACGGTAGCAGCAGCCCTCGCGTTGGCCTCTTTCGTCATTCAAATCCTAGAATGGGAGAGCAGCTCCTTTATTTCATCCTCTCTGCCCTAAGAGGCCCAATTCAATCTGCAAAGGTACCCATTTCTCTTCCTATTCCTCCTCCTCCCCCCGCTCTCTCTCTCTCTCCAGATCTCTCCTTTACTACTTTTCTTGATCTCGATATCTTCCAGGATTTTGATAAGGTGTGGCCGATCTTTGATTCCGCACAATCTCGCGATTTCCGCAAGGTAGTGTTCTCTGTTTACCTTTCTTTTGTAGTCTCGAATTATTTGATTTGAATCTCGTACGATCCTTTTGGTGCATTTGGATCTACTACTGTATTCAATTGAAATTATTAAATGAATAGTGGAGAAAGCTAAATTGTAATTTCCTAGGCTCTGGATTGTAATATTAGGTCTGCTTCCTCGTCATGAATAATAGAAATTCTCATTCATTTTTTGTCATTTCCTCTTGATTGAACAGAATCTTTGCAATCCAACTGTCCTTTGCATTGAAACTTGGTGTTTATCTCTTTTGAAGCGTTCTTCTTTGTGTTGTTTCCAGATTGTGCAAGGGATTATACATGAGCTTGAATCACAGGGTGCTCTGCCGAGAAGCAATTCACGGGTTTCATCTCTCGCCACTTGTTGTGGCCAGAGGTCAGAGTTTTGAATAATTTCTTTTGTGATAATTTTTTACTTCTCTTTGCTGCATATGCAACCCCTAGTGCGAATGCGCTCCCTGATACAACCAAATGGTCACACAAGACGATTGATCAAGATTTGAAGAATCCACCCGTTCAAATTGTCTTGATTGATGATCTGGACCGAATCAACGGTCTAATGATCAATTGGATGGAATTAACGATCAACTTAAATTGTGGGGCCTATGGGGTCAATCATATGTTCATGAATTTCATAGGTTTTATTTATTAAATTAGTTTTTAGGATAAGATTGAGTCACGATTTAGGTAATAAATTCTCTTTTGTATTTTTGTCAGTTTCTTGATGGACCACTTTTGGGGTACCAAATGATGTCAGAATGACACAAAATTGGTCTCGTTAGATTGCCTATTGAGTAAGCTTTCATACGAGCCCAAGTTTATGCAATTCCAGAGATGTGTGGGTGAGTTATTACCCATTTACATAAGGCTCATATGGTAGTGATGGGATTTCAGGGCATTTTGATTATTTTCTATTATTAGGCCTTGTTCTTTTGGTTAAGTTAATGTAAGGCTATGTTATGGAGTTCATAATGCACCGCTATTATGATTTGTAATTAAAAAAAATTAGTTTTCATGTTTTATTTTTTTATTGGTTTTATTTGGTAGAAGGTTCATAGAGAGGGCTTTTCGCGATCGTAGAATTCAGCTAGAGAATTGTTGGGTTCTTTACTCTCTCTCTCTCTCTTTTATTTATTTATTTTAAAAATCAATGTGCATCACCAATGCAAAATAGATAAAAGAAAAAGAAAAGAAAAAAAAAAAAGAGATTGTGGTAAAGAACCTAACAATTCGCTAAACGAATGCTAGAGACCGCGAACACCCCCCTCTTCATATCTTCTACCGAAAAAAACCTAGGAAAGAAACATGAAAATTAAATTTTTTATATGTATTCTATAATCATAATACTAGTGTATTGCATGTCCATAACATAGCCTTATATGGGCTTAAAACATAAAAGAGAAGACCTAATAATAGAAAATGACCAAACTACCCCAAAATTCTGTCACTACCATACGAGCCTTATGTAAATGGGCCAAACCTCACCCAAAAGGCTCTGGAATTGCATGATCTTGGGCTTGTTTGAAAGCTTACTCAATAGGCCATCAAATGGGACCAATTTTGTATCATTCATACATCATTTGGTGCCCCAAAAGTGGCCCACCAAGAAAGTGACGAAAATACAAAAGAGAATTTATTAATTAAATCACGACTCAATCTCATTCTAAAGACTAATTTAATAAATAAAACCTATGAAATTCATGACCATATGATTGATGTCATAGGCCCCACAATTTAAGTTGTTTGTTGATCCCATCCAATTGATCATTGGATTGTTGATCCCATCTAATTGTTCATTGGACCATTGATTTGGTCTAGATCATTAATAAAGACAATTTGAATGGGTGGATTCTTCAAATCTTGATCAACAAGCTTGTGTGGCTATTTGGTTGCATGACTATCCCTCCCTCTCTGTAGTATAGGTGGCCATCCCTCCCCCCTCCTCCCTTAATCTCTCTCTCTCATAATTTCTCCCTTACTGTTCACATCAAGCAAAGAAAGAGAGAAAAGTGAAGAGAAGATGAAAGAGGAGGTGTGGCCTTTGCGCTTATGTGTGATCGTGATGCGCTTGTTGGCTTACCATCATAGCCATTGGCCTGGGGAGTGGAAGTAGCTTATCCTCCCGATTGTGTGATTGAATCTAGTGGGCCCTTCGTTCTTCTTGCTTTGGCCTCCCAATTTGATCTCATTGTTTGATTGTTGAAAGATCCTTATTGTGTGTTGTGTACATGGAACACTTGTATATTAGATCCTCAATTGATAACGGACTTGAATTGAGGAAGAAGATGATGTTCCCTATTGTCATTGCTATATGATATCACCTAGTGCCACAATCGCAGCCTGACTTAACTAGGTTTTGCCCATCTCCGACTTTGATGCGGTTGTGGCTTAGCCTCATGCCAGTTTTGAGCTTGACTATATCGTCTTTTCATTTTGGTCTTGGTTCTGTCGAGCCTTAGCCACAAAAGATCCTAATTCCGCTTGGATCAACTGGATCTTGTTTCGTACCTGCCCAATTGGATCCTAGTTTTGGCAGCTTCAGCTAGATCCTGATTCTGCCTTGGCCTAGTTAAATCCCGGTTTGCCTTGGCCTAGTTGGATATCAATTTTGGCAAGCCCTAATCCCGCTCCATTAAACCACTCTTCTCACTACCCGACATTCCCTTTTTTCAAATCCCGTCAAACCTAACCCCCCTACAACCCCCCCTGCACCTCTCTTTCCCATTCCCGATAACCCCAACTTAGATCTTGGGTTTTCCCCGGACCAATCAGATCCTGGTTTCAGCCAGACCTAGTTGGATATCGGTTTTGGCGAAACTTAACATTAAATCCTAGTTCCGCCCAACCCTAGTTGGATCCCCGCTTTGCTCAGCTCAATTAGACCCTAGTTCTGCCCAGTTGAGTCATATCCCAATTCCTGTCAGACCTAGTTCGATCCAGGCTCCACCTGGTACAATTGGATCTATGTTTCACCTAGCCCTAATTAGGTCTTGTTTGCCTGGGCCCTTATTGCATTCTAATTATGTTTTCCAGCCTAGCCGCAACTCGTTGAAATCTAGTTCATAGCCGTATCCCCTCCCCCATTTTCCATGTGCCTATTTAGGACTTGTTCGGAGGCATTTTGATTTGCTGCAAGATTGGGGCATTGGGTTGTTTGTGTTTGCAACCAATTCAGGATCAACTAAACTTGAGTACAAATCCATAAGCCCATGAGAATCGCATGTGTTCAAGTCTATCCTTTTGTCCTCTATTTATAACAAGATTAAAATTATGGGGATCACCCAATGATGCCATGGAAGAGTTCCTTTGTTGTCCTTTTCAACTTCATCATTTTTATTTTTATTTTTTATTTTTATATCAATTTCGATTGGTTTTGATTCCTCACAGATATTCACAGAACATTTATAAACGTTGCCAAAATACACATGAAAGGGAGAATGCATATAGTTAAAAGGCTTTTTAGTAATTTGGATTCTTAGTACATTTCAGGCTATCGCCTGGTACATGCCCTTAATAACATTCCAGGGGAATACCCTTGATTCTAAGGCAAAGCTCAAGGGAGTTGTAAAGTACACGATGCAGAGGATGCATGCCATACGGATGAGCCTAAGCCGTCAAAGGATTGCTTAGCCTTAGTGTCATGTCCTCAGTTGGCTACAATAGGCTTGCCGCTTAGGCAACTAGCATCGAGCAGTGCTCGGAAGGCCGGTGATCACTTAATAAGGTGTTCGTGAGTCATATATGACTTTCCTTGTTATTGTCTAGTGTGAGGTAAGCACAATCTCTAGTCTAGCTTATGTGATGTTGGCATCAAGGCGCATCACCAGATTATCTAACTTTGTCAGCATGGAAGAAAGGGAGCACTTGACTTTGTTCATCTGGCATAGACATGGGGCTATATGACATGCAGTCAAGGCATGTAGCTGTTCAAGTTTATAGCTTTCTCAATTGCTAGACCTCACATTATGTCATATGACGAGGCGTATAGTTGAGTTTATACAGATAAAATGGTTGTTTGATGAGAGCACCAACTTTTGGGGTTCATGTGCTACATGCGAAGTAATGGGCATACTACAACTAGCTGGGGCTACGTAGGACATTTGTCTAACATGGACAAGGCATATGTTGATTATGTGCTCACTCGGCTTCGAAATAGAGAATTATGCATGCCATGATGTTGGCATGAATGGCTGTTCAAATGCTAGTTTTGACTGAATGATCGGGGTGCGACTCTGATCAAAATTTAGCTAGAGCACCACGCGGTGCCGGCTCTCATTGGCAGGCAACTTGGACGGTGGAGCATCGCCCCTAGCTTGGTTTGTTTTGTAAGCCTCAAAGATGGAGGGTTTGGCCCAAATAAGGGTAGGAAGCCAGCTCCCCTTTGATCGTTTGAATTGAGCGAATGCAGGGTGGTATCCCACTCTTGAATGGAGAGTGAATAAGGCATCAACTCTTGCCAGACAGCATAAGCCGAGGCACCAACATCACTGGGGGTGTAGGCCAAACTGGGGCACAAGCCAGGGGAGGACACGAAGCAGACTGGGCGTAGGCCAGCATGGGGTGCCAAGCATGTTGGGGTGTAGGCAGATCGGGTCACTATCATTGGCCCAAGCACTGATATATCTTGAGGGAGCCACCCCTTAGTTGTTTTGGACTTTGGAGACAATAAGTTTCTATCTCCTTTTTAACAAGTTCAGTAGGGAGCCACTTGTCTTGGATGGTGTGCCAACTTGCTCGACGAGCGAGCCAACTCTCCTAAAAGGGTGTGCCAACCCTCTTAGCGGGGTGCGCCAACCTGCTTGGCAGGGGGCGCGGACCTAAATTGAAGAAGAAGAGAAGGGAAAAGGCATGCTAACCTGGTTGTGCCCCATAATCCCTCGAAAACAAGGTGTGCCAGGGATTTGGGGGTGCCAACTGGGTTGCTTTCCCATCCTTTGGGTTTTCTCAAATTGCCAAGTGAAGTTATCTTTATTTGACTTAGAGAAAATGAGGATCCAAAAAGTTCTTAATGTTGCCTAAAACGGTGTATTTACATGCAAAACTTTGGGGGCTTAAAATAGAGTATTTACAGGCACATGGCGCGATCTGATTGGCTGAAGGGGAAGCAATGGACAGCTGTACCCCATCGAAGGGGTTGAGGTGACAGTTGTACTACACTCAAAGTGGCGGACCCGAGTTGCATTTTTGTTGGTTGAAGGTGGAGGGCCCGCCTCAAAGTGGTTCTTGCAGTCCTTGATAGCGTCATTTACAGTCAAAATCGGGTGATTCTGGGAGAATGACCGTATCTTCCTTGTTACTGGTCTGATCGGGTGATCCTGAACCCGTTGGAAAGATAATTGGATAAGCTTTCCAACAAGCTATAAATAAGGGCCATTGAAGTCCATTTAGCTCACCAAATGTGGTCCTAAAGTCTTGGGTGCTGTGGGCCATTCCAGTTCTATGATCAGGTCCGCATATCTTTGAAGATGAAGTTGTAACTTCTTCGATTTAGCTCTAATTGAGTTGATTTTGGTCTCTTTGGAAAGGTATTTAACCAACCTTTCGAGCACACCACCTGCTCCCCCTAACACTGCCTTGTAACCAAAGGGGTTCCAAAGCTTTTCTTTGGGTAGAAGATTCGGTCCGCGATTTCAGTCTCAGAGATATGTCTACATCTAGCTCATCGTAACTCGGATTTGGATGGTCTTGGGTCTGTTAGAAAGGGAACTTGATGAGCTTTCCAACTAGCCATAACTCGCTCTATTCGGAGATCAACTGAGTCACCTCTCATCTGTTGGGCCAAAGTCAACCTTTCTGGAGTGCTTGTTTGCCTCAACCTAGGAAAATGATTTTCCTAGTGTCAACAGTTGTTATGCCATGTCCATTCTAGTAAGTCAAACTTTTGGGCCAGACCAACAATGATTGGATTGCTCTCATGACAATGGATTAGAATGATGTTGTTTGGACCACTGATGATGGCGGTGGATAAATGTTAAATTTGGAACAACTTGTTTCATGTGTGTTTTTTTTTTTTTCCTGATTGACTAACATAGGACCGCACCTAATGTAGTTATCGACCATGGCATCTGAATCTATTATCAGTGACATCGTAAGTTGTGAAACTTTCGATGGAATTAACTTCGATCACTGGCGATATCATTTAGTATCCTACTGGATGAGGAGGATTTATTATATACAGTGGAAATCATCAAACATGAATAAGAATTGAGGATATCCCAATGATATACCTAAACGTCATCAATAAACAATATGAGAAATGGAAGTAACATAATAGAACAACGCGCGACATCCTCTTGAGTACTATGCCTAAGAGTTGATTTCACTTAATAGATATATTAGACTTCCAAGAGATGTGGGAGGCATTGCCTTGGAGTATGCTTCCTTGTTCGATGTGAGAATCTGGGCCATGTAGATGGAATTTGAGGCATACCGATGCTAACTGAGTGCACCACAGGGACCACATGAGGAAGATGCAATAGATGATTGGGGACCTTCGCGATGCATGATGTACTTTAATTGATAATAAGAAAATCTGATGCAGGACGGATGGCCTAACCTAGAATGATGCATTGAGATCATTAACGGATTAACTAGAACAATTTAAATCACAAAATAAACCTAACCTAACACAAGTTTAAAAATAAAGCTAACCTCACAAGTTAAAAAATAAAATCAGCAATGTAACATGTTCGAATTCAAGCCATACGACAGCCCCGCAACGTGGATCCAATAAAATACCAAATAATCAGGATCTATGGAAGGTAAGACTTCCATTTAAGCATAGGGGTTGTTCTCAGTTCAAAGGAGTTCACTTGGTTTGTAAGGGTTTGGGTAGGTTAGGGTTACGACTTTAGGGTTTGGGAATTGGATTTTAGAAATTAGGGTTTGGAAGTAGGGTTATGGGGAATTAGGGTTTTGAGAGTTGGGGTTTTGGAGAATTAGGTTTGTGAGAATTAGAATTTTGAGAATTAGGGTTTTAGGGTTAGGGTTTTAGGAAACTAAGGTTAGGATTTGGGGATTAGGGTTTGAATTAGGGATTTAGGATTCTAGGGACGGGTTAGGTTGTAGATGTATGGATTGGAAGAAGGAAGAACAAGGATGGAGATGGAGATGGTTTGTTATTGGAGAAAGAAGAAAAGGAGATCTAGAAAGAAAGAGAAAGAGAAATTCCTTTTGATTTAAGAGAATGGGAAAGAAGGATAACTTGGATTCACTGCATGGCATCACACCAAATCACTCCAATCATAGGAGATATGCTTTATCTCAAAGCAAAGCGAAGGAAGAATATTTTTTCTTATATTCAATAATAGGCTAAGGTGTGGACGTTCAAAGCCTTTAAAGTCTTAGAAAAGACTTTTTACAAAAGGACGCTCTCTGATAAAAAGTTTCATATAAATACGCTCAATAAAATAAAATTTGTTCGTAACTCCCTAAACTCAACAAAAATATAAGGTAAACAAAAAATAACAAACATATAAACAACTAAATAAACTAAATACTTTCGTGGCCCACAATTAAGATGTCCAATGACGATGATCTAACGGTCAGAATGGTCCAACTAAGTAGCCCACATGCATCTTCTCAGCTTGGGGCCTTCAAAGATGCATAATCATGCATGTGGGGTCTTCAACGTGCTAGGCACTCGAATTGGGTCCACGGAGTCCCATGTATCTAACGGTCAGAATGGTCCAACTAAGTAGCCCACATGCATCTTCTCAGCTTGGGGCCTTCAAAGATGCATAATCATGCATGTGGGGTCTTCAACGTGCTAGGCACTCGAATTGGGTCCACGGAGTCCCATGTATGCATCACCTAGCCATAAAGAAACGAGAGCTCTCCTCCTCCTCTGGTTTACTTTGACTAGTGCTCGGATGTCCTCATCAACTCCCCTCGGTTGAGAAGAGTTCGCCTCTAGCGAAATAAAACTGCAGTAATACTGGAGGAGATCCGAGTCTAATCTCTAAAGCTCTGCCCTTGCGATCCATGTACAATGTGACTCTGGTCTGTTCTTCCACTTGACGAGATACTTTTGGAAAACCTCTGTGTTTGGTGGAAACCACTTGCTCATTCAAAATATCTTCCAATTTTTTCTCTTTTATTGGATATGGATGGTAGAGAAGGCAAAGGCTGGGAAGAAGGATCTTGCAATGGCCATGGTTCGTGGGATAGATCGGGAAAGCTATCCTGGTAAGTGTGAGGGTTGGAACAAGGGCTAGAGGGTGAAGCTAATGGGCCCTTAAAGAACACAAGATCTTACACATTGAATGTAGAACTAATACCCATATCAGGTGGAAGTTCTACAACATACATATTAGAGCCAAATTTTCTCGATATCTTATAAGGACCGGCATTACGGGCTTGTAATTTCCTAAAAACCCTTTGCAGAAACCGTCCTGGCCTTATATGAACCATCACATAGTCACTTGAAATTCTTTAAACCTGCATGTGAGTCAAATAATATCTTGTACTTTCCTTTACTCATATTAATCTATTTTCTAATCTCATTATGCAAATCATGGATATGGTGTTCGAATGCATCTGCGGACTTTGATGGTTTGTGGATATGATTGTCCATGCACATGCGGCAAGCGCCATCTTGCTTAGGCTTGAGGAGGGCTAACATGGCACATGGACTCAAATTTTCCTGAACGAACCCTTTTTTAAGAAGCTCATCAACTCCGCATGCTCTGTGGGGTTCATTTGGTAGTGAGGAAGGTATGGTAGAGTCAACCCAAGGACAAGATCAATGGTATGCTGAATGTCACGCATGGGTGGAAGCTCATCCGGTTGGTCCTCTGGGAAAACATCTCTAAACTCCTCCAACATTGGACTCATCTTAGGTGACAACTCTACGCTAATCTCGGTTGTGACCTCTCTTTCTAAGAGGGCATACGCCATCGAATCAACCTTAGTCTCTCTTTTAAACTCTTTGGCGTTTATTATATAGAGAGATTTAGGCTGGGATTTCCTCACTTCTTTAGGACCACCTTTCTTGACGTCCCTTTTCTTCTCTGGGGTGCTTTTGAGCAGAAGAGAGTTGAGCTTTATCCTCTAACCTTCATATATAAATGAACATGTATTCGAGCGGCCAAATAGTGTCACATCACGGTCGTACATCCAAGGTCTGCCCAAAATGATGTGGCCTACATCCATAGGCAAAACATCACACCACAACGTGTCTTTGTAGGAAGCAAACTAAATGGGAATAAGACACCAATGAGAAACCAATATCGATGACACATCCACCCATGAGACTTGACAGGGCTACGGGTGAGGGACGGGTTTCAAACTCAAACGAGACACAATGCTAGTGGAGACCACGTTGGTGCAATTACCACTTTCAATTATCACGTAAGTGTGGAAAATTGAATTCTTGCACCAATCATCACTCTCTTTAGCCTGGGCTAATGCGCATCTAACAACTGCAAGCGGCACAATCTCAACTCATTCAACTTCTTTATCACTAGCACCATTTTCAAGCTGATATTCTTCTTCACAATCGCCCTGATCATTCTCATCTTCTTCAAACTCACCAATTACGAGGGCTTTACCTCGCTCTTTCGTAGGGCACCTGTATGCAAAAGGACCATATCCTTGGTAATTATAAAACCGCGTATGCTCACCTCCCCTCAAACTGGTACTAGCTAGATCTGTCCCTCACATCCCTATTGTTGGGTAGAGTACTAGTAAGGGCTTTGGATTGACTCTTAAAGCTAGGCTTAGCTCCATGGGGAGTGGCCTTGACGTTTCACGAGAGTCTAATCGCCTCATGAATTGTGGTTTCAGATATCACTCATGTTCTTGCACCACTTGATAGACATGCTCTAGGGTGCTAATGTCGTGAGGAATGAGCTCACGTTGAAGCTCGAGTCGGAGGCCCATCCTGAAACGGGAAAGGGTCATTAACGGGTCATCGATTTTACAATGCATCATATATTCATCAAACTTGACAATGCAATCAGCCACAGGCATTTATTATTGATGAAAGGATTGCCACTGATCTAAAGGCTTCTTGCATTAAGAGAGAGGAAGGTACTTTTCCTTTAAAATCTCTTTCATCTCGACCCGTAGTGAGATTGGGTCATCTCCAGACCTCTCCATCTTCTGCTGGACATTTGTCCAAAACAACTTGGCTTGGCCCACCAACTTCATCTTGACAAATCTCACCTACGACGAACAGACATATCGTACCACTCAAAATAATGGTTTATGTTCGCAAGCCAATCGAGGAAGGCCCTGGGGTCTAAATGACCATCATAGTTCGGGGCCTCAATCTTCACACTCTTCATTACCCGATTATCAGGATCATGATTGTCTAGATACTCTCCACGGGGTGGATGGGTACACACCCCACCACGACCAACACTTCAGCCACGACCTCTTCTACATCCTCCAACTTCACTTCCCACTTGAGATGGGTCATCTTCCCCATTGTCGGGGTTGGCCTAGAGGGAAGCTTCCAACTGGGTCATGCGCATGTAGGTCTCATTCCTGAGGGTTGCTAGTTGGTGACTGGTGGTTCTACTTTGGGCCTCAATGGTCGCGAAATGGTTATTGATGGCATTGATAGCCTCGACAAGCTTTTCCGAATTCATCATGGGGTGTAGACCAAAACCATGCTTAGTACGAGTGGGCATAAACTGGGACCCTAAAGGGGAGCCTAGGAGCTAAAGACTCTAAATGCAATGTTATTAAGAATGAGAGATTGCTAATCTTAAGCCCGACAATATGAAAACCTCAATCTAAATGCAACATGAAAGTCCTATGCTAGACCTAGGCTTTGATACCCAAATTTGATATAGGACAGATGGCCTAACATAGAATGATGCAATGAGACCATCAACCGATTAACTAGAACAATTTAAAGCACAAAATAAAGCTAACCTAACACAAGTTTAAAAAAATCAGCAGTGTAACACGTTCGAATTCAAGCCATACAATAGTTCATGTAATGTAGATCGAATAAAATACCAAATAATCAGGATCTATGGAAGGTAGGACTTCCATCTAAGCATAGGGGTTGTTCTCAATTCAAAGGAGTTCACTTGGTTTGTGAGGGTTTGGGTAGGTTAGCGTTACAACTTAGGACTTTAGGATTTGGGAATCAGATTTTGGAAAATAGGGTTTGGAAGTAGGGTTATGGGGAATTAGGATTTTTACAGTTAGGGTTTTGGGGAATTAGGGTTTGAGACTTAGGATTTTAGGAAACTAGGGTTAGGATTTGGGGATTAGTGTTTGAATTGGGGATTTAGGGTTATGATTTGGGATTCTAGGGATGGGTTAGGTTGCGGATGTATGGATTGGAAGAAGGAAGAACTAGGATGGAGATGGAGATGGTTTGTTGTTGGATAAAGAAGAAAAGAGATCTACAAAGAAAGAGAAAGAGAAATACCTTTTGATTTAATAGAATGAGAAAGAAGGATAACTTGGATTCACTCCATGGCATCACACCAAATCACTCTAATCACAGGAGATTTGCTTCATCTCATAGCAAAGAGAAAGAAGAACTTTTTTCATATATTCAATAATAGGCTAGGGTGTGGACGCCCAAGCCTTTATAGTCTCAGAAAAGACTTTATATAAAAAGACGCTCTTAGATAAAAAGTTTCACATAAAGACGCTCAATAAAATAAAATTCGTTCCTAACTCAAACCCAACAAAAATATAAGCTAAACAAAAAAATAACAAATTTATAAACAACTAAATAAACTAAACTATTTCGTGGCCCATGATTAAGATGTCCAATGACGATGATCCAACGGTCAGAATGGTTCAATTAAGTAGCCCATATGCATCTTTCCAGTGTGGGGTCTTCAAAGATGCATAATCATGCATGCATGTGGGGTCTTGAACGGGCTAGGCACTCGAATTGGGCCCACGGGGTCCTATGCATGCATCACCTAGCCATAAAGAAATGGGAGCTCTCCTCCTCCTCTGGTATACTTTGATTGGTGCTCGGATGTCCTCATCAAAATCTCTGCCATTTTCAGATCCCAGCTAGAATTATGGTCGGCAATCAAGATCTTAAACTTCAACAAGTTGATCAAACTTCTAAGAACTTGGCCTGCCACCTCAAGCGTGAGGTGGATATGAACGCCATTCAGCCTGGGAGCAACATCTTCCTCGTTGTTGAGAACCGGTAAAGAGGATTTTTATTTCATGGATGGGTTCGAAGAAAAGTGAACTGGGCTTTTATTTATTTATTTATAATTTCCTTTTTTGATAAGTGGTAGAGTTTTATTACGAAGGACGCAGAAAAAGAGAGAGAAACAAAAAAGTGCGAGCATTCAATGAACTGCTCTACAAGACAAAACAAAGCAATACATCGGAGAGGAAAAATCTCTCAAGAGGCAGTGACTACAGCCAGATGCCCTGAAACCCATAATCGATTGCAGGTGACCCCGTCCATGGCAAGCCTGTTTGCTCAATCATAAGCTGGCTGGTGAGCATGATGAATAGATGACACCAGAGGGCAGCATGTCTCTGGCCTCATCCAATTACCCAGCAACTCTCCAAGGGTAGTTCCTGGAAACCAGTCATCTAGTGACCCAAAATAAGTCTCCTCCCACCATCAGGGGGCTGCATCTGTTCAGCACTACCAACTTTGATCTTTGAAACAATGTTGCTACTGCAGTAAAATTAGAGTTGCTAAGGCCCAACAGCTTGGAGATCTCAACCAAAGCTTCACCAATACTGTTTCTTATAATGCCGCCAATACTGATAGATCCCAGGTTCCCAATGGAACTACTGTCAAAGTTGAGCTTAAAGTAGCCTTCAGGAGGTGGTTGCCATCTATTCACCATCTTGACTGTCTCCGTTCTTCTAGTTATAGATTCATCCTATTTCTCATACAGGAGAGAAATGGGCATGTTGTTTAACTCCACTTGCTTACCCACACTAGTGTAAGCGGAAAATCTTGTTGAAAACCACTCCAGCAGAACTTCTAGAGCTGCAGAAAATCCTTTTGTTCCATTCCAGCCACAGGCACTATCACCTCCTTTATTATTAATTTCCAAAAGATTCGTCTGATACTGGTCTATTCCTTGATCTTCCAGCTTGCAAACAGATCCAGAACTGGGACTTTGAATACTGTTTATATTGTGGTTTTCTAGAAGAATCTGTATCTGTTTATCCTGTGGAATGGCAATGCTATTGTACAGTGGGAAAAACCATTCCCAATAAAATAAAATAAAATAATAATATAGTGGGAAAAGAATTTAACAATAATTCTCTTGTATTGCACCATTTTTAAATTATTATTATTATTATTATTATTATTATTATTATTATTATTATGATGATGATTATGATTATTATTATTATTATTGTTATTGTTATTATTATTATTATTATTATTATTATTATTATTATTATATTATATTATACCATTAACGGCATTTTAAGTTTAACGTCGTTCTCTTGTATTTTTATCATTGTTGGTTAGAAGTATCATTTGTCCATTTCGAGTTAGAAGAGTTATGCTGCAAAATGAGCTGCCTATCAATTCATGTCTGCATATTTGTTTTGTCTTTGTATATTTAGTCATTACACGTTGATAACTGCGCGTCATGTCCACTTCAGTCTTCTTTGTGGTCAGGTGTTGGTTTCTCTAACCCATACTTGAAAATGTTATAACATGAGTTTTATATTGTTTATGCAGATTTGTTGAGCTTTTGTGGCAACTTTCTTTGCATGCTCTTCGAGAGGTGCACAAACGAACATTTGCAGTTGATGTAGCTTCAAACCCGCTTCCTGCTTCATTGACTGATGTATCATATTCTCATGCAGCTACATTACTTCCTGTGACAAAGGTACTAATTGTTTTTTCTTTCTTCCTCTTGGGTAAGCTTCTCTTCAAGGTTTCTATTCTCAACACGGTTTGGTAACTGTTTATCCTTTAAGATGTATGCTGAATATAGGAATCTGCAAATGAAGATGGTTGCTTCAGCCACGTTCTTATAAATAACTCCCACATGCTTATGTTGGTTTACTTTACCTAGTTACTATGAGATGCTGTCTGATGAAATATTATTAGCATTGTTCTAGAGCTATTTTAATCTTCTATGCAAATATTCATTGCTCGAGAAATGGAGAGTGGTGAAAGAATCCAACGGATTCAATCTTCAACAGTTCCTTTTCTTCGATTTCTAGTTAATACTATTAAAGTATTTAGGCTTTTAACTGCCATGTCTCATGGCCTATATTATGTCTCACATGGGCCTCTTATGCAAAACAGGCTAGGATAGCACTTGAACGGAGGAGGTTTCTTAAAAATGCAAATACTGCTGTGCATAGACAGGCCAGATGGTCAAGTCTGGCACATGACATTACAGCTGAATTTCGGGGTCTTTGTGCCGAAGAGGTAGAGGGTTACTTCTTCTCATTCCTCAGATATCAGAATGCACCTTTCTATATTTTGCAGTTTTCTCAGTGCTTTTTTTTAACCCCCTTGGTGATGATATTACTTATTGTCATACTGTTTCTTCTCGACTTCTGTAATTCAGGCTTACTTGCAGCAAGAACTGGAAAAACTACAGGATCTGAGGAGCAAAGTGAAGTTGGAAGGAGAGCCAAGGGATGATCACATCTCTGGCTCCTTAGGCCAGAATGCCCACTTGGTATCTAAAGCAACTCGTCTATGGGAGTCTTTGTTAGCTCGTAGGAGTAAGTATGCACTACTCAATACTCATTCCATACACACACACAATTTTATTTCATTTTCATTTTCTTTTTTATTGAGCTGAACATTCATGCATGAAATGTCAATTGGATGTGTCGTTCAGCTTGGATAGAGACTCGCTAGTTATACTGTAAATATACTTTTTTTCTCTAGGAATATTGCTTACTTATAATGGGCTGTATGCTGTTTTTCGGCATACAGATTTTTTCCATCTTTTCCCTATATATATATTTCCAATGGTTCTCTGATCAATTTAACCTACAATCAGTTGTAGGTGATTAGTCCACTTTCTCTAAATATATCTTTATTGATGTTAATGGCAATTTTATTAAAAAGGTGAACGATAACCACTACAGAACAAAACAAAGGTAGACGAATGATGAGAAATCATTTTCTCCTAGTAGAAATCAGAGAACCACCACCTCAACCGAGGACGTCACAATAGCCAGTGAGTAGACTGATGGCCCATTTAGATGAATGTCAAAATGGGGGTTTATTGATGAAACCCCTGTTTCAATCCAAAATGAGGTTATGGGACTCATTTGGATACCCACCGGCAAACGTGCTTTGGATCCCACTAGATGAATAAATGCCAAAACGATGACTCCCCAAAAACCAATTCAACTGGTTTTTGGAATCTCGATGATTGCGGAATTTTAAGTTTGAGGTGCTGTCCATGGAGACATGGAGTGCATTTGCCAATGATTTCTAGATCCGTGATTACTGCCCATCACAGATGTGGCACTTTTGTATGTTGATCCAGACCATCCAAGCTGTGGGCCCTGTTGTGGGTGGGGCATGGCTCCAAAATATCTGATATAAGACCATTCAATTGTCCAATTGGGGGAGTGGAAGAGAAAATGGTCAGTGTTCCTAATTCAACATGTTAAATTGGATGGTTAAGAGCTTCTAATGAGTGTCGTCTTTGGGATATGATCGATTGGGGGCCACGATTTGGATGATCCCAATGTTGTCAAATCGCATATGCGATCACTTTTTGTTTTTGAAAAATTAAAAAAAAAAAAAGAAAAAAGTGAAAATTTTGAAAAAAATTTAGGAAAAAATTGCCTAATTAGGAAAAGTGATTGGATAACTTATTTTACTTATTTCATTGTAATTGAGTATATCATTAAGTAATATAGTTAATTACTTATATTATATTTTCATAAATTTTAACAAAACAATTTACAAGCTACATTAAGAGAATTAATTATTAAAAACTTCAAACATAAAGAGAGAGAGAGAGAGAGAGAGAGAGAGAGAGAGAGAGAGAGAGAGAGAGAGAGAGAGAGAGAGAGAGAGAGAGAGAGAGAGAGAGAGAGAGCTTTAGGGCCTGTTTGGTTTTTTGGCTCAAGTGTAATTGCATTATAAATGAGTAATCATTACTTTCCAAGGTAATTACCTTCATTTACCTTCATCTTTCCCAATGCTGACTTGACCGGTTACTTTTTAAGCACTCAAATCGAGGAATTTGTAAAATAAATATAGGGCCCACCATAATGTGTGTGGCTTATCCACACCGCCCATTCATTATGCCAAATGAATTTAAGGCATGAGCCCAAAAATTAGGCAAATCCAAAGGTCAAGTGGACCACACCACACGAAATTATGAGAATTAAATGCCTACCATTAAGAACTTGTTGCGGCCCTTAGAAATTTTAGATCAGGCTTATAGTTATATTTTTCACTTATTCATGTCTGTGTGACCCTATGAATGGGTTAGATGGTGAATAAACCTCAACGTGGGCCCAATAAAAGAGTCAACTTTCAACGGTAGACAAATTAAGTCCATTGTTTCCTTTCATGTGGTCTAATTGAACATTAGATCTTCCTAATTTTTTCGGATAAAGCCTCGAAATATTCTAATAAAACAGATGGACGACAGGGATATATTATATACATTATGGTGGGGCCCACGAATTTAAGTCAACATTTTTGGACCAGTTTCCCAGGTGAAATTACTCACTTGTTTCCAAACAGGTGAAAGAATGTAGTAATTACTTTTTTACAGTGATTTACAGGAATTTACCGGTATTATGGAAAACCAAACAGGCCCTTAAAGTAGAGAATAGTGAAAGTGGAGGGTATTGAAATTGCAAAAAAATAAAAATAAAAATATAGTCCCAGTGGGCAATATGCAATCGCTCGCATATTCATCGCATAATGAAGTATGCCATGGCATACTTGCCAATAATGCATATGCCATCATATGACATATGCAATCTCTTCACATATACGTGCATATGCGATTGCATATGCGCATATGTGATCGCATTTGACAAGAATGGATGGTCCACATTGATGCTTATGCAGGTTGCATGTCTAGCAGATGCCTTGGTACCGTTTGGTTAATGGTGAAAAGTTTCAAACCCTCATCATGGAGCTTTTACACGAGGCAATAAGATGACCCATGATCTATTGGAAAACATGTGGATATTGACTCTTCAACTGCAAACATCATAGTTGTACTTGTATGGCAATCCGTACAGTTCAAATTGCTGAACCAATTGTGGATGGAGAGTAACCCAACAATTACACTGATAAGATGATAGTAACTGTTTGATTTTGCCTATGGAATTTGGACCACTTACTATTGTACTTTAGTATCCATTTATTAGCCATCAATTGGATGATTAGAATTGTTTGGTTGGTATGATTTTGGAGATACGCTCCATACACAGTGTGCCCCATAATTTGGTTTCTATGTATAGCTCTACATGCAAGGTGTTCCATAATTGTAATAGTGGCCGTAACCACCACCACCGATATCTTTATGATATGGGCTGTAATGGCTGCCATAGCTCTTGTAACGGCTGTTACAGTCTTTTTAAATAATAAAATAAAATTGAAAAAGCCTGAAAAACTTGTATCAGCCCCGTAATGTACTGTTACGGGGCCGTTACAGCCTTTACGGGGGCTGTAACGGTGGTTACAGTTCATTTTTTTTTTCTTTTCTTTTCTTTTCTTATAACAGCTGTTACGGTTGTTACAACCTTGTAACGTGTAATGGTTGCCACCGTTACCTTTAGGTAACGACCTTTACGGCCCGTAATGGCCGTTACGGCACACCATGTCTACATGAGAACTACACTGAGGATGGATCCCACCATTTCAAAATGTTGGTGAACTATCATAGGAATCTAGCCCTTCTTGCATATACCATACGCTATGTTGGCACGTTTGCTGCTAATCACGTCTTGAATGTGAACTGCTCTTTGATATTCATCTAACCTAGCATTTCTTCATGTGTGTATGGACCACCTGATAAATGGACATTCATATTTATCCAAGTAACATCCATAATGAGGACTGTTGTCAACGTCTTAGCATGCACAAAACAAAGAGTATGAAAAAATGACCAGGTCTTCTAGATCTGGGCCAATTGGACTCTGATCTTGCATCCTTTATGTTTTTATCTTTTTTTTTTTTTTTTTTTATTTATTTTTTTTATTTATTTTTGTTTTTTTTATGATTTATTTGATGGTTGAGATTGATGACAAGTGTTTTAGTTTTCTTATTTTGGACGATGGGCAATTTCACTTAAGTGAGTGACATAATTGTATTTATTTCAAATTTTCATTATAAAAGCATATATATATATATATATATATATATATATATATATATATTTGGGGGGGTTGAATGTCCAACCCTAGTGGAGTTTTTGAGAAGAAAAAAAGAAGAGAGAGAAGCTCTCTTGTGTGAAGTAATTTTCCTCGTTTTCTAGGGTTTTTGAGAAACCCTCACATCCAATTGAATTGTGGAAGGATAAAGGCTAGTTTGGCGATGGGTTTCCTAAGATGCATCTTTCCTCTTTCTCTTCTCTAAAAGGTATTCTTCTTCTCCTCGTCTTCCTCCTTCCCTGTCCCTTACAACCTTGTCAACCTATCAGAACCCTACCCAATCCCCCCTCTTTCTTTCCTTTTACCTAGCCACATGTGGACTCGCACATGCACATGCACGCATGCATGCACACACGCACGTGCGTCCGTATGGGCAGCCACGTGTGGGCCACCGTTTGGTGTTTTCCCTCTTTGAATTCCCTCCAAACCCCCTAATTCCTAGATCCTTTGGATTCTTAGAAATCCCAATCCTAAATCTCCATCCATGAATCCAAAAACCCTAATGAATATTTGAATTTTTTTGTGAAACTTTTCCCAAACTAGAATTTTGCTTGCATTATTATCTATCGACGTGGTTGTTGCATTACCCACGCTAGATTGAAAGTCCCTACTTCAAAGTGGGCCACTCTTGAATTATTTTATATTTTCGTGCACCACGTATGTGATAACCTAGGATCTTCGTGTTATAAATCTGAATTTCCGAATCTATTATGTGGATATGCTTGATTTTAAATGTTGATTGTTGAAATTAATGTGTAATTGATCTCTCATCTTGCATCCTAGGATAGTTTCCATCATCCTACATCCAGTGTTCGTAATATCGATAATATCGGTATCGGGTGTCAGCGATACGAAACCCCCCGAAAATACAAAAAAAATACTGAAAATTGTCAAACTTCCATTTATCGTGCGATATATCACAAAATATCGTGAGATATTGCCGATATATCGCACGATAATGCCTGATATGGCAGATTTTTGCGAAGGACTGTAGCCGCGTGACATACCACAACATTTTATCCGCATCCCATCTAGAAATTCCAAAAATATATAGAAAAAAAATCTATTACCTGTTCCATCTACCCTGCCTAAGAGCGGAGCTTTCTACTGAATTTGGTGGGCCGTGGTCGACATTTCCGGGTCACAGGAGAGAAATCTGTCGACATCCGAAGAAATCCAAGCGAAATCCGGAGAAATCCTCTCCGAAATCCGGAGAAATCATCGCGAGATCTGAAAATTTATGGATTTGGGCGAGATTTTAGGGCTCTGCGTCGAAAAAAAGGGCGTCCGAGCCCTTTTTACGTGATTTTGGGTTGGCTGGTGCACCGCACACCACCGAACTTACTGATATGTTGACGTCATCAAGTTTTGTGGGTCCCATCATAAGGTATGCGTTATATCCAAACCGTTCATCCATTTGGCGAGCTCGTCGTAAGGCTTGTGTCGAAAAATAAGACAGATCCAAAGATCAATTGGACCACACTGCAAACAGCAGTGGGAGATTGAACGTCTACCATTGAAACCCTTTTGAGGTCAGAAGTTTTGGATAAATATGATATTTCTTTTTCCTCTTCATCTAGGTCAGTGTGACCTCACGAACAAATTAGATGGAAAATAAAAGTTATGGTGGGCCCTACGAATGTTTTAACTGTGAGAATCACTGTCCCACTGCTATTCGTGGTGTGGTCCACTTGAGCTTTGGATATTACTTATTTTTGGGCTCATGATCTAAAATAATCTCTCCAAATGGTCGAACGGTGTGGATATAATAAATATATTATTGTGGGCCCATGTAACTTTGAATCGTCTCCAGGAGGAAGCGGATTGGCTAGTGTACCACACACCAGCTATATAGCTGGTGTAGGTACGTGTCGTGCGAAGACGAGCGCTGACGCTCCTCGAGCTCCAATTATTATTATTATTATTATTATTATTTGTACACACCTACCCCACACACTCACGCTAGTGGAATTTCACCACCTATGGGTATACTCGAACCCTTGACCGGGTGTTGAAACTCCTGAGAGTCTACCACCCGAGCAAGAGTAAGGACCCAATATCATTGTTGAGAGTGGGATCTCGAGCTCCAAGTTGTACGAACGGTTCAAAGGAGATCAAAGTTACATGGCCCCACAATTATGTATTTATTATATCCACACCGTTTATCCATTTTTCGAGATCATTTTAGAGTACTAATAAAAAAATAATCATATCCAAAGATCAACTGGACCACACCACAAATAGCAGTGGAGATAATGATTTTCACTTTTAAAATTTTGTAGGCCCCACCGTAATGTTTATTTTCCATCCAATCTGTTCATAACGTCACAAAGACCTGGATGAAGAGGAAAATCAAATTTCATGTTGATCCAAAACTTTTGGGAACCCCAAAAGGGTTTCAATGGAAGACGTTCAATCCCCCCACTGCTTTTTTCAGTGTGGTCCACTTGATCGTTAGATCTGTCTTATTTTTCGTCTCAAGTGGACTATACTCAAGGAAACAATGGTGGTTGAACACGGTACCATTAAAAACTTCTTAGGTGCACCTTGATTTTCCCTATATTTTATTAGGCACTTAATCTGTTGATAACTTCACATAAGTTTGAATGAAGAATAAAAACAATTATCAACTTGATCCAAACTTTTGTGGCCCATTAATGGTCAATCATCATTGTTTCCTATGGTATGGTCCACCTGATTATTGGATCTATGTCATTGTTTTGGATAATGTCTTAAAATGATATGAAAAAACGGATGGACGGGGTGGATACTGAATATAGTTGTCTTAGTTCAATCGAACAACGCATAGCTTAGTACCGTACACAAAGGAAACTTATTATGTCCACTTCTTTTTTGAGATTTTATGATTTAAAAGTGTGTATTAAGGTCTATTTAAATAATCCCTAAAGTTTCATTGAAAAATTCAACAAATTTCCCAATGTTTCCCCAAAAAGTGCGATAAATTATGCGATACAAATGATATATCCCGTGCGATAACTGATACGTATCTGTATCCCAAGGGTGCGATACATTGCGCGATACTGATATTTCGAACATTGCCTACATCAACCACCCTCAAGCTAGGGCTGTCAACGGGCTGGGCTTCATGGTGCCCAATTCTAGCCCAAAGTCCTCTTGGCTAGCCTAAGCCCATTCCATGTCCAAAAAAGCAGAAGAAGAAAAGAACAAAAAAAAAGGAAAAACAAGAAGAAGAAAAGAAATGCAAACCACTACCCATGCCCCAACCCATATGGCATTTTGTGCCCATATGACTAGCTCGGTCCGGCCCATGATCACTTGCTCATGTCAAATGTGTAAAAATAAAATGGAGACATTAAAGTTCAAATGGGGATCTAAAGTTAGTCTAAGTAAAATGGAAGAAAATGCAATTCCAATTCAAGTCAACCATGCATCTTATATCACTTATAGTCATCTTATATCACCGATAAACATTGGTACATAAATGATCCAAAGGCCAAAATCTCATTTTGAGAGCCTCGTGCGAGCTCTTCCAGTTGACTTTATGTATCCATCTCACATGTTTATCTTAATTGAATGGTTGGCCTGAGCTCACATATAAGCCTTATTATTAATATAATATGCAATATATACCTATATAAAATATATTATGATGCAGGACATGAAATTCAAATATGATATGCGAGATTTCAGGCTTAAGATCACGTTAGTTCAGAAACAATTACACAAATTCCATATCCCACATAAAAGTCCAAACATTCAATTAAGGGGAATCTATGCGGGTCCAGGCCTACACATGTTAAGGCTGAATCAATAAAAATTATGAATCAAACGATACTAAAAAATAAGAAATAATCATCCACACATGCACAGTAATCAATCCTTAATCCAAGGGATTCACTAATTTCAACTTAAGGAACCCTAGGGTGAAAAAAAAAAGGGCAAATAAATTAAAGGTAATGCAATCTAGGGTTAGGGTTTATGAAAATAGGTATAAAAAGGGGAAAATAAGAGAAAACCTGAACTGGTAGACAAATCCCGCGAGCGGACAACGGCTCGGGGCTTGACGCACGTGCACACTAGCCTGGCCACACGCGCGAGCGGATCCCACACCCGGAAACCGATTCCTTGGCCCTGGTCGGCTAGGGGTGGGCTTCAAACTCCCAAAGTTTCAGGGCGATCCGACCTACGGGCTGTACGCGGTGCTTCGCCAAAGTTCTAGCCCTCCTGCAGGGCTAGATTTTGGAAACTGGCTGTAGGGAGAAGATCCGCTACAAAACCGATGGATTCGAGGCGAGGATGGTTGTAGAAGGAGAGAGATATGGATGAAAAAGGGTGGGGGCGGATGGGGATAGATGTGGCTTCGCACCACGGTAGTTAGCCCTTCGAAAAGCGAGGGCTTCGCACCTACTTGAATTTTTCCATAACTCAGAAACTAACAGAGTAGAAAAAAACTTGCAGAAATTTTTATTAAACTTCAATGAATCAAAAGAACTACAAGGTGTGCCTATTTATAAGGAAAACCCTATACCCCAAAATTCGCGCCATGTGCGCAACCTATTACTTGGCAATGAAGTAAACTAAAACAAAAACTAACCAAAGAAATCTAAAGCATTCATGATATTCTAAATAACATAAATAATCAAAACCTAAAATATGAACTTAATCCGACTAGTGGGCCTCGATCATGAGATCCCATGATGGGCTTTACTTGATTATCGGGCCCACTCTCTTGAACCAAAACTCCGTCTTCTAACTGGAAGGTCCTCCCTGGACGTCGTTATCGATCCAGATCGATGGTGGGGGTCCTCCGTGCGTACGAGAGGGGGGGGGGGAATGTGCATGAGATGTCCCCATCATATTAGAGATATATCGGCTCTAGGGGGGTGGGTTGGGGGTTAGCCCAAGTTCGGCCCAAATTGGTTAGGCTTTTATATCTAAGCCCAAGCTCATCTAGCATGATTTGCCGTAAAGGCCGTTACGTAAAGGTAACAATGACAACTGTTACACGTTACGGGGTCGTAACGACCGTAATAGCCGTTATGGAAAAAAATGACCTGTAATTGCCGTTAACAACACGTTACATCCCCTATAAAGGCCATAATAGCCCCGTAATGGTGTATTACGGGGCATATATAGGTTTTTCATACTTTTTAATCAACATTACGGGGAAGATATAGGTTTTTCGGGGGTTTTTTCAATAAATAAAAAAATAAAAAAGAGAGACTATAACGGCCGTTACGGGGCCATAACAACCGTTATGCCCCGTATCGTAAAGGTAACGGTGGTGGCCGTTACGGCCACCATTACCATTACGGAACACCTTGCCATCTAGTGGGCCTAATAAGTATGCCCAAACTCAGCCCAAATACCTAACCAACCCAAAAGCCCATAGGCCAACTTGACCCACTGACAACCTTAACTCAAGTTGGAGCATGAATGTCGCTCATGCCTACCTTGGAACACATATAGAGAAGATGATGACAATCAATATACAGACAAGTAGCAATTGAAGATCGTGTATCCACCATGTTTTGTTTGAGGGGGAATCAGTTCGGCCCAAATTAGTTAGGCGTTTATATTTAAGCCCTAGCCCATCTAGCATGGTTTAAGGTAAAGGCCGTTACGTAAAGGTAACAGTGGCAACCGTTACACGTTACGGGGTCGTAACGGCCGTAACAACCGTTATGGAAAAAAAATAAAAATAACCTGTACTTGCCGTTAATAGCACGTTACATCCCCTATAAAGGCCATTATAGCCCCGTAATGGTCTATTACGGAACATATAGTTTTTCATACTTTTTAATCAACATTCGGGGAAGATATAGGTTTTTCGGGGTTTTTTTTTAATAAATAAAAAAAAGAAAGGAAAAGAGAGACTGTAACGGCCATTATGGGGCCGTAATAGCTGTTATGCCCCATATCGTAAAGGTAACGGTAGTGGCCGTTACGGCCACCGTTACCGTTACGGAACACCTTGCCATTTAGTGGGCCTAAAAAGTGTGCCCAAACTCGGCCCAAATACCTAACCAACCCAATAACTCAAGTTGGAGCATGAACGTCGCTCATGCCTACCTTGGAACACATATAGAGAAGATGATAATCAACATGGGCCATGATTCCCCCTCAAACAAAACATGGTGGATACACGATCTTCAATTGCTACTTGTCTATATATTGAGCTTTCGTTGTCTATTGAATCTTCTTTTCAAATAGAAGGCTATAGCTATATTCGACAACCATCCAGCTACCAAACAGCCATTCAAATGCAAAAGCCTCTCAAAGATATGTGTGACATTGCACAACAGGTGAGTGAACTACATCCACAACGGTTGAGGGGGGACTGCACCCAAAATGGCGTTTGAAGACACACATGCAACACTACAGTGAACTACACCCACAACTGAAAACAAAGCCCTAATAAAGGAAGAAACGATGAACGAAAATGGAAATCTCCGGTGCTTGCAAAAATCTTCTACATCAAGTTGGGTCGAGCATTTCATTAGTTTGTATGTGTTGTATCACACCTAGACTACACCACATGAGTATACACATCACACTGCCCCTAACACTTCCACACAAGAGTTTACACCCCTCTTGGATGCCAGAACACCATGAGGTGGAGTATATACAAAAACAGCAAAAAGCGGCTCAAAAACTGATTGTACGACAACTCTTCCACACAAAAATTGTCATAGCTTTGACAACGGAATCAAATGAAACTTGATTAAGAGGATTGCTAACTTACAATTGAGTCTGATCCAAGCAAAAAATCCCCTAAAGAAACCCCTAGAAAAACTATATCTTTGATGGAATGAAATCTTTTTTTTCTTCTTCTATTATTGTACAAAACACCATTTAAAACTTATCAAGAGATTGCAGAAAAATCACTAGTATTCTTTTAAAGTCATCTTCTTCCAGATCCCATACTTTTCTTCTTTAGATGTCCACTCAGTCCTACCTTGCTGACATTATTCATACAGCCGAATGACGTTAGCAGCAAGCTTACTTCTCATGGTTGGCTTTTCTTTTCTGGTTCTTTTTGGTTGGCAACAGGGCTCGAGGAATACTCTTAGCTTCAGTTAGATCTAGTGGTTTTCATAATTTTTCCTGACTTATCGTTTTTTTTTTTTTCTTGATTTATCCAGTCCTGCTTTCATGTTGTTAATTCTTTTTACAGGTCAGCATGAGCTTCTTGCTTCAGGCCCTATTGAGGACTTGATAGCTCACCGTGAGCATAGGTAATTCTAAATTTTCTCTCTTAAAGTTTCTTGGATGAGATTTTCTAAAACCACTGTGACATATAATTCTTTTATCAGGTACCGCATCTCAGGGTCATCTTTGCTTGCAGCTATGGATCAGAGTTCTCATGTTTCTCATCCGGATTTATTATCTGTTCAAGCGGATGATCTGGCTTCAGTGCACACATATGACCGAGAACAGACAGATGGATCTTTTATCAATGTGAATAGGGAAAAACAGAAAATCTCCTTAGAGTCAACTCAATTTCAAGTGAATGATGAAGCTCTTCTCCGAGTGGATGACAGAAGTGGAAGAGTGCCCACTGTTGATGTAGCAGAGGTTCTCAGGCGTTGGACACATGCTTTACAGCGGATTCATAAGCAGTCGCTTCATTTGGTATGTGAGATTTTCCATATTTCATGAGCATCATTTGGTCCTTGAATTGCAACTACTTTTTTTTTTTTTTTTTCTCATTATTTCCTGAGGCTAGAGCCAATTGACCGAGGGATTTTTTTAATTTTTTTTTCTTTTCTTTTTATAACATTTCATTCATGAATTGTTTGATTTTTTTGATGTTTGTATTTGTATTAGTATCCTTGTTTTTGTTGTATTGGCCTATCTTCAGAATGTACTGCTATGGATTTAATGCAATTTTCTGAAATTTAGGATGTGAAATTTATGTATTAATGATATCTAATTGGAGCTTCTACATGTCACTTGTGCTGCTACATGGTCCTGGTCAGCTCAAAAGTGGAGAATAAAAAACAGGATAGTGTATGACATGTCTGGGACATGCAAGAAGTATGCACAGGTGGTGCCATTCTCTTACTTTTGGGTCCCTTTTACTCGTGTGAGTAATTTCTCCAGAAATCCTTTTTGGAAAAACCCTATTGGGATCTTATTTTCCAGAGATATGGGTGTTGTTTCAACTTTCGAGCATCAAATGAAGTGTCATGCTCCTTGGTTGTGGTGATTCCCCACCAAGGTGTTCCAAAATGGTAACGGTGGCCAACGGCCACCGCCGTTACCATTATGAAACGGGCCGTAACAGCCGTTACGGCCCTTTTTTTATCTTTTGAAAAAACTATTACAGGACTGTTACGGGGCCCTTATAGGTCCGTTACGAGCTGTTATGGACCGTTACTGCCTGTTTTTTCTGTAACAACCATTATAGCCGTTTCGACCCCGTAACGTGTAACGGTTATGACTATTACCGTTATGTAACCGATTTTGAATACCTTGTTCCCCCGCCAACACCCTCCACCTGAAGTTGGCCAATCTCACTCCCCACGCTAGGCTTACAGTGGCTGAATGCTTTTCCTCAAGTGGGTCCCCCATCTCTTGGTTTCCCCCTTGTAGAAGAGCGTTCTCAGATTTTGAGATGGATGAGTATGCTGATCTTTTGGGTCGTTGGCAGCTTTATCGCCCTTCCAGAGATGCTGGCTCCTTGGTGTGGAGGGAGCACAACTCCGGGCTTTTCTCAGTAAAATCCTTCTACAAGCTTCTCACGAGGGACAAGTCGGCTATCCAAGAGTAGTTTGCCTATCATTTTTGGTTTTATGGGGCACCTCTGAAGGTTGCGGTCTTTACATGGTTGGTAGGCAGGAAAAGGGTCCTGACGATTGACAACCTGCGGAAGAGATCCATGGTCATTTCAAACATGTGTAGTTCGTGCCAGAAGGATGCAGAGTTTGTAGATCATTTGTTTATATTTCGCCCCTTTACATCTATAGTTTGGGATTTCTTCCTTGCAAGTGTTGGGGAATCGTAGGCAATGCCAGGTACAGTTGGAGATCACTTATGGGCATGGCATGGGGGGTCCGGAGGGATGATAGATTGCCATGGTTATTAATTCTTCCAGCCATTTGGTGGGCAATTTGGGGTGAAAGGAATAGCTGATGTTTCCGGAATTCCTTATGCCCAGTTAAGGTGGTCATTGAGATAGTCATGTTTTCGATGTTTGAATGGAATCCCCCCTTTAGCAATATGTGTTAGTGGGCTGTGATCCCTTTCGGATTGCTTTGTATTCTTCTTCTTCTTGTTTTTTTTTTTTTTTTTTTTTTTTTTTTTTTTTTTTTTTTTTTTTTTTTTTTTAAAAAAAAAAAAAAAGAAAAAGAAAAAGAAAAAAGAAGAAGAACAAGAAGTGTCATGCTCATGCTATAAGACAAAAATCTTCCTGATGCTATTAGGTGTGTTGGCATGAAATACCCTGCGAACACATACATGAAATCATGAAACTTCCATTGAGTCATTTCTCTAGATGGACTTTGTGGCCATCCACCGATTTGGTGTCTACTTTCAGTGACATTCTTTTTCCTCCCAAGGTATGTTGATTTTGCACAAAAAAAAATTGAGCAGTTTGGATGCCATTGACCAATGTTTGGCTCATGCATGGTAGAGGTGCAACTTGGGTTGGGCTCTACCTGAACTCAACTGGCCCAACCCAAAATTCTGGTATGGCTGGGTTGGGTTGATGTTGATTGGGCTTGGGCCAAAAACCATCAAACCGACCCTATCTCGGGTTGAGGCCTGGGGCAACCCAACCCAACCTATACTAATCCATATTACCTATGTAGTATAAATTATTATATTTAGTGTTCGTATGGTATAAGATGCTAAATTACTACAATTAGTTGAGTGTCCTATTCAGTACTGTGGGCCTGACCTAAACTGGCCAACCCGACCCAACCCGGGATGGGTTATGGTTGTGGATATCGTAAATTGGGTTGGGCCACAAGTTGACCCAAGTTGAGGTCATGGTGGGCTCAGGTTAACCCTCAACCCGATCAAACCTGCCCAAGTTGCAACCCTACTGCATGGGTGATTAATCTTGTATCTTTGTACTTTTGCCTAAACAGTTTCAATGACTAGACTAGTCCTTTGATCTATCTAGCCATTTTGGGTGAGACCTTTCTAGATGTTCCTATATCCATGTAATCAAGATGCCATATAGCGCGTGATACCTCCCAGGTATGACAGGGACACTTAAATGGGCAGATGGCCTCTAAGTTAAGCATTTCTTTATGGACTTTTCCAGCAAAGACACTTAGGATTGATGAATGATAGAATTGATGTTAAGGGGTCATTTTGATGTGGGGAATCATTAAGGGGTGAAGAGAAAGCCTTTCTTAGAAAGAATCTTGGCAAAGATGTTTCTCTTTATCATCCCTGGGTGATTGAAAAGAAACCTTTTTAAGGATCCCATCACTAAAAGCAATGGTGAATCATAAAGAATGCAGTAGGGGTTCATAGAGAGAATTCAAAGTAACGAAGCATTACTTTTGGTGAGTTGACAAACATATATGAGATCCTTTGAAGATGAGGGACATGCAAAACTTTCGGTACAATTATCCTACCATTAGCGGAGGGAATGGAATCTGATCTAGCATGAAAGATAGGAAGACGGGTACTAGTACCAACTTTAACAGAGTGGGAACTAGTGTGAATAAGCAAAGAGATCATACCGGGAATTGTTGTCAAATGCGATCACATACGCGCGATCAGATCGCATATGCCATCATGGCATATATGATCTTGGCAAGTATGCCATGGCATACTTTGATATGCAATCTCATATTTCCTAACGGTCAGAAATATGACTGTTGTGAGCAATTTTTAAATTTTTATTTTTATTTTGCAATTTGGGGCACCTTTGCCCAGTGTTTTAAGTATCGACGATATCAGCTGATATATCCCACGATATATCTTGTATCCCACCTTTGCGATACGAAACACACAAGTAGTGGGATATATCCAGTGTTCAAAATATCGGTATCGCACTATGTATTGCACCCTTGGGATACAGATACGTATTGGTTATCGCACGGGATATATCGTTTGTATCGCACTTTTTGGGAAACATGGGGAAACATTGGGAAAATGGTTGAATTTTTTAATGAAACTTTGGGGATTGTTAAAAAAGCCCTTAATACATACTTTTAAATCATAACATCTCAAAAAAATATGCACATAATAAGTTTCTTTTGTATAGGGTCCTAAGCTATGCGATGTTTAACTGAACTAATGCAACTATATTTAAATTGGATGCATGATATTTATAAATATATCAAGTCATGTATGAAACACAACCAATTCATTAAAAAGCAAAAGAAGAACTGAAGAAGTAAAATTTGAGAAATATGCATATCAATGATGGGGCCCTGACACTAGCCCCGTGGCTGGTGATCGGTGCTCTGTGGGCCCCACCATAATGTATTTGTTTCATCTATTCCATTCATCCATTTTTACGATCATTTTAGTGATTGCTAGAAAAAAATTATAGTGATATAAATCTCAGGTGGACCACACCACAGGAAAACAATAATGATTGGTTATCTACCATTAAAATCCTCCTAAGGCCCACTGCACTGTTTATTTGACATCCAATCTGTTGATTGGGTCATAAAGACCCAGATGAAGGGAAAAAATAAATATCAGATTGATCCAAAGCTTTTATGGCTCCCAAAACGTTTTTAATGGTCAAAGTTCATTCAACACTGTTTCCTGTAATGTGGTCCACTTTATATTTCGATATATCTCATTTTTTTCTCTCATAACATAAAATGATCTATAAAAATAGATGGACAGCATGGATGAAACACATACATCATGGTGGGGCCCACAGAGCACTAACCACCAGAGCTGTATGTATGAAAATGTTGTATAATGGGGCTGACCCTCCGCGCGGACGCTGATTGCGTAACCTAAGCGCACTGAGTACACTCTATGGGGCTGACCCTCATTCATGCATGCTATCTACTCCATCCATCCATTTTAACAGATAATTTTAGGGCTTTAGCCCAAAAATGAAGTCTATCAAAATATCAAGTGGACCACACCAACGGAAACAGTGTGAATTGAATTTCTACTGTTGAAAGGTTCTTGGGGGCCACGGAAGTTTTAGATCAAGATGATATTTGTGTTTTCCATTCACCCATGTCCGATTGATCTTATTAACAGGTTGGATGACAAATAAACATCACTGTGGGCCTTAGAAAGGTTTCAACGGTGGAAATTAATAGTTTCATGTTTCTTGTGGTATGGTCCACTTGAGTTGTGGATATGGTTCAATTTTGGGTTGAACACCTAAAATGATCAGTAAAAATGGATGGACGGCGTGGATAAACCACGTGCAATCACTGTGGGCCCAATAGAGTTTACTCAATACGATAAGAGCGTACTAAGTAACTCAGTACGCAATCCGATCTCGTCCCCTCATTGATGGGGCACAAGCGACGTCACCAAGTTATGTGGGTCCCACCATGATGTGTTTTTTGTATCCACACCGTCCATACATTGAAGAGATCATTTTATGGCAAGAGCCAAAAAATGGGTCAGATCCAGAGCTCGACTGGACCCGACCACAGAAAACAGTGGAGAGAGTGACGCCCACCATTACAAACTTATTGAGGGCCATAAGAGTTTTTTATCAAGATGATATTTGCCTAAATATTTGTGTCATGCCCTAAAATAATATTTTCAAATGAATGGACGATGTGGATACGACACATACATTACCATGGGACCCACAGAACTTGGTGACGTCACTTAAAAGTAACTCACTATGCTTACCATACTGATTAAGCTAATTACGGTCCACCATGATTTATGTATTTTATCCGATCCGTCCATCCATTTTACCAGATAATTTCAGGGCTTTAGCCCAAAAATAAAGCATATACAATGTTCAAATGGGCCACACCGTAGAAAACAGTTGAATTGAACATCTACAGTTGAAAATTTCTTGAGGGCCACAGAAGTCTTGGATGATTGGATCAAGCTTATATTCGTATTTTCCCTTTATCCACGTCTGTATGATCTTATTAACGGTTTGGATGACCAATAACCATCACTGCAGGGCCGAGAAAGGTTTCAACGGTGGAGATCAGTATCACCACTGTTTCCTGTGGTATGATCTTTTAAAATTCCTAAATTTTGGGATCAACCCCTTAAATTAGATGGAAAAACGGATGGACGGCGTGGATAGACCACATACATTAAAGGTGGGCCCAACTGAGTTTACTGAGTACAATAAGAGCGTACTGAGTAACCCACCACACAATCCAAATCCATTTTCACCCCATCCGTGCCCTTCTCCTTCACGCACGCAAGAGTTCCGACATTCGTGGCGGCGATGATTCTTGTTCGAGGAAGGGGTTCCTCAATCCGGCCTGATTTCTCACCGGAATCTCTGAGAGATCACCACAGATACTCTCCAATCAGTGAAGAAAGATGGAAATTGAAGAAAATTGCGAGAAAAATCATCCAAGAAAGAGGGAAATCGTACTTACCCGTCGAATAGCCCACCTCCGATCACCACTCTTCGCTACAGCCTACAGGTACTCTCCGATTTCTCTTCTTCTTCTTTTTTTTTTTTTCTAATTCAATATATATATATTCTCCATATATACATCGTGCGATATCGACGATATATCGTGCAATATCTGGATTTTGGGATTTTTTGTATCTTCCGGGGGTTATCGCGAGGGTTTCGTCTCACTGGGGGGCGATAGCGATAATATCGGCCGATAGTATCAATATTTCAAACACTGGATATATCCCACATGTTCGATCTGGTGAGCATTTTTTATTTTCGAACAATTTTTATTTATTTATTATTTTTTCTGTAAATCATGTTAAATTAGTGTCAAATTGTTACAAATCTATGATTTCCATGCAAAGAGTTCGATTTCAAGATTTGGAGGAGATGGGCTGAGTTGCAGAATATTGAAAAAAATCAAAATTTCCCAATTTCTCACAAATCGGTGCAATCTTTGTGTCCAAACATAAAATCAAACATGTATGTAACCTGATCCAATGATTCTTCTTTTTCTTTTGAATGTATTGCTTGTGTTTCCACACGTCTTCTTACATTTATAAATTGTATAAATAGACTTTGAATATACTTGCATCTATTCAGTTAGACAGCGCATAGATTAGGACCTCATGCAAAGAAAACCTATTATGTCAACTTGTTTTTTGTAATATTTTGATTTATAAGTGTGGATTGATGTCTTTTTTAATAATCACTCGAGTTTCATTGAAAAATTCAACCAATTTCCCAATGTCTCCCCATGTTTCCAACAACAATGATACATTATGTGATACAACCGATATATCCAATGCGATAACTGATACGTATCCGTATCCCAAGGGTGAGATACGTAACGCGATACCGATATTTCGAACACTGCCTTTGCCTATAAAATAAGCACTCATATCCCTTCCATTTTCATTATTTTTTACTATAAAGCTCTAAAATCTAAATCTCTCAGTCTCTCTCTCTTACACATCTTTCTCTCTTACTCTAATCTCTCTACAACTATTTCAAGTTTCTCTCTATTACTTTTCATTTCCCATTTACAAACTCGGACTCTTCCAAGATAATTTAAGATTCAAGAATCCCATCCAATATCAAGATTCATCATTTAAGTATTCAAGATCTAACTTCGAATTTGAAGTTCAAAGTTGAAGTGTTCAACCATTCAAGATTAAGATTCAAGATTCAAGAATCGAGAATCGAGATCATTTAATTTCTTCTTTCATTTTCTTTTATAGTTTTATTTCTCATTCATTCATTCAATTCATCTTAGGCAAGTTTTCCCTAAGTTTTTAGATTTTTTTTTTTTCAAAACTTCCCATTTCCCCCCGTGAAAAGAAGCGATCACATATGCGATTTGACAACACTGACCATGATCATTGATCATGTCAGAAGTAGCACCAATATTAGGGTACTGATTGATGGTGAAGATAGATTTTGAAAATCTGTAATTACATGCAAAGCTGATGATATGAGAGGATGAGTCAATAAGGTGGTGTGAGCTTATGGGGGCTAGTACGTAGAAGCAGGAAGATTAAGTAGGCAACGAGCCAACAACATTGTAATTTCAAGTAATCAGGATAATGAAAAACTTGACAAATGATATGAACTTAGAAGGTTATGCACCAAAAATGCCATCAAGCTTGAAATAATTTAGCTAATAGCCACCACCTTAGCCACCACGACTTCTTGCCTAACCATCATGTCATCCAATACAAAGAGAAACCACGGACATGACTTTGGCCATCTTGTTAAGCACTACCGTGGTCATGTTTTGCAATAAGAGTTGAAGGCTAATTGGGCTCCAATATAGAGCAATATTGAAGACGGTCTTTTACTGAAGAAGAATGATTGGTAATTCGGTTGTTTATGAAAATTGTCCAACTTGTGTTGCTATTTTGATTTGGTTTGGTTATCATGCCAATGAGACAATATTTGCACACAAAAAAACCTTGTTAAAAGGCTTTAATTGTTCCTGGGAAACAATACATTCCACTTTATGATTTGGCACAAGCTCTTAATTACAATCTTGGGAAAAAAACCCTTAGCATGGTACAACTTAGCATGTGCAAATGATGCATGAAATCCTAGTCTAATGTCCTTTGTCTTGGAGTGTTTCGGATCATCAGCTAGGGAGAAGCTTGCTGGTGCTTAAAGGAACTTGATAACCTTGGAGTTTATGTCCCATATAGCTCCGGATCGTCAGCCACTATTAGATTCCTTAACAGTCGGCATGGAGCCATTGGTAAGGCCTTGGATAGTTGGCGTAGGACCGTTTGTCAGGTCTTGGACAATTGACGCAAAACCATTGTTGATATCTCAGACAGTTAGCGTGGAACCATTCGTGGAGGTTTTGGGGAATTGGTGCGGAGCCACTCTTATGAGGAATGAGTCCTTAGATTCCATTGGGGAGAATAACAAGTCCTTAGATTCCACATTTCTCACCTTGTCTCAGCACATTACACGAGAGGAAGCCAGATAGGAGCTTGTCTTCAAGAGATCAAGAGCTTAAAATGGCATGATGATGGGAAATGAGTACCCAAAGGGGGTATTTATAGTCCATATTGGTGGTTATTTCTCCGAAAGGGTAGTTACATGCAAGGTATCCTGAATCAGTTATGGCCTTACGTAACAATAACGGCCTGACCCCCCTCCCCCCCTTGTAAAGTAAAAAACGAATCGTAACTGGCCATTACGACCTATCGTAACGGCTCGAAGAAGGGAAAAAAGAAATAAAAAAAAGGTACCTGGGATTTCTTCTTCTTTTAGCTTCTTCTGCTATTGGTACTTCTGCGGCATTAGTGGAATGAGTGCTGTAGATTGCATGAATTTAGAGCCGATTTGGGGCATTGGGTGGTCTCCCAAATCAGCGACATTATTCATCTGAATTTAGTTTCATTTTTTTCTTAAAATTTCTTAGGGGGGAATGATGTCAAATGCTTAGAGATATGCATTAGTAGGATGAGTGCTATAGATCACATGAATGTAGGGTCGATTTGGAGCTATTTGAGTGGTCTCCCAAATTGACGACGCTATTCATCTTAATTTAATTTAGTTTATTATTATTTTTTATAATTAATTGGGGGGAATGATGTCAAATGCTTATGAATATGCATTAGTGGGATGAGTGCCATAGATTGCATGAATTTCAGTCCAATTTGGTTGCATTTGAGGGTACCCCAAATCAGCAACATTATCCATCTAAATTTAATTTTAGTCTTTTCTTAAAATTTCTTAAGGGTAATGATGTCAAATGCTTAGGAATGTGCATTGGTGGGATGAGTGCGATAGCTTGGATGAATTTTGGGCCAATTTGGGGTCAATCTAAGCCTATCAAGTTAATAAAATCATCAGACAGGCTGGGACAATATTCTTATTAAAGTGTGGACCGTTACACCATCATAAGCATATTTAAAACCACAAAAGAAAACATATTTTGAATTCTCTCAATATTTTGGATTTTCCGACATTTTTTGGCTTTTTTTTTTTTTTTTTTTTTTTCTAAATTTTTTTTTTGACCGTTATGCCCCTCGTTACTTGTAACAGTTTTCGGCTGGGCCGTTATGCCGATTGCTGCCATTACAGAATACCTTGGTTATATGGTTATTTCCCACCCAAAAGGTGGTTAGGCGTTTATTTCCCACTCTTTCGGCCATTACGAACACATATTGTGTTGTCATTGTACAACTGGCATGGAGCATATTCTTGTTCCGCACTCGGTATGGGCTGGTTTTGCGCTGACACTTTCTGTTGGCTTGAAATGGAAGTCTGCTAGGAATTTTGATCTAGCTCTGACTGTTGCATTGAGCACAGATTGGACTTTTACGGGGAAGTCTTCATCTCACGCTAAGCCTTGACTGAGCACGAAATAGTCTCCAAGGCTCATTGGAGGCTGGATGAAGGTCTTCTCGCATTGATTCTGGTTGAGAGCACGGGATTTGAAGATTGTTTCACACTGGCCTTGACAATAAGCATGAATTAGACTTGTCCTACTTTGGTGAAACTGTTGAGAAAGTGGTTTTGCGCAATCACTTAACAGTTAGCACAAAGTGAGATGAAGATGTCCTGTGTTGTGCAAAATGCATCTGGCTCCAACTCTTTGTTGTGCAGAAATTGTTACGTGCTAACACAATGGTCAGCATGAACTGACCCTTAGGGAGATTCTTAGTGTCAACATCAATCGAGGTAGTATCGGTGGAAGCGAGAGGATATTCGATAAACGACTCATATGGATCCAAGACCATTGCATACCCAATATAGCTTGTCTATATCATTGACAAAACAACCAACAACAATTGGCTGATCATAAATGCTTTTGATGCTGTGCAAGTAGTCAGAGATGGAGAAAAAAGCTTGACGAAGAGACTTAAAGCTGTCACGTCAGAATTCAGATAGAGCATGAATGCTTGAGATTGGTTAATAGAAGTGGTCTTAAGATGAAGCTAGATGACAAATAATTTGGTCAAACTGTCAAACTCTGCAAGTACCTCCTCAAAAGAGTGGGTCCGTGGTATTAGGATAATATGGATTTATGGGCGTAATGCCACCTTTGTTTTTTTTTCCTTTTAAATTTTTTTTTTCTTTTATAGAGAAGTTGGGTGAGAGATGAGAAGGTGAAAGGGGGCATCAATAAATTCCTTGAGTCCCTGTAGAGTTAGATGGTTTTGTAATATGAACTTGTGCATCTAATGTCAGATCACTATCCGATCATCCTCAACTTGAACGAAGAATCATGGGTCCTACTCTGTTTAGATTTGAGCTACTAGAATGGCTTGTTTGTTGAGAAGGTTTGAGAGTGGTGGAATATATAAGTACAAGGTTTGGGTTAGTTATAGACTCATTGTGAAGCTGAAATTGCTTGCTCGCCCTTTGGGGAATGTAATAGTTTGGCTGGTTAGAATATTGGGTGGGGCTGTGTTGGCATGTGAGTGGTGTTGAGGTGAGCTTCTACAGTGCCAGTTTGAAGAGCCCGAGTAGAAGATTTAGCTTGATGTTTGGCTAGCAGCCAATCGTAAAACTTTTTCTAGTGTACGATTTAGAACCTAACCCTATATTGTTGGGAGCAAGGTATCACGTGATGGTATTGGCCACATTTTTATTATTATTTGGGAAAAAATCTCAGAAATCATTGGTTTAAAAAATGTTGGGTCTATTTGGTTGGAAAGAAACAACCGGTGCTCTTTTTTTTTTTCTTTTTTTTTTTCAGTTTTCTTTTCTTTTTCTTGTTCCATTTCCTTTTTGGGTTGTTTGGACCTAATAAAGTTGTTTCATCTCTCAAAAAATAAAATAAAATAAAAAATGTGGGGAACCCAAATATGATTTTATTTTATTTCGTTTTTGTTATAGACATGCATTTAATGGACCTAACGGGCCATTCTTTGGTAGGAATATTATTTGTTGCAATGTTTGCTTGACTTGTTGAAAGTTTATCAAATAGGCCCTAATTGGACACAAATCAAGCATGATTTGGTGAATTAGGCCCCGTTCAGTGTTCGAAGTATCGGTATTGCTCCAAGTTTCGCTAGCCAAGGATACAGAAACAACATCGATATCGCTGATAATATCTTCGATAATCGGCAATGTGGGAAATCATGGGGGAAATGATGGATTTTTTTTTTTTCAGTGAAACTTTAGGAGATACTAAAATACACATATTTGCATATTTAAGAATAAAAAAAAAAGTTGCAAAAAGAATACATACATAATAAGTTACCATTTAATGGGGGGCCTAAAAGCATGTGTCATTGTAAGAAACTAGTCCAACCATCTTATCCCATCTATCCATCCAACCATCCATCCAACCTTCCATCCAAGTATCCATCAATATTTTAGAATATCGACAACACGATATTTCGTTGAGAAATCATCGATAACTAGAAAGGAAACGAAAGACTGTGGTCTTGTTATTGCACATGTTGCGATAACGATAATTCATTATATGATCGATATTATCATCAACAATTTGAACATTTCATACAACCATTCACCCATAAAAAATTGAAATGAAAAGTTTTTTAATAAATAGATTTTTGGTGATATCGATACATTGGCGATATTATTGAAATATCGCCGATACACTAGCAATACAAGCGACACCTGGAATTTACACAGTAAAAAATATTGGCAATATCGATACATTGGCGATACAAGCGGCACTTGGAATTTACACAGTTGAAAATATTGGCGATACTTAACGATCTATTGCTAATATTATTGGTATCACCGAGCTGGAGATAGGGATAATATCTAAGATATCTCGATAATATTGGGGATACTCCGGAAAATGGTCCCGTTATATATAAATAAAATAAAGTGATGGAAAAATGAGAAAAGAAGCAATGGTTTGCTCCCAATATTTCTTCATAAAATCCTACTCAAATTTTCTGTTTTAATCCTCAAAATAGGCCTCGATCTTAGTTCAAAATTAGCTTTTAAGCTTCATTCATGGTTGAAATGAAGAAGTGGAAAAATGAGAGAATTCAAAATTAATTTTTTTCAAAATGGGCCTCTTATGGCTGTAAATGGTGCCAATATGGGATGTATCAGCCCATAATGGTTGATATGACCCTTTTTCCATGATGGACTAATTCACCCTCATATCATTTAACGGCAAGGTGTTCTGCAATGGTAACGGTGGCCATAATGGCCACCACCGTTACCTTTACGATACGGGGCATAACGGCTGTTATGGCCCCGTAACGGCCGTTACGGCCTTTCTATTTTTTTTTTTAATTGAAAAAACCCCTGAAAAACCTATATCTGCCTCGTAATGTTGTTTAAAAAGTATAAAAAACCTATATATGTCCTGTAATAGACCATTTCGGGGCTATTATGGCCTTTATAGGGGATGTAACATGTCGTTAACGGCAATTATGGGTCATTTTTTTCCATAATGGTTGTTACGGCCATTACGACCCCGTAACGTGTAACGGTTGCCACAATTACCTTTATGTAACGGCTGCCACCATTACCTTTATGTAACGGCCTTTACGACACACCATGTTTAAGGGGGGTGACTGTTTCCTTTACGTATCGACGGTAGTAGCTGATACATAAGCATTTTTTTAATACCAGGGTTGGGAGAAAGGCTAAGATGATAAAGGTGACGAGTCCTTGTAGGCGAAAGGTAGGAAGAAACAAACTTTTCCATATATGATAACTATGGTATGCCGGTTGAGTGAAAACAAAGTTGTTAATATTTGAAAGAGATATGGTTGGAGGTTGAAATAAAATAGAGGATGAAATAACAAGAAAATCACGAGGAGATCGAAGAGGATGTTATAGAAAAATCTTGGTTGAAAGGATGGAAAGAAAAGATTTTATTTTTTGAACTCCTAACATGGATGGTGAGGACCTTAAAGGAAAGAAAAATAAAATTTTTTGAAGATGAAGAGGACAAAGGATAGACTGATATGAGAAAAAGATGAATACTAGATTTTTTCGACCATAGAAGGTTTGGTGCTCAAACTTTGGAAGTAACAAAGATCATGTTAGATGCATTAAGAATGAGGACTAAAGGTAATGGTTAAGGACAATGAGTGGAGGAATTATTTCTAGAATTTGTTAAATGACGAACACTTTGAGAGCCTAGGTAGAGAAGGAATCATAAACTCAATTGAGGTCGAAGATTATAGATACTTTCTCAGGATTTGGATATTTGATGTGAGAGCTTTGTGGAAGATGAAGACATGCAAGGTTTTATTAGGATCAAATGGTATACCAGTAGAGGTTTGGAAGTGCATGGGAGAGATGGCTTATTTTGGTTGACTAAGTTGTTCAACAAGATTGTAAGAATGAAAACAGTGCTAAAAAATAGAGGAAAAGTACCCTAATAAGTACTACCAAACTTTGGGAGAGAATGATAGAGCAAAGATTATGAGATAAATGTATCAAAAAATCAGTTTGGATTTATGCGATGGATGTCAACCATCAAGGTTATTTTCATACTCAAACAACTATGGAGAAGTTTAGGAGGGGAGAAAGAATCTCCACATGGTCTTTATGAATTAGAGGAAGCATATGATACAGTCTAAAAAAAGTAATAGACTATTAAATAGTTCTTGATTGTAATAAACCTATGTAATAGTTTATTACATTGCTCCTATGAGAGTTTTGTGCTCTCATTGCCAGCCCCTAGCCAGGATAAAGGACGAGGATTGTGTTAGGTTGGCAGTCGGCGTCAAACCTGTGCCAAAACTTCCAACATGAATTCAAATAATATGACATTCCAAACTCATGCTAGGGTATTCCCTATAAGTGACACGTTGCATCTGAACTTGGGTGTAGTGAGAAATGGGAAGGGTTGGCTAGGGCGTCCCATGGAAGCGACATGCTGCAATAGCGCCTAGTTGTTGTGAAAAGTAGGCAAGGGTTCTTCTGCCATTCTGGATGCGTGTGTGTAAAGAGGTTCTTCCATGAACATAGGATTCGTCTTACCACATGGAATATAGGAATATTGACAGGTAAGAGTATGGAGCTAATAGATACAATGAAACGAAGTAAGAGTTAACATAGCTTGTGTTCACGAGAGCAAGTGGGAAGGGGCTAAAACTAGAGAACTTGATGGATATAAGCTTTGATATATAGGAAAAGAAAATAATAGAAATGGGGTAGGGATAGTGGTAGATAAAGATCTAAAGGATAAAGTTGTAGATATTAAGAGAGTAAGTGATAGGATTTTATTAATAAAACTTGTGTTAGGAGGGGAGATGATCAATGTTATTAGTGCATATGCACCGAAGGTAAGGGTTAGAGGATAGAATTAAGAGAGTTTTGGGAAAATATGGATGGACTAATGTAAGAAATTCCGAATGGAGAGGATATTTGTAGAGTCTTAAATGGTTGTGTAGGAAAAGAAAGTAGGGGATATGAGAGGGTACATGGAGGATATGGTTTTGGGAGAAGAAATGAAATGGGGGAAGCTATCATTGATTTTGTTGTGCATACAATCTAACTCTAGTAAACACATGCTTTAAGAAGAGTGATGGACATTTAATATCTTTCAAAAGTGGATTATATACAAGCTAAATATGTAAGGACTGTAAAGTTGATATCTGGAGAGAGTTTGACCGCACAACGTAATGTGGTTATTATGGGCGTTTACATCAAGGGATGGAAGAAAGGGAATGCAATTAATAGGTGTCCAAAAACTAGGCGGTGGAATTTAAAAGGAGAGGAAACAATGCTATTCAGAAATAAATTGATGGAAGAAGGAAAGTGGAATGTTGAGGAAGAAGTAAACGTTTTGTGGAATGAGATGGTTGAGTGCACTAGGAAAGTGGCAAAAGATGTTTAGGAGTATCTTGAGGGGAAAACTAATCATACGAGGAAACTTGGTGGTGGAATGACTATGTACAAAAAGCTATCTACGAGAAACGTTCATGTTTCAAAGCAATACAAGGGACTAGAAAAATGAAATCTTGAACAATATAGAAATGGCAAAAAGATTGCTAAGAAAGTAATGAGACTAATCTCATGTCTTATGATGATCTTTCTAATAGATTAGGGACAAGAGAAGGTGAGAAAGATGTATTCAAACTTGCGAAAATGAGAGATATGAAGAGTGGGAACTTCATGTTAGATGTATTAAGAGCGATGACTATAGGATGCTAGTAAAGGACAATGGGATCAATAAAAAGTGGAGCAGCTATTTTTGCTACTTGTTAAATGACAATCACTCTAAGAGCATAGAGATAGAAGGAACCATAAACCCAAATAACGTCGGAGTCCATATATACTTTCATAGGATTAGGATATCTGAAGTGAAAGAAGCTTTGAGAAAGATGAAAGTAGGAAAGGCCCTTGGATTAGATGGTATACCAATGGAGGTTCAGAAGTGTATGGGAGATACTGGGTTATTTGGTTGACAAAGTTGTTTAACAAGATTAAAAGATTGAAGAAAATGGCAAATGAATGGAGGAAAAGTATCAGGGTACCTAGTTATAAGAATGAAGGAGATATACATCGTTGCACTAGCTATCGTGGGATGAAACTTATGAGCCATACTATGAAATTGGGAAAGAGTGATTGACAAAAGACTAAGACATGAGACAAATGTATTAGAAAATTAGTTTGATTTCATGCTAGGTAGGTGATGCAGGATAATTAACCACTTGCTCTAAAAGCTCGAACTGATAGAGCATGACAAATCAATCCCTTTATCTCATAGCCCAGGCCTCACATTCCATGGGTTAGGACGTTGGCCAAACCCTCCTTAAGAGCCCCACTTCACACAAACCACCCACCCCAAGTGTGTCCCCTCATCCCACAAATTACCCCACTCAAGCCCGGTGTGAAAACGCCCCTGCATTAATCACTCCCAATGAGGAGTCTTGAACACAAGACCTCCCGCTTTGATACCACTTTGGTGTAGGACATGATTTAATGCTAGCAGCAACATGGAGATTATGAAAAAGTCTATAAAGTAATTCAATTAACAAAAGATGCTAACCCACCAAGTAATTAAGAGTAAACAATAGGTAATAAAATCTGATTTAACCTAAATAACATGCCCGCATGCCAAGAAATCACATAAATCAATTAAAACTAGGCTCGATGGAAGGATAGAACTTCCAATTTAGCATAGGCACATTCCACACTCAAGGGACAGATTTGTAAGTTTTATGATTAGGGTTAGGAAGGAGAAAATCTGAAATTCGAAAAATTAGGGTTCATGGGAATTGAGGATTTTGGAATTAGGGTTTTAGAAATTGGGGAAAATAGGAAATTGTGGATTTACGATTTAGGGTAGGGTTATGGATGGGGAATCAAGGAGTTTTTATGGGAAAAGCAAGGGGAAATCGAAGGATTGAGCGGTTGTCCATATGGTCAGCCTAGGGACTTGTACATGTGGGTCGTTGGCTAAGGTTTTTGGGTCAATGGTTGATTTCGGTTGGAGTTGAAGTTGGATGATGAAAAGTTGAAGAAAAATATGATTTGGATGTCTTGATATGAAGGGCAGAAGAAAGATGAAGTTTTTGGAAAAATACCTCTTTTGGATAGAAAGGAAGAGAGAAGAAAGATGATAGATGGAAGCCTCGCACCTCCGTTGAATAGGGAATGAAATCACACCACACCTAAGCTCCAAATCATATGGGGTATTATTCAAATCACATGAAGAAAAGAAAATACAAAGCTTTTTTTTTCTTCAAAATAATGGCATTAGGGCGTCACACACCCACCTTTCTCTTTTATAATCTCAGAAAAAACATTTTACAAAAAGACTCTCTTAGATAAGATTCTCAACGTAAAGAAGCTGAATAAATTAAAAGTTGTTCCTAACTCCCTAATGTCAACACAAATAGAAGCTATACCAAAAATAACGAAGCATGTAAATAATTTAAACAACTAAACTATTTCGTGGCCCATGAGGGTCCATAATCAAGATGTTTGATGATGATGATCCAATGGTTTGATCATCATGTCCACCCAATTCAACGGTCCGATGTGTCCATCAAACTCCTATAAGCAACCCACGTGCATCTTCCCAGTGTAGGGTCTTCAAAGATTGCATGAACATGCATGTGGGGTCTTTAATGTGGCTAGGAATGTGAATTGGGTCGAGTGGGCCCATGTAATGGTCGTCTAGCCATAAGGAGACTGGCTCAGCCCTCCTTCTCTAGTCTGGTGGTAGGATGTCCTCATCAATTCCCCTCAGCTGAGGAGATTTCGCCTCTGGCGAAATAAAGCTGTAATGATGCTTGAGGAGATCCAGGTCTCGTCGTTGAAGCTCTGCCTTTGTGATCCATGTACCGTTTGACTTTGGTCTGCCCTTGCACTTAACAAGGTACTCTTGGTAACCTCCATGTCGTGTGGAAACTGCTTCTTCATCTAAGATATCCTCTATCTCCTCTATTCTCGTAAGTATGGATGGTACAGGTGGTAAAGGTTGAGAAGAGGGGTTAGGTAATGGTTATGGGTTATGGGACAGGTCAGGGGCATCATCATTAAAGTTCATGTGAGGGTTAGGGGAAGGTCCATGAAGCGGTACAAGATCTTCCACATTAAATGTGGAACTGGTACTCATGTTAGGTGGAAGATCTATCAAGTAAGCATTCAAAACTAGACTTCAAGATTTTACATGGTCTAGCACTACGAGCTTGTAATTTTTTTATGGTTCCTTGTGGAAACCTTTTCAAACGTATTCTAATCATGACTTCATCACCCATAACAAACTCTTTAAACCTATGGTGTGAGTCAGTAATCATTTTGTATGTTTCATTACTTATATTAACTCTTTTTCTAATATCCACATGCAAATCATGCATATGTTGTTTAGATGCCTGTGCAGACTCCAAAGGCATATGGAACACTGACATGGGTATGCAATCTATAGGGGTCCTAGGTTCATCTACTAGTCTTTCCAGATCCACTTCCTCATTGAGACTCATTTGATCGTGATGAAGGTTTGGTTGGGTCAACGCTTGAATGTCCCGCACGGGTGTAAGCTCAATCGGTATATCCTATGGAATAACAACACTAGACTCCTCCAATACCGGACTCACCTCAGGTGATAACTATACACCATCCTCGAGTGTAACCTCAGGTGGCATCTCCATAATAACCTTAAGTGTGACCTCACTTGCCATGTGGGCATACATCGTCAAATATATTTTAGTCTCTCTTTCAGACTCTTTTGGTATTAACTATAGAAAGGACTCAAGCTGGAGTTTCGTCACATCTTCAAGATCACGTTTCTTGATGTCCTCCTTCATTTCTGGGGTGCTTTTAGGCGTGAGAGGCTTCAAGACAATCCTTTTGCCTTCATACAGAAACGAACACGTATTCGAGTGACCAAATAGTGTTACGTCTCTGTCATACAACCAAGGCTTAACCAAAATGATATGACCTATATCCATAAGAAAAACATCACACCACAGCGTGTCCGTATAAGAACCAAACTAGATGGGAATGGGACAACGCTGAGAAACCAGAATCGAAGATGCATTAAGCCATGAGACTCGATAGAGCTGAGGGTGAGGACTGAGGAGCGACTAGCATACCTAAGTGATCCACGGTGTTAGTAGAGACCACATTAATGCAATTGTCACTATCAATGATCACCTAGCAGTTTTTGCCACCACGCCTGGCATAAGCGTGGAAAATTGAATTTCTGCGCCAATCGTCACTTTCTACAAGCAGGCTTAAGGCGCGGCTAACAATTGCAAGTGGCACAGTCTCAATTTCTTCAATTTGATCCCTGGCTTGTGATTGGACATCTTCCTCAATGTCGGGGTTCACCTGAAGGGAGGCTTCAAGCTGATTGACACGTGCATTGGTCATGGTCAATTGAGTTGCGATGGTTTTATTGTGTGCTTCAATAGCCGTCAGATGGTTGTTGATAGCGTTAAGGGCCTCGACAATTTGTTCTAGATTCATAGTGGGATGTAGGCCAAAACCACGTCTAGAACGAGTGGGCATACACAAGGTAGCTCTTAGGGGAAAACATAGATCCCAGGGTAATGTTATGACAAAGACAAAACCAACCTAGAGATCAAATTGAACACACTAGAGACACTAATCTGAAAATTCAGCAAGCTGTTAACCTGAAATACTACCCTGAAAATTCAGCAGAATGGCAATCTGAGAGTACCAAGCTGAAGATTCAGCAAGAGTGTAATCTGAAAATTATGAACTGCAAATTCAGAAAGGTGACAACCTGAGATTACTATGCTGAAAATTCAGCAATGGTACAAGTGGAAAACGTAAGCTGAAAATTCAGCAATGGGACACTCCAAACTAGAAACAAAAATCTGCAATATGATCCTAAATTCTATATGAAATGTATGCTTTAATAACCCTAGATGTGACTCTAACCTAAGTGCAACACAAAAATCCTATGCTAAACCTATGGCTCTAATACCAATTTAATGTAGGACAATTAACCACTTGCTCTAAAAGCTAAAATTGATAGAGCATGCGAATCAATCCCTTGATCTCACAGCCCCCCCATGGGTTAAGATGTTGGCCAAACCCTCCTCATGGGCCCTACTTCACATGCGCCCGCCTCACACGGGCCACCCACCTCGAGTGTGTCCCTGCATCCCACAAACTACCCACTCAAGCCCGGTGTGAAAATGCCCTTGCATTAGTAGGTCTACCCAGTGTTTGAAATATCGGTATCGTGTTACGTATCGTATCCTTGGGATATAGACACATATTGGTTATCGCGCGGGATATATCGTTTGTATTTGGTAAATTATTGCACTTTTTGGGAAACATGGGGAAACATTGGAAAAATGGTTGAATTTTTCAATGAAACTTCACGGATTGTTAAAAAAGACCTTAATACACACTTTTAAATCATAACATCTCAAAAAAGAAGTGCACATAATAGGTTTCCCTTGTATAGGGTTCTAAGCTATGCGCTGTCTGAATGAACTAATGCAACTATATTCAAATTGAATGCATATCATTTGGAGTGTATGTGATAATTATTTCATCAAACACTCCTAAATACTTCGAAATTAGTTTTAATTAACAGTTGGTTGAAGGGAAACTTAGGAAAAAATATTAATATTTTAATATTTTTAAATTAAAAAATAATTTTTATTTTTCAAAAATTGACAAAGACTTAACAAATCAGTAGATCAACCCTCATATATGCTTGATTTCATGTTTGGAGTGCAACTTCGTAAGCAATTTGGGAGAAATTGGGAAAATTTTGAAAATTTTCCAAATCGGACCACCTACATTCAAAATTTGAAATTAGAGTGTATGTGATGATCATTTCATCAAATACTCATAAATACTTTGAAATTAGTCTCAATTGACAGCTAGTTGAAGGAAATTTTCGAAAAAAAATATGGAGAACATGAAGAACCAATGGATATCGAAATCAAAGCTCCAACTTCATGATTTGTCATGCAAAACATGAAGAACCAATGGATTTGTAACCATTTGACATTGATTTAACATAATTTCAACAAAAAAATGATCGAAAATTGAAAATGCTCACCGGACCAAACATGTGGGATATATCGGCACTACTAGTGCATTTCGTATCACATAGGTGGGATACAAGATATCTCGGCCGATATCGTTGATATTTAAAACATTGGGTCTACCCGGTGTTTGAAATATCGGTATCGTTATAAGTTTTGCTGACCGGGGATACAGAAACAATATCGATATCGCCGATAATATCGTTGATAACCGGAAATGCGGGGAAACATGGAGAAAACGGTGGAATTTTTCAGTGGGACTCAGGAGATGCTAAAATACACATATTTGCATATTTAGGTATAAAACAACTACAAAAAGAATGCATACATAAGTTTCCATTTAATGGGGGCCTAAAAGCATGTGTTGTCGTAAGAAATTAGTCCAACCATCCCATTTATCCATCCAACCATCCAACCTTTCATCCAAACATCCATTGATATTTCAGAATATTGATTACATACGATATTTCATCAATAAATCGTCGAAAAATGGAATAAAAATGAAAGATTGTGGTCTTGATATTGCTCATGTTACGATATCGATAATCGTGATATTATCGATATTATCATTGATAATTTGAACACTGCATACAACCATGCGCCTATAAAAAAAAATAAAATTGAAATGGAAATTCTTTTAATAAATAGATTTTGGCAATATCAATACATTGGAAATATTCTGATTCGATACACTGCCGATACAAGCGACACCTGAAATTTACACAGTCTAAAATATTTGTGATATATTAGTGATATCGATACGTTGACAATACAAACAACACATGGAATTTACATAATAAAAAATATTAGTGATACTTAGCGACCATCGCCGATCCTACCAGTGTTATCGGTTTCACTGTTACTGTTATCGTTATCGCCGAGCTGGAGATACAGATAATATTGGGGATACTTCGAACAATGGGTCTACCATTGAAGCTATTTTCCTGCTTAGACAATTGATGGATAAATATAAGGAGAGGAAGGAGCTTCACTTGGTCTTTATTGACTTAGAGAAGGCTTACTATTGGATCCCCAAAGAGTTTATCTGCTTGGTGTTGTGTGAGAGGAGTTTTAACAATACCACTAGGGTTGGAACTCCACCTCCCCTGTGGTTTTATAATTAAAAATTCGGAATTAAAAATTCAGCATAATTACAACTATGCCACTCACTTAAGTGAAGTGGCCTATAATCCAAAATAAGAAAACCAAAACATTTATTATCAATCTCAACCGTCAAATAAATCCTAAAGCAAGATAAGAGTCCAAGGGGCCCAGATCAAGAAGATCTAATGGCTCGATAGCCTGATCGACAAGATCCAATGGTCGGATCGACATGAAATAGAAATCGTATGACTAAAATGGTCTCCTAAGTAGCCCACATGCATCATCCCAAAGTGGAGTCTTCCTGATGCATGTCTAATGCATGTGAGGTCTTCAAAATGGCCTGACAATCCCCATTTGGAACTCTTCTCTCATCCACAAAGAAAGTTGCGCTGACGTGGGTGCCGAGTAGGTCTTCTAATGTCCCCATCACATTTACAGGAAGAGATACCATGGTGTAGGTTGTTTGTAGATGACAGTTTTGATTGACAAGAGGGAGTGCGTAAACACTAAACTATATTTATAGACAACTGCTTTTAGAATATAAAGGATTTAAAATTAGTTGAACTAAAACAAGGTATATGGAGTCCAATCTTAGTAACAATAGGACTAGGAACGAGGAATTAGTAAAGATTGTTGACCAAGAAGTTTACCACTTTCGGTATCTTGGGTCGATAATCCATGACAGTGGAGAGATTGAGAAGTATGTTGCCCATAGAATTCAGGCCGGGTGGAAGAAATGGAGATTGTGCCTATGGAGTTTTATGTGATCGTCTTGTACTAAAACTGAAAAGGAAATTTTATAGGATGGCTGTAAGACCAACCATGCTTTATGGGACATAATGTTGAGCGGTTAAGGAACAACATGTCTATAGGATGAGGGTAGCTGAAATTGGGATGTTGAGATGGATAAGTGGCAAGACAACAGAATTAGAAAAGAATGCATTCAAGGGAATTTAGGAGTATCATCAATAGGTAACAAGATAAGGGAAAGTAGACTTAGATGATTTGGTCACGCGCAACAAAGACCAAGGACTACACTGGTTAGGAGTGACTTTATACAAGTAGAAGGCTCTAAAAAGGTAAGGGGAAGGCCCAAAAGGACGTGGGTTGATGTAGTAAGAAAAGACTTGATGACCTACGGTCTAACTGAAGTTACTTATGGCCCTTGATAAAGTGGAATGGCAGAAGTGGATTCATGTAGCTGACCCCAGTTAGTTGGGATAATGCTTAGATGATGAGTGAATGAATGAAGTGGAGTTGTGCCTCTGGAATTTCGTAGTTATCCTATACATCTCTCCTTCAGTTTGATTGTTATGTGGCATCATCACAATGGCGATGATAATGCCACGTACCAATCACACTACGGGGAGATTTTATAGGACAACTATAAGACCATGTTGTATGGACAAAATGTTGGGTAGTCAAGGAACAACACGTTCTTCTTCTTCTTCTTCTTCTTTTTTAAGTAAAGGAACAATACGCTCATAGGGTGAGTGCAGCTGAAATGAGGATGTTGAGATGGAAGAGTGGCAAGACTGGGACGGATATAATTAGAAATTAACATATTGGAGGGAACTTAGGGGCCTGTTTGATTTTTTAGCTCAATTGTAATTACCGTGTAAATGGGTAATAATTATTTACCTAGGTAATTACCACATCTTTCCCGATGCAGATGTGACGATTTACTTTTTTAACACTTATATCGAGAAATTTAAGAAATCAATGTGGGGCCGATCGTGATGTATGTGACTTATCCACACCACTCATTTGTTGTCAGATAAATTTAGGGCATGAGACAAAAATGAGGTAGATCCAAAGCTCAAGTGGACCACACCACAGGAAACAGCAGGAATCGAACACCTACCATTAAAAACTTCTTAGGGCCCTTAAAAGTTTTGGATCAAGCTGATATTTGTGTTTTCCCCTTATCCATGTCCGTGTGACCCTACGAACGGGTTAGATGATGAAAAAAACCTCAATGTGGGGCCAGTGAAGGAAATAACTTTCAACGGTGGACGAATTAAGGTAACTGTTTCCTTTCGTGTGGGCCATTGGAGCGTTAGATCTGCCTCATTTTTTGACTGATGCCCCAAAAGGTTCTAATAAAATAGATGGACGGTGTGGATATATCATATACATTACGGTGGGGTCAGCAGATTTAAGTCAACACTTTTGTATCGATTTTCAAGGTGGAATTACTCTTACAATTTCAAATGAGGTGAAAAGATAATAATTACTTATTTACTGGGATTTACGTGTATCTTGGAAAATCAAACAGGCCCTAGGTGTAGCCCTAATAGGTAATTTGATTAGGGAAAGTAGACTTTGATGGTTTGGCCATATGTCTCAGGGACCTAGAATTGTACCGGTTAGCAGCAGTTGGTTCAAGTCAAAGGGTATAAAAGGGAAAGGAGAAGGCCCAAAATGACGCTGGTGGATGTAGTGAGAAAAGACTTGATGGCTTATGATTTAGCTGAGGGTATGGTCCTTAATAGAGTGGAATGGTGGAACAGGATTCATGTAGCTGACCCCAATTATTTGGATATGGCTTAGATGATGATGATGATGAAAGAAGGTTTGGTATTGAGGTTGGGTTTCGTTGAGATTTATGGGAGAGTAGTTTTTTCATTTTTTTTTTTTTTTCTTATTGAAAGAGATTGAGAGTTTAAGGGAGAGACATTAGGGCAGAAGAAACAATGGAAGAAGAGATTTCGGAGAAGAGAAAGCAAATGAAGGATGGGGATGAGATCATAAAGTCATGTGATTGGAGATCAACAAAACTGTGATTGCTAGAGGATGGAGGGAAGTAGATTGGTGGGCCACTTGAATGAAGAAGAGATTGGAAGTGGAAGCAAATGAAGGATAGGGTTAGATCATAAAGTCCTGTGATTGGTATCAACAAACTTTGAATGCTGGAGGACGGAGGGAAGTAGATTGGTGGGCCACTCGAATGAAGAAGAGAGTTGGAACAGAAGACCTTTTCTAATACCATGAAAAGAACCTTGAAGCATAAGAATTGTTATTTCTATTTTTTATTTTTTTTTAAATGCACTGAATACAAATCTATGGTATTGTAGCTTCAAAAGTTTGTTTGGGATAATTCTAGAAATTTTCTCAAGCCTATGTAAAAGATTTACATTGATTATAAGAATGCCTCCATTGCATATAGAATTAAAAAGAAGGCCCTCATAGGAATTACACCGCTATTTCTTAATAAATTGTACAATTGAGATGGGGATTTTCTAGCTGAAGTTGAACAGAACTCGGTGTCGGCTGTAAGCTTCAATGCCTGAATGCTCACATACCCTGATACAGAGGCTCTCATATCTGTTCATTAGTCAATTTCACCTGTGTCAATGCTATTACACATGGAAACTTCTTTAAAACAAAATATCGTATATGTTTTAGTGCCAGTTTGCAATAAATACTATGCATTCTGGTTACAAGCGATCAGTTTCTACAATCTACATAGATAGGATGGCCCAATCACATAACCCTGCAGACTTCATACTCATGTTACATCTGTGCTGCATCCTTGCCATGCCAAAGTCCTTTGTGTTGTTTGTATGTTTTGGCCCATTGCACCTGATATCCTGGCATTCTAATTTTATCACTTACTCAGACCATGCTCATATATTTGTCAAACTCAATTTCTAATATTTTCAATATTCATTTTGTTGCATTTGTTAAGTATCTTTGCAATAGTAATTGACTGCTTTGGCGTTGGTGATATTGTAGGCCAAGGTTAATGATGGAGAGGGTCCGGAGCTTCTACGATGTGCAACTGATAGCAGTAGTAGTGGTCATGCTGAATCTTTGGCTGCAACCCTTGCCGAACATCGGCAGCACTTAGCAAGCATACAGGTATTTAAATAGAACTAGAATCATGAGTCCTATAGTTATACTTCTTCAGTTTGATTAGTTGTAATGCAAGTCCCACACTTTTTACTGTTTGTGATGTTCCACCATGGAGTTTTGGGTTTATTCTCGTGTATTACCCAGTCAGAATGTTTTCCCAGCAAATCTTGTTCTGCTCTGCAGGTTTTTGTCAATCAACTGGAGGAGGTTGCTCCAGCAATGCAAGAAACTATATCACATCTCACAGAAGAAGTGAACAGTGTTGCTTCCATGGCTCCCATGACAAAATATGATGGCAGATCACTATCTCCTACTCAAGCTCAAAGCAGTGGAAGGACCATGGTGAGGACTCTTCAAATAGTGTATTTCAAGTAATCTGGTTGTTTAGTAGCTTATTGTTTGTTCGGTCTTGCAATATCAGCCCAAAGGTTGCATGTGGATGCACCATTGAATTGAACCGTGATTATCTATCTAATAAAGTGCAAATGGTCAAACTGTAATCTGTCTGTATTATTTCATACCTAGGGTCTGGACTCCAAAATCCAAATTGTAGCTATGTTAGTTTCAAGTTGGACTTGAAAGCAAGGTTCCTGCAATTATAATGCTGCCTACTAACATCATTTATTTTTGTCATTTTCTCTTGATTAAATTGAATGTTCAAAACTAATTTGACTTGTGCGTCCAAACACGAGCAGAAGGTTATTGCGACTTTCAAGTTATTGTCTTTTTCATGATGATCTGTCAAAATTCTGCATATTCACAAACATCAGTTCTTGAACCAAAACAGGATAATACAACTGATGAAGTCAAGGAGGCAACTTCAAAGCTGTCATCTATTCAGCTTGAGAAGGTGTCAACCAGCCCGGCTCTGAAACTCCCACCCTTGTTTAGTTTAACTCCAAATTCCTCTGGTAAAGGTGCACATGTGCAAAAGAGGAATGTAGCAGCTCCTCAAACCAACCAGGTAGAAAATTTGATGGAAGGGAAGCAGCTAGACCAGCCTTTACCTAATGGTCATGTGGACACTCTAATACAAGGTTTGCACCTTTGTAACCTTAACCTTCTTACCAGTTACCTCTTAATCTAATTATGGGCCAAATTACAGTGTGCCTTTGCTACGATTTAGTAAGTTGTAGCAACTCATTGATCATTACGTGTGGCATACTGTAAGCCGGTCCAATCCATCCAAATTATATGCCCTGTTGTGGTTGGAGCATAGGCTGCTATTCACGCTCAACAGATGATCTAACTGTTCAACTGGCGAAAGGATAATGGTTGGAGGTTCAAATTCAATGGGTGGAATTATTTGGTTAAGATCATCTGATCAGTTTGATTTTAGGCTATGCTTCACTTCAGTGGCGCCCCTCATTTGGACGGTCTGGATTTACATACATGTATGCTATATATACAGAGGATGTGTTGCCCTTATTTAGTAAATTGTGTATTGCCTGCTAACACCGTAGTCTAGCCTTCTGAGTCCATCTGTTACTTGGAAATTCGCGAGAAATGTCCAGTGTCCATCCTGTGGTTGTCACATTATGACTAACCATGGTTTAAGTCAAGTGGATCTCCATAAATCATGACTGATCGTAATTCTAAACCTAAATAGCTGTTATCCTTTTCCCTGTTTTGCAGAGAGTGACATCTCTTACGTTCAGAACCTTAGACGATCTGTTCGTGAAGCCGCTCTCTCAGTGCAGTCCAGCTGCTTAGAATCGTCAAAAGTAAGCAGTGCTGATAGCTCGGAACATTTCTTCATACCTCTTTCAACAAGTAGATTTTCCCACATGGGAGCAGAAACCAAATTGGTTTTGAGCAGAAGCAGACAGCGGTTATTTTTATCTCCACCTGATGTGCTCAAGGATGGAACTTCTGATTATATTGCTAATGATGCCATTGGGAGCAAGTTCAACGAAGTGGCGGATGTGTTGAAGCACTCTAATTTACTCTATGAGTATGATGACCAAGAGAATGGATTTCTTCCTGCAGTTGGTTTGGATGTTCTTCTGATACACTAAGGACATTCAACATGGAGGATGCTCAGGAACCAGTCTTCTCACCTCCTTTGCTAATGGATTCAACTTTCTTTGAAGATTCATACGAGGACTTGCTAGGTATTTAAATTTATTTATTTATTTTTTTCCCGTACCACAAAACACCCATATTTCCTTTAGATTGTCCTAATGTTTGGTTCTCTCTTGCTCGTCTGCCTGTTTTCATAGAATGACTTTGTCATTTTCTGGGACGGTCTGATGTTTAAATACCTCTGTTAGTCCAAATGGTCCTCCATGGTAATGATATGCCATGTGCATAAAGGGGACTCGTCCATATCCATATTTCTAGAGAATTCTATCATGGCTCTCTGTCACTCGGGCAATTTCAAAAGGGTTTGGAGTCCACTTCAACATTGAGGATGAGCTTTGCTAAGCCTGCATGCATTCCTCCCCACCATTGTTCGGAGTATCCTGATATTATCGATAATATCCTTGAATATTATCTGTATCTCCAACTTGGCGATACCGATAACATTGGCACTTCAGAAATTCCAGATATCGATGATATATCGCTAAGTATCGCTAATGTATCGATACCACTAATTTTTTCGACTGTGTAAATTCTAGGCATCGCTTGTATCGCGAATGTAGCTAATATTTTCAACTGTGCAAATTTCAGGTGTCAGTTGTATTGCCAATGTATCTGTGATATTTCGATAATATCACCAATGCATCAATATTGCCAAAAATCTATTTATTAGATTTTTATTTTTATTTTTATTTTTATTTGTTGTGGGTGGATGGTTGCATGATGAAATTCATTTTTGTATGTGTATATCCATGCATGCATGGATGGATTGATGGATCATGGATGGATGAATGTATGTATGCATGGATGGATGGATCTACCATTTTCCCCCTATTTCCCCAATGTTTCCCCGAGTCAATGATACATGCTTTTTGGCCCCATTAAAGGGAAACTTATTATTTGATTCTTAAATATGCTAATATGCGTCTTTTTCACCATCAAAGTTCTTAAATATGCAAATATGAGTATTTTCCTCATGTTTCATTGAAAAATTCCACCATTTTCCCCATTTTTCTCTAATGTTTCCCTAAGTGTTACATGCTTTTAGGCCCCCAATAAAGAGAGTTAATATGTTTGCATTTTTTATTTTTATTTTTTGCAATTATTTGATTCTTAAATATGCAAATACATGTATTTTAGCATCTCCTGAATTTTCATTGAGAATTCCACCATTTCCTCATGGTTCCCGATGTTTTCCTTAGTCAGCAATACATTTCTGGGTATCAGCGATATTGATTCATGTTTCTGTATCCCTAGCCAGCGACACATGTAATGATACCAATACTATGATCACTACTTCCTACACATATCTGCATGTGACCAGATGCATCGACATGGAAAGATTTGGATATTTGACCGTGCATCAAGTGGACCCTACCTTGCAAATTACCTGCCCAAAATTTGGTCAATCAACTCCTCACAATGGCACACATATTGAAACAATGGACTGTTGAAAAAAAATTGTTGGGTGTTCGATATATTTGGTCACAGATTTGCTGGGTGGACTTGTACTTGCTGTCCAACCGGTTGGACTTGAGACCTCTCTCTCTCTCTTCTCTCTGAAGCGTGCGGCGTAAGCTACATCCTACTTCTAGAATTTTAATCAAGGTTGCACTTTGTTGCACCAATTCATGATATTCACCAAATTAGACTACTTAATAATGAAGTTTAACAAAATTTCAGGTGCAACCAAACACAACCTAAAGTAATAGGAAATGGTAATCATTAAGTATAAAGGTAAAGAAAGAGCAACAAAACTGATTTAATATTTGTTACTTATATCATTTTTACTAAAAGCATTGAAAAGATTTACTAAATTTTATTGAAAATAGAAAAATATAACAATCATTAAAAACATTAATTGATTTTAATGTAGTGAAAAATAACTTGTAATATGAGCTACATAGTGCGAAGTGTATGCAAATTATCATGTAGTGTAGGCTACATGTGACTTAAACTATTTTCATGGGCTATGTAGTGTTGAGGCTAAGCTATGCTACGTAGTGTAAGCTACGTGTTGTAACTATTGAAAACACTGAATATATATATATATATATATATATATATAAATCCTGCATTCTTAACCCAACCCTCCTTCCTCAATCCTTTTGGCAACCGCATACCCAGTCTTTACGAGCTGCTATAATCACTTCCATTCATTCAAAAGCAGTTTGTAAGTTGAAGATGTATTCCCTTAATTTTTCTTGTATGAATGTGTATCATGTCTTGATTTAAAAAAGAAAAAAGAAAAGAGACGAGAATAAAAGATAAATTGTCATCCCCTTATTGCTAAAATGATAGACTCATGGGCATCTAGCTTGACTCAGAGAGTTTCCACAACATTCTGTTCATTGAATTTCTTTCGGCTAGCAGAAATTTGGAAATATTGTGATAATTAACATGTTTGTTTCTGCTACATATTGCTCAAAATCATGCCATGTTCAGCGAAATAAAGTTGTTATGCTTTCTTGCAGCCCCACTGTCTGAAATTGATGCTGCTTTGATGGAGCGGTGAATCTGAACTTTGGGGTAATATTTATCCCTGCTATTGTGGCTGTGGCTGTGGCTGAAGTCGACGCTCTGGCCCAAAAGGCTGAAACACACAGCAGAGATGGATCGATCATGATGTAAAGTGTGCAGGCTGCCCAAATTCATCTTTTATTTTTATTTATTTTAATTTTAATGTGAGATTAATTCAATTGCATTTTGTGGAGACAGATCCATTTGAATGTTTGTAGTTTTTTGTATGATTTGCTTGTAATTGGTAGTCCTTGTAATAGGCTTCTATTCATTTTTTCAGTCAGGACACTTTCTAACCCTTCTTTTGTCATCTCTTTCTATGGCGTTGTAGAGACTCTGAACTGGTTGAGAGATGCCGAACTCTGTACCGTAATGCTGCTCTGAGTGATGATGTTTTTGTGGTAAGTCTAAGACAATGTCTGCTTGACATCTCACCGAAGTTCAAAGTATTGACAGAAACTGAAATGTATTGTCCGATGTGTACTGCTTTCTCCTGGTATCAGCCCATTATGACTTGACATGGTGCAATTCAAAATCAGTTTCTGTGGTGGCTGTTACTGCACACTAAAGCTGATTTACAATCCTTGCACCTTACTATGAGGGTAGGTGGGCAGTCCATCATCAAACTTCTGCCACCATTCAATTTGGACTGATTTATATATAGGATTATTACCATAGTTTAGAAACCTGAAAACTTGACTCAATGCATGTACAGGTTGGGTCGACTTGATAGTTAATAACAATAAATTAAAAATAGTAGGAATTGTAGGAAATATCTTTGGGATAAGTATTATAAAAGAAGAAAACAACTGTTGCATGACTTGCTGGTTGAGTGAGACTGCATCTCTGAAAGTGGTTTGACCATTTTTTGAAAACTCGGTGAGTTAACTAGGAAAATGGATGCTCTAATATAAATATACTCACATTGTCCATTTTAATATATGGACTCTCTTTGAAAACACATTTCATTGCTTAAAACTGATTTTGCACATTTGGGCCCCACTCCATTATTCCAGTGATCCATTTCTTTTCTCAACAATGGTTTGATAGGGCGAGTGACTCGGCTGGAGTAATAGTCAGTCAGTCAGTCACATTGAGTTGATCCTGTTAGCAGCGAGTGGTATCAGATTCGACTTTCTTATATTGATTTGGACCTGAACCTCAGTTGATGACTGCCCATAGCCAAGGACGTCTATGGGACAAATTCAATGGTCCCATGGTGTGCTGGATCTCTTAGTTCAACCTGCTACGTGGAGGTCAGATCATTGATCCGGGCTACTTTTCATGGGTTACCATGGACCCATAGAGAACCTTCCCCATAGAGAACCTTCTTCATCTTATCACTACCATATGAATTTGATGGTTCAGATCAAAGGTCCAAAAATCAATATTAGTAATGCATCATATAGTCCAACTTCCAAGAAGCAATTTTTGGTTAGATGATGATAGAAGAACCTAGCCGTTAAAAAATAGGCGAATGTTTGGAAGAATCGTACCGTCAACATGGGTTTCTCGTAGTGACCCCATGAAAAGTGGGTTGAACCTCATGGACAGCCATAGCAGATATTAAATTGTGTACCGTAGGATCACACAAGGCTTGTTTAAAAATACAGATATTGCACGGGCGAGAGGTTGGGTTGCAGTAGGATTCAGATATTCAATCTGTGCCGGTGGAAGCTAGTGATTCGAGCGGTTGAGCAAGTGAGCCGCTTGGCTCAACAGTCCAACAATTGATATGGTAAGCTCTCATCTGGATGGCATGTGTTGTACCTTATTTCTGTTCAATATGAAAAAAGTCAATAAGAGATTGACATGTGGCATTGTATGAGAAATAGGATATATCTGGCAAAAGCCAATAAGAGCACTTATTGTAGAATCATAGCTCACGTAAGTTCTAAAATTGCAGTAGAACCGTTATTAGTGAAGTATGAAGTATGTCCAAATGTCTTGGGGAGGTGAATAGGACTTTTCAAAAATTATTTTCTAATAAGAACAAATAATGCCTAACTTTTAATGAAAGACTAAGCCAAAGTAACTCTATGACTTCGAAGCTAATAAAGGGTCCAAATCACATAGGCTTACACAAGATTTATATATAAAGAACAAGCCTATTAAGGATAGTGTCCATGATAGTGTGTAGGATGTGATCCCTATCAATACTTATGCATTAACTAAATCATGCATAATAAAAGCCATTTGATAAACATAAGCATAATTAGAACAATGTACAAAAAGCAATCCCAAATATAATCATATATAGTGGTCCGGCTACTTGCCTACTCCACTCCCAGCGAACGCACTCTCTCCTAGAGTGTACCGGATTTCATTATCCAGTGGTTTTAAATCAGGTTAACCATGAACCTTCACAACCTATACAAGGTTAACTAAGGAACCTACACAAGATTTCCTTAAGTGCCTACACAAGGCAACCCAAGCCTACACAAGGTAACTCGTCCTACACAAGGACCACATGTCCTACACAAGGACTATGTATTCTCCCGTCGGAGACCTACAATGAGGTCTTGGCGAGATTGTCACTCAAACTCTGAATCTCAATCCTACATACGGAAAGAGCTTCAGACTCGATGGACTCTGTATACTTACAGTTAAGTGAGTGAGCCCCTTTCTCGTACAATGTGAAGATCTTTGATGATGACGAAGAGCCTTTAGCTCCCTTTAACCGCAACCACTTCTGATGCATCGATTAATGCTCTGAGGTTGTGAGGTTTAGGGTTTTGTTCTTCTCTATTCAAATGATATGATTTAAATACATTGAGAAGGTTCCCATGAGCTATACATTCAAGAGTTCCAACACTAGGATTTACCTATGATGAGGTCAGTTGGAAACTCAATGAATGCTAGAGTTAATAATTCAATCTAAGCAGTGAAGATGATAAGTTAATTCTTATGCTTAGATTGAATGACGAACTCTAATGGGAAAGAGGGATGAGGAAGATGGTATAATTTCTTTGAAGTAACTCTCTCAAACTCTTTTGGATTCTAGCTCATTATATAACAATCAACACTAGTGTATTTATAAAGTTGAAATCCAACGGCAAAAAGACAAACAGAAATCTGACATTGTCGATGCCATCGAAGGGTATTCAATGTCATCGAAATTTGAATTTCGATGCCATCGAACCTTCTTCGATTGCATCAACTTCATACACTTGATTTTCAAATGGGTGTAGGACAAATTCTGATCGTTCCCATCGAGCGTCCTTCAAGGTCATCGACGTGCACTTCGATGCCATTTAGGAATGTCTTGATGCCATCGAGATTTCTTTTGAAAAATACACAAAGGTTGCTGGATAATTTTGTCCCTTGTTTGATGCCATCAAACAAACCTTCCACCCATCGAGATTTGAATTTCAATGGAATCGAACGGTCATCGATGAGCTCGAAGAAAAGAAGATTTTCTTTGAAAACTTGCTGGACAAACTGGAGTTAGTTTCGATGCAATCAATCAGCCTTCGATGCCATCGATAACTTACTCTTGATGCCATCGAAAAGGGTTCGATTGCATTGAAGAGCACTTGGAGTATTTTGGATTTTGAAAGATGTAAGTCTAAGGTCGATGCAATCGGATGCCATTTAATGTCATCGAATCATAGGTTTTAATGTCATGGAATAGAATTCGATGCAATCGATAATTCCAGCATTTCTTTCATTTTGTTGCTGAACAGTATGGACATGTATTCGATGCAATCTAATGATATTCGATGACATCGAAGATTTCCTCGATTGCAACTCTATGCACTCGACAGGGACATTTGATTTTCTTGTTTTTGTTTCTTTCTTCCAATAATACTTAAGGTGCAATTTAACTCCAACCTTACCAGAAGATGTTTTGAAATATAGGGTAAGTTGGGTTGATGAGGAATACCTGTCAGGGTTTGTTGTGGGTTGATGAGGCTATAGTTTACCTGTTAAGCATGATCATATGCCTTCATCTTTGAAGAGTCTTGATCTTGATGTCTTCATCTTAGGGCTCACTTGACTAACAGACTCAACACTCGCGTATATTGACAAATAAGGGCACTTTCAAGTTCAATTTTACACGTCAGTGAATGGTCAATGGGGTGATGTGGTTGAGTTACTCAAAAATGTAATGAGTAAAGAGAGAAATGTGGTCGACTAGTTCGAGGTACAAAAAGGCGACTAAGAGAAGCAAAGCTTAGGTGACATAAAAGGAACATTTGCAAAAGAGAAATCTAACAAAACAAAATGATATAGAGAAAGACTTTTTTACTGCAGTAACTATTATAGTGATGAAATAAGGACTTGAAAGAATAAGCTGCAACGGAACTCTATAAATAACAGAGGAATCCAACAGAGAGAAACTCTAAAAAATCACAACACAATCCAATAAAAAACAACCAATCTATCAATTTACTTTTTTATTCTCAGCTTATCCTAGGAGCTTATCCTAGGCATAATAATAATTCTTAGCTATTATATTTAATTGCAAACTGAATCTACGCTTTGTACTTTATCCAATATCACATAGTTCTTTCAAGAGATGCATTCTTGTAGTCGCTCCTAGTGACCGATTGTGAGTTTTTCCCTTTGTTAGATTGCACTGGTATTCTAAAAGTTTTTTTTTTTTTTTTTTTTTTTTTTTTTTTTTTTTTTGTGGAAGGCATAAAACAACCTATCTTCTGATGAAGAACCATGCCTCCGATTATCGTTTGATTGTTATAATATCCTGCAAGTGGTTGAGTAAGCAATCGATATTCTCATAATCTAGTCATATACGTTCATATTGGACTATCTACTTATTTTGATAATTGGGGTCAAAGTTGATCAATTTGGATGGAGCTGCTTTATTGATTCTGGCATGCCCGTGCACATTATACGTGATAAAAAATAAATTGAAGCGCCAACATTTTTTACACACCTGATGGGACTTGACAAACTATTTGGTTGTCATCAATTTTTATTTTGCACCGTGTAAAAAAAATGATTTTGGCACACAAGTATATTTACCGGTGAAGTAATCTCTCGAAATCATGAGCCGAAGGGGTGGTTGTAATGCTTCAACAACTGCTACTAATGTTGTTACAGCAAATGAGCCTCTTGCTCACAATGAGGAGTTACAAATAAAACAGGTGTCTGAATAAGGAAATCCACCACCTAATCTGGTGCCTGTTCCACCAAATCTAAATATATCATCGACATGCTAGGTTGAATATCTTGAGATTATGTCAGTCAGGATGATTGATATGCAACGAGAGATTCAACACATCTCAAAGTTGTAGTGAGTTCAAGCTGAGCACTTGGGAGCTCAAACTGAAGCCTTTAATAGGTAGATGGTCGGCCAGACCGAAAGTATGAATTTTTTAACAGTTTTATTTTTTAAAAGAGCACCCATTGCACTTTAGCAACAAGTCAATATTAGTTCTGTTGGGAATCTAGCACCTACACCACCAATTTAGCCAGTGCCACAGATATTCCCTTACGAAAAAAAATACACTTACCTATTCATATCCTTGGTTCATTATAGGACGTGCAAAATTCATCAACACCGATAGATTTCAGACATCTTGAACGTATTCCTATCTAGGATGTATAAAATTCACTGCCACCGGTAAATTTCAAGCGTTTTGAACGTGAGAATATGAACTTAATCTCAGAAGCCATGAATTAAGAGATACCTGGGGGGGCGACCTTTGCCTAGAAACCAACGTTTTAATGAAGAACAGTATCAGGCTAGTCTAAAAGTATCACTAGTTGTTGCGCAACAACACTAGGAGTGTAACCAAATTGTTCAAGTGATTTAAGAAGTAGCAGGCCAAGTTCTCAGCCAACTACTACTCCAATTTATAATGACCCATATCCCGATTGGATCGACCAATAATATTCATTGCCTAGGAATTATCAACTTGACTTTACGCTATTTACAGATGATACAAGTCAATCGACCGTAGAACATATAGGCTGATTTACTATACAGTGTGGAGAGTTGGCCAATAACGAGTATTGCAAAATTATAACTATTTGATCATTCACTCAATGGGGTAGCTTTTACTCGGTATTCCAATCCGCTACCAAATTCCATACAGAATTGGCAAGAGATGAGAAAAAAAATAATTCATGCTCAGTTCTTTTATAAGGATAAAGAAATTTTTATGACCCATCTTGCTCGTTTTTGACAGTTGCCAGGAGAATCAGTCGAAAATTATATTGCTTGGTTTAAGAGAGGAAAAAGCCAATACAACATAGTCATGACCGAAGCAAAATTTATTCAATTAGCTCAAGATTGACTTGAATTCAAGCTTCGAAAGAAATTTATTGGAATGGAATTCACATATTTTTATGATTTGACCAGGAAGGTGTCTTAATATGAAGCACTTCTTTAGGAGTCAATGTGACAAAAAGAATTCATCAGCAAAAACATATTATTATGACCTTAATTATGATGTTGCGGTAGATGAAGTGGTGGTTAAATAGGCATTCACATGCCCGACTTTAGTTAAAGCAGAGGTAATGACATCCTCTAATCAGAAAGTTCAAAGAATGTACGCCTTCAATATCTCTCGTGCTGATGAAATCTTTATTATGTTAGCCGAAAATTTTATCAAGATTCCTGTTAACCATAAGATTCTGACAATCAAAGAATTGAAGAAAATTAATTATTGCAAATGGGATGGAACTCAATCGTATTTCACTAACAAATGTGTTGTTTTCAAGAATATTATTCAAGACAACACGACAAAGGGTTGCTGAAGTTTCCAAAAAAATAGAAAGAAGCAATGCTAATCGATACTAATCCCTTTCCGTCCAATGTTGAGATCAATATGGCCACCATTAATCCTCAAAAGATCGTTCAGTTACGACAAAAAGATTGATCTCAGAACTCATATGGGACAAACTAAGGAGTTAAAGGAAGGCAGGAGTAATATGAGGGCAAAGTACATTCAGAGGTAATAATGTCAAATTATTGGTGCCTTTATGACAAATGTGTGGCATCGACTAGATCAAACTGGATATTTTATCGACTAAAATATCAAACGAGACAATCGGTCAATTGAAACTATGAGGAAGGAAATACCCTTTACCCACAAAAGGCTATACACACAGGTGATCACTCTAGGCCCATCCAAGGGCAAAGGATGGTTAAGTCTCAGCCTTTCCGACAAGGAGTGAAAAAAACTCAATCATCTGAAATTTTTTTGTAGTACCAAAAGGGATGACTTGTACTAAAAAACGATGTTGTTAAAGGTAACAGGCAGCGAAGAGAAGATAGTTGGCCAATGTATGGGACGAATCTCAAATGTACCTGCCAACTCGATCGAGCCTGACAATACTAAAAGTAGAAGGAAATGAACAAATATCGGTCAATACAACTAAGCTTCATGTGGGGTTTGACTCGGTCGATGACTAGAATGATAAAGAATGAAGAGATATGGGGAAATTGACCAAATACTTAAGCGATGAAGAGTTCTTGGATGATCTTTTGATTGAAGAATTGCTTCTTAAAGCAAGAACTCTATAACCATCATCTTCTAAACTGAATAAAGGAATCAAGAATGAAGTTGTAAGTTAAACAAATTCAAAGACACCTGGGGGGCAATGCTCGAATTCCGTCATACAGTTTGACTCGTTTCCACCAATCACATTGGATTGTAATATGGTGTTGACATTGCCATTTAAATTTTCAAGCTAAACCATCTCAACCAACTACGATGGAGGGAGATGTGGGAGAGTTAGGCCCTTTGATAATCATACAACATGGATCTTTTAATTCTGAGGAGGAAGTCAAAAAGGTGTCAACCGTGACGGTCAAACCAGGGTCCCCTTTTGAAAAAATAATTATTGAAAGGTCGACTCTCACAATGACCCAACATTTGAAACTATTATATATTTCTGTTCACCTGCAAGGGTGTTCTACCACTCGGGTTCTGGTCGATAATGGAGCTTCTGTTAATATTCTCGCAGTCAGAATGATGGCTAAATTAGAAAAGACTCAAGATGACCTAATCCCTACTGAGGTCACAATGAGTAATTTCGCTAGAGGAGTAATGTAAACGCAGGGCATTTTACCAGCTGAATTAATGGTGGGAACTAAGAAGGTATTAGTCATTTTCTTTGTGGTCGACACTTTATCAAATTACAATGTTTTTCTTGGATGAGATTGGATTCATTCGTTCTCATGTATTCCATCATCACTACATAAGTTTGTGATCTTTTTGGAATCAAGATAGAGTAGAATTGGTTTTGGCTTATAACAAATCATTATTAGCCACGTCTAATGCATCTAAGGCTTATTTTTATGGAAATGAGATTGGACCGATATGGTTTACGAGAGGAGATAAGAATGGTAAACTGACTGAAATTAATGCAAGACTCAATCCTGATAATGTCATATAGGATATTGCTACCATGCTTCAATTAAACGAATAGTTGTCGAAAAAAATAATTCCCTTCCGTGCAACCACAAAATGTATGACTGAAGAAATCCCATGATGGGCCGATCATCAGTCAAGGCTGAGTTCACGGCCAGAGTACGACAGCTCGAGGAGAGTTTGTGAGATCATGATAATGGATGGTTTTATTGAGCTGGCTGAGATATCAATCTCGATCGATCAGATAGCTGAAGATGATATTGAAATGAAGGATTTGAAACCAGTCCCAGATAAATTAGAGAATTCTAAAGCTCAAGTTTAAGTTCCTCTAACAGAGGAAAATTTAGAGACAGAACAATATCCCAAGCCAATTTTTATAAGTAGATTATTGGATTCCCAAATATAGGTAAAACTTATTAACTTACTTAAAAAGTTTATCGATTGCTTTGTTTAGGATTATCATAAGTTGCCTAGATTAGACTGAAATCTGGTTGAACACATGTTACTTAAGAAAGAAGGTTATTGGCCACATAAACAACTGCCTAGGCAGATGACGGTTGAAGTGTCGTAAAAAAAGAGAGGAAAAAATCGAGTGGCTTTTGAAAGCAAGTTTCATTAAACCAATCAAATATGTCGAATAGATTTCGAACATACTGCTATTATTAAAAAGAATAGTAAGCTTAGAGTGTGTATTATTTTTTAGAATTTAAATCGAGATAAACCAAAGGATGAGTACTATATACTTATGGTCGATCAACTGATTGATCGATCTGCTGAACATCAAATGGTATCCTTTATGGATAGTCATTCTGGATATAATCAAATAAACATTGCAGTAGAAGATGTCCTAAAGACAACTTTCAGATGTCCTAATCCTTTAGGTATATTTTTTTGGGTCGTAATGCCATTCAAGTTTAAAAATACAGGAGCTACTTATCAAAGAGTTATTAATGTCATTTTTTATGATATGATCGGCCGATTCATGGAAATCTATATCAATGACGCAGTGGTTAAATCGGTCAATTTGATCGAAATCTTAATCACTTACGAAAATCATTTAAAAGAATAATGATTCATAAATTAAAGATGAACCCTCTTAAATGTGCTTTTGAGGGATCAACTGACAATTTTCTGGGATTTATGTTACATTAGAGAGGAATTGAAATCGATCAGCAATAGGCATGGGTAATAATAAAAGCTTGACTGCCAAGAACTAAAACTAAGTAATAAAAGTTTCTTTGCAAGGTTAATTTTATGCGGGGATTTATTTTCAAATGTGCTGGAAAAATTAATGTGTTTTCTCCTTTATTGAAGCTAAAATAAGAAGACGAATTCAGATAAGAAGCAAAGCATCAGTTGGCTTTCGATAGCATTAAAGATTATTTGTCCAGGCCACTAGTATTGATATCGCCAATAAAGGGTCGATCGCTTAAGTCGTATATCGTAGTTTCTTTAGAATCGATCGGAGATTTGTTAGTACAATACAACATTGTTCGAAAAGAGTGTGCAGTCTATTATCTTAGTCGAACATTGTTAGATATCGAGAGACGGTATTCTGCCATAGAAAATTTATGTTTATCATTGTACTTCACAACTATAAAATTAATATTATTTGTTGGCCAAGATAGTTAATGTAATTGCAGTGACTGATTTAATAAAGTACATGTTAAATTGGTTGATTCTGAATGACCGAATTGGAAAATAAATTCTTACATTATTTAAGTTTGATTTAGTTTATATGCCATAAAGGGTTGTGAAAGGATATGTCATTGTAGATTTCCTAGCTGATCATCCTTCGGACATAGAAAGTTGAGTTTTTTTTAGGCTTTAGACTTATATGTGGTTTATCAGTCACCTTAGAGATTGATATTTGACGGTTCAAAGACCGACAAAGGATCGGGAGCATGAATTATTTTAATCAATCCAGCTTATAAAAAATAAAAATCCGCATTCCAGCTTGAGTTCGATTGCACCAATAATCAAGCTGAATATGAATCCTTGATAATTGGTCTAGAACTGTTGACCAATTTAGGAGCAAAAAAGGTCTTGGTTATGGAAAATTTCGTATTAGTGATAAACTAGTTAATTAGTTCATATAATTGTACAAGTATGACTCTACAATCATATCATCTTTTGGTGACACAGTTCCTAAGTAAATTTGATGAGGTTGAGTTTATATATATATATATATATATATATATATATATATATATATATATATATATATATATATATATATATATATATATATATATATATATATATAAGAAAAATATGGATGCAAATAAAATAGCACGATTAGCATTAGGCCTTCACATCGTCCAAGGATTTGAAGAGAGAATGGAGATCGTTCAGAGGAAGTCATTACCCTCAAATTTTCAGAGGAAGACAACCAATGATATTTGTTAGGTTGAAAAAAGAGCTCCAGTCATATAATATCTACGGTCTTCACAGACTAAGGTCGGTCGAGACATAAGAAGAACAACTGTAAATTATGTGTTGATTAATAATGAGATATATCAGAAAGGGACTGATAGAGTGTTGTTGCGATGTTTGAGCAAAAATGAATCTATGTTGGCTATGAGTGAAGTGCATGAAGGGATGTGTGGAGCACACCAGGTTGGAAGAAAAATGAGGATTATACTTCGATGTTATGGATATTTCTGGCTGAACATGTTTACTGATTATACCAATATACTAAAGGATGTGAAGCATGTCAGAAACATGGACTGATATAACATGTGCCTACAACCAAATTGCAACATATTGTCAAATCTTGACCATTTCGAGGATGGGCTATTAATTTGATTGGGTAAACTTATCCTTCATCATCTAAGGGACACAACTTTATTATTGTGGTGACTAATTACTTCACCAAATGATTAAAAGCAAGACCCATGTTGGTAACAAATTATTAAGAAATTATTGAGTTCATTGAGACTCATATAATTTATCAGTTTGGAATTCCTGAATCAATTACTCTAGACTGAAGAGCAACATTTTCATCCAAGCAGGTCAAGGCGATGGTTGATCAATATAACATCAAATTGATGCATTCATCACCTTATTATGCTCAGGCCAACGGTCATACTAAGGCTAGAAATAAGCTTATCAAGAATATTTTATGTAAAATGATTTATGGGAATCCTAGATAATAGCATGTTAAGTTGTCAGAAGCTCTTGAGGCTTAGCGAAACTCATTTCGAACAATCACAGGGATGAGTCCATTCAAATTAGTATACATGCATGATGTCGTGTTACCATTAAAGCAACTATGCCATCATTACAGGTAGCCTATCAGGCTAACTTGACCCCGGCTGAGTTCACAGAGGCTATGCTGGTCGAACTCGAAGACTTAGACGAAATTCAGCTAAGGCCCTTAAATTCCATCATAATAAACAAGGGTAGAGTCTCTCGAGCGATAACAAAAAAAAAAAAAAAAAAATTGAAAAAGAAAGCTTTTAATGAAGGCGATATAGTTTAGAAAGTGGTATTGCTTCTTGGGAGTAAAGAAGCTGAATATTGTAAGTAATCATCTACATGGGATGGACCATATACAATTATAAAAGTTCTTCATGGAGGAGCTTATATCTTATATCCTTCACCATATCAATGGAAAATAATGAAAATGTCAATAAATGGTCATTTTTTAAACGCATACCATCTCAGTCTGTAGGAGATATGGAAAGATCGAGCCAAGCGATTATTGGAGTAATCACAAATGATCTACAATGATCAAAATCAGTCAAATGACAAAAGTAAGTAGAAATATAAATATTATATTGTAAGGCCTAGAATAAGAAAAATGCGGTCGATGGATCGATTACATCTTTATTTATAATAAAAAAAATGACTCAACCTAAAAGTGAATTAGGTATAAGCAACCTTCATCTTATCAAATTCTTTGGCAGCACGTTCTTTGATGAGTTTAATTATTTTCTTTGAGCCTTTAGGACTCTCCACTTTTCATAACTCAGTCGAGAAAGCGTAGCACTTGGTTGATGCGGCGGTCGATCATGTCAGCTTTAAGCTCAAGCGGCCGATCATGTCGGCTTTGTGCTCTACTTCTCTCTTCTGTTCACTGCTCTCACGTGATTGATTCTAATAAAGATCGATCTAAGAATTGATGAAGTTGAGAAGAGTTTGGGAGTAATTCGGGCACCGTCTAGGATAGATTCGCTCAGTTTTCTGAAAATCGTCATTGATTTCTCTATGCTGAAATTGCAACATCACTTTGTTGAAATGATGTTGCTGAGTCCAGTGCATGTGGTTGTACCAAGTCTAATCATATTAACCTAATAGTATGTTTGTTTCCTTGTGGATGGCAGGATGCCCATCCGCATGAGCGTCAAGCATTTACAAGTCCTTCTCGGTAATGAAGTACGCATCACGATGCTTTGATATTTGGTCAAAGTATTTAGAAGTTCAGTCAAGGGAACATCATCCCTGGGAGTGAACCAAAGGTCGCAAACGAATGGATATATGTCATATTGAAGTGTGGAGTGAGCGAAAGCTTCAATGTCTATGGTGATGATTTCCCTCAAGAACCTTTAAGCCCAATCGATAGCAGGTTTGGTGTAACAACCATTGGAAAAAGGAAGAGTTCTTGAAGATGGGAAAAGAAGAAATTTGAATGCGTACAAAAACAAGCACTGGAGAGTTCTTTATATAGGCGCTTTGAATGAATAGTCACACCCGAAGATGAGGCATCATGATGGTTTAAGTGTCCTATTAATTGCATGAAACATTTCCTAGTGTCACGCCCCAAAATTCAAATATAGAGTATGCACCATCAGACTCAAGTTTCATTTTATAACTTGTGCAAAAAGTGTACTAATTTCACCTATTGATCGGTTTAATCAGAGGTGGGAACTATGTTCATTCTACGTTCCACCCAAGTCCATCAATTTTCATTCACACATACATAGCTCTTAATAATATTCAACCATGCATATATAGATCTCTACACTTACATAACATCAATCCTAAACATTATTCATTGTTTTTAACGACTAACTTCATTCTGGTCTTAAAACATCTAAATCAAATGAAAAAAAAAAAAAAATCAAATTCTCAAAATCCAATAATTATTACCACTATGTGAGATGTTAAATCAACTATTCTGAATAAAATCAAATGTTTAAAAATATTTTAACGTTGTCAATTCATCTTTAGACAAATATGACCATATTCCCGTGGGTCGTGTTCAGGTTCTACTGCATGCTTTGGTTCCTGAACAACTTCATCAACTGTATTTCCATCTGTATGTTTTTTCCATCAATAAAAGAGTAAGCTGGTCAGGCTTAGTGAAATAGCCTAGCTTGGTTCATGTGCATATATACCAATTAAAATAGTATAAGATATATAATGTGAAATGGTATAAATGCACATGATGTATGAATTCATCATATGGGGTGATCATCCATCTGCTTGGGTTGGATAATTGTTAACTCGCATCCACTCGTTGGGTAGACTTTCACCTTTCAGTGGGCATAGGCATGGCCCGCATCTGGTAACAATTCTACTAGGATTGACGTTCTTCCAGGGAGGTCCCCTCGGATCGACAATACAAAGTGCTTATGCAATGGATGGTGTATGATTTCATCCTTTCATAGCTATTTATAAATATTTATCTTATTAGAAATATACGTATGTGATTCTATCATGTTTCCAGTAATTAAATGTGAGATAATAGATTAACATGTGACACAACTTCATATATTACCACCAGTTAAATAAAAAACAATACATCCATCAACATAATACATCAATCAATCAATCACATAACCAATTCTATTTTAATTTCCATGAACATGAGACATATTGGGATTACTCAACTGAGTCTAGTAGTGAAGAATCCACGAGATGATCAGATTGATTTAAATTCAAAAATCATAACGATCATATACACGACATTATTGTTTGATCCAATTTCATCGCACAGTGGAGCTCACCTTTGATTAATCACCTTAGGTGTCTAACCAAAACTCTAAAAAAATTATATATTCTTAATAAGTTCCTGATTAAATATTAATTTAATATTGTGGAATTTTCTCCTTTATTCTTATATTCGGGGGTTATTTACGTTTTTGGATCAAATCCAAACTGTCCATTGGCTTCCACTTGGTTGATTGAAGGAAAATTCATTGAATTATCCAGATCTAGATCTTCTAATATCCACATTTTCCTAAAGATCATATTAATAATAACCCTTCTTATGATCATTGTGGCCCACCAGACGATCGGATCCATCCACAGTTTTGGATGTCAAGATAGATTTATCCCAGAATGTATATGAATAGTAGGGATTAGATCCGATATATCAGGTCACCCATCTTAGAATCAAATATATAAATTAATGTTTACAATTAGATCTGACTAGTGTGGCCCATCCGATGGTCAGATCGACCTGTAAGTTAGGGTTCTTGTATATTTTGGCCTTAGGGGTCATATGATCCATATAGATCTAATCTGATTCGATCAGATGCACACAAATCAATCTCTACGATAAGAAACTTTGCATGAAATCTTAGCTTTCCATCATCTTTACTTCCTATCTACCCATAGATCGATGTGATGAATGTGTGGCTTATTCACACCATTCATTACATAGATCAGGAAAAAATAGATTACATGTAAAAAAAATTAAATATTACGTATCAGATCTGAGCTCCCAAATCTTCCATTTCTCTCTATTTTCTCTTAGTGCATTGGGGCTTTTCCTCTTTAATAGAGGAGACAACCTTCCGTTTACTCTCCTTAAGAAAGAGGAACATTCGAGATAAGGAAAGATAAGAGAGATAGGGGGAAGATTTGCCAACTCTCTCTCTCTCTCTCTCTCTCTCTCTCTCTCATTCAAATTTCAAAAGTTAAAAAAAATTCAATTTGTAATACTTCATAGAGACTTGTAACACAATGACCCAATTGGATTTGAAAGTTGGGAATTATTTAATATCAACTACTGGAGTAATTTGATGGAGTAGACAAGCGTCGTTAATGTCGGTTTTGTGTGGGTTATATAGATCTTATCGAATTGGTTCTAGTGGATGGTTTAGATGCTCTGGAGGAAGTTTAAATACCCTTTGTTACAATGATAGAGATGACTTTTAAGTAGGTGGGTTCTGAAGGCGAAGCCTTCCGCATGTGGCCATAGAAAACGATGAGAAAGCTGAAATTTCTCTGCAATGGTGAATTGTTAGAATCCTCTGGGATTCCAGTTGGGATTTTAGGATCATCTATAGATAATCAAATGGTCTGGATTAGATCCGTTTCTTAGTTTTTTAATCTTGTGCGTAACTAGTTGGTTAAGAAGAAAATATTATGTGTGGTCATTTTCTATCAATCAGAAATCCATTTGAATCTTGATCCACAACTGAGATCAGCGTGAATGGTTGGGATTATAGGAGAAATCTTCTCCCAGATTCACGTAAGAATCCCAGTTTAGTAGGAACAAATATTTCTGTTTTGTAGAGGGAATATGAAACTTTTTTTTAGAACACAATTGGTGTGGCTCGTTGCCTCAAGTTGTTTGATCATGTGAGGTCCAGCGTGGTGTTTTGTGGTGAAATCATATACATCCATGTGATTTGTTGGGTCTTGTTAGGATAAATTTAAAGAAATATTCGAGTAGATTAATTATTTGTGTGGTTTGCATAGGAAACTGTGAAGATTAAATGTGGGTTGTTGACAGCTTCTTGGGCTAGCAAGTGAATGGCCCAAATCATGCGTATGAGAGTTTCACATATGGTGGACGGTGAAGGATGGGTTGATGTTGCACTAGATGAACGATAGCAATGGAGTGTTGATGTTAGAATCTTTAAGAAATGTGGGTTGCTAGATGTCTTCATATATGAATACGTGGTTGTGATTTTTTTTTATCCAAATAAATATATTATATAATATTATCTCGCAGAGACTGATTTCTCTCATCTCATCTTTCTAATAAAAATCTTCAAACATAAATATTTTCTATTTCGACCATCAATTTAGAGTGAAACTTCACCAGAGCCCTCCATTTTGCGTACTCTATCAACAATCTAAGTTTAAGCCTTGATCTCACCAGGATGGCCAAGATGCAATTTTTAATTGCTTACGTCTGCCTATAATTCAAATCAACATATATTGATGTCACATGTGAAAAATAATAGATAATTTTAATGTATATCTTATAATCTTTTAAATGAATAGCTTATTTTGATATTTCAATGGTCCATTTGACGGAAACAAACATGATATACGGTCAGATGTGAAATTGCGGCTAAACTGCTAATTGAATTACGAAATTATGTCCAAGTGTCCTAGAGGGGGTTTAATAGGACTTTAAAAAATTATTAATCCTACTTAATGTAAATGTTAAGTTCTCAAACAATACCAGGCATGATTAATGGATAAGTACTTCACAAGCAAAAACTAACATAGTGAAATATCTCTCCACTGCATTTTATCAAACATGTAATGTGCATAATTTAAACATAGCATCTAATAACAAAAATACATTCACAAACATTCATCTAAACGCAAAGATATATAGTGGTTTAGCTATGTAACTACTCCACTCCCAGCAAATCTCCTAGAGTGTACCAGATTTCACTATGCAATGGTTTTAAATCAGGTTAACCATAAACTTTTACAAACTACACAAGGTTAACTAAGGTGCCTATACAAGACAACACTAGGTGCCTACACAAGGCAACTCTTCATGCCTACACAAGGCAAACACACCTACACAAGGACACTACATGTATTCTCCCGTCGAAGGCCTACGAAAGGTCTTAGCGAGTTTAACAACCCAAACTCTGAATCCCAATCCTACACAAGGAAAGGGCTTCAGACACAATAGACTCAAGATACTTACTTGTAAGTGAGTGAGTCCATTTTTAGCACAATGATGATGATCTTCCTTATGATGAAGAGTCTTCAGCTCTCTTGATCCACAACAACAATATATGCTCCAATGGAAGTCATCGGGTGTTGGGTCAAGGTTGTTGAGGGTCAAATATTGCATATTATCCCCCATTTATATCTTAGTTTTATGAACATGATAATGCTTAATGTTCTATTTTACTCATGTTTGTGTTGTAAGGTGAATTTAAGAGCTTAGATTGAAAACCGTGCTAAAAGCGTGGAATTAATGCTCAAAAGTCACCAAGGCAAGGGATGGATCTTAGGAGACCAAGATTGAAGAATTCACATGGCAAAGATCCAAGGAAACCAAGTGATGAAGGAAGAGAACCAAAGATTTGAAGTGAAAGAATCCTGAAAACTATCCTGAAAAATGATACTCTGAAATTCTGGGGCTAGGAAAACATAGTTTTAAAAAACTGCCAGAATAGACTTCGATTCTATCGAAGACTGTTAGATAGTATTAAGAACATATCGAAGACACTTCGATAGAATCGAGAATTTCAGGATTTCAGGACAAACTCTCTAGATAGTTCTAGACCGATCTTCGATTCAATCGAAGACTGTTCGATAGAATCGAAGGACATATCGAAGACACTTCGATAGAATCGAAACTGCGTAAATTTGAGGTGGTTTCTAGATTTTTCCAAGTCGGTACAAAAGGAGGTGTTGCACAACTATAAATAGGAGTCCCTAGGGCATCCCTGGGCATCATCTAGGGGTTTGGAGGAGCAAAACACAAGGGTGGAGAGCCGTCCCTAAGCATTTTCTTCCTTTCTTCCTTAGTTTCTCATGCTTTCTTCTAGGATTTTATATCCAATCATGTCTATGGTTGGCTAAACCTCTTAGCTAGGGCCAAGAGGTGAAGCTTGTAGTATGATAAGATGTTTCTCTTGCTTTGATTCTTAGTTATGTTGAATTTCATGGATTCTAATTTGATATTTAAGGAATGCTTTCAGTTTTTAATGGTTTATTGTGACTCAAATTACAGTAGATCTGCAATAGCTTTAAGTATCTTCTTTTCCTGATTTGAAATTGTGAATTTAGTAAGTCCTATTGTTCACCATCTTCCCTTGGGCATGGTAGGGTGGTGGAATCCTTCCTAATCGTCACAATTCTCCTGCTCTGAGATTATAGGATTGGTAAATCCTGTTGTTTGCCATTGCCTCCTGGGCATGGTTTGGTGATGGAATCCCTGCCAATTATCATAGTTCTCCTTCATTAAGAATTAGGTCAATGGAAGTTCAGATTTGGTTTTATTGATATATCTTCCAATTGGATAGGATAGGACTCCAATTTCAATTGTGTTACATGAATCAAGTAAGAGGGCTCCCTGATCACTACAAGTGGATCCTTGGAAACCCTAGTTCCCACCTTTGAATTCTTAGATTTAATCACTTTAATTACAATTACTCTCTCAATCACTTCATAATTAGTTTTACATCTTCTCTTAGTTCTACTTCTAGTTAATTTCAGAAACGTACAAGATCAGTCTTTGGGGATTCGACCTCAGTCTTACTGAGATTATTACTACATCGCGACCCTACACTTGGGGTTATAAACAAGTTTTTGGCGCCGTTGCCGGGGATTGATGGTTGCGTTTTCTGAATTTGATTAGTTTTGGAATTAGGTTAAGATTAGGACTAACTTTTTATCCTGTTTTTAGGTTCGAATTTTTCTGATTTTTTTTAGAAACTAACTTATCTTTCTATTTCTAGGATTAGAAACTTTCCTAATTAGTTTTAGAAACTAACTCATCTTTCTATTTCTAGGATTAGAAACTTTCCTAATTTGTTTTTAGAAACTAACTTGCTTTTTCTATTTCTAGGATTATAAACTTTCCTAAAATGTTTTTAGAAACTAACCATGTTCTCCTTTTTGTTTTGCAGGATCTCAATATAGAAACTTCTAATTTGGTAACCTCTTTCTAATTCTCTCCCTTTATATTTCTAAATTTCTTATTGCTGTAGGATTTTCTTTTATTTTATTTTAGGATTAGGTTTAGAATTAGGGTTTCGCCATGCAAGAGTGGGAACGTCAGTATGCTGAGATAGCTAAGAGATATTGGAAAGGTTTGTCTAATGATTATGTTAGAAAACAGCCCATGTCTCAAAATTTTTCTGAACCCATCATCAAGAACCAGCCAGAATATAACGATCCACTGGTTAAAAAGTCCTTCGCTGATTATAGGCGGGAGAATAATTGCACTCCACTGATTAAGAAAACAGTACGTGATTATTGGAGTGAGAACGAGTATCACCCATCAGGCAATAAGAAAACATTTCGTGATTATATTATGGGTGATAACGCTTACCAACAACCACCAAACTCTCCCACATATGACCTGTGTGACTATGATAATGGAAACATCAACATTGGAGAGATGAACCAACAATATATCATAGTGACAATTCTCTTAGATCCCCTACCTTTGCAATCCAACCAGAAACGATCTAAGAGGATTCACTTTAGAGTTACATTGACTATTTTGTAGGCATTAGAAAAACATTAGAAGCGCGTGAATTGCGCATTGATAAGATAGTGGAGGCTAGTGCATACCAGCTTCAACCTGATCCGGAAATACTATGCAAGGAAAGTGATCCTAACTCGCTTGTGAAGAATACTGAAATTGAGAATGAAGAGTTGAATTGTGTTAATAAGCACACAGTTCAATTTCCCGAAGAGTCGATCTCGATGACTGTCCAAAGGAATGATCAAGAGACACTGTTAGTTTTCCAATATAATGATACTGACACACCTGGTTTAAATAATGAGGAAGAGGTTAGTTTATTCGAGCCTCAACTCAACCTAGAAAAATAGTGTGAGGTACGTGATCTCATCCCACTTATGAACTATACTAAATTGGACAATGATAAGTATTGGGATGAGAATCATGAGTTTACAGCCCAAGATTCGCTGGAATCAACTTCAATTATGGTTTAGGAAGGTGATCACGAGGTACAGGAAGTTCTTCTCCACCCATTTGATATGGCCGATTTAAATGTGGAGGAAGAGTCTCTTCCAGGTGAATCGTAGGACTCTTTTGAGGCATGTTCAGCCCACTCCCCTGATTTAGATTATAATATGATTAGATAGATGGACGAGTCACTTGATATGAATTTGGAATTTAGAACCACCCAATTAAGGCCACCATCTTAGCTATCAACCCTTGATGATATAGTGCCTCTACTAAGTGGTATCAATGAACAGAGTCTTCACATTAATACACCTACTGATCCATAATCTGTCTATGCAGGGCAGGGCGAGAATGTATCTAGTGACAATTAACTCTCACCATGTGAAGAGCAAGAGAGCATGTTTCCTGCTATTCTAAGAGAAGACAAAGAATCATTGGCATATATTACAGACCTTAATGTGGAAAATGAGCCTATCTCAACTGACTATCTCAACTCTCTAAAATATTGCTTGGCATATTTTACAGATTCAAATAATCCCATGATAAAAGAAATAATGGATGCTTGCAAAACAATACCTAGGTGGTTGTTACTGATCGAGAAAACTCTTATTTTGAAGTCCCTCCTTCCTCACATATTGAATGTTTACCATTAAGGGAGGATGAGCTGAAAGTTGAACTGAAGTCTGAAACTTCAGAATATGTTGAGACTACATCACTTACTGAGAATTTCTCTGAATTTTATCTATTTGTAGTCTCTGATTCACCATGTTGCACTAACTCTGATACTTTCTCTGTCTCAGGTGAATTATATATACTTTGAATACCTCAGGAGATTAAAAGAAAACTTTATACTGAGGTCCACAAATTTCTCCGAAAATTCATGCTCCGGGACATCCAGCCTATTGCAAAAGGGGCTTTTGGATGATCTTGTTGAGAAACCTACTAAGAAATTTATCAAGATATTGGCCAAAGGAGGAACCTTGCGCCATGACTGAGTAGCTTTTCCCTTGCTTTCCTAGTTTAACATTAGTTTATTGCTTTCATAGAATTTAAGACAATTTGCTTTCCATTGTTTAGGATAGTTTGCTTTCCACTGTCTTATGATAGTTTGCTTATCGTCTATTTGAGTCTTTTGTGCTAACCCATTTTCACACTGAGAACATTGGAAAAGCCTCAAAATTCCTTCTTCAGGTATTATCTCTCCATCACTTCCCTTTTCTTTTCATTGCCTCTTTTGCATTACATGCTTATTTCTTTTACATTGAGGACAATGTAGATTTTAGGTTGGGGATGGGAGATTAAGCAGGCTAATCAATTATTTTCTTAGTCTTCGAGCAAAAATTGCGAAAAATTGAAAAATAAATAAATTTTGAAGTATAAGATGCTTAATGTTGATGATTTATGTCTCTTAGATTAAGTTATTTGGAAATTTCAAAGTAAGTTCAAATTATTAATCCATGATTAGGAGTTTTAAACATTGATTGAGTCATGATTTCATATGTCACATCTAGCTTTCACATTAAAGCTTCAGTTAACATTGAATTGTTAACTTAATGATTATTTACATGAAAGGAACCGACCTTGGGAATTTGTCCATCATGTTCAAAAAATAATAACAATAATAATACCCAGCTAAAAAACAGTTGTCTTCGAAAAGGCCACCTATTAAAGATACTTAAAAAGGTTGACATAACGTGAAAGTCATCGATGGAAAAATTAAAAACTGGAGGAATAAAAAAGGGAATTAAAAGATTAACTATAAGACAAGTTTCGGTTTAGGTTTTGGTTGTTTTAAATGCTCTTTAGATTATCGATGTTGTCATGAAAATGAAGAATTAAACCTTTGATTGTGATAAGTTTAGACTTTAGTATACACCCATGGAACTCAATGTTTGGAATTGTTCTAATTGGCAGATTAATGCTTTGAACTTGATTATGAAGTTACCAAGTGCTACAATTGCAGGGACGAAGTAATGCTCAACATTGTTGTATTTTAGAATTCTATTATCTGGATTGTTTTAAAACCATTGAGCTTATAGAAATTATCCTGTGGTTCTCGAAATATTTTTCACATACTTTGCTCGGGACTAGCAAAATGCTGGTTGGGGATTGTGTTGAGGTCAAATATTGCATATTATCCCTCATTTATATCTTAGTATTATGAACATGATAATGCTTAATGTTATATTTTACTCATGTTTCTGTTGCAAGGTGAATTTAAGAGCTTAGATTAAAAACAGTGCTAAAAACGTGAAATTAATGTTCAAAAGTCACCAAGGCAAGGGATGGATCTTAAGAGACCAAGATTGAAGAATTCACATGCCAGAGATCTAAGGAAACCAACTGATGAAGGAAGGGAACCAAAGATTTAAAGCGAAAGAATCCTGAAAACTGTCCTTAAAAATGATAATATGAAATTCCGGGGCCAGAAAAACATAGTTCTAGAAAACTGCTAGAATAAACTTCGATTTTATCGAAGATTGTTAGATAGTATCGAAGAACATATCGAAGACGCTTCGATAAAATTGAGAATTTCAGGATTTCAGGACAAACTCACTGGACAGTTTTGGACCAATCTTCGATTCAATTGAAGACTGTTCGATAGAATCGAAGGACATATCGAAGACACTTCGATAGAATCGAAACTACGTCAATTTTTCAAGTCGGTGCGAAAGGAGGTGTTGTATAACTATAAATAGAAGTCCTCAGGGCATCCTTAAGCATCATCTAGGGGTTTGGAGTGGCAAACCACAAGGGTGGAGAGCTGTCGCCAAGCGTTTTTTTTTTTTTCCTTTTCTTCCTTAGTTTCTCATGCTTTCTTCTAGGGTTTTATATCCAATCATGTCTATGGTTGGCTAAACCTCTTAGCTATGGCTAAGAGGTGAAGCTTGTAGCGTGATGAGATGTTTTTCTTGTTTTGATTCTTAGTTATCTTGAACTTCATGGATTCTAATTTGATATTTAAGGAATACTTTCAGTTTTTAATGTTTATTGTGACTCAAATTACAGTAGATGTATAATAGCTTTAAGTATCTTCTTTTCCTAATTTGAGATTGTGAATTTAGTAAGTCCTGTTGTTCACCATTGTCCCTTAGGCATGGTAGGGTGATGAAATCCTTCCTAATCTTCACAATTCTCCTACTCCGAGATTATGGGATTGGTAAATCATGTTGTTTGCTATTGCCTCCAGGGCATGGTTTGTGATGGAATCCCTGCCAATTATCATAGTTCTCCTTCATTGAGAATTAGGTCAATGGAAGTTCAGATTTGGTTTTATTGATATATCTTCCAATTGGATAGGATAGGACTCCAATTCCAATTGTGTTACGTGAATCAAGTAAGAGGGCTCCCTAATCACAACAAGTGGATCCTTGGAAACCCTAGTTTCCACCTTTGAATTCTTAGTTTTAATCACTTTAATCACAATTACTCTCTCAATCACTTCAGAATTAATTTTACATCTTCTCCTAGTTCTACTTCTAGTTAATTTCATAAACGTACAAGATCAGTCCCTGTGGATTTGACCTCGGTCTTACTGAGATTATTACTACATCGCGACCCTACACTTGGGGTTGTGAACAAAGGTGTTTGGTGAATCTTATCTATTGAATGTGGGTCTTTAAGTTCAGATGAGATTCTCCACGATTAGGCATTCAAAGTATTCCAACTCAATGATTTGCAAATAAATGAGTTACTGGAAGATCCTTGAATGCTGGAGTTCATTATTCAATCCAATATGTTGAGTTTCCATTGATAGCATTTAAGATAGGATTGAAAGATAAAGTCCAATGAGGAAAAGGGATTTAAGAGAGCAGCTAGTTTTCTTCTAGTAATAACTCTCTCAAATCTCTCTCTTTTTCTCACTGAAGAACCAAATAAACAAGCCTCCGAATTTATAAGCAAAAATCCCATGGGTTAAAAAAAAAAAAAAAAGCGGGTAGAAATATGTCAGGATTCGATGTCATCGAAGTTTCATTCGATGTCATCAAATCCTGCACTAAGATTTTCATATGAGTGCTAGACAGTTCTGCATGATGTCATCGAGTGACCTTCATGCCATCAAAGGTGATCGACCTTCAATGTCATCGAATGCTAGCTCGATGTCATTAGGATTTTCTTTGAAAGTGCTTGGAACTTGTTAGACAATTTGTTTTACTATTTCGACGACATCGAAGTACTTCGATGTCATTGAAGATTTAATTGATTTTCTTCGAAAACTCACTAGACATCTTCGTCCATATTTCGATGTCATTGAAGTCCAGTTTAATGTCATCGGATTTCAAAATTCGATGTCATCGAACATTTTTTCAGATTTTCTTTTTGAGCTTGCTGGAACTTTGAGTGCCTATTTTTCGATGTCATCGAGAATATCTCCAGGTATATGAGTTTGGTTGCTAGACATATTGGGGCACTTTTTCGATGTCATTGAGCATAGGTTCATGTCATCAAAACTTACAGTTCGATGACATCGATCTGTGTTCGATGTCATCGACAGTTGCAAAATTTTTATGTTCCTTTACAGATTGACTTGCAACTTGGTTTTACTTTTTCCAAACTTACCAAGGTGTTTTTCTAGTTGGTTTTGGGTAAGATTGGCCATTTTTAAAGTGTTTATTACCTGGGGCGTTTTGATCATAGGTTGTGAGGTTTAATTTACCTTTGGAAATGCATTGAACCTCTTCTCCTTGTTGGGCCTTCATTCTTATTGTCTTCAATGTGGGACTCACTTGACTTTACGATTCAACTGTCACGTCAATTAACAAATAATGGCACTTTTAAGATGAAGGGCTAAAATTCAAGTAATTAGATGGTTAGGATATTAATTGTATTTACAGGTTATTATACGGTCATGTTATAAACCGATATATAAAAGTGGTTTTTTGGATGTGGTCTATATTGGAAATGTACACTATTCGATTATAGGGACTCATTCATGCCTACAAATTATCCATATGGTAATTTTGATTGCAGATTAAGCATAATCATAGGTAATGAATAAGATAAACAGATCATAATTTTAATTTGATATGTGTATGAGCAGATATAGAGATTAGGTAGTTGGTTTACTATGATCGGGTGGTCCAAATTCAAAGTGGTCGGTCATATATCTTCATCTATAGATGAATGGTTGATTTAACAGTTGGTTTCATGACCAGGTGAGAATACTAAGGTATTCGAGCGTTCATCCTATTAATCAACGATCGACTAGCTTAATATATGGATGGAAACTTCTTCCTATATTTTAGATTTAAGCTAAACTATAGATAGATGGTTAAAATTAATGATCTACAAGTGTACAGTTGAACAAGTGCAACCGTACATTCTTACGTACGGGTAAACTCGCACACAAAATTCTGGATTGTTACACATAGGAAGAGGGAACGAATAGGTGCATGACTTCTCATGAATGTGTTGTATCATTAATACAATTATGTCACGTAGAAAAAAGATAAGTACTTAAGAAATATAAGACAAGTGGAAAGAAAATATTTTGGCTGATTTTATTAAAGATAAAAAAAATTATAGATGGATGATAGAAAAGTACAGAGCAATCAAAATTCAAAAGACTAACAAGAGACAATCGCTTCTTGAAGCTTCGACCACTTGGCTTCTTGTCGATGGAGAACAACTCTAGTTTTAGCTTCTGAGCGTGGTATTTCACCAATCAGTAGAGTGTACTCTTGCATATAAGCACTTAGACGATTGATTTCAGTCTTTTGATTATGTCTACACTCAATCAGAGATTTTTCTTCTTCCTTCAATAATCTTAGTTTATCCTCTATGGCTGAGATTTGAGCTTTTAGATCCATTGATGTTGTGTCCGACTCCTTCAGGTTGTTGTATACAATAATAGGTTGTTCCCTGGCAATTGCAATTTTAGTCATTCTAATGGAGACAGTTGAATACTCAGATTGAAATCTGTCAACCACAATTGTTATATCTTGATGCTCATGAATCAAGCTCAGAAATTCATAGAGTACAAGTAGTTTAGCCGACATGAACTCATCCGATCAAGTGTGAATTTGGTATCAACAAAGTACAAAGTTACTTGATCAATCTTTACGTGGTGATATCAGCAGCACCGGAGTGAATAAGAGCTTGTAATTCCTTCTGCAGCTACTAAATCTTTGTGAATGCGCAGGGGATTCGGCCACAAGGATGTCAAACGAGAAAGCTTGATCAAAGGAGGATAATATGTCTTATATGGGAAGCCGCTCCTCAGAGGAAGAAGATAAAGAATGAGAAATATTGGCCGATGGGGTTAAAGAAGCAGGGACATCGACCACAGGAACCTATGTAGCTCGACTAGAAGAAACTTCAGTTGACCGAGATGTCTCATCTTTCAGTACTTCTGCTTCGTCTAAAGGAATCGTCCTGTGTTTGTTGACTTGTACAAGGGCTACTTGATCAGTCGGTTCTATGGATAGAAGAGAGGGTCATCAGTGTGATCGATTCCATAACTCCCTTATCCTAATTAGGTGCGAGCAATGAAGTTATAGATTACAAAAGGAAACTGAATGTAACACCACGTACTTTTTGTACTCAGGTGTTACTGTTAAAGCCCAATTAGTAGGCTTGTGTGGGAACACACATGAGCTACCCTGCTAATCACCTTTCGATTAGCCACAATTTGATCATCATGCCACTAGAGGGACCCATTTTAGGATCCAAATTTCATTAACGGACAGATCTAGCCGACCATTTTGGATTTACAACCCTAAATCATGAAATCCATCATTCACCAAGTTTACAATGACCCACAGGACGATCCATCATTTAAAAACGCAGATCGGATTATCTAGTTCCATATTCGACTCCAAATCACACCTGAACATTCTTTAGGATCCCTGGGGTTATCGACAACCAAATTTGAATCAATCCAACCACCGGATCGTGGGAATGGCCATGGAACTGTCGTTTGGTAACTAGAAATTCAAGTGGTATGGCCCACTCTAATGCAGAGAAACCCTAACATTAGTAAATGTAGCTAATGGTGCATGGTGGATAGTACCGCATCTTACATATAGGTATAATAAAAAGGTAAACAAATAATTATGATAATGATAATAATAATAATAGTAATAATTAAATGATTAATAATATAAAATCGTGGGACGGATAGCCCTAATAACCATTGATGGCCAAGTTTGAATTCCATCTAGCCATTTGATCAACGAGAATCCACAACCAAACACCAAGACCTAAAAATGTAGCCCTATTTGAACCTTCTGATCGGTCATACTAACCTTGCTAAATAAATGGGTGGATTGGATTTACTGAAATGTCTCGATGGGCCCCACCAACCACTTATCGAACATGAAAACGTCAAGTGGTAGAGCCACTTACCCAGGTAGTCCACCTTAAGCTTAGAAACCTGAGTTACCAGGTCTACTAACCGATTAAGATGTGGAAAAATGTACCGTTACAGTTTCCCAGATAGTCATTACCATATCTAGGACCGTGAAGAAGTAAACTAGTAATGATCAAACCATTGAATTCTAAAACTGACCATTGGATTGTCCATGGCCATTAATTAACACTAGAACACATGTTGTACAACCCTTGAGCTTTGGATCTGGCTCATAGACAGATTAATGACCTATCCTAAGCCATTGAAGCCGATGGACGGACTAGATCTCTCAAAATCATCATGGTGGACCCCACACACATAGTACTTGTACACAGGGCGTGTACACCCGTGGTGCATTGGGCGACACAGCTCCGTCAAAGCTGTTTTGACCGATAAATTCCTGAAATGGAGAGGTTCTCTCCCTCTTTCCTGCCCGTGACCGTTTGAAATGGATGGGTTTTCTCCCTTCTTAGTTGATCGAGATGTGGCCCACCATCAGGGACCTTTAACCAGATCTGAACCATCCATCATGATGGGGGGTTGAACTGATCAGACGCATGGAAATTTCTCTGGTGGAAACTCACGCACGTGAGCACAAACTCCAGCGCAACAGGAGTCACGCGTGCAGCTAGTTGCTGAAAATGGAAAAAAAAAAGAATCCGTCTTTCTCTCCCTCCACGCTGGCAATCCGCATGCTCTGCCTTCCCTACATCTTAACCCTCCATTTGAGCAGGTCCTAGCCGTCCATTTCAAACCACCCTAAGGTTTTCTACCCACAGTAAAAGGGAACAACAGACGATTTCGATTTTGCCCACTGTATTTGGAGGAGGTTTCAACCAAACCTCATCCGGACCGTTGTCATCAATCCGACAACTTAAAAGTGTTAGGGTGGTGCTATTAGAGAGAAAGGATCAGCCCTCAACGCCGACTTCTCCCATCCTTGCGGCTGACTCGAAAGAGGCTGTTTCTTCCCAAATTCGAACCCATCACCCAGGTGTTCCCCAAGCTTCGAAAAAGCTTGCATCCGAGCTTCCCCGGGTCTATCCAGACCTCCCACAACAATCAGATTGGAAGGAGAAGCGTTGGTGGTGAATCTGCCATTACCACCTCTCTGTTTTCCCCAACGGTTTTCTTCAGTTAACGGTGCTGCTAATGCCACTGGACCGAGTCCAGGGCTATTTCAACCATTCACGAAGGAGAAGGAAGAAGAGAGAAAGAAAGAATAGGGAGAAAGAGAGAGAGGGCGACTGCCTGTGAGACTGCATCTCGAATCAAGCTGAAAGTAGGGCTCGAGTGGGCTGCACCCTGTTTGGGAACAGGTGGGCCTCATCACATGAAGTAGTGGGCCACACCTTGTTTGGAACAGGTGGGCCTCGCCTTAACCTAAATACGCAAGTGGGCCACGCCCTGCACCAATGCTGAGGGCTACACAAGCTGGGCCAGGCAGACAACCTAGTCGGTCCTTAGAATCTGGTGGGCCTGGTCGGTTTCTGGGTCACTTCAGTCCAGCCCAGCTGGTCCTTGGATGGCTGCTGCTAGGCCAGAATAAGCCTGCTGCTGGGCTAGAATAAGCTTATTCCAGCCAGCCTTTGACCAGCAAATGCTGGGCCAGGACAGCCCAGCCCAACCCAGCCCAGCTCTCTTGGCCTCGATTGTGTAGCAATGACTGGGCCAAACCAAGCCTAGTTCGGGCCTTGGTAATGGGCAATTTCAGGCCCGGTCTAGACCACTTTGTTGGACCTGGTTCGGGCCAGCAAAAGAAAAAAAAGGGAAAGAAGAAAGAAGAAAGAGAGAAAGAGTAGGTTGATTGAGTTGTGTAGCTGACAAGTCAACTCAGCTAGAACCAAGTCAACAAGGTAAGTCAGCACTTTCTTCCTAAAATAAACCCATATCAGTATATTGTTATCATTGTTGCCACCATATTTATTAAGATTATAAATATTAGATTTAGTTAGCCAATATTGGATTATTTATGCTCAAGCTAGATATCATAAACAAGATTGTAATTGTCAGGTGGTATTATTTTAATTATCGCTCTTAAATAGTAGCATTAATAGTGTACCATAATACTTATTATTATAACAGTTATTGGGGTCATGTTAGCTAACGATAATCACTAGAATCAATGGCGGTTTTGCGATTATTAATATCATTAGTATAGTGAATAATCGTACATCAATTGGCATATTAAATCCTATAACTTATCCTAGACCAAATTACTCTAAACCCTAGACCTATGCTTAAAACGTAAATAGCAAGTTAAAGTTGGACCTAATTGTAGAATGTCATAATTCTTGGTAGATCCTAATTCATTAATGATAACAATTATTATTAACATCAGAAAATATTCATCATTTCCCTTATGGGATTAGTATCTTGTTAATGTAATCATTAGCATTAGCCCTTATTATATTTTCATTAGTAAATATCCCATATTATTACCCATATTATTTAAAAGATGGTTGGTCATTATAAGAATATTAGATAATGTTGGTACATCTAAATGTGGACCTACGAACCATCATTATTAACATTGATGGATTAATACTCTTATTATGAATATTATTCGATCCATCGTACAATAATAATAATGATAATATTATTAATAATTTACGATTCAAATCCTAGAATCTAAGTTCAAGACTAAAACATATGATGAAAAATCCTAATTTTACATCGAAACCCTAAATCTAAATAATCTAAACCCTAGGTTGTAATCTAGACCATAGATAGTCTTGTAGAACCTCGATTTAACCATGGAAGTTCACGTTTGTGGTAGGATTCAATTCTAAGGGCGCGAGCACTTAGCAACACTAGAAGGTGATTCGGTTCTTCAGGTGATGATTCTTCCCCTTGAGCTTTCCATTTTCCCATTAGCATAAGTGATAGTTTTATTTTAACTTTGAATTATTAATTGATATCTTGCCTTATAAGTACCTGTGCTAATTGCTGAAATTGGTATGATAGATAACATGCTTAATAATTATCCTGCATATTTTTTCATACTTGTGGTTTGCTTATGGAACTTAAACTGGTACATTCAGTGGGAAACCCCCACTTATAAATGTACACCCATACTTGAGATGAACCTGATCGATTGTGATTATAATGGGCCTTCGACTTAGTGGTTGTTGAATGACAGTTTGAATTGGATATTGATGTGGGTCTACCATCCATGAGTTGTTGTGTTAAGTGGTTTTCAAGGATGGTCTTTATCGCATGGTTTTAATAATCGCCCTATGTGGCTTAGTTTCGAAATTCACCATATGTGGCTTAGTTTTGACATTTGCCTTGTGTGGCTCAGTTTTGACATTTGCCCTATGTGGCTCGGTTTTGGTATTTGCCCTATGTGGCTCGATGTACCATTTCTATACAACCATGTGATGGTAAGCCCCGTATACTGTAATATGATTGACCATTAGTCGACGGGTTTCCATTAAACATCCTAAGATGGTAGTCTCATGAGCTGGGGATGGTGGTATGGGACCTATGCCCAAGCTGTCGGCCTACGTTGGTGACAAGCCCCCGTAGTGACCTTTGGGCTTATTTAAATTGGCTGGTTGTAATTGGACTAATAATGGGTTGTCTAATCATGCATACATGGCACAGACCAACATCTATTGTTATCGTACGTGATGTACGTATTTGTCCGACTGGATGCTTTTCCCATGTCGATGATTGCATGGGTGACGAGCCCACTATCCGCACGGATGAACATCCCCGGGGTAATGATTGCATTCATGCATCCATACATCTAATAAGACTTGCATCATGTATTGTTTGTATGCTTTGCTTTATAATTATGCTTACCCAATGCGGCAGTGTATAATCTTGAGGAGAATTCACATTGAGTTGGTCACTCATCTATTAAATATATAACCGTACAGGTAGCACAGGCGGCTTAAGTGATTTTTAGGTTCAGACTGATGAGGAGCCGGGTACAAGTGTCGGGGATACACGGACGTATTGCTAAGAGGAGTTGCGCGGTCTTGCGGCTTATATTTACATTCTTCTGTTACTTTTCATATATTAAATTATGTGAATTCTTGTATTTGTTATATCGAGACATTGGTTTGTATAAGTCATTATGGGCAACCTCTTGTACATCCTAAATATAAATGAAATTTTCCATTATGTATGATTTATCCATTTTACTCTCATCTGCTTACTCTGGTAGTTGAAAAAATATATATACTCGAATTTGATCATCCTTTAAGGTTAACACTCGGGTTTTTGGGAAACGAGTTATATACTCGAGTCTTGAAAACACGGGGCGTTACGCTGAATAACTTCACAGGGTGGTATATTATTACCTCCTCTTGAGCTTGACCTTCTATCTAATGCTCTGATAGACAAATGTCGCTTGTAGTCGCTTCTGAGTCAGAAACTTCAAGTCTTTCTATGGGAGATTGAGTAGCGTTGATTGAAGGGTCTAGATTAAGTACCTCGGCTTGAGAAATTGGCACAGAAACTAACTTCTCAAAGGCCGAGAGTTCCTTGGTCACTGCAACCAAGACAGGAGAAAGTAAGACTGGAGAATTGTACACTATTTATAAAGGAAAAGGACAAAATGTTGAAGTAATATCCACTTAAATCTGACTAAACAACAAAAGTGGTAAATCAATCGACTACTGGTGAAATTTTAATGGGGTCGATGACCAAAGTCAAAGCTAAAATTGTGGTAATGGGCCGCAATGTGTCTAAGTGTGGAGGTATGACAAAGCTATAAAATGTAGCCTAAGTCCTAGTGGGGGTGGGGGTGATTAGGACCAATTAAAAATTTATGCCTATTAAAACACTAATTTCCTAACTTAAACTAGTAAATCAATTAAACTAAGTGAGGTAATATAACTCTAAGACTTCCAAGCCAATAGAGGGTCCAATCACATAGCTACAAAAGATGTACAAGTTAAGCAACTAGCTTATAAAGATATAGTGAACATGTGTGTGTGGGATGTGATACCTATCAATTTAAGCATTCATCTAACCATGCATATATAATTAAGCATTCAACACATTAACATAATTAAATAAGATGCGTAAATGACAATCCCAAACACAAACATGTACAGTGGTTTGACTACTTACCTACTCCACTCTCAGTGGACGCACTCAACCCAAGAGTGTACCTGATTTCACCATCGGAGGTTTTAAATTAGGTTAACCTCTAACCTTTACAGCCTTACACAAGGACTCTAAGTTTATTCCCTACACAAGAGCAAGGGTCCTACACAAGCACCCAATGTTTTATGCCCCACATAAGAGTAAAGGTCATACACAAGAGCCTGGTGGTTTAGGCCCTACACAGGATCCAAGGTCCTACAAAAGAACCTACGATTTATGCCCTATACAAGAGCAAGGGTCCTACTCCTGAACCTTACACGTTTACCCTCGTTGAAGGCCTACACAAGGACTTCAATTTGTTTTTTCTTCGACTAACCAACAACCTAGGTCATACATAAGAACCACAAAATTTAGGCCCTACGGAAGAGCTAAGGTCCTACGAAAGAACCTAGGTGAGTTTGATCATAAACTCTTGCACTCCAACCTACACAAGGAAGGAGTACAAAATCATACTCTTACACATGACACTTATTTGTCGGATTGAGTCCCTTTTGATGCTCCTCTTGGGTTGCTTGATCTCCGCTCTCCCGTGCTTCAATCAGCTCCCCAATGCTCCCTAATCATGTTGCCGTAGCTTCGCCAAGGCTTTAACTTTACAATCAATCTCCTTGCATTTGATGCTTCTTCAAGACGACCAGCGTGATGGGAGTGGGTTGAATCTCCTACAACTAATGGGTAGTTGTTTATCCTAGGGGATTCAACTACATGAGTCTCCTAGAAGATCTAGAAAATGATTTACCGAGATGCTTAAGTCAAATCTCTAGAAAATGGAGGAGTTCAAGCGTATCTCCAAAGGTAAGGTTGGAATCTTCATTAGAGTTGAAATCTTAAGGGAGATTTCTTGAAACTCATAGGAATGGAGGTATAAGATGAGAGATATGCATATAGGATCACCTCACCTTTGGTTGCTCCAAAAACCCACAAAAAAGCCTAAGAACTGAATGCCCTTTATAAATAATTTGAGCTCCAATGGTAAAAAAAGGGTAGAAAATGGTCCTGTCAATACCATCGAAGGGCCATCAAAGGGCTCCCTGATGCCATCGAATTTTATTGACAAAAATGATATTTGCTTGCTGGAAAAATCTAGACCCGCTTCGATTGCATCAACCCGACCTTCGATTGCATCTAACATCATCCTTCGATGTCATCAAAGATCTTCGATGCCATCGAGAGAATTAGCAAAAATCTAAAAACCTTTCTGGACAATTTCGGATCTCAAATCGATGCCACCGAAGGGACCTCTATGCCATTGAGAATTCCAACCAAAAATCTAGTTTGATTGTTGGACATTCCTGACTCTCGATCAATGCCATCAGTAGGGCTGAAAGTCGGGTGAGTTGGGTCGGGTTGGTGCTCAACCCTAACCCAACCCAAGGTTCTTATACCTCAACCCTAACCCAACCCAACCCAACCTAGGGTTAGCAATTCTCAACCCAAGCCCAACCTAAGCAGGCTCGATCGGATTAGTCGAATTAGTCGGGTGGATACATGCTAATATTTTCGATATTACATTAGTATATTATATTTCAATACACATCTTATTTGTTGTATTTATGATTTTATTAATTATATATGTAATTATTTATCATAAAGAACTTCATTTTTTCTAAACAAACAAGCTAAAATATAAGACAACTACTCCTTTAAAAGTCGTGTTGTGTAACACACAATCTATTTGGGACAGAGAAATCCGACGTATCTTATTAGCTTGAGTCATTGGAAATGGCGTGGACCAATGAGACCCAACGACACTAGAATTTTTTATGCCTTCAATACAGATGATCCACACTCAATTATAATATATAAGTAACTTATATATCAATCGGGTTCGGGTTGGGTCGGAAAACCCAAGCTCGACCCAAGTTTAATTAGGTTGGTGTTTATATAGTCCACGCCTGAGACTGAACCCAATACATCCTTCCCAAGCCCAACCCAATGTCGAGTCGATCATGGGTTGGTCGGGTTGAACCCACCCGACTTTCAGCCCTAGCTATCGGCCAGGTCTTCGATGCCATCGAAGACCATTCGATGACAGCTCAATGCCATTGAACATGGCTGAAATCTGTTGTTTTGGGTTATCTTCTACACAATAAATTCGCACCTCTTCTAGCCTTTTTTATCAAGTTTTTCTTAGTCTCCTAAGGCTAAGGGATGATCAAATTAATATACATATTGGGTCAAGATCATCTAGAGGTTATAGGGTTGTTTTAGGTCAATGGTTAGGGTCATCGAGGCATCTCTTTTACCTGTTGTAGCTCTTTAATGCTCCATTTTTTCTTGTGTCTTCAGTATTTACTTTTCAAAGGCTCAACCAACTACTTAACACAGCTCATATGATTGACAAACCAGGGTACAAAAATGAGTGCACTAAGAAAAGCTTGATTGGAATAAAGGAAATGAGGATAATTATGATGACATGGCTTGAGAAATCGTTCAAAAAGAAGATTAGGATAATTTAATCTTTCCTTTTCTTTCTGTCATTTATTAAATGCCCTATTGAAGTGAGCATCTTTATGTCTCTTATATGCCTCTTCATTCTCCCAAGAATACTTTGAAGGTAGAATACCTAGCCAAAATTTGGTTTTATAATATTTTTCAAAGTCTGCAATGGCTTTCGCTGAAGAAGAAATACCTGGTGCAGATCGATTGACGTTGTAGGTAGAGCAGGGCGAGGAGCTATGAGAGGCCCAAGATCATAATCCTCAAAATGGTTAGAGGAACAATAGGTATTGGGGTTGAAACAATTGTCAGAACCACTTTAGTTCGACTTGCCATCATGGTCTTTTGATGCTTTAATTTAGGTTGAGCTGGCTCAACTGCTCTTATTAATGTGAAGAAAGGCTTGACTGTCTTTATTGGTGTTGGGGATGGGACGGTCGATGCAACCGAGGTCGTCTTCTTTGATCGTGTCTTTATCTAGGAAGGGGACACGGTTGACTGAGGAGCAGTCGATTTCTTGGTGCCTTCTTTATTCTTTTTCTTCTCGGCCATAGGTTTCTCCATCTTAGATGAAGAGAAAAGCTTACTGATGATCAACTCACGGGACCCGTTAATCAAAGTCTCGTAGTAATTTTTTCCGCCAGGAGTGGAATGACTCTAGCTGTTGTGGATAGTTGGAGAAGTGGGAGAGTGTGATGGAAGAACTAATGGAAATAAACCCTCTGTGGAGAGTCTGAAAAGTGATGATGAGTTTGCATATAGTCGATGAGTCGGGGGTTGGTTGTAAGTTGGGTGAATAAACGAAAAATGGATACCTTGAACCAAACCAAACTGACGAGCAAGAAAATTGGGGCAATACTATTCGATGTTAACCTCGACATTAATACTCGTATTTATTGTGCCACCATATGGAAGGTCTATGCAAATCAGGTAGCTTTTCCAAGTTGCATCCCTAAGTCTTGCCATCTCATTGTCGGTCGACTCGTAGTCTTCAATGAACCAGGTCAGTCCGAATTCTTTATCTTTAAAGGGGCAGAAAGATTAGGTGGACTTCTCGAGGGTGAAAGAAAAGAAAAGCTCATATATTCAGTAAAAGAATAATTGATTTTAGGGCAGAGGATGTTGCAATGACTAATTGAGGTAAATTTTATATCTGCTAGAATAGATCTAACGAATTTTGTTCCAAAGTACTCGTAAGACCACATTTAGACAAGCCATATAGGCCCACCAGAGTGGTAAAATCTTTTTGTGGTTACTTCAAACATGTTGCGGTAAAGATGGTTGAGCATGAAAGCAACGAGAGCAAGTTGACGTCCTTAAGTGAGTGCCTCAACTAGGTGAATGTATTTTTTAGTGATTTATAGGGCACTCACACATAGCATGAATCGACAAATCCATATCAGAAGGAATGTTATATGTTCTTGCTCATCAACTTCATCCTGAGACTTATGTTATAAAGCCATGAAAGTCAAATATGCCTTGCTGGTCATGTTCGGAAGAGTGAAGGGGTGTTGATTCTTCAAAGACAAACCCAGATAGACGATCTCACCAAATGGCAAAGGTGAGTGAATGCACATACATTCATAATTGTTGGACTCATGGAGCCACATCCAAAATGGAATGTATTGGTCGATCGACTCCAGAAAGTCGATACCGTTATGAGAAGGAAGGTGTTGGATGGATATTTGTGCAAGGAGAGTTTAATGCATTCGTAGATTCTTGCCCGCCTCTACGTATCACCATGATGTGCTTCAACGCGTGTGAACCAGTCAACCCAACCGTTCATCAGTTTTAGCCATGCCCTCGGAGATTTAAACGCATTGGAGGGATCTAGAAAGTTGTTAGATTGAACCAAAAGGACATCATCAGGACACTTTGGGAAACTCGTTTCGATCTCATGCAACTGTTCGTGAGTGACTACAGGGTGAAAGGATGGACCGAGTATCAACAATGCCTCGTCTGGTTCGATCAGAGTGTTGAACATGAGGTCATTGACTACTCTCGATGATAGTATATTCAAATCTTTAATGAATGATTTTAGATGGAAAGTTGGAGCGGATAAAGAAGAAGATGCGTCTATTGAGAGAAGAAAATTGGAAATAGGGGTTTCAATGCAAGAGAGAAGAAGAAAATGTAAAGGAAAACGTGAACCGACTTAGAGTCTTATTTATGTATCGACCATGATATGTGTGCATTAATGAAAGGATAATCATGGATCTTCGTACGATATGATTCTATGCGACATGTCACATGGACAGCTCAAAAGGATGAGATAAAGGATATATTTCGGTACAATCTCGATCGATAGGGAGAATACATAGAACAATGGTCGATTGCATTTATTACATTGGACAATAAAACAACGTCACTTTCACCTTTTTCTCAAAGGTGAAGCGATATGGAGGGAAATGTTAAACCCTATTTATGGCCATTTTGGAAAAAAGCCAATAGGAGAGCGACATGTGGCATTATATGAGAAATAGAAGATGGATAAAATGATCTTCAAGATACTTGGAGCACTGCAGAATCATAGCTGCCTAAGTTCAATTTTATAGGTTAGTGGATGGTCAATGAGGTGATGTGGTTGAGTTAAAAATTTAATATGCGAAGAGAGAAACATGGTCGCAAAAGGCAACCGAGAGAGTCAAATCTTGGGCGCTAAAAGAGGAACAATCGTAAAAGAGCAATGTAACAAAAAGAATGATCTAGAGAAAAGCTTTTTAACTGTTGTAACCGTTGTGGCGATAGAAGAAGGATCTGGAAGAATAAATTGCAACATAACTCTATAAATAACATAGGAATCCAACAGAGAAAAACCCCAACCTATCACAACACAATCCAATAAAAAACAACCAATCTATCAATTTACTCTTTTCTCATCTTATCGTAGGAGTATTGATAAGTTTTACCTATAATATTTAGTTGTAAATTGAATCTACGCTCATACGCTAGATTCGTACTTTATTCAATATCACGTAATTCTTTCAAGAGACGCATTTTTGTAGTCGCTCCTAATGACCAATTATGAGTTTTTCATTCTATTTGATTGCATTAGTATTCTAAAAGTTTTTTTCTTGTGAAATGTAAAAAGCAATCTATCTTCGGAGGAAGAACCTTACCATCCGATTATCACCTGATTATTATAAAATTCTGCAAGTAGTTGAGATCTTCTCAAAATTTGGTTATATATAATAATATTACACGTATCTACTTATTTCGGCACTTGAGGTCGAAGTTGATCCATTTGGATGGAGCCACTTTATCAATTTTGGCATGCCTACGCACATTAGATGTGATGTGACATCAAACAAACTGAAGTGTACCAACAACATGCACCCAAAATTCACTACATAGAAATTCTGATCCGTCAATAATGAGTGGTAAAAAAACCGGCGGTTCATATTTAATCAAGAAAGAGGCCAAATGGTGTTCATCTATTCTAGGATCTTCCAATTTCTGGGTAATTTCTGGTGAGGCCTATACCGTCATTGGTTCAGTGAACTATTGGGCCCTGTTGTACAAATAAAAGAAAATTAAAAAAAAAAAAAAAAAAAAAAAGGAGATGGTATAAATGCCTCCTAACGTTATGTGGATGGGTGAGGATGATTCAACTGTGCCTCTGGCCGAACCCATTCACCGATGGTTTGACTTCAGACTTCTGCCTTTTCTTTAGGGCGAAGAAAAGGTATGATTGTTTGACTTCATTAATTGGATGTCTTATCTTTTGGGTGGAGACATATGATCCAATACATCCTGATCGATTGCTGTTATTATTTATTTATTTTTTTACATTGTAACCATAGCCATTGGATATGAGGTTATCCTACATTGATGCAAACCAATGCATACGAAGAGTCTCGCCATGGATGAGTGATAACCAAAAAAGAACCTTCGAGAACAGGAGATAGTAAAAATGGCCCACTCAAGAAAAGAATCACCAAGATTGGAATATTATTGTACCAATGGTCAAATAAAAAACTTTGAGATAGGAAGGCTGTGTCAATGGCCCTATTAAACAACAGTTAGAGAGAGAGTCCACACACAAAGCAAAAGAGTCAAATGACCAACATATTGAAATATTCCACTTTGAGAGTCTTCCAGGATCTCCCTGAAAAAAAAAAAAAAAAAAAAGATTCAAAATGGGAAGATTGGATCAACGGCCCACAAACCAAAGGTGAAGGATATTTAATGGAAAAGGGTAAATGATAAACGGTGAAATATGCCACTTTGAGACACACTCGTGCGTGTGAGAAATGACATTATGAGGTCAACCTCCATGGACCCCACCATGGTGTGTGATGGACATCCACGCCATGCATTTGGGAAGTCCCCTCTAGATTATGAGATGTACCAAAAATCAGTCATACTCGAAACTTAAGTGAGCCACATCATCTGAAATAATGAGAAATTATGCCTAAAACATCTAAAAGCACTTGGTAGGGCCCATCTGAGGTTTGGAATGGCCTAAATTTTGGTGGGACCCTTCATCCAAGTGGGACACACAAAATGGATGGGTTGGATGTCTAAACCACTTCCTACCGGGCCCTATATACAATTAAAAACAAAGTTTTCAATGCACAGGCATCCACTCCAAACTATTATTCGTGGTGTGGCCTAGCTAAGTCATAGATTGACTTAGTTTTAGGCCCATGCCCCACTATAAAAGGGGTTCATTTGTTTAAAGGCACGGATGTCCTTCACACATGGCAGTGGGGCCTACAAGACTTGACTTCATGGGAAGCTTCCTGCAAGGTTCGACCTTATACTACCTTTTCCTTTATTTATATATATATATATATATATATATATATATATATATATATATATATATATATATATATAAAAGAATTTTTGACATGTGTTGTAGGCACAAAATCTAGATAGTTCCAATAGAAAAGTCGCCTCATGAAACCTTCAAAAGTAATTTTTTAATGTGATCTACAAATTTAGGCACTAACAAAGTGAGAAGTAAATCAAGGATTTCAGAGTTTTCACTATGCTATGGTTTATTAGATTGTTTTAAGATTATGAGGTGACTCAATAGATTATTCTATGATATCACTTAGTAGACTGTTTGAATTTTGTGCCGACATTACGTGTTATAAATTCCGGCAAAGTATTCAAGAGAACGGGGTTTCAGGAGAACATTTTTATCCACACACGTGTTTTCACTATCTTCCAGCAAAGGTGAGGTAATACAGTCCCAAATTTAAAGTAGGAACAGTCAATCAAGATTCCCCGTTGGACTTGTCAAGAAAGGCGGCCAGCTGATGTCAGAAATGATTTAAGGGTCTCGCTCCAATGCATACCGAGTAACTGATATTTTCAAGTCGGTTACGTATTTTTTGGATGTGGGTCATATTGAAGTCGTTCGAACCGTTCGTACGATGGACCTCACTGTGCGAGTATCCCCAAGAAAACTCAGATTGGAAGATTTTTCATTTAAATATGGACCGTACCCTTCAACCGTTGTTTTGTGGGCTATTGATAAAGTGTTTTATTTACGTTTTTATTTTCTTTTCGTGAAGCTCATGGCATAAACGGTTTGGATCATTGCAGCATGACCCAGATTCAACGGCTAAAGTGCCCATGGAAACATGGCATTTCCCACGGATATATGGTGGCAAACCTCATGATCAAAATAGTCAAATTAGCATTCAATTCTCAATGAAATGGAAAGGCCATTTGAATGAGGATAGATTGAAAAGGAGGTCCAGAAGGGCGTGTGTTGGAGCTGGCACATCCATCGTTTGTGGCCCTCAGCAAACATGCCATACCCCACCCGATTGAAGAGGTGCGAATGACCGAATGGGCTATCCGTCTTACAAAATCATTCCATTGACATCACTTCATCTGCTTTCTGAATTTATTGAAATCTGTCTTACAAAATCATTCCATTGACAAGCTTCACCGAACGGGCTATCTCAACCGGTTGGCTTTTGGGCTTGGAAGTATTTAGGTAGGGTTTGGGCACAATTTTTAAAGCCGATAAGGTAGGCCCAGGCTTAGATATAAAAGCAATTTCCATGTATCTGTAATACATATTGTTATGGGAAGATCGGAGTCCCTTGGTATTCCGAGGTCTGATGCTATGTTGATCCGATCCGAAGGATACATCCTCCAAGTTAACAGATCGACTCGGATTACAAGACATTTCGAGAGCAGACGGTATCCAATGAAGATCTACTATTCTGAGCGATACCTGCCTGAAGGTCCGATCCGACTACACATTCCGAAGCGGGCACTCCTCAGGCCAAATTTAGAAACTGCCATAAGTGAACATAGCCGGTTACTTCGCTCGCAGATACGCACGATGCGAAGAATGTGGAGCATGGATCCTTGGATTGTGTGCAGTATCTCCATGATTCAAAAATCTCCCTGATTGGGTAGATCGTGTCGTGATTGACGGATCCAGACCATCTTACAGTCAGGTATAAATACATGAGGACCCCATCGCTATAGGTACGCAATATCTCGCATTCTCCCTCCACCCTACAACTAAGACCCCGATTCCCTTGACCTGACTTAGGCATCGGAGGGTCCTCCGGCTTAGCCAGGGTCTCCTTTGTTCACCATTTGTGTAGGACCAGGGTCCATCTGAGGAGCGTTGCACAAAGTGGAGGGCGATCCAGATTTTGACCTCAACATTTTTTGGCGCCGTCTGTGGGATACTGGTACAAAAAGTCAGGTTCTTATTCTCGAGTATAATGGCTAGAGGAAAGAAGAAAGTAATAGCTACGGAACCAGATCCGAACGAACAAACTCGCTCCTTCTCACTACTCCATGCAGAGTCAGCCCCGGGGCTTTCCCAGCGTTCTCGTAATCAGGCAAGTAAGTATCGCGCCATGCAGGGTGAGATACAAATCTTACGTGACGAAGTGAATAGGATGAAGCAGCAACATGAGCCGCGGTTACATTCGGCTCAGGGGAATCCTGTCCCCGAACTGGTCGGTCCGGTTGTGGAGGCTCACTCCGTGCCAAGGAGCACGAGGCCTGAGGCATCCCAGCATCCACGAGTGCCCGTGTCGAGTCAGCATCCTCCTCCTACTCAGATCCGACCCTCGGCTCAGAACACCATTACGCGAACTCCGACCAATGCATCGGTTACTTCGGCCCTTGCCCCGACAGATCTTCGCTATCGGCTGGAACGGAGGAGGGGAAGAAGAACCCCGGAAATAGAAAATACCCAAGAAATCGTAGTAGAGAACAAAGACCCATGGGAGAAGTGGTTCGAGGAACTTAATGATAAGTTCTTAGCCCTAAAGAAGAAACAACAATCGACGTCGGTTCCCGCTGCCGTTCAAGCAATGATGGAAGAGACCAAACCTCCCTTCATCTCGGAAATCATGAGCGAGGTGATGCCTCAGAGGTTCCGGGTACCTCCCATCATCTAATACTCCGGGTCTGGAGATCCGTCCGAGCACGTGGAAGCCTACCGCTCCTGGATGCAGATCCAGACAGCGACAGATGTTATGAAGTGCCAGGGGTTCTCGATCACGCTCACAGAATCCGCTCAGAGTTGGTACCAGCAACTCAAGCAAAACTCCGTCAGCTCCTTTGCAGAGTTGAGTCGACTATTCCTTACCCAGTTTATCAGTGGTAAGAGAAGTCGAAAGCCCAACACTCACTTGCTTATTATCAAGTAAGGGCCGTTGGGTCAGCTCTGAATTCCCGACTTGCCTCCAGATGATGAAGGCTTGAATAAGCACCCTCCAAGTATTGGGGGTCAATTGCCTGGGAGCTAAGCCCAAGTAGGCTGTCATAGTTCGGACAAAAGGGTGTAGAGAAAGTCGAACCCCACATTGCAGTGCGCAGAGAAAAATAGCGACTTCGCCCCAGCAGGCACGCCAGCAGTATCGAGGGCCCCACGGGCCCTTATCCGGATGAAATCTGATATTTGAAACTCCGTACGGATCCATTCTATTTGAGACTCCGATAGTACGGAGCATCCAAGGACTACCTCCGAGGCCCGTCCGCTCACTGGCATCGCAGTGGCCTCGGTGGTTGTGGTCCGGTGGGCTCGAGCGGATTTCTTTCTGCCAGCTCTGAGTCCGAGCCCCAGTCTCCTTCTGCTTTCAGGGCAGAGGGTACAAGGGCACAGCTTCGAAGGAGCCTTCAGAGGCCCCTCTCCCATTGCCGGAACTCTCTGACTCAGAGTCAACACCGTAGTCCCGCACGATCTCCAGGTCGGACGACATATTAAGTAAGAGGGAAGAAATGCAAAGAGGCGTAAGGAGACTCACCGATCGGTCACCGAGAATTGCTTCTGTCGAAAATACCTAATCAGTTGGAATCGCCTAATAAAAAACCCTGGATGGCCGGAATCGTCTTCGCCGGAAATCGCTTCCTCCGATATTAGCTCGAACACAGCACATAAAAGTGGAACGAAATCTTTGAAGGAGGGTTTATATAGACCCTACCAAATCCTCGCATTAATGACTAACAATGATGGCAGCAGTCGAATCGTCGTGGACCAGCCTCGGAGCTGATGTGGCCACACACCATTGGCTCGTATTTCGTCAGACGGGATGCTTCTGACATCGATCGGTGTGCTTCGGATAAGCGAAGCGATGCCCGAATAATGAAGGGTTCCGTCCAACGCACTACTCTGGATATACGTGGTAACAACTCATAGGCGAATGTCAATTCGAAATCGTAACCATCGCCACGCGTCCACTGCGCATAGACCTGTGAGCGGGAAACCCTAGGAGCGTGAAGTTTTGAAACGTAATGACTCTGACATGCTCTGGAGAACTAGAGGATGAGGCGTTTTGATCTTTCGTGTATCTACTCTCTGAGCCCTTGACAAACCTCAAAGAGTAGAGGGCTTCTATTATGGGAAGATCCGAGTCCCTTGGTATTCCGAGGTCTGATGCCATGTTGATCCGATTCGAAGGATACATCCTCCGAGCTAACAGATTGGCTCGGATTACAAGACATTCCGAGAGCAGATGGTATCCAATGAAGATCTACTATTCTAACGGTACCTGCCTGAAGGTCCGAGCCGACTGCACATTCTGAGGCGGACACTCCTTAGGACAAATTTAGCAACTGCCATAAGTGAACATAGCTGATTACTTCGCTCGCAGATACGCACGATGCGAAGAATGTGGAGCATGGATCCTTGGATTGCGCGCAGTATCTCCATGATCCGAAAATCTCCCTGATTGAGCAGATCGTACCGTGATTGACGGATCCAGACCATCCTACAGTCAGGTATAAATACATGAGGACCTCATCGCTATAGGTACGCAATATCTCGCATTCTCCCTCCACCCTACAACTAAGACCCCGATTCCCTTGACCTGACTTAAGCATCGGAGGGTGCCCCGACTTAGCCAGGGTCTCCTTTGTTCACCCTTTGTGCAGGACCAGGGTCCATCCGAGGAGCGTTGCACAAAGTGGAGGGCTATCTAGATTTTGACCTCAACACAGATATATAATATATTTATTAGATATTATGTATATATACTAACAATCAAGTGTGCCGAGAGTTCACTTAAAATGAAGGCTGAGATAGAGGCATAAAGCCCACTCACCTGGTCCTCTCGTAACAAGATTTTGACATTTTTGGGTCATATATGAATATGGTATAAGATGCTCTATTGACTTGAATTGGAATTTAAAAAAAAAAAAAACTTTGTACTTAAAATAAGTTTAGATTCTCATTTGAGTATTAATGTCTCGATTTTATTTTTATGCATTTGGCAAGTGCAACCAGTTATAGCAGGCATATAAATGATTTTATATATATATATATATATATATATATATATATATATATATATGGGCATGGATAGCGTCTTAGATTTTTTTTTAATTTTTTTTTTCTTCTTTTGGTACATGAACTGAGCTTGGGCTAGTGTAGAAGATGTTGGGATGGCATTAGGTCATATGAAATCTGCCCCGACCTGACCTGTTGACAGCCCTATCATCACGATCTTTCTAATTGGAGATCTATAACACACTTATGCCCTATAACACTTATGTTATGCCCCCCACCCAAGATACATGAGGCATCATTCCCCTCTAGCATAGAGACGGACGCCCCCCACTATGGTCCCATGTAATGACTAGTTCAGTAAGTTTGATATGGGAAGTGTAATTTACAAAATGAACAATTAAAATTGATATTTGAATGGGCTATTTGATGGATATGATTAGTTTATATTGAAATTGCGTGAAATAATCTACCCAAAGCTATAAAATGAATGGCTATGTCTGGAGAGGAGAGTGACTAAGACCAATAAAAATTTTGCCAATTAAATTTAATTTCCTACTTAATCAATTTACAAATTGAAATTAAGTAAAGAAAATAACATTAAGGCTTCCAAGCTAATTGTAGGTTCTATCACATATACTACAATAGATATGCCAATGAAATAACTAGCATATAATTGATAGTGTATTTGTGTGTGTTTTACAAGTTAAGTGCCTAGCGTACAATTCGATTCAAACATTTAAGTGAATCAAACATATAAGCATGAATTAAACATGCACACAATTCACAATTCCGAACACAAGCATGTATAGCGGTTTGGTTTCCCTACTCCACTTCCAGTGGATGTATTCTCCCTAAGTCTACCAGTATTCACTATCGGAGGTTTCAAATCATGTTTATCTCTAACCTACACACCCGTGTCGGTGGTCTACATATGGACTTACCTACGTATGAACCAGTGTCGATGACCTACATAGGGACTTACACATGTACTCATCCATGTCGGTGGTGATACGGTCCTACATAAGAATCTACACAAGTTTGGGTTACAAACTCTACACTCAATCCCACATAAGGAATGAGTGTGACTCTTATAATTTGACAACTTGTCAGATTGAGCCCATTTTGTAGTGCCTTCTCAGGTTGCTTGATCGAAGTTCTTCCATCCTTCAATCAGATCCCCTTTGTGCTCCCTCAGTTGTTGATGCATATGCTTGTTAACGCTTCAACTCTAAGATCAAACACCTTGTATGAAATGCTACATTGAGGTGAGTAAGGTAAATGAAGTTTGGGTGAATCTCGTATAAATAATGGTATAGTTAAAATCCTAGGGCATTCACTTATATGAGTCTTTTAGAGGATTTAAATAAGGGTTATGTCAATAAGCTTCTGTCTAATATTTAGAAAAATGGTGTAAATTGAATTTATCGTTAACATTGAGGTTAGAATCCTCATTAGAGTGTTAAAACTTAAGAAGATGAATCAAATCTCAGGGGATTAGAGGCTTAGGGTGTGAGCTATGAGTCGGGATTCAGTTAAGCTTCTATTGCACAAAAAATCCATAAAAATGCCCAAAGACTGAATTTTCTTTATAAAGGAATCAAGTTCCAACGGTCATAAAACGGACAGAAACGGCTAGTCGTTAGTTCAATTGAAATTGGCTTCGGTCGCACTGAATCAGCTAGTGGAAAAACCACGAAGGCTACTAGACAATTTTTAACACTTTTGGTCTAACTGAATATGGTCTTCAATCTCACCGAAGCTAGCTGAAGGACTCTCTGGCTGGAGCCGAATTACACTAATTTTAGGGCTTTGTTAGTTATCCTATTTTGAGCACTTTCAGTGCGACCAAAGGGGGATTCAATGGGATCAAATGCCGCATGAAATTGTATAGTTTGTTTTTCAGCAATCTAAGACTTCTAAAGTCAATCTAAATATATTCAATTAAGGCTCCTAAGGTTAATGGATTATCAATAAAAGGTTTACCTATTAGGGTTATGATCATTTAGAGGTTTAAAATTTTTGGGGTCAAAGGTTAGGGTCACCAAGGCACCTCATATACATGTTCTTTGCTCCTTGATGCTCCAGGTCTTTATGTGTCTTCGGTCTTTAGCTTTAAAGGGCTTAATATACACTTGTGATTGACAAACAAGGTACATGAATAAGTGCACTAATGTTCACAGCCCCAAGTGTAAGGTCGCGATGTAATAATAATCTCAGTGAGCCCGAGGTCGAATTCATAGGGACTAATCTCATGTGTATTCTGAAAGTAATTAGAATCGGAACTAGAAGAAATCTAAATCTAAATCTGGAATATAAGGAAGTAATGGTGAAGTATGAATTTAGAAACTTAAGAAATTAAAGGTGAGAACTAGGGTTTCCAGGGATCCACTTGCAACTATTGGGATATTTCTTTACTTGATTCAAGGAACTCAATTGGAATTGGAGTCATATCCTATCCAATTGGAAGATATATTAATAAACTCATATCTGAACTTCCATTGATCTAATTTTCAACAGATGAAAGTTGTAGAGATTGGAAGTGATTCTATCATTCAACCATGCCCAGGATACTATGACAAACAACAGGATATACCGATCCAACAACCAACATAGGAGAATTGTGAGGATTAGAAGAGATTCTATCACCCAACCATGCCCAAGGGACGATGGTGGACAACAGGATTTACTAACTTCACAATCTCATAGCAGGAAAAGAAGATACTTCAAGTTATTGCAGATCTATTGTGATTTGAGTCACAACAAACCATTAAAAACTAAAAGTATTCCTTAAATATCAAAGTAGAATCAAAGGAGTTCAACAATAACAAGAACCAAACTAGAAGAACATCCCAACCACGCTACAAGCTTCACCCCTTAGCCCTAGCTAAGTGATTTAGCCAACCATAGACATGATTGGATTCAAACCCTAGAAGAAAGCATTAAAAACTAAAAGAAGAGAAGAAGAAACGCTTGGGAGGCGGCTCCACCCCTTTGCTTTGCTTCTCCAAAACCTAGATATCCTAGAAAAACTTAAGAAACTCATATTTATAGGCAAAGTTCCGCAAAATTGAAAAATCGAATCAAACTTACGCAGTCCGCGTAAAATCTGCGTAACCCATTCGATGTCATCGAACCACCTTCGATGTCATCGAAGGTGTCTTGAATCCAGAAGTCGGGCCTGTTGTGTAAGTTCTTTTTGCACTGCGTAAATCTCTATGTAATTGAACCTTCCTTCGATGTCATCGAGTTGATCGTTGATTCATTGAACAAGTCCTCGAGTCATCGATAACGTGTCCAAAACATTCTAACGAGTTGCTTCATAATTCTTCATTAAATTCGATGCCATCAAACAAACTTCAATGTTATTGAGCAAATCCTTGATGTCAATGAAAGATGCTTCGAGGAATCGATAAAGGCACCCAATATGTCCAGCGACCAACTCGATTTTCATGTAAAAATTCGATGTCATCGAACGATGACTTCAATGTCATCGAACGATGCTCGATGACACAATCATTATATTCTGCGCTTGTTCTTTCGACTTCCTTCCTTCTCTACTTGGTTTTCTTGGATCTTGAAGTCTTAAAATCTTCAATCTTGGTCTTCAAAGATCCATTCTTTGCCTTAGCAATTCTTGAGCACTAAATCCATGCTTTTAGCATTCTTTCCAATCCAAGCTCTTAAATTTACCCTGCAAAACAAACATGAGTAAAATGGGACATTAAGCGGTACCATATTCATAAAACCAAGATATAAATGGGGGATAATATGCAATATTTAACCCTCAACACAATCCCTAACCAGCATTTTGCTAGTTCCGAGCAAAGTATGTGTAAAATAAACCTCAATGCTCAATGTCCAAACCATGTTTTAAGAAATCAGTCCTTTGTGCAATCAAGTATGAATGAGTAGGGTCAAGACGAGAAGGTGAGATTTTGAAATCCAAGAGCCCAATCACCTAGCAATTAATCAAATAGGTTCTTTATCAGTTCATGTATCCAGATTTTGAAACCCAAGAGCCGAACATACCCCCATTTTTCTTCTTTTTTCATTTTTTGATTTTATATCAATGGCTACTCTTATTCACTCTTTTTCAGACAATTCATCCTTTTCAGAGATTTTTTTCATTCTTCTCATGGCCCTTTTGTCAATCTCCTATTTTTTAAATTGGTTTTTCATTTTATTTTATTTTATTGTTTTCATTTTTTTAAAGGTGGATATAATTCTTCATACTCAATTCTCAACGTCTATCAATGATTCACATACTGACCATTAGGAAACCTATCTTATCCCAAGGGAGCAACTTGAAGTGTTTTGTGGTTTAAATTATCATGATATACAGTTTTCCTCTTAATCATTCAAGAACCTAAGGTGATAATTTACTCGGGTGAACAGTTCAAGATTCAATCTTCATCTTATTATCCAACTTAAAACATTCTCAATTACACAAATTATCGCTTTCAAACAAGTTCTAACTTGAAACATTGGAAATTTTCAACATTTTTTGCTCAAAATTGAGAAAACACTGATTAGTTTACCTAATCCCCCATTCCCAACCTAAAATCTATATTGTCCTCAATGTAAAAGAAATGAGCATGAAATGCATATGAGGCAATGAAAAGAAAGGGAATAGTGATGGAAAGGTAGTACCTGGAAGAGGGAAATTTGAAGCTTTTCCACGTATCTTCGTATAAAATGGGTTAGTACAAAACAAGACTCAATAGAGTATAAGCAAACGATCCTAAACAGTGGAAGAAAACTACCCTAAACAGCGGAAGAAAACTACCCTAGTCCTATGTTAGCGATAAACCTAACTATACCTCCATCAGACTAGGAAATCAATCCTGGTACACAGGATCAGTCAGAGGTATGGACATGTCCTTTGAATCAAATTTCTCAACAAATGGTTTTAATCGATGTCTATTCACTTTGAAAGCATTGCCATTGTTCGGATTCTGAATCTCGATGGCCCCATGAAGATAGACATTTGTAATAGTGAAAGGACCGATCTAATGAGATCGGAGTTTACCCGAAAAAAGATATAATAGAGAATTGTACAAAAGAACTTTTTGACCAATCAAGAATGATTTCCTAAGAATGTTCTTGTCATGGAATACCTTCATCCTGTCCTTGTAAATTCTCGAGTTCTCACATGCGTCATTTCGGATCTCCTTGAGTTCATTCAATTGTAGTTTGCGTAGCGAGCTAGCGTTATCCAAATCAAAATTTAAATTCTTGATAGCCCAGTAGGCTTTATGTTCCAACTCCACAAGTAAGTGGCAAACCTTCCCGTAGACAAGTCTAAAGGGAGACATTCCAATAGGGATCTTAAATGCAGTACGGTAAGCCCATAAAGCATCAGTCAATCGGATTGACCAATCCTTTCAGTCAGGGTTAATCGTCTTTTTCAAGATATGTTTAATCTCCCTGTTGAAAATCTCAGCCTGCCCACTTGTCTGTGCGTGGTATGGAGTGCTCACCTTATGGGAGATGTCATATTTCTTCATTAAGTTTACAAATGGCCTATTACAAAAATGTGAACCTCCATAACTAATGATGGCCCAAGGCATTCTGAAATGGGAAAGGATGTTCTCTTTTAAAACTTAATGACCGTCCGATGTTCATTGTTCCAACATGGGATCGTTTCGACCCATTTAGTAACATAGTCTACTGCTAGCAAAATATATAAATTCTCAAAAGATTGGGGGAATGGTCCCATGAAATTAATGTCCCAACAATTAAATGCTTCGATGATCAGAATGGGGTTTAGAGGCATCATGTTTCGACGGGACAATGCACACAAGTTCTGCAAAACTCATGAGTATCCTTGAACATAGTGGGCCAATAAAATCAGCACTGCAGAATTTTAGCCGTAGTCTTTTTAGCAGAAAAGTGACCACCAAAAGCCTAAGTGTGACAAGAGATGACACTTTAGTGTTCATTGTCTCCTTAAGATTTGATCTGGGTAATATTTAAACAAATTTGGATCATCCTAGAAGAATTTGCGTAACCCGGTAAAGAATTTCTTCTTATCTTGCGCAGTCTAATGTGTTGGCATGAAACCTGTGGCAAGATAATTAACAATATCCAAAACCAAGGTGAATGGGAGACTTTAAACAAATGTTCATCAGGGAACATGTCATTTATATGCGTCGTCTCAAGGGAATCAGAGGGATCAAGTCAGGAAAGATGGTTGGCCACTACATTCTCTTATCAAACTCTTGGAGTAGGACGATCCATCTTATCAAGCGAGGCTTATCATCATTCTTAGAAAGAAGATACTTTAGCGCTGCATGATCAGTGTAGATGATGATTTTAGATCCGATCATACACTACGGCTAAGAGTTCCTTTTCTGTAGTTGAGTAATTCACTTGGGCGGATTTAGAGTTCTGCTTGCGTAATGAATAACGTAGGGCTTCTTTTCTTTTCTCTGGCCTAAAATTGCCCCAAGAGCATAATTAGACACATCACACATAATTTTAAAAGGAAGGTTCCAATCATGTGGCTACATGATAGGTGCAGTGGTTAACATGCCCTTGAGCTTAGAAAAACTTCCTGACATTACTCAATCCACTCGTATGGTACATCCTTTTGAAGTAGATTACATAAAGGATGAGAGAGGTAAGTAAAGTTCTTTATGAATCGTCTATAAAATCCAATGTGTCCTACGAAGGATCGCACGTCTCGTATGTTCTTGGGTGGAGGTAAGTTAGAGATAAGATTAATCTTAGCCTTATCTACCTCAATTCCCTTAGACGAGATGATATGTCCAAGGACAATTCCCTTACGAACCATGAAATGACACTTCTCCCAATTTAGTACCAAGTTTTTTTTTCCTCACATTGCTTCAGCACATATTTAAGATTCTTTAAACAATTGCTGAAGGATGGACCAAAGATAGAGAAGTCGTCCATGAAGACCTCTAAATACTGCCCCACCATGTCAGAAAAAATACTCACCATGTATTGCTAAAAAGTGGCGGGGGCATTACACAATCCGAATGACATCCTTTGGTAAGCAAAGGTGCCAAAGGGACATGTGAACGTGGTCTTTTCCTGATCTTCAATGGCTATCTCTATCTGATTGTAGCCCGAATACCCGTCAAAGAAACAGTAATAGGAATGACCAGCTAGCCTTTCCAAGATTTGATCAATGAAGGGCAAAGGAAAGTGATCCTTCCTCATGACGGTATTCAATTTTCTATAGTCAATGCACATTCTCCAACCAGTAGTGACTCTAGTTGGCACAAGTTCATGTTCGACATTGGGTACAATGGTGATTTCGGACTTCTTAAGAACTACCTGAGTTGGACTCACCCATTGACTATCGGATATAGGGTATATGATACCCACATCTAATAGCTTAAGAACCTTGACCTTAACCACTTCCTTCATGTTTGGATTTAATCTACATTGTGGTTGCCATGAGGTCTTAGCATTATCCTCTAGATAAATGTGGTGAGTACAAATGAAAGGGTCAATTCCCTTAAGGTCTGCAATTGACCATCCAAGGGTTCTTTTATACTCAATGAGGGTAGAGATAAGCACCACCGGATATGTCTTATCTTGACCTAAATAAACATATTTCATATCAAAGGGCAAAGTTTTTAGGTCAAGCTTCAGTGCCTTGACGTTAGACGGTAGAGACATTACACCAGTTTGGGGCAATTCTTCAAATTGTGGCCTTCACCGGTTAACTTCAAGTACTGACACGATATCCAGCATGGTCCCTATCTCTCTAATCATATCATCATCAAAATCATGGGAGTGGGATAAGAATGTCTCTAGAGGGTCAGAGGATAAGGTCGGAAGAGTTTTATCTTCCACGAAAGAGTCAATCAGGCTAATATCATGGGAATCGTCTTCATCCTCTAACTGTTTGCCTGTATTGAAAAAGATATTTATATCTAATGTCATATTTCTAAAAGACAAACTCATGACTCCATTCCTGTAATCGATGATTGCATTTGATGTGGCAAGGAATGGGTGACCAAGAATGATAGGAATTTGAGTGCTCATGTCCATATTGGGTTTAGTACCTAAGACGTTAAAATCTACTGGGTAGTAGAATTTGTCAACCTGGACCAACACTTCCTCGATTATCCCTCTCAGTACATGAATTGAGCGATCAACAAGTTGTAATGTGGTCCGGGTGGGTTTTAATTCACCTAGACCCAGTTGTTTGTAAACCGAGTATGGAATCAGATTTACGCTCGCTCCTTAGTCAAGAAGCGCGTGCTCAATCCGGTAGTTCCCAATTACACAAGCAATGGTTGGGCTACTAGGATCTTTGTATTTCTGTGGCACATCTTGCTTTAGGATGGCACTCAGTTTTTCTGTCAGAAATATTTTCTTTTGAATGTTTTGTCATCTTTTAGTAGTGCATACATCTTTCAAAAACCTAGCATATGAAGGTATTTGTTTAACGGCATCCAGTAGTGGAATGTTGACCTTCACTTATTTTAGCACCTCTAGAATGTTATGAGAGTTAGCAAGAGGTTTTGGTGTAATCAACCGTTGGGGGAATGGTGCAATCGGATTGCCTTAAAGCTCTGGTTCTAATTCTTGTGGAACAGTGCTAGGTCTATCTGTTTCATCTATTTCCGGGTCCTTGGATTTTTCAGCCCTTACCGGAATAGATTTGTTAATTGTTTTCCCACTCCTAAGAGTGGTGATAGACTTAGCACGCTCCATTTGATTTGAAGAGCTCGGGTCGCTAACTTCATATTGCGATTTTGGATTGGGAAGAGGTTGAGCCGGAAGGCTTTTCTTGTTCCCAATTACATTTTTTGTCTCAATCCCTTGAATGGCCTTTGTAAAGTCTTGAAAGACTTGTAGCAAACCCTGATTGAAAAGCTCTTGATTTTGAAGATGATTTAGAACGGGATCCTCTTGAGGTTTCCCTTGATTTGGAATTTGATTAGGGAATCCTTGAGGAATAGCAGTTTGTCCGTTCCTCCAATTGAGATTTGGATGATTTCTCCAACTAAGATTGTATGTATTGGAGGTGGGTCCATTGAAAGGTCTTTGGTAATTATTTATGACATTAGATTGCTTATTCAGTATCTCTTGAAAAATAGGTATTGTTGGACAAATTTCAGTTGTGTGAATGTTGCAAGCACAAATACCGCAAATAATTTCCTTAGCCTTATCTTTCTTTAATTCTATGGCCTCGAGTCTTCTTGTGAAATTAGTCACTTTAGCATTGATATCATCATCCTCTTTCAAGAGGTATATTCCACCCCTCTCCTTCGATTGAGTAGGCTTAGAAGTGATGCTCAATTTCAGGGAGACGTCCCATGATTGGGTGTTTTCAACAAGCTTATCAAAATAGTCCCACACATCATCGACATTTTTATTCATGAATCCCCATTGCACATTGTCTCGACCAATTGGCGCATGGGAGATGTCAGTTCATCGAAGTTCGTGATGCGTCACGTTTCGAAATCGTGTTGTGGGCATGAACTAACAAGATCCTTGAACCGCTCCCAACATTGGAAGAATGTTTTTGGGCAAAGTTCATGATTGACTTTCTAAGGGTGTTCGTTTTATGGTATGGGAAAAGCTTCTTTATGAACTCCCTTGTCATGTCATTCCATCTTCCAATAGATCGTAGACATAGTGAATGCAACCATGTCTTAACTTTCTCTTTCAAAGAAAAAGGAAAGAGTTTCTGCCTGACTGTGTCATCAAACACGTTAGGAAAGTATAAAGTGGTTATGATCTCATCAAACTCTTTCAAGTGTAAATATGGATTTTCATATTCAAGTCCATGGAATTTAGGAAGGAGTTGGATCACCCCCGGCTTGATATCCATATGTCCTATATTCACTGGAAAAACCATGCATGAGGGTGTGCTCATCCCTGCCGGTTATAAATAATCTCATAAAGTACGAGGTGAGGGTGCTTGATGCACCTCAGTTTCATCATGGATCTCTTTAACCTTAGGTTGAGGTGGATTTAGAGGTTGATTGGCAATCATAACTTTAGTTAACTCTGTGGATCTCGAGTGGTGTCTAATCCTATGATGGATAGGTAACCCCTCAACCAATCCTCCTTTACTCAAGAGATGTCGAGTGTTATCACGGACCCACTTGGGCATGAAACACTCTCAGCCCTCAATTTTAGAATCTAACCTAAACCTAAAAGAAAGAAGGAAATAGAAATCTAAAAATAGAAAGAAAGAGATTTAGAAAGAAGTTACCAAATTAGAAGTTTCTATATTGGGATCCTGCAAAAGAAAAAGGAAAGTGAATTAGTTTCTTTAAAAAAAAAAAAAAAAAGCAACCTAGTTTCTAAAAATGAAAAAGGAAAAAGAAAAGTAAACTACTTTCTAAAAAAAGAAAAAGAATGGGAAATTAGTTTCTAAAAACAGAAAAGAAAAGTTTTTAAACCTAGAAATAGAAAGCTAATGTAGTTTCTAAAATAATTCAGAAAAAACCCTAACCTAAAAATAGAAAGTAGAAAAACCCTAATCTTAAACTAATTCCAAAACTAGTTAATCTCATAATAACGCAACCGTTAGTTCCCCGGTAACGATGCAAAAAATTTGTTCACAACCTTAAGTGTAAGGTCTCAATGTAGTAATAATCTCGGTGAGACTGAGGTCGAATCCACAGGGACTAATCTCGTGTGTATTTTGAAAGTAATTAGAATCAGAACTAGAAGAAGATTTAAACCTAAATTTGGAATATAAGGAAGTAATGGTGAAGTATGAAATTAGAAACTTAAGAAATTAAAGGTGAGAATTGGGGTTTCCAGGGATCCACTTGCAACTATTGGGATATTTCCTTATTTGATTCAAGGAACTCAATTGGAATTGGAGTCCTATCCTATCCAATTGGAAGATATATCAATAAACTCATATATGAACTTTTATTGATCTAATTTTCAATGGATGAAAGTTGTAGAGATTGGAAGTAATTCCATCATTCAACCATGCCCAGGAGACTATGGCAAACAGCAGGATATACCAATCCAACAACCAACATAGGAGAATAGTGAGGGTTAGAAGAGATTCCATCACCCAACCATGCCCAAGGGATGATGGTGGACAATAGGATTTACTAACTTCACGATCTCATAGCACGAAAAGAAGATACTTCACGCTATTGCAGATCTATTGTAATTTGAGTCACAACAAACCATTAAAAACTAAAAGTATTCCTTAAATATCAAAGTAGAATCAAAGGAGTTCAACAATAACAAGAACCAAACTATAAGAACATCCCAACCATGCTACAAGCTTCACCCCTTAGCCCTAACAAGGGATTTAGCCAACCATATACATGATTGGATTCAAAACCCTAGAAGAAAGCATTGAAAACTAAGAAAAAGAGAAGAAGAAACGCTTGGGAGATGGTTCCACCCCTTTGCTTTGATCCTCCAAAACCTAGATATCCTAGAAAAACTTAGGAAACCCATATTTATAGGAAAAGTTCCACAAAATCAAAAAATGGGATCAAATTTACGCAGTCTGCGTAAACTCTGCGTAACCCATTCGATGTCATCGAACCACCTTCGATGTCATCGAAGGTGTCTTGAATCCGGAAGTCGTGCCTGTTATGTAAGTTCTTTCCGCACTGCATAAATCTCTGTGCAATCGAACCTTCCTTCAATGTCATCGAGTCGATTGTCAATTCATCGAACAAGTCCTCGAGTCATCGATAACGTGTCCAAGGCAGTCCAGCAAGTTGCTTCATAATTCTTCATTAAATTCGATGTCATCGAACAAACTTCAATGTCATCGAGCAAATCCTCGATGTCATTGAAAGTTGCTTCGAGGAATAGATAAAGGCACCTAATATGTCAAACGACCAACTCGATTTTCATGTAAAAATTCGATGTCATCGAACGATGCTTGATGACACAACACAGTCATTGTATTATGCGCTTGTTCTTTCGACTTCCTTCCTTCTCTACTTGGTTTTCTTGGTTCTTGAAGTCTTGAAATCTTCAATCTTGGTCTCCAAAGATCTATTCTCTGCCTTAGGAATTCTTGAGCACTAAATCTATGCTTTTAGCATTCTTTCCTATCCAAGCTCTTAAATTCACCCTAAAACACAAACATGAGTAAAATGGGACATTAAGCAGTATCATGTTGATAAAACCAAGATATAAATGGCGGATAATATGCAATATTTGACCCTCGACAACTAACATATATGATAGATGGTGGACGATGAGATCCAAGTATGGAAATTAGGTAGTTATGGGTCTATTGAGGAAAATTGGTTAATATATGGTCACTTTCATGGATAGATGTATACAAAATGGGATTTAAGAGTGGTCCATAGGTATGGGCATGTACACCATGAGATTCTCAAGTGAATGGTAAATATATGAATAACTCTTAAAATGAAAAATCATGGTGGGAATGGTGCATGCATAGATAAGGAGTAAAGTGAATGGTTTACACACTTGGGTAGGTGAGTATATGAATGGTTTAGATGAACTCATAACTAATTAACTATGATGGTGTCACGCCCCAAAATCCGGTACCTGAGTATAGGGACTCTAATCCCGAATTCGAAGGTGTGAGCTAAATATAAAATGATTCCATATTTTTTCTTTTTTCCACATTCATATTCGATTTCATATTCACATTCAATACACATTTACCATTAATTAAACTAATAAGCTAATCTATATTAAATCATCATCAAACTCACAATGTCCATGTCGAACTTATCACTCAATACTCTCTACTCGATTAACTAAGTTTTGAATCATCAAAATAAATGGTCATCGGCATGAACCTTATTACATCGAATCCTTTTTAAATAAAATTAAGCTATAAATTAACTATGAAATAAGCCTTATAGAATCCTTCTTCCTTTGGAAATTTCTCCTTGATATCATCACCTAAAACTATTTTTCTACAATAAAAGGGTAAGCTTTAAATGCCCAGTGAGATAGCCTCATACAGTTTATCACATGTAATCGTAGTTAAGAACTTGCGTAAAGAGATTTTCCTAGAAATACAAGAAATTGAGTATTTAAATCTAAAAGAACATTGAACTAGGCACCAAGCCTTCAAAAATATACTTATAATGCAAAATATGCAAGTATGCATCAAATGTCTCAATATGGTTATTAGTAGAACCCCTAGGACTAGTCTCATTTAGTCAACCTACACTATTCACCACAGATCTATTGGTCTATATAATGTTCTTTTGTACACACATGGGTGTTAGCCTTATCAGCCATAAATAACCCCATTGATATACATAGTGGTCTTGTGCACAGTGCTCACCCAACCGGCTACCACCATCCAAGTGGTCTGCATAACCATCTTTTGTACAATACTCACCCAACCGGCTATAATCAAATGAAATATCTGCCGGCCAACATAGTGGTCTTTTGCGCAGTCATCGTGAGACCATAAACAGTCATCTTTACTTCACCTCCAAGATAGAACCAAAGAATGTTGCAGAAGCTTTATAAGATGAGTACTAGATAGCTGCTATGCAAGAAGAGTTGCAACAATTTAAAAGAAATAAGGTGTGGCAACTTGTCCCAAGACCACAAAATACCAACATCATTAGAACCAAATGGATATATAAAAACAAATCCGATGAATATGGAAATGTTCTGAGGAACAAGGCTAGACTAGTTGCACAAGGATATTCATAGATCGAGGGCATTGATTTTGATGAAACATTTGCCCCGGTAACACGACTAGAGTCTATTAGAATCCTTATGTCCATTGCTTGTACTTTGAAATTTAAACTATTTAAAGTGGACGTAAAGAGTGCATTTCTGAATGGTGTACTTGAGGAAGAAGTATATGTGGAACAACCTAAAGGATTTGTTGATCCCAAACACCCTCACCAAGTATACAGATTGAGGAAAGCACTCTACGGTCTCAAACAATCTCACCGTGCGTGGTATAAAAGATTAACGTAATTTTTTATTGACCACAAATTTGTTAGCGGGAGTGTTGATGAAACCTTTTTTGTTCAAAAGATTGGGGATGCCATGCTCAGTACCCATATTTATGTGAATGATATAGTATTTGGTTCCACATGAGAGGACATGTTTCATAAGTTCACTCACTTGATTTAATCAGAATTTGAAATGAGCATGGTGGGAGAACTAAACTTTTTTTCTAGGATTGCAAGTTAAATATCTCCGAAATGGAATTTTTATTAGCTAGGCCAAGTATGCGAAAGAATTAGTAAAACGATTTGGTCTTGAGTCTGGCCAAACACATCATGCACCCATGAGCAACACACTAAAATTATCTAAAGACATAATTAGAAAAAGTGTAGATTAACACTTATATCGCAGTATGATCGGGAGCCTACTTTATCTCACAGCGTCGGCCGAATATATCGTTTAGCGTAGTAGCTTGCTCTAGGTTTTATGTCGTTCCAAAAGAATCACATATAACTGCTGTGAAAAGAATTATCAAATATGTAGCTGGAACCACAGATTTTGGCCTTTAGTACCCGTTTAACACATTAACTACTATAATTGGGTATTCAAATGGTAACTAGGCTGAAAATATGGATGTTAGAAAATCGACCAATGGTGGATGTTTTATATTAGGAACTGCTTAGTGTCTTGGCACATTAAAAAGCAAAATTCCATTTCCTTATCAATCGTTGAGGCTGAATATATTGCAACAGGTGGCTGTTGCGCCCATCTTTTGTTGATGAAGAAAATATTGACAGATTACGGAATTGAGCAAAATACAATGACACTATTTTGTGATAATACAGTGCCAGAAATATTTCCAAGAATCCAGTGCAACATTCGATAACAAAGCACATAAACATTTGACATTATTTTATCCGAGAACTTGTCGAAGAACATGTTATATCGCTGGACTATGTGCCCACTGAAAAACAAATTGCCGATATATTAACAAAAACCCTTGGACGCTAGTAGATTTGGAGATCTCTAAAAGTCCTTTGGGGTATGTGCGATATAAGTAATTATCAGCTTGAAGGGAATCAATGACATATCCAAGGAATTATTGCCTTAATGAAAAATTGTGTATAAATTTGTTTATTTTTTTATTTGTGTTTGTTAGTTTTTTTTTTTTAAAAAAAAAAAAAAAAAAAATTTGTTGTCCTTAATTGAGTGTACAAATTTTAGTGTTAAAGATCAATATGTGTGTACATCTCATATTCTAAGTCAAAGCATGCAAAAACTGAACTTACTAAGTTATATCTCTAGCTTCGATGGGACGTTCAATGTCACTTTGATGCCATCAAAGTACAGGCTTCGATGATGTTAAAGTTTGAACTTTGATGCCATCGAAAGAGCTTTGATGCCATACAAGTATCGATGACATCGATATAAGGCGCGCGCGCAAGACTGCTTCACTTCCATTTTCATTTTTTTATTCTCCTACACTATCCATTCGATTCCCACATCTCTCCTTCTCCTTCATCTTGTGGATTGGGCAAGGAAATCACTCTGGCTACACTAGATTTTTGTCATTTTCAGTGGTAAGATAGCTCATTGCTAACATTATTTCAAATCTCTTTGCTTTCTTATCGATTCCACTTGATCTTGATTGTTTCCTTAAAAGTTTCACAATCACGATCTATTTCAAGCATATGTTTATGCAATATTTATTATACTAATCTATACAGTTATACCTTGACAAGATATAATCCCAATTTCTACCATAAAATGAAATGACAATTTATCATGATTGTTAATATAGCGTTTCCTACGTGGTATTTATTTTGATAGGCGGAACTAGATTTCAATTTCAGTTAGTTTGCCACACAGTTTAAGCTCTTGAGTAGTGGAGAGATCATAGTTTTTAGACTCATGAGTTGTTGGAATTGGGTCTTACGCGAATGGCCTTTGTAACTCTACAGACTTCACTAGGCTTATCACAGCCTGGGAGTTCACAAACCGTGATCCATCAGAGGGGCCCATTGAAGCTACTGGGGCAGTGAACTCAGTGGGTTTTACACGCAGGGTTGGCCGCAGTAACTCTCTAGAGTTCACGGGGCGCACATGGCTACCTTAAGATACCAAATTCAAGGCCGTCAGTCCATCGATGAGGAGGCTAAAAACTCATCCTCATTAGTTTCTACTGGAATCAAACCAGGAATCTAGGGGGTCTTATGCATGGTTGGCCTATTTATGAACGAGCCAAAGAGCACACACTGTAGCCCGCTTTTTCTTCGTCTGCAAGGTCGGACCCATTCACGAGAGGGCATTTTCTCTCACCATCCCTCGTGACGCTGTCGGAAGCTATACAGACAGTATAGGTCTCATGCATGATTGGCCTCCTTCTACTTTTGGCCGTTTATGGCTTTTAGTAGTGATTGGCTTTATCGCTACCCGCAGGGTCTAAGCATGTGATGGCCTTCGTGGACTTTTTAAGGCCACTGACTTCACACTGTTGTCCGCATAATTATATATATTGTCGATGATAGTAGGTCTTATGCGTAGTTGGCCATACAGGCTTAGCTATGCTGCCGTAAATGACGAATTGCCATCTTTTTCGTAAGATTTGCATGTGGTTGGCCATATAAGCTTGTCCCACTGCCATGAATGGTTAATCGACAATTGATACATCACCATTGCTAATAATGTTTTGATAATGTTTATGATAAAAATAGTGTATCAGCATGGCAATGATAACAATTTCAATAAGATAACTTTTGTGTCAATGATTAGTGATGACGATGATAATTACTAATTTGGCGATAATCATCGGCATTTGGTAATAATTGACGATACTATCATTTTTGATGTACTTGATCTTGACATACTTGAGAATTTCCTTTTGCTTGAGAATTCATTCATATAGAGAAGAATACATGGCTTTGCCTTCTGAGGTTGTTTCATCATTCTACTTATCTTGCCCTCTTTTGATCGAGAAGTATTATATTTGAGAGATTCTGGGTTCGATCCCCAGTAGAGTTGCCATTATGTTTCGACAAACAACAAATGCATTTGGTTTAGGGGATTATCTTATTTAATTATAACAGAGAGAATAGAAAGAGAACAATCATCACATTTATTCATTCTGAGTTCATTTACATCCTTCGATTTCCCTTAATACTAAGATAGACTATTAAAAATACAAGTATTGAAAAAGTTTGAATATCAAATTTGGATATCAATTTTGGCAGCATTTCGGCTTACAATTCATTCATCCCATCGAAAGGAATATCGTGCAGACATGATCAACTTATATATCCTTTTTAGACTCATATTCCTATATGGAAGAAAGACCCAATTCCATCTGATCATTTCGATAGCATTCCGGCCCCTTCATATTCATTGTTGTGCAACAACATGGTGTTGCGTGGGCCTACGCAACACCGTGTTATTGCGTTTTTGTGTGGTCTGGCACAAAGCCTTCTCTTTCTTCTTCCTCCGTTCTCTTCTTGATACCTTCAAATTCCTCTTCTCCTTTGGAGCTCTAATCTTCTTCAGAATCTTTGTCGTGTCCAAATGAGAGGGGGAGTGGGGTATTTATAAGCCTCCACACATGCGAGCCCTCGATCTTTGTGCTATGGGTCCACTTCTCATCAGATCTCAACCGTCCAAACCATCTTGACCAATTTTCCATTGAGCAGGTGCGTGCAACTCATTATGCCCTTTGTGCGGTCCCGTGTAATCAACAAGATTTACGTGAGTCCATGCAAACACTATGAATCCCCCTCATTTTGCATTCTTTTCATGCACCTTCTCTTGATCTTTCTTCTAACCATTCTTGAATCTTCATTTTTGTACCTCAACAGATACTACTTAATGTCCTATTTTACTCATGTTTGTGTTACAAGGTGAATTTGAGAGCTTGGATTGAAAAATGTGTTAAAAGGATGGATTTGACGCTCAAAGATCACCAAGGCAAAGAATGGATCTTAGGAGACAAAGATTGAAGATATCAAGGTCCCAAGATTCAAGAAAACCAAGTGGAAAAGGAACGAAGTCGAAAGAATAAGTTCAAAATACACATTGACTGTGTCGTCGAGCACCATTCGATGACATTGAGGACACATTCAATGACATCGAACACAGGTCGATGACATCGAATTTATGAAGGAAAATCGAGTTGGTCGTTGGACAAATCAAAGACATTTTTCGATGACTCAAGAACTTGTTCGTTAACTCAAAGCTTTGCTCGATGACATCGAAGACCTGCTCAATGACATCAATTTTTCTGTGGAATTTCGGCAAAACTCATTAGACATATTGGGCACCATTTTCGATTACTCGAAGCACTCCTTGATGACATCGAAGATCTGCTCGATGACATAGAAGGTCTCTTCGATGACATCAAATTTATTAAAGAAATTGAAATAACTCTCTATACTGTTTTGGACACATTATCGATTCCTCGAACAATTCTCGATGACATCAAAGGCTTCTTTGATGACATTGAAGGTAGGTTCGATGACATAGAAGATCGCAGAGTCTGGATGAAGCTACAAAAGCGCGGAAAAAGCACGTATAAAAGACACCTTCAATGACATCGAAGCCTGTTTGATGTCATCGAACGAATCGCGTAAAGTTATGTAGAGTTACGCTGAGTGTGTAAATTTGAGACAGTTTCCAGATTTTTGTAAAGAGGTGTGGAAGGAGGTGTTATACAACTATAAATAGGAGTCCACAGTGCATCCCTGGGGATTAATCTAATCATTCTAGGGTTTAGAGGAGCGAAGCACAAGGGCGGAGAGTCGTCGCCAAGTGTGGTGCCGCCGCGCCCCCCTGGGGTGTCCAGCGGTGGCTCTGTCCTGGGGCTGTGGCCACCCCTTCCAAGGGTGCCAAATACGTGCGGGGGACCCCTGGGTCCCACAGTATTTCATTGTTTGGGCCCCTATGCCCGTAAGGTCCACCTTCGGCATTAAATATGCGCGTATTTACGCCCTTTAGTTTGTTTCCAGTTTGGGATTCGCCAATTTATAGTTCAAACCCGTCGATTGATGGCCTAAGAGGGGCTGAGATCAATTCACAAGATCTTAGGCGCGTACGGGCTACACTATAATAGTCAATCTCGCTTGTCGGCGAAACTTTGGGATCCTACAATCATTTCTACATTTCATCGCCCCCTTACTATGTCAAAGTGTGTCAGAATGTGTCGTGTTACCTATAACCCAGGTCTAGTTTAATCCAAATCATGCTTTGATACCAACTTGTAACGCCCCGGATTTCGAGGGTCGAGCAAAGCTCTACTCCCGAGATCCAATGCATCAATTATGCAACATGGATAATGATGTTTAGATGTTGTCCATATCAATGCATTAAACATGAGTGGGATTATACTAAAACAACATATCATACTCTAGATGTAATTAAATTGAGCAAGCCGAAGACTGAAACATATATGTATCTAAACAGGTAAATGTTTTATAACCTCCAGAGTATGATTATATAGTCGGGCTGAATGTTTACATGTATTGTTTCAAAATAGACAAAATATCAAAATGTAAGTGTCCAACTAATCCATGTGTCCCTGTAATCCTGTCGAATTAGTACAAGGTCTACATAGACCCGCCTGAGAGTTGCACGTAGGAGAATTCTTCTTCCTCGTCCATGAAGTCCGGCTCTGTGGTGTAGGCTGCATCGTCATTACCTACATCTACAACAGAGTCTGGTTGGTGTTTTAAAACACCGTCCCAGGGTGGGAGTGAGTGATCAACTCAGTGGTATTATAAGGTAAAGGTTAACATGTTATCAAGTCAATCAAGCAGTAATGATAAAGCAATACAACAATCACTTCCTAACTACTCTTGTTAATGCAAGAATAAAGTGCAGTAATGATGCATGCCCGACTCACTAGTTTGGGTTGCTCACTAGTCAGTACGGGGAGACTCGTCACCCCAGCATAGGCTGACAGCTCAACCACGGTGTACCATATGTCACGTCCCAATCCCGGAGATCAGACTCACAGGAATCCCGATCGCCGAATCCGGTGCTGAAAGCCTCTGAAGTACCCCATTCTCGGCTCCCAGCGTCTATACACCAGATTCCAATCCTGCGATCCTATAAGGAGGATTTTTTAACGTACATTTTCTTGTAAGAAGCATAACCACAAGTTTACCCAAATCACAAAGGCAACATCATCATCATATATCCACTAATATAATCATTTGAATACAATGTTGAAAGGGAAATACATATATCGAAAATCAAAGCTGTAGAGGTCCACTGCATGCTCCAAGCTCAATACTGCTGCAACCTAACGCCACCTACACGCATCTATTGTGCATAAGCTTATAGAAAGCTTAGTAGGTGGTGAAAGTGTGTTCACAAGGTAGGTGTCAAGTAAGCAATATCAAAGTAATCAGAGTAAGCGGAAATACTGACAAGTCTATAAACCATACAATATCAGAGTATACAATACAGATCAGCTATGCAAATGAAGAGTCATAGAGAGCCAAATATCAGATGTCGAGGATACAATGCAATATGTAAATCTTGTTGAGTTTGTCTACGCCATATAAGTGCAAAAACATAACAACCCAAAATGTGTAAGTGCTATGGTCTCATGCTCCTTTGGTTGTCAAATTTTGATGTGTCAAAACATCTTTCTGTGTCTTGTGCTTATATGGTGATTTATATGTATTCAAGACACTGCATCAAGACACTGCATAAACTCTTCATGACATTATTGAAGTTCAAGAAGCTACATGTTGAAGTCTCAAGAAGCTACAATGTTGAAGCTCAAGTCTTAAGAAGCAACGCATGAAGTAGTTTTATGTTGTTGAAGATCTCAAGTTTAAAGCTACAACAAGTTCAAGATCTCAAGCCTGATATGGTTCAAAATATCTACATTCGCTGAATGGTTGAAGTTCAATGTCCATACGACATGGTTCAAGTTTGAATGACCTTAGGTTGACCCTTTAAGTAGGTCACTTTGGATACATAAATCAAATATTTATTTTACATAAGGTTGGTCTATTCTACGACCAGTCCTAGCTCTTGTTCGACCAGTCCTAGCATTGGTTCGACTAGTCCAAGAAATTCCACGACCAGTCCTAAGTAGTTGAAGATTTTTCAGAATTTTTGGTACGCCCACGACTAGTCCTGGAGATCCTTCGACCGGTCGTAGGTGTGGCTTCGACTCGTCCACGACCAGTCGTGGAGCTACAACTCAAAGTCCAGCAACGTAATCTATGGTCCTACGACCAGTCGTAGAGATCCACGACCAGTCGTAGGTGTCCCACGACCAGTCGTAGGCTACTCACGACCAGTCGTGGAACGACTTTCAAAGATCGCGCTTAATTTTTCAAAAATCTGTTAGAGCTACGACTAGTCGTAGGTTTCTAAGACCAGTCGTAGGAGCGATTTCTGCTTCTATAAATTGAACACGAAATTCAAAGTTTTTACACTTCAACTCGATTCTATTCAAGAAATTTCAAGTGATCACTCTGAGATAAGTCTGTGTTTATTTTAAGCTACATTGTGCTTATTTAATATTCCTTTTTGCTAGCTTATTTAATTTGATTTTGTTTCTATATTCCAATCTTATTTGAAAAGAGGAATTATCTTATTCCTTCTTCTTGGAATCAAAATCAAATATAGCTACGCCCAACAAGTAAAATCTAAAATCAATTAGGATTTAGAACCTTATGAATGTGAGTATTGGAAATTGAACTTTGACATTCAATCATCTACTCCGATTGGTTCTACCGGGCTGCTACGAAAAGGAGAAATCCAGGTATTTTACATTTCTGTAAAATTTATTTACCTTTGGTTTTGTTTGAGGTTAAGCCAGAAAAATCTCATTGTATTAGTTTTGTTTGAGGTTAAGCCAGAAAAAAAATCTCATTGTATTGGTTATCTGAGGAGAACTAGAAAACTCAGAAAATAGGGGTTTTTGAATTGTGTAAGCCCAAGTGAAAAAGACACAATTGTAAAGGTTTTTGGTGAACCTGTGAAAACCTATTTGATAGTGAACGAAATATCCCCTGTGTGAGGATATTAGGAGTGGAGTAGCTTTTTGTGTGGCTGTTGGAAAACAGTTGGTGTACACACAGGCGAACCACTATAACTCTTTGCCTTGTGGATTGAATGCTTGCTTAATTTTCATATCTTTTATCATTCGATTGTGTGGAATGTACAAGTGGATGTGAATGTTGTAACTATTTACATTTCAAGCAAGTGTGGGGATTGTTGTAATAATTTAGATCTTACTTCTGCATTTAATTTCAATTCCTTGCTATTTCAATTACTTATATTAAAATTGAGTCCTTGATCCAAAAGAGGTTCTAGAAATAAGGTTGTCCTACCATAAGCCCTTGTTTATTATGGTGTAAGGTTGTCCTTAGAACTGAATTTGTATCAATCTCTCAATACTTATTTATCGAGGTGATTTAAATTTAGCTTTGTGAATTGATTCATATTGTAAGGCTATTGGTTTAATTTATTTCCACTAATTTTATTTTAAATTTGGCATAGTCCTATTCACCCCCCCCCCCCCTCTAGGACATATAGCTTGGCCTTTTCAAGTGGTATCAAAGCCTAATAGCTCCATTTTGTTGCTTTTTATTTGGATTTATTTCCTGAGCTAACGATCTAAGCTATATAAAAAGATGTCAAATTTTGATAGCCTTTCAGTTACTAGACCTCCTCCCTTTGATGGCTCCAACTATGCCTATTAGAAAGCCAGAATGAGGATCTTCCTAAAATCAATGGATGAAAGTGTGTGGCAAGCCACAGTGACTGAATGGAAACCTCCTATCATGGAAGTAACTGGTGTTGATGTTTCAAAATCTATGAAAATTACACTGTACTACCAATGGACCACACTTCAGAAAAATGAGAGTAGTGCTAATGCTAAAGCACTAAATGCAATCACTTGCGCACTATCACCGGATGAGTTTAAAAGAATCATATCTTGTGATACTGCAAAGCAAGCCTGGGATATTTTAGAAATAACACACGAAGGTACATCAATTGTCAAGAAATCTAAAGTCCAACTCCTCACAACTAAATTTGAAGAAATTCATATGGAGGAAAATGAAATGTTTATGGACTTTTACACTAGATTGAATGACATTGTAAACTCAATGTGGGGTCTTGGCGATAAGATCCCAGAAAGTAAAGTGTGTGCAAAAATACTACGCTCTCTTCCTGAACGGTTCAATTCTAAGGTAACCGCAATCCAGGAACTTTGTGATACGGATAATATGAAGGTAGAAGAATTAGTTGGTTCTTTACAAACCTATGAATTAAGTTTTAAAGCTCCTAAAGGTAAATCTATTGCTTTGAAGTCATCTAAAAGTATTACTCAAGAAAATTCAGATTCAGAAAAGTCTGAAGATGATGTGGCCCTTTTGGTGAAAAAGTTTTATAAGATTTTCAAAAGTAAGAAAAGAGTCGATTTTCTAAAGGCAAATGAAAAGAAACGTTCCAAACCTAAGTCTAAAACTTGGAAATCATTGAAAGATAGTCAATGCTACAACTGTCAAGAATATGGGCATTTAGCAAACAAACGTCCTAAAAAGGACAGATCCAAAAGGAAGGGTATGTTGGCTACTTGGGATGAATCGTCTGATTCTGAAGCCTCTTCTGAATCAGAAAATTCAGAAACCGAGTCGGGCAGTGAACTTAAGGCCCTTATGACTCTAGCCAAGTTTACTTTTTCAGATCACGATGATTCAACAAGTGAAGAAAATTTGGATAGTGATCATGAAAATGATGAAGATCTTCAAGATGCTTACAATGCCTTATATAAGGAAAGTTGTAAAATTGCTGTCAAACTTAAACTTCAAAAAGAAAAGTTTTTTAAACTTAAAGAATGTTTTGAAACTCTTGTTTTAGAAAAATTCCAAATTTCAGATTGTTTTGAAAAATCAAAGTGTGATCTAAATTTAAAACCTCCCTAATTGAAAATTTGAAATCTGAAAATGAGAAACTTAAAAATGAAGTATCTTCTCTTCTGAGTTTGAAGGACACATGGAGATATGCCCAAGGTGATCCAAAATTAGAAAAATTATTATCCGGATCAAGAAAATGTGGCGATAGATCCGGGTTGGGCTATGATAAAAAACATCTCCTAAACAGATGAATACTCCTTCCAATTTTGTGAAAGGAGAGACTTCTAACTCAAAAGGAAAAGGTACTAGTCAAGTTTTTTCTAAAAATACAAAAACTTTTCAAAAACCCAAAAGCAGCTATACAAATTTCAAAAATCAGATTCGAAACCCACTAGCTGAAAAAATTGTTGATTTACTTAAGGAGCTATTAAAATCTAACTCAGTAGGTCACTCTTACAACTATAAACAAAAGAAGACCAATTATTCTCCTAAACCCAAAACAATACTGAAATGGTTCCTAAGGTTGCCTGTTTGGTTGCTCACACTGCTTTTAAAGCTACAAGCCATTCGAAATGGTACCTAGACAGTGGATGCTCCAGACATATGACAGGCGACAAAGCACTATTCACCGACCTTAAAGATATGACTGACGGGTCAGTCACATTTGGTGATGGTAGCAACTGCAAGATAATTGGCAAAGGTACGGTCCAACTCTATAACCTTCCCTTATTTAAAAATGTTTTATATGTTGAGGGTTTAAAACACAACCTGTTGAGCATATCTCAAATATGCGATAACAACCATAATGTTAAATTTTCTAATCAAGGTTGTGAAATTATAAACGAAAAGGGTTCTGTAATATTAACTGGTCGCAGAACTTCTGAAAACTGCTATATAGTAAGCAATGGTAGCTCATCTAAACAATCGTGCTACATGGTCCATACCGATGAGACAGAATTATGGCATAAACGCCTTGGACATGTACACTACCGAAATTTATACAGATTGAGCAAAAGTGAACTAATTAGAGGTCTACCTAAGATGCAAAAAGTAGACAAGATTTGTGGTGAATGCCAGTATGGTAAACAAACTAGGAGCTCTCACAAAAAGGTGAACTCCAATACCACCACAAGACCACTCGAGCTTCTCCACATGGATCTTATAGGACCAACAAGAACGGAAGTCGAGGTGGCAAAAAGTACATCTTAGTTATTGTAGATGATTATACAAGATACACTTGGGTTTCATTCTTGAGAGACAAATTAGAAACCATTGATGAAGTGAAGAAGATTAAAATTTACCAAATGGATGTAAAGAGTGCCTTTCTGAATGGTGATTTACATGAAGAGGTATATGTTGAACAACCTACAGGGTTTGAAGATCCTAAATTTACTGACCATGTGTATCGTCTTAAGAAGGCTCTCTATGGTCTGAAACAAGCTCCCAGAGCATGGTACGAAAAACTGACTAAGTTTTTACTGAGTCATAATTTTCAGATGGGGTGTGTTGATAAGACGCTCTTTGTTAAGAAACATAATAATGATATTCTAATGGTTCAAATATATGTTGACGATATTATTTATGGATCAACCTGTACTAACATGACTGTTGAGTTTGCAGATTTGATGAAGTCTAAATTCGAAATGAGCATGGTTGGAGAATTAAACTATTTCCTAGGGTTGCAAGTTAAACAACAACCTGATGGAATTTTTATCTCTCAAACCAAATATGCTCTGAATTTAATCAAGAAATTTGGATTTGAGAAAGGTAAAAATTTTGATACTCCTATGAGTACAACTTTGAGACTCTCAAAAGACTCTACAGGTAATGATGTGGATCCCAAATTGTATCGTAGTTTGATTGGTAGTTTGCTTTATTTGACTGCTAGTAGACCAGATATCGCGTTGAGTGTTGGTATTTGTGCTCGTTATCAATCAAATCCTAAAGAATCTCACTTAACTGCTGTTAAGCGGATTATGCGATATGTCGCAAGTTCTACTAAACTGGGTCTGTGGTATCCACATGAGACTAATGTTCAATTAGCCGGGTACGCAGATGCTGACTGGGCTGAAAACATTGATGATAGGAAATCAACCAGTGGTGGTTGTTTCTACATTGGAAATTGTCTTGTTTCTTGGTTTAGTAAGAAGCAAAGTTCTATATCGCTATCAACAGCTAAGGCTGAATACATTGCTGCTGGAAATGCATGTACTCAACTTATTTGGATGAAATGAATGTTAAGCGATTATGGAATTACTCAGGATTCTATGATTTTATTTTGCGATAATTCCAGTGCAATAAATATCTCTAAAAATCCAGTTCAGCATTCACGTACTAAGCATATTGACATTAGATTTCATTACATTCGTGAATTAGTGGAAGAAAAGGTAATATATTTGGATTACATTCCAACCGAGACTCAACTTGCGTACATTTTCACTAAACCGCTCGACAAAAATAGGTTTAATAAATTAAAGTTTGATCTCGGTATGTGCAATTTAAATTGAATTTGCATGATTTGGTGTATCATAATGTACATAAGTTTGATGATTTATTTGCTTAAATTTGAAAATTATTTGAAAAAATTGTAAATTTTGAGTTGTACTCGACCAGTCGTGAGTGTACACGACCGGTCGTGCTACGACCGGTCGAACACTTACACGACCGGTCGTGAAACTCGGGATTTCACTTTAATTTGGGGATTTTGACTCTTCTTCTTCATTTCTTTTTACTCTCCAACGGTTCTAGCTACGACCGGTCGAACCCACCTTCATTGTACTTCAAGGTTAGTGGTTCTTTTGCTATTTTCTTGTAGATTCTTGTTATTTGTGTTCCAAATCTCATTCTTGTAGAATCTATTTGGTCGTTCATTGCTAGTTTGGGGTTTTATCTTGAAAAATCTGTTCTAACAAAACCCCATTTCTTCTATCTTGCATCTTGTTGTTTCCTTGAAATCCTCCTTTGAAAATGGATGCTAGAGGTAAAAAGAAAACTACTCGAGGTCCCTCTTCATCTAGATCAGCTTCTATTGCACAACGTCATCTTCGCTCTCCCGAAAATGATCCTTCTAATGCTCGAGATTTGCGTATGCGCAATGTTATTGTTGAGCGTCCTGTGAATGTTAATCACATTGCTTCATTTGGTATCCCTCCTCTGTTGGAATCTGTGGGATGGGATAACATCTTGCATTGGGGTGGAGCTGCATACCAGTCCATTGCCCAATCCATGTTTGCATGTATCTGTGATTTTTCTCTTGAGAATTTAACTTTTAAAGTTGATACTCAAGAAGGATTATTTTTAGTGGATCGACATTTGATTGCTGACATTATGGAAATACCTGTCAATGATGAGAGCATTCCAATTCATATTTTACATGACAGTCTCTCAGAATCTGAACGAAAAATGCTTACTAGAGATTTATGTAATTTGGATGTTCACTGGACTCATAAAGGTCATGCACTTCCCTCAAGGTATTTGTTACCTAGACACAGGGTACTTCATAGGATTTTCATCTCAAATCTTTATCCCCGTTCTGGTAATAAAACCGAACTCACTGCTTTTATAGTTCGTGTTTTGCATTCTGTCATCTCTGGTGCAAAAATATGTCTACCTTCTTTAATTTGTCATTCCATTATTCTGTCTCGTCACCATCCAGGACATAGTGATATACCCTTTGGTTATTTATTGACTATGCTAGCAAATCATATGCTCGTGGCTATGCCTACTAGAGAAAAACCCATCCATCATCTCCCTTTTAATAATTCCAATATTAGTAAGATGAATTTAGAATTGGTTGATGGCCAAGTGGATGCTGGTAGCAGTGGTGCTGAAGCAGGAGATGCAGGTCAAGCTGGTGATCTTCCTGAAGACGTGAATATGGATGATTTATTTGAAGAACTTGAGTCAGACTCGGCTGATGATCCTGATTTTCAGCCTTCTGATTTTGATGAGAGATTGAATTCCCTTCAAGAGCAGGTGGCTTAAATTCGTGTTACCCAAGACACGCAATTCTCTTATCTACGCAAATATATGAGGCGGATTGCTAAGGGTTTACACAAATTGATCCTTCTAATTCTGCTCCCTCTTCTGGTTCTGACTGGATTTTTGATGGGTCTGTAATATTTTTCTTTTTTAAATCTGAACTTTACATGCTTACTGACTTGTTGAATTATGCATTATGCTTTCTTAAATCAACTCCTATTTTATTTATCATTGTTGCTCTTCTTCCTTTGTCATTTTGTGACAAAAAGGGGGAGAAGTTTTGGGAGCCTTTGACTTTATTTGAATTTAATGATTATGATGTGCTCCTATTACCTATTACTCAGGGGGAGTTAAGCTTCTCAGGGGTAGTTATGGGAGAATGATGCTAGTTATTACTTATCATAACTGTGCATGCTTCTCGGTTGTTGAACTTGTGGTGTGTAAGCTTCTCTATTGTTGAACTTGCTGTGTGTACTTAGTTTCAATTGGAAGTATTATAATTTGGGTGTTTTGTCACAAATTTGACAAAGGGGGAGATTGTAAGTGCTATGGTCTCATGCTCCTTTGGTTGTCAAATTTTGATGTGTCAAAACATCTTTCTGTGTCTTGTGCTTGTATGGTGATTTATATGTATTCAAGACATTGCATCAAGACACTGCATAAACTCTTCATGACATTATTGAAGTTCAAGAAGCTACATGTTGAAGTCTCAAGAAGCTACAATGTTGAAGCTCAAGTCTTAAGAAGCAACGCATGAAGTAGTTTTATGTTGTTGAAGATCTCAAGTTTAAAGCTACAACAAGTTCAAGATCTCAAGCCTGATATGGTTCAAAATATCTACATTCGTTGAATGGTTGAAGTTCAATGTCCATACGACATGGTTCAGGTTTGAATGACCTTAGGTTGACCCTTTAAGTAGGTCACTTTGGATACATTAATCAAATATTTAAATTATATAAGGTTGGTCTATTCTACGACCAGTCCTAGCTCTTGTTCGACCAGTCCTAGCATTGGTTCGACTAGTCCAAGAAATTTCTCGACCAGTCCTAAGTAGTTGAAGATTTTTCGGATTTTTTTGGTACGCCCACGACCTGTCGTGGAGGTCCTTCGACCGGTCGTAGGTATGGCTTCAACTCCACCACGACCAGTCGTGGTGCTACGACTTAAAGTCCAGCAACGAAATCACTGGTCCTACGACCAGTCGTAGGTGACCCACGACCAGTCGTAGGGTACTCACGACCAGTCGTAGAACGGCTTTTAAAGATCGCGCTTATTTTTTCAAAAATCTGTTAGAGCTACGACCAGTCGTAGGTTTCTAAGACCAGTCGTAGGAGCGATTTCTGCTTCTATAAATTGAACACGAAATTCAGAGTTTTTACACTTCAACTCGATTCTATTCAAGAAATTTCAAGTGATCACTCTGAGATAAGTCTGTGTTTATTTTAAGCTACATTGTGCTTATTTAATATTCCTTTTTGCTAGCTTATTTAATTTGATTTTGTTTCTATATTCCAATCTTATTTGAAAAGAGGAATTATCTTATTCCTTCTTCTTGGAATCAAAATCAAATATAGCTACGCCCAACAAGTAAAATCTAAAATCAATTAGGATTTAGAACCTTATGAAATGTGAGTATTGGAAATTGAACTTTGACATTCAATCATCTACTCCGATTGGTTCTACCGGGCTGCTACGAAAAGGAGAAATCCAGGTATTTTACATTTCTGTAAAATTTATTTACCTTTGGTTTTGTTTGAGGTTAAGCCAGAAAAATCTCATTGTATTGGTTTTGTTTGAGGTTAAGCCAGAAAAAAAAATCTCATTGTATTGGTTATCTGAGGAGAACCAGAAAACTCAGAAAAGAGGGGTTTTTGAATTGTGTAAGCCCAAGTGAAAAAGACACAATTGTAAAGGTTTTTGGTGAACCTGTGAAAACCTATTTGATAGTGAACGCTAATATCCCCTGTGTGAGGATATTAGGAGTGGAGTAGCTTTTTGTGTGGCTGTTGGAAAACAGTTGGTGTACACACAGGCGAACCACTATAACTCTTTGCCTTGTGGATTGAATGCTTGCTTAATTTTCATATCTTTTATCATTCGATTGTGTGGAATGTACAAGTGGATGTGAATGTTGTAACTATTTACATTTCAAGCAAGTGTGGGGATTGTTGTAATAATTTAGATCTTACTTCTGCATTTAATTTCAATTCCTTGCTATTTCAATTACTTATATTAAAATTGAGTCCTTGATCCAAAAGAGGTTCTAGAAATAAGGTTGTCCTACCATAAGCCCTTGTTTATTATGGTGTAAGGTTGTCCTTAGAACTGAATTTGTATCAATCTCTCAATACTTATTTATCAAGGTGATTTAAATTTAGCTTTGTGAATTGATTCATATTGTAAGGCTATTGGTTTAATTTATTTCCGCTAATTTTATTTTAAATTTGGCATAGTCCTATTCACCCCCCCCCCTCTAGGACATATAGCTTGGCCTTTTCAAAATGTCATATGCTTGCGGATGTAATGCAATATGTGATGCGAATGAAATGACCAAGCTGGAGTGTGAAGTCGGGATGATAGTACGTAGTATCGTAGGCTACGGGGTCCACCACAAGGGACTTCTATCCAAACCAATCTCATACCTAAATTTGGATAGTCAGACTCAATGTGGTAAACTCCTGATCTTAGGTTAGTCGCGCTCCCCAACCGAAGTCCTGGCCATTGCGAAGGCACATGTAACAAATAGTTGGGATAGTGAATGAATGAATAAATGAGTATGCAACTCCTGCTCAATAAGTCCATATATCAATACGGTTCCTCTCTGGGAAATCACCGGGGTCTAGTACACTCTATGCAGCTTGTCGCCCCTATCCGAGGGCACAACTGGGTAAGTGGAAGAGACCTCACTATCCGCCTGCCAATATCGGGCCCGACTCGTCGATAGCGGACACATTCCTCAAGCTGGTCAAACTCAACCTAAATATTGCCCCTCACTCAAGCGAGTAAGGTCACACTCCCTCCCAACCGACCACGACACAGTGAGAGACGCAGCCTACTGGTATACGGCCCTCATGCGCTCATATATATCCACTCGGTCTAGATGTTGGAGTGTCCTCTGGTACCAAGAGAGTTTAGGGATTTTCACCCAGGGCCATCTATGGAAACCCAGTGCTAGTAACAGATTTCCAATGTCCCATCTGGCCATCATGACATGCCTGTGGAGGCTACGACCCTAATGTCGCTAGGGCGTACAATAATCACAACACACAATGTAAGATGCATGAGTCATAAAATCCAGTCACGCATCAATCCTGTGCATACCGTGTACACATGTGAGACAATCTCCGCCTATCAGGGAGTCTCATAACAACCTGCCCAATGACATATGCAATGGTCAACCACATCTCATAACAAACATGCAGATGATGCGTATGGGCATGTATCATGATGCTATGCTGTCACACACTCATAATCGGTATCAATAACCGGCCTCGATAATTGGCATTGACAATCGGCCTCGACAATGTGGACATTTAACCAACATTGCCCCAAGGAGTGGCCCACATAGAGCCTAACGTATAGTGAGCCCATGGCCTCACAAAGGGCCTAATATACAACACCATGGGCCCCACTCAAGGGCTTAATACACATCACGATGAGCCTCTCCCATGGGCCTTATATACATCACAATGGACTCCATCACCTAGCCCTCAAATGCATCACAATGGGCCTCATCACATAGGCCTAATATACATCGCAATGGGCCTTCAACACAGGCTGAATACACATCACAATGGGCCTCAAATACGGGCCGCATATACATCACATTGGGTCTCGTCAATCGGCCTAGATGATCAGCCTCAACAATCAGAATCGACCTCGACAGTCAGAATCGGCCTCAACATTCATAATCGGCCTCGATGATCGGCCTTAACAATTGGAATCGGCCTCAACAGTCAGCCTCGACAATCAGAATCGGTAATTGGCCTCAACAATCATAATCAGCCTCAACAATTGGAATCGACCTCAACAGTCAGAATCGGCCTCGACAATCGGAATCGGTAATCGGAATTGGCCTCGATAATCGGCCTCGATAATCAGCCTAACAAGGGCCTAAGGGAAGGTCATGATGTGCGCATTTAACCATCATTGCCCATCAATGTGGACATTTAACCATCATTGCTCTCAAGGAGTGGCCCACATAAGGGACTCATACACAACGTATCGATCACACTTACATCACGTTGGGCCCCATTATAGGCCTCCCATATATCGCATTGGGCTTCATACAAGGGCCTTAAACAAATCACAATGGGCCACGCCCATGGGCCTCAAATATATCACAATGGGCCTCGCCCATGAGCCTCGAATGCATCACAATGGGCTTCTCCCATGAGCCTTGAATACATCACAATGGGCCTCTCCCATGGGCCTCATCACTGGGCCTCATATGTCATTTGATGGTGATAGTTCTTTAGATGATTCCTAAGTTATTATTGAATAAGAAAAATTTCTCCAGCGAAGTCACCATTTTATTTCGACAAGAAATTGATGTATTGTAATTGGGGATATCTTGTTCAAAATAACGAAGCAAAATGATAAAACAATCATTATCAGATACTTTTATTGATTTCAAAGTTCGTTTGCATCCTTATATTTCCCTTGATTCCAATACAAAGTACATCCAATGTATATAACATCAATGTTAATAGAAATGATTTGAATAATGATTTCGGCAGTATTTTGGCTTATGACATATTCGTCTTAGCAATAAGGGATTTTACGGATTTAAGAACCATTTGAAATCCTTTATTCTTCACTAGCATAAGTGATCATCTTAAAAGAAGTAGATGTGTTGCGCGCACACTATCATTGCTTCAACATAATGGTGTTACTTCATTATCACTCTACGCACACTAGATGTGTTGCGCACCTGCGCAATGGAGGCCTGTTGCGTGGCCGTGCAATAGGTATCCTCCTCCTATTTTCTTCTTCTTCTTCTTCCGTAGAATACCTGGAAGAGTTCTTGGAGAAATCTCGAATTTCCTGAAAATTCTCTAGAGCTCTACACATGTGAATCAATCAAATGAAGGAGGGAGGGGGTATTTATAGGCAACTGCAAGTATGAACCTCATTTCTGCACAACTACATCTCTTTTCACGAGCACTTAGGGTTCTCATTGTGCACCGCACAATGAGTCACTTCCTGGCCTACTGCAACATGTTTGTTGCCGCGCACAACACCTCTACCCTGTGCAAAATGAAGATCTCCTTTCTTTTCTCTGTTTTTTTTAATCTTGATTTATATACTTTCATTACTTCTTTTTTATCTAATTTTTGTGCTCCAACACCAATCCGAATCTATCCCTGATTTTTCCTATGCTTTAAAGCACCCTCAATCATGGTCGAAGCCCCTTTCAAAATGGGATGCTTGGTTCGCTTGTGTTTCATCTTACTATGAGATAACATTGAGAGAATTGAGTATTTACGAATATATTAAGCTTTTCGTCTATGACTATCCATTAGATCCAACTCTTCTCATCACAGCTTCAACATTTGGAATTCATTAGCCAACATATATTTCTTTAATTACGACCCCTATGAGTTTGACTATTTTTGACATTATGGCTTTAACCCAACTTCTTCCCTTCGTTGAAGTTGTTCATCCAGGGTTCACGCAGAAAGAGACCAAGTGCTCCTCGAACAAGGCTGGCAAACCCTATTCTCACTTTATGTAAGCTTATCGTAATTGCAGTGAACTGGTCGATTACGAGGAACACACGACTTCTTTGGATCTGTCGACATCTACTCTGCGTGAATGCCCTACAAGTCACCACTGAATATGTTCATCTGGTCGAGGCCCTTGCTCAAGGTCGAAAACTTACCTTGTGTCACGCCCCAAACCCGGAGATCGGATTCACAGGAATCCCGATCGCCGAATCCGGTGCCGACAGCCTCCGTAGTACCCCATTCTCGGCTCTTAACGTTCATACGCCAAATTCCGATCCTGGGATCCTACAAGGAGGATTTTTTTTTCCAATGTACATTTAACTCAAAATAAGCATAACCACAAGATTACCCAATTCACAAAGGCAACATCATCATCACATATCCACTAATATAATCATTTGAGTACAATGCTGAAAGAGAAATACATAAATCGAAAATCAAGCTCCAGAAGACCGCTGCATGCTCTAAGCTCGACACTGCTGCAACCTAACATCACCTGCACGCATCTATCGTGCATAAGCTTATAGAAAGCTTAGAGGGTGGTGTAAGTGTGTGCACAAGGTAAGTGCCAAGTATTCAATACAATGTCATCATCATACAATACCGAAATTACAGGTAATCCATAAATCGTACATTATCGGAATAAGCAGAAATACTGACAAGATCATGAATTATCAGAGTGCACAGAAATACTAACAAGATCATGAATTATACGATAACAGAATAAGCGGAAGTATGGACAAGTCCATAAGTCAAACAATATCAGAATACGCAATATGGAACAGCTGTGCAATAAAGAGTCATAAAGAGCCAAATATCAGCTGCTGAAGATGCGATGCAATTATACAAATCCTGCTAAGTCTGTCTAGACCATATAAGTACAGAAACATAGCAACCCAAAATGTCATATACCTGCGGATGTAATATAATATGCGATGCGAATGAAATGACCATGCTGGAGTGTGAAGTCAGGATGATAGTACGTAGTATCACAAGCTATGGGGTCTATCACAAAGAACTTCTATCCAAACCAGTCTCATACCTAAATTTGGATAGTCAGACTCAATGTGGTAAACTCCTGATCTCAGGTTAGTCACGCGCCCAACCGAAATCCTTGCCATGCGAAGGTACACAACAATTAGTTGCGCACCACCAGCCCGAGTGGATAGTGAATGAAATGAATGTATGAGTATGCAAATCCTGCTCAATAAATCCACATATCAGTACAGTTCCTCTCTGGGATCATCACCGGGGTCTATTACACTCCAAACCAGATTGCCGCCCCATCGCGTGCAACAAGGTGAGTGGAAGAGACCTCACTATCCGCCTGCCAATATCGGGCCCGGCTCGTCGATAGCGGACCCATTCCTAGAGCTGGTCAGACTCAGCCTAGCATTGCCCCCTCCTCTTGGGCAGGTAAGGCCGTACCCCCTTCCAACCGACCACGACACAATGGGAGACGCGGCCTAACGGTATGCGGCCCTCATGCGCTCATACATCCACTCGGTCTAGACGTTGAAGCAACCTCTAGAACCAAGAGGGTTTAGGGACTTTCACCCAGGGATATCTATAGCATCCCATGTAGAACAGATTTCCGGTGTCCCATCTGGCCATCCACGAAATACCTGTGGAGGCTACGACCCCGATGTCGCTAGGGCGTACAGTAATCATAACACACAATGCAAGATGCATGAGTCCAACAATCCAGTCATGCATCAATCCTGTGCATGTCATGCTCTCATATGGGGCAACTCTACCTATCAGGGAGCCCTATGAACAACCTGCCCTATGACATATGCAATGGTCAATCACATCTCATAACAAACATACAGATGATGTGTATGGGCATGTATTATGATGTTATGCAGTCACATACTCATAATCGGTATCAATAACCGGTATCAACAATCGACCTCGACAATGTGGACATTTAACCAACATTGTCCCCAAGGAATGCCTCACACAAAGCCAAACATATAATGGGCTCACGTCCTCACACAAAGGCCTAATATACAACACAATGGGCCTTACTTAAGGGTCATATATACACAATGGGTGGGCCCTGCCCATGGGCTTTAAATACATGACATGTGGACCCAACACATGGGTCTCGAATACATCAAATGGGTCATGCATCATGGGTCTAATACATATCACAATGGGCCTTGCCCATAGGTTACGAATACATCACAGTGGGCCGCAACTATGGGTCGCATATACAGCATATAGGTCGCAACAATCGGTCTCGGCCTCAACAATCGAATTGACACTCGGAATCGACCTCGATACGCGACCTCGACAATTGGAATTAGCCTCGATACTTAGTTTCGACAATCGGAATCGACCTAGATACTCGGTCTTTGACATATCAGAATCGGCCTCAATACTTAGCCTCAATAATCAGAATCGGCATATACAATCGGCCTCGACAAATCGAAATCATCGAAATTGGCCTTGATACTCAAAATTGGTCGATAATCGGAATCGACAAATCGGTCACGTTAATCGAAATTGGCAATCAGTCACGACAATCACACCGATCGACAATCAGAATCGGCAAATCGGTCACGTCAATCGGAATCGGCAAGTGGTCAAGATAGTCAGAATCAGTAAATCGGTCATGACATTAGCATTGATCGATAGTCGGAATCGGAAAATCGGTCACGTCAATCGGTTAAGGCAATCAGAATCGATCGATAATCAGCATCGACAAATCAGTCACATCATCGAAATCAACAATCTGTCACGTCAATCGAAATCGGCAATCGATCATGACAATCGCACCGATCGACAATCAGAATCGGCAAATCGGTCACGTCAATCGAAATCGGCAAGTGGTCAAGATAATCAGAATCAACAAATCGGTCATGACATTAGCACTGATCGATAGTCGGAATCGGCAAATCGGTCACGTCAATCAGAATCGGCAATCGGTTAAGGCAATCAGAATCGATCGATACTCAGCATCGGCCAATCAGTCACATCAATCGAAATCGACAATCTGTCACGTCAATCGGAATCGGCAATCAGTCATGACAATCTCACCGATCGACAATCAGAATCGGTAAATCGGTCACGTCAATCGAAATCAATAGTCGACCTAACCAAAAGCCTAAGGGAAGGTCACATGAGGACTTTCAACCGTCATTGCCCATCAATGTGGGCATGTAACCAACATTGTTCCCAAGGAGTGGCCCATACAAGGGATTCATACACAACGTAGCGGGCCATACATACATCGCATTGGGCCTCAAAAACAGCAAGTGGATCGCGTCATGGGCCGCACCAATGGGCTTCATATATATTAATTGGGCTGCATCAATGGGCTGCAGTAATGGGCCTAATACATATCACAATGGGCTTTGCCCATAGGCCACGAATACATCACAATGGGCCTTACCCATGGGCCTCAGATTCAAGCAGGTGGGCCCCATCATATGGGCCTTGTATACATCACATCGGGCCTCACTCATGGGCCCAATATACATTACAATGGGCCTCTCCATCTGAGCCGCAATTCCATCATAATGGGCCTTATCCCTTGGGCCTCAAATACATCACAATGGGCCTCTCCATCTGGGCCTCACATACATCACACTGCGCCATACAGCAGGTGGGCCCTACACAACAGCAGGTGGGTCTACACCTCCCAAATGGGCCCACCAGATGAACAACATGGATGTATAGCTCATACATCAAGGTGGACCCTACCATAACGTTTATTTTCCATCCAATCTGTTCACAAGGTCACAAGACCTGGGTGAAGAGGAAAGACAAATTTCATATTCATCCAAAACTTCCGTACTCCCAAAAGGAGTTTCAATGGTAGGCGTTCAATCCCCACTGGTTTCTGTAGTGCGGTCCACCTGATAGATCTGCCACATTTTTTTAGTCTCAAGGCCTTAAGACGAGCTCGCCATCTGGATGGACAGTTTGGACGAAACACATACGCCAGGTGGGCCCGGCTGATGGGTGGCGAGACTACACTACATACATCAAGGCACCACCGTCCATTGCTACTGGACGGTGTGCTAGAAACACATATATTAGGGTGGGATCCATGTCAGCTGGTCGGCCAGGATGAAACACTTACAACATGGTGGGTCCACGTCCAATGTACTGGACAGCGTGGATATAACTAGTGCAACATGGTGGGCCCACGTCTAGACCATCTGGACGGTGGGACATATTCATGCATCAAGGTGGTCCTATGTCTGGACGATTGGAAGAGCACATACATGGTACTGATCTGCACTGTCGCAGATGGAGGGCTAGAAGAACACATACATCATGGGTGGCCCACAGAACTGCTGATGTGGGTACAGCAGGCTGCTGGCCCAGATGAGTGGACGGCGTGGATGCCTCCCACGCATCAGGTGGTCCCGTCCAAAAGGGGCAGATGGTGTGGATGAAACCCACACACGTCAGGTGGGTCCCACGTAATTAGGATGGACGGCGTTAGTAGGACGATACATCAAGGTGGGGCGTACGGCAGATGGATGAACGGTTAGATATAACACATACATAGCGGGGTCCACAAGCTACAAAAGGCAGAGCTGCTGCAGGATATATAATACATATTATATATTATAATATTATATATAATATAATATGATATATTATATCTAAATATCATTAAAACGCCCACCGTCCAGACCCTCTGGACGTTCTGGACGGTGGGACCTAACACATCCATCATGGTGGGTCCACACGTGTGGCCCACCTCAATACATATACAATATATATATTAAAATATTATTATTATTATTATTATTATATATGCAAAAAGGTGGTTGGACCATGACAATACACACATATCGTATGGGTCTCACCGTCTATATTTGGACGGTGGATTGCATGAATGGAATGCATACGTTCAATGGGCCTCACCTCCACACGTGCATCACGTGTGGAGTGGGTCCCACACGTGCAGTGTAGGGCATATAAAACATACCTCATATAGACCCACGGAACTAGATAATGTTGCACAGCAGTTGCTGCTGCTGATCGTCCAACAGATGGACGATCGGATGCATCACATGCCACGTGGGTCATGTGGACGGCAAGGATACAGATTACATTCATCAAGGTGGGTCCTATCCCACACGTGTGGAGTGGGCCATGACCCATTTCAAAATGGACGGATGGAATGTATAAAATACATACATCAAAGAGGACCTACACGTTGCAGGTGGGTGAATCCCACGGTCACATTGCTGGACAGTGGGGATAATACACATATCCTACAAGGTGGGCCCCACACACTGCCATGGTGGGTCCACGCTTATTCAACATGTACATCAGGGCGGGACCCGCACAGATGGACGGCTGGGGCAAAACATATGCATCAAGGTGGTTCTCACACATCTAGTTTCTGGATGGTGTGGACAGGCCCATCCATCATGGCTGGCCCCATAGCATAGATGAAACACATGTATCATTAGTGGGCCACATCAAGAGAGAGAGAGATGAACGGATGGAGGAAGGGCCCCGCCACAAGTGGGCCCTCAAATCATCTAAATCAAATCATAAATCACCCACCTCAAGATCTTCTTGGTCCTCCACTTCCATCAACGCATCCTAAAGCTCCAAGGGACGCATTTCAATGGTGGAGATGATCATTGGAGGGTGGAGATGGGAGGTAGGAAGGTGGGCCACACTTGCTCTCCATGGAAGCCATGGACGATTGCTCCATGGGAGTTGCTTGAGAGAAAAAAAAATAAGAGAGAAATGAGAGAGAGAGAGAGAGAGAGAGAGAGAGGATGGGATGTGAGTGATGGATAGGTGTACTTGAAGGGTGGAGAGAGAGTATGTGTTGACTTTAGGGGTTGCTTGGGAATGGGTAAAAAGGTGATGTGAGTGATGGGTACTTGATTGATGTGATTGATAGGATTGATGTAATGTTTTTTTAGGGATTGCAATGCATGGCATTTATCCTTGAACTGGATGCGGGCCCACATCTCCTGGCCTGGGTATCGCCTCATCGCGTGAGACGCGGCATCGGAACCGCGGTGACAGCGCGGTCGCTAGGGTACAAGTCTCGGGTCAAGCCAACTCTAAAATACGGGATATGACTCAGGGTTGCGTGCAATGCCGATAACAGATCACAGGTCATTGAAATTCGACCAGAAGGACCGCGGAAGCCTACGGAACGATACGGGCTAGGATACAGGTCTTACACCTTGACACCTTTTGTATTCGGCCACTTATACAGGGGTATTTACGAAGTTACCACCAAAAGTCTGTTTCTTGGAGGAAGACCATTATGGTTTCTGAAGATGTGGATCTACAAGTACTTTTGTCCTTCCCTTATACATCATTTCATCCATTCCGACGCAATTTATTCTTCTTATAGTGAGCATATAATCAACTCTCCCAAAGAAGTTTAACCTTTTTCAGTGTACATGAGTACATTATTTCTTTCTTTGAGTAGAAGAAAATGGAATTGATCATTCACTCCATTTCATAATGGAGAATATGGCCCTAGCTGGTTTACTGACCGATTCACGCAGGAGAATGACCACGAGGCATCCCAGACACACCTGGCTTGGGAAAGCTACCCATTGGCCATGACCTGCCATACAGAGGTACGATCAATTCCAAAATGAACGTCAAGGCCGGAATCAAGAAGTATTGTTCGAATTTGCTCGCTCCACAATTCGGTTTATTTCAATGCAACCCTTATCCATTCACCTAGAAAACTTACAACCAACCCCCCTTCAGTCGACTGGTTGCTAACAACGTCGAGATCTACCGATCTCTCCATTCTTCTTTTCAAGAAGCCAACCTAGCTCTTGATCTTCCCTCCTATCTAAATCATCCACAAGCAATGGATACATTTGTCATCTAGTGGGAGAGCCATTATAAAAAATTAGTGAATAAATCTTTAGAAGAGATTATAGCTCAACTCTCTTCAAAGATTGAGCCTAAAGGAAAGAAAATAGAGCACCCTCATTAGCCATTACACCGAGCCAAAGGACAAATAAGCCAAAGACAAAATCTGTCGTAACATATTCCCCTCATACTTCACCAACCGAAGCAACAGCTGCTCCTCCAAAGCACCAGAAAGTCATGGCAAAGATTTATGTTGTCCCCGCACCTCCACCAATTCACCAACCTCCATCAGCTCCAAGGAGAATCCTTGACTTGGGAGCTTCACTCAATCCACCTCCAAAGCCTCCTATCTTGATTCTCAAACGCGTCTATTTCGAGTGTAATGCCCAGTAAGAATAGTTGAAGGCTTCTGAATAAACTGTAGTAGCCATCGACAAGCAAATAGCTACTCTTAAAGCTTAGAGACAGGAAAAAGAGCTGAAGATAAGTAAGATAAAAAAAATGATATTATGGAGAACATTAACATATCTGATTTTGAAATATCAGAACTTTTTGAAAATAGAGCATATGCTGCTTCCATTGAACAGGAGTTAGCTGCTGCTCCAGACTAAGCCATGCTCATTATTGATGTCGAGCTCAATACTGCAACAGCTCATATTCAATTTAAATAGGACTTGTAGAAGTATATGCAGGCTTTGGGAGTTTCTGAATGATGATAATGGCTTGATAACTTTCATGTATCAAGAATTATTCTCATATACAAATGCAATTTTGATATTTGTTTTCAGAACTATTTATAAGTATGAATGACATATAGCCACAAATATTTATATTTTAACTGCATGCTTTGATAATTGTTCACAACCCCAAGTGTAGGGTCGCGATGTAGTAATAATCTCAGTGAAACTGAGGTCGAATCCACAGGGATTGAACTTGTGTGTATTCTGAAAGTAATTAGAATCAGAACTAGAAGAAGATCTAAATCTAAAATCTGGAATAATAGGAAGTAATTGTGAATAATTTAATTAAAACTTAAGAATTCAAAGGTGGGAACTAGGGTGCCCCCTACTTGCAGCTATTATGATGTTTCCTTATTTGAGTCAAGGAACATAATTGGAATTGGAGTCCTATCCTATCCAATCAGAAGATATATCAATAAAATCAATCTGAACTTTTCTTGACCTAATTCTCAATGGATGAGAGTTGTGAGGATTGGAAGTGATTCCATCATCTAACCATGCCCAGGAGACGATGGTAAATAACAGGATATATCAATCTCACAACCATACATAGAAGAATTGTGAGGGAGATTCCATCGCCCAACCATGCCGAAGGGATGATGGTGAACAACAGGATTTACTATCTTCATAATCTCAAATCAGGAAAAGAAGATACTCAAAGTTATTGCAGATCTATCGTAATTTGAGTCACAACAAACCATTAAAAACTGAAAGTATTCCTTAAATATCAAATTAGAATCAAAGAAGTTCAACAAGAACAAGAATTGAACAAGAAAAACATCCCAATCACGCTACAAGCTTCACCCCTTAGCCCTGGCTAAGGGATTTAGCCAACCATAGACATGATTGGATCTAAAATCCTCAAAGAAAGCATTAAAAACTAAGAAGAAATGAAGAAGAAACTCTTGGATGATGGCTCCACCCCTTTGCTCTACTCCTCAAAACCCTAGATATCTCAAAAAGTCCGTAGGAAACCCATATTTATAGCCTAGTTTATGTAAGATCGCAAAATTAACTTAAATTTACGCAGTTCGCATAACTCCGCGTAACGGGTTCGATGTCATCGAATGGATTTGAATCCGGAAGTCTTGCATTTTCACCTTTCAAACTGCGTAAGTCTCTGTGTCATTGAACCTTCCTTTGATGTCATCGAGCGAAGCTTCGAGTCATCGAAAAGGTCTTCGAGCAATTGAAAAAGCATTCAAAACAGTCCAGTGAGTTGCTTCATAATTCTTCAGAAAATTTGATGTCATCGAGCAACTCCTCGATGTCATTGAGGGAGTCTTCGAGTAATCGAGAATGACACCCAACATCTCTAGCAGCCAACTTGATTTTCATGTAAAAATTCAATGTCATTGAGCTTTGTTCGATGTCATTGAACCATGGCTTCGATGTCATCGAATAGTGGTTGATGACACAGGTAATGAAGTGAATTTCAGCACTTTATTCTTTCGACTTCCTTCCTTCTCCACTTAGTTTTCTTAAATCTTGGGGTTTTGAAATCTTCAATCTTGGTCTCCAAGGATCCATTATATGCCTTGGCAATTCTTGAGCATTAAATTCATGCTTTTAGCATTCTTTTCAATCCAAGCTCTTAAACTCACCTTGCAACACAAACATGTATAAAATATACCATTAAGCATTATCATGTTTGTAAAACTAAGATATAAATGAGGGAAAATATGCAATATTTGAGTCTCAACAATAATTGAGAGATATAATATAATAAGCATATGTTCATGAATGACAAATTTTCTACATATCAGTTCATGCTTCAATTGCATATTTTAATGTAATTCCACAGCTTAGAGGCATGTCATGGCAGTAGTACAATTCTTCATTTGTTAGTATGCACTATGCAATGTTCACCTTAATGGGCAGAATTATCTTATGGTTCAATTAGTATTCTTAAGGCGCCATCCACAGGTTAGGCACTTGAGTATTTCAAGCAACCACAATTTAAGCTCATGAGTATTTGGAGTAACCATAGTTTTTTAGGCTCTTGAGTATTTGGAGCAAGCAGGACTTATGCAAATGGCCTCTGTAACTCTCATGAGTTTGTTGAACCACTGCAGCCTAAGGAGTTCATAAACTGCGGTCCATCAGAGGAGCCCATTGAAGCTACTGGGGTGGTGAACTCGGTAAGATTTATGCGCAGGGTTGGCCTCAGTAACTCCCTAGAGTTCGCGGGGCTCACAAGGCTACCTATCGGGTAGCAGATCTAAGGTCGTTGGTCCATCAATGAGGGGGAGCTCGCTTAGAGGTCAACCATTCCCCATGAGTTTTTACCGAAATCAAGCTAAGAACCTGGGGGTCTTACGCATGATTGGCCTATCTATGGCTGAACCAAAGAGCTCACACTGTGGCCCTCTTTTTCTTTGCCTTGCATAACCCGGATCCATTCATGAGGGGGCATTTTCTCTCACACATCCACATGACACTATCAAAGAGCGATACAGGTGGTATTGGTCTCACACGTGGTTGGCTTTCGCGGACCTTTAAGCCACTAGCCCTCTCTACTGCCCATATGGGTCTAAGCATATGGTCGCCTTTGCGGGCTTTTTAGGGCCACTAGCTCTCACTGCTTCCCGCATAATATTCAGCGAATCCACAATATAGTGTAGGCATTATTCATGGTTGGCCTTCGCGGGCTTTTAGCCGCTGGCTCTCACCGCTGCCTTACATGATAAATTGTTGTTGATATAATATAGATCTTATGCGTGGTTGGCCTTCATGGGCTTTTAGTCATTGGTTCTCATTGTTGCCTTGCATGATATAGGGCGAATCGGCAGTATTTTTCAATTCGATGATAATCAGTGATAATATCAGTAAGGCAACTATCGGCGATAATATCCATTCGGCGTTAATCATAATTGGCGATAATATCAATTCAGTGATAATCATAATTGGCGATAATCTTTAGTAGATTACAAGATGATTTTATTGGCTGCTAATATTCTGTCATAATAATATTTTAGTCTTGCTTCCGCTTTAATTATTATTTCGCTACACTTCGCCATATGCCGATTATCTAACTATCGTCTTATAGTTGATTATTGCTTCAGAAGATCAACGACCATTTCTTCTCAAAATAATATGTTCATAAACTTGTTCTTTTATAATCGTTGCATGTGTTCTTTGAGATCCTAAAATATATAAGGTCAACAAAGTCAGAACTGTGTCTGCTCTACCCCCTTTTGATTGGGCAAGATTTTCTCTTGACAATCGTCACAATCAAAACTTTTCTCTTTTCAATGAGAATATTTTAATAGAACGGGCATTGATAGGTATTCCAATGCCTTGCCCATTCTGGTTCACGATTTAGTAAGCCCATGTTATAATAGATTTCAGTTATGTCAAGCGATTCATCTTATTTAGGATTAAACTTGCCCACAATTACGTGAGTAACCACAATGGACTTTTTCAACATTTAGACCATGCCACCTTTTTTAACGGAGCGATGTTTGACTTTCTTACCGAAGCAGCAGATATTTGTGCTTAATATAGCTCTAATTGCTACTGCGCCCGCCAACCACTTTTTATCCTAAGTATTTAACTCCATTAACCTTAATTACCTTGGCATTTTAATCTTTTGTTATTGCCTCATGTATCTTCATTGTAAGAGGGATATTTTGCATTACGATGGCCTCGACCCCATAGAGTAATAAAATGGGTGTGGCTTTTGTAACTGTTCGGTTAGTCGTTCAATGGACTCATAAGACTTCTCGTAATCTTTAATACCAACCACATTTTGTTATGAGCACTATGTTTTGTGCTTGTAAACTATCATAGTAAATAATATTCAGGAATCTAGGATGATATTCAGGAATTTAGGATTATATCCAAGAATTCAGGAATAATCAGTTAGATGGTCTAGATATGTTGAAGTTTAATAACTTCATTGATGATCAACGATAGCCCAGATACAGTCATCACTTGATTGCCTTGTAGATAATCAGCGATAGTCCAAAGATAATTGACGCTCAATAATCTCGTAGATAATTGACAATGGTCCGTAGATAATTGAGAATAACCCGAGAATATTAAACGATAACCTTTTCTAAGTATATACCATTTTTAAGGCTCTTTTGAAGGTTGCAACAATGATTCAATCGCAATAATAAATTTGGTCTAACAATTCGGCCACTATAATGATTTTGACCTCAGCGTCGACCTACAAAATCATTATTGACAATTATCATCTCATAAAATCGACAATTACCTTTTTCGAGATCAATATATCAAGAGTCTCATCCAGCTGTTTGGAGGGATATGTTTGAAAGAATATCTGTAAATTGCATCTCTCTTTGACTTTTCTATTTATTAATAATTCTTCATTCTCACATGACCATAGAAGGAAAGTTTCTGAAGATACATGACTGGAGATTGCGCCATTACCAGAATATTCGTCTCATCATAAAAGAATTTACACAGTCATACTACCCTCCTTTTAACTGGGTAAGCTTTTCCTGGATAATCTTCGCAATCAAGATTCATGTTATTATTTTCTTTGAGAATTAAAAAGGACCATTTTATCTTGAGTCGAATCTACCTTTGATCTTGTGCACAAGCATGATGGACTTTGTAATCATTGAAACTATGCCTTTTTCTTAAAGAATCATAGGTACTTTTGAAAGAAATTGCGTTGAAAACTATGTTAATTGACGCTTTGCCTTCATCCTATTTTTCTATAATGATTTCGCCCTCATTCATCGTCTTTTCTAACAGACTTATAATGGCATGACACTTTTCAGTTTGATGCCCGAGTAAATGATGGTAATGGCAGTAATCTTTTTCTCTTGTTTTCCCAACTTCTTCAGGACTCTTTGGCTGAGGTAAATCAATTCTTCCTACAGCCAATAATAATCGCTTCATCATCAGGAGCATGTCTTCTTTTGCCAATATTTTTATGGCCCTTATATCGTCTAGATCTTTTATCTATCATCTTGAATGTGAAATAATTTTCATTTTCTCTATTGCAGTCTCTTCATCTATTTCGACAATCCCCTCTTTTCCTTTCTTTGTCATTGGCATTAGCTGATGTTCCCTTAAAATTCTAGCGTAATAGCTTTGAGTGAGAAGTAAACACTTCCTTAGCCATCTTTTCGAGAGTACATACTTTGTGACAAGATCATGAAAAGTTTCTATTTATGCACTAATTAAGCTAAATACTATTTCTAGTTTTATATAGCCTAAGCATAGCTTAACTTATTTTGTAGAAGTTTTTGGCAGGATGCCCCCAAAGTCTTTCATCGATTGATAAATCTTTCGATTAGTTCATTTTCCTTTTGGCGGGTGGAGGTTAATTCATTCAAACTAACTTCTCTAAAGGATTATTGGGATATTCGGAGGAAATATTGAGATTTTGTGAAGAAATTCATTACAGGGGGTATCGCAGGTGAAAAATCACTTGTCGCAATGGCTTTCCTTTTATCTTTCTGGATTCTTTACAAATCTATAGTGGTGTCTTTATTAGCATAATTGGTAGTGCACGATATCTATCTCCTTGATTCTTCTCTCAGTATGAGGAACCTTTTTCTTGTGACGTTCTTAGAGAATTTTCTCGTATTGTTGTAGAGTCTTTCTTTTATAAGGGGATGGTTATTTTTCTTTCCAAGTGCAGTGCGGGCACCGTTGCTTGATCCATCTAACTCTGTTGATGACTTAATAGCAATTTTGTCGCAGTTATCATGATCTGGGTGCGAGAGACTTATATCCCATACGAATATCATATTTGTCGTCACTTTTCTATTTCATTCTTTGTCTTTTTCTATCACTCTCTCACCTCGATTTATCATTCTTTGAAGTATATTTTTTTTACTGTAAAATAATTTTTAGTCAGATATCCAAGCATGCAATGATAGTGACAATAATTCTTTTCTTTCGACTTCCTTACCTCTTTTGGACGCCTTGATTGGGTAATTCGATCACTTTCTTCTAATAATTAATTCATTATGGGGGGTGTCTTCTTTTTTAAACATGTATCCCTCATAGTCATTATACTTCTTAGGTCTCTTAGCAGCCATTCGACCTCTATAATGAACTTTATCTTCTCTCATGTTTGTCCTTTGACGACTGCGATGGTCCTCTCTCCTCTTTTTCTACTTGGTTACATTCGCCGCTACTCGACTTAGCCCTCTTCTTATTATTTCAGTTTGGAAAGCAGGCATCTTCCTAGTCATTGCTTCGAGTGCATGAGCTTTCATGGCAATGTCATGGAAAGTTCGTATGTCGGCACTTGTTAGGCTGAACGCAAGTTTTGTTTCCATGGAATTTAACCACATTTTTACATGTTCCTTTTCCCCAGGGAGCTATCGACACAATGCCCCCAGAGTCTTCCATCGGTTAATAAATTTCTCTACCTGTTCACCTTCTTGTTGCCGCATGGAAGCCAGCTCGGTGATGCTACCATCTCTATCAGATGAGAAAAAATATCCATAAAGGTATCCTGCATCTGGTCTCATGTAAATATAGACTCCGGTGTCAGGCTAGAATACCATTTGAAGGCTTTTTCCATTAGCGATGACTCGAACAGTCGTAATAATACTACTGGTTGTAGAGAAATTGCCCATCGTTATAATAAAGTGCATCAGGTGCTCTTCTAGTGATCCATCCCTATTAAACTTCTGGAAGTCCAAATATTTGAAGTTCACTGAAAATGGCACATCCTTGACTTCGCGAGGATATGTCATTCTAAAATGAAACCTCCATGGGTGTTCCCACTCTCTTTCTGTCCTGACAGCCTCAACCACTACCTGTCGTATTTCATCTTGTGTTATCGTGCGAACTGCGCGTGTTGATTCATGCAATCCTGCCCTTGGCGGTTACGAGCCCTCTGCTTATTGTTCATTGTTGTTTACCACAACCATCATGGGAGGAGCGATGACTCAGGCTACGTTATGAGCCAATGTAGCCAATGCCTCTTATTCAGAACCCCAAGTATAGGGTCGCGATGTAATAATATTCTCGGTGAGACAGAGATTGAATCCACGAGGACTAAACTTGTACATATCCGAAAATAACTACAACTAGAACTGGAAGATGAACTAAATCTAAATCTGAAATTATAGAGAGAGTAATTGTGAATAAAGTAATTGAAAATTGTGAATTTAAAGATGGTAACTAGGGTGCCAAGGATCCACTTGCAGCTATCAGGATGCTACCTTACTTGATTTAAGAGATCCAATTGGAATCAGTCCTATCTTATCCAATTGGAAGGAGAGATGATTAAATCTCTGAACTTCTCATTGATCCAGCCTTAATGGAAGAGAATTGTGGAGATTAGAAGGGATTCCGTCACCCAACCATGCCCAGGAGACTATGGCAAACAATAGGATTTACCAATCCCACAATCTCATATAGGAAAGGAAGATATTCAAAGCTATAGTAGCGTCTATTGTAATTTGAGTCACAACAAACTATAGAAAACTAAAAATATTCCTTAAAATCAACTAGAAATCAATGAAGTTCAACATAAACAAGAATCAAAGCAAAGTAAATATCCCAATCACACTACAAGCTTCACCTCTTAGCCCTAGCTAAGAGGTTTAGTTAACCATAGACATTATTAAACCAAAAACTCTTAACAAAACATGAAAAAAAATAAGGAAGAAGAAAAACTCCTGGGGGCGGCTCTTCACCCCTTGATGTGCTCCTTGAAACCTTTTCAAGCCCTAAAATATGCTTTGGAGCATCCTAGGGACTCCTATTTATAGTTAAGGAACTCGAACTTTCTCACCGAGTTGGAAAATTTTGACAACCGCCTCAAATTTACGCAATCTAGGTAACTCTGCGTAACGCCTTCGATTCTATAGAAGGGTCTTTGATTAATTGAAGATTGGCTCAGAATTGTCCAATGAGTTTAGCTTGAAAATCCTGAAATTCTTGATTGTACCTTTCGATGCATCTAAGTTCCTTCGATTGAACCTTCGATAGAATCGAAGTATATTTTGGTATATTTTGGCAGTTTTCTAAAAATATGTTTTTTTGGTCCCAGAATCTGTTTTCAGGACAATTTTCAAGATTTTTTTTCTTCACTTCAAATCTTCGATTATCTTCATTCATTGCTTGGTTTCCTTGGATCTTTGGCATGTGAATTCTTCAATCTTTGTCTCCTACGATCCATCCCTTGCCTCAGTGATTCTTGAGTGTCAAATCCATGCTTTTAATATTCTTTTCAATCTAAGCTCGCAAATTCACCTCGCAATACAAACATGTATAAAATATACCCCTTAGGCATTATCATGTTCATAAAACCAAGATATAAATAGGGAAAAATATGTAATATTTGATACTCAACACACACCCCAACCAGCATTTTGCTAGTCCCGAGCAAAACACGCATGACATAATCTTCAATTCTCAATGTTCAAACCCATTCCGGAAAACAATCTTTTGTGTAAACAAGTATGAATTAGTATAATCCACAAAGGTGAGAGTGAAAATTTGAAAACCTATAGTCCAATCAAGTAAGCAATCAATCAAACAGGTTCTTCATTAATCACTTGAGAGCATAAGTTCATATATCAAGTTTTTCCAACGTGCTCAGTGATTTCCAACTTACTTTCCATGAAAAATACTATCATTTCATAAAGTTAGTTATGCTCATCACCTCAAGATTAATTGAATAATCAAGTGTTGATTTCGAACTTATCCTATTTTTCTTCTTTTTCCAGTTTTTGATTTTATATCAATGGTCTCTTTTTATTCATTCTTTTCAGACTTTACATCTTTATTCTTTTCAGATTATTCATTCTTTTTCAGTCTTTTTCATCATACATGACCGTTTTGTTGATCTCACTATTTTTTAACTAATTCTTTTCATCTTTTTAAGGTGGATAAAATTCTCCATACTTAATTCTCAACATTTATTAATGATTCACTTACTAACAATAAAAAATTCTAACATAATTCACAGAAAGTATATTGAATGTGTCTTGTGATTTAGATCAACATGATATTCAAACTTCCTCTTAATCAATTGAATACAAGAACTTTAGAAGATAGTATACTTAGTTGATCAAACTCCAACAATTCAAAGTTCAATATCAATCTTATCATACTCAAAACATTCTTAAGTGCACAAACTATCACCTTCCAAATAGGTTTTTGGTTTCAGAAATTGAGATTTTTCAAAATTTTTGCTCAAATACTAATTAGTTTACCTAATCCACACCCTCAACCTAAAATCTACATTGTCCTCAATGTAAAATATGTAAGCATGCAACGCAAATGAGACAACAAAGATAATGGAGAAGTGATGGAAAGGTAGTACCTGAAGAAGGCGAATTACAGCTCTTCCAAAGTTCACAGTGTGAAGATGGGTTAGCACAACAATTAAACAACTGAAAGCAATCTATCCTAGTCCTAAATAGCATGAAAGGAATAAACCTAACTACACTTCCATCAGACTAGGAGATTAATCCTGGTATACAGGATCAATCAGAGGTATGGACATGTCCTCTGAATCAAACTTTTCAACAAATGGCTTTAGACGATGTCCATTTACTTTAAAAACATTGCCATTTGTTGGGTTCTTTATCTAGACGGCCCCATGAGGATAGACATTAGTAACAGTGAAAGGGCCGATCCAATGAGATCGGAGTTTACCCAAAAAAATGTTGTAACCGAGAATTGTACAGGAGGACTTATTGACCAATTAAGAATGATTTTCAAAGGATGCTCCTATCATGGAACACCTTCATCTTGTCCTTGTAAATTCTCGAGTTCTCGAATGCATTGTTCTGTATTTCCTCGAGTTCATTCAACTGAAGTTTGTGCAGCAGCCAGCGTTGTCTAAGTTAAAGTTTAGATTTTTTTATGGCCATAAGCTCTATGTTCTAACTCTACAGGCAAGTGGCATGCCTTCCCATAGACAAGTCTAAAGGGAGACATTCCAATGGGAGTCTTAAAAGTTGTACAGTATGCCCATAAAGCATCAATCAAACGGATTGACCAATCCTTGTGATCAGTGTTAACTATTTTCTCCAGAATATGTTTAATCTCCCGTTAGAAATCTCAGCTTGTCCACTTATCTGCGGGTGGTATGGAGTGCTCACCTTATGAGAGATGTCATATTTCTTCATTAAGTTCTCAAATGGCCTATTACAGAAGTGTGAACCTCCATCACTAATGATGGCCCAGGCATTCCGAACCGGGAAAGGATATTTTCTTTTAAGAATCGAATGACCATTTAATGATCATTATTTCGTCATGAGATCGCTTCGACTCATTTAGTGACATAGTCTACTGCTAGCAAAATGTATAAGTTCCTAAAGAATTGAGGGAACGGTCCCATGAAATCGATGCCCCAGCAATCGAATACTTCAATGATCAGAATGGGATTTAGAGGCATCACATTACGGCAGGACAACGTGCCCAATTTTTGACAACGCTCACAAGTCTTGTAGAACTCATTACTGTCCTTGAACATTGTGGGTCAGTAAAAGCCGCAACATAGAATTTTGGTCGTGGTCTTTTCAGCAGAAAAGTGACCACCACAGGCCCGAGAGTGACAAAAGGAGATGACACTTTGATGTTCATTTTCTGTCACACATCTCCTTAGAATTTGGTCTGGGCAGTATTTAAACAAATATGGGTCGTCCCAGAAGAACTTATGTATCTTGGCGAAGAATTTTCTTTTATCTTATGCAATCCAATGTATCAGCATAAAACGTGCAGCAAGATAATTTGCAATATCAGCAAACCAAGGTAGTTGGGAGAGTTTGAACAATTGTTCATCAGGGAACATGTCATTTATAGGTGTCATCTCAACGGATTCAGAGAGATCAAGTCTTGAAAGATGGTCAGCCACTACGTTCTCTACTCCATTTTTGTCTTTTATTTCTAAATCAAATTCCTGGAGTAGAAGGATCCATCTTATCAAGTGAGGCTTAGCATAATTCTTAGAAAGAAGGTATTTCAGTGTCGTATGATCAGTGTAGATGATGATCTTGGATACGATCAAATAGGACCTAAATTTTTCCAAAGCGAACATTACGGCTAAGAGTTCCTTTTCCGTAGTAGAATAGTTCATTTAGGTAAAGTTTAGAGTTCTACTTGCATAATGAATAACGTATGGCTTCTTTTTCTTTTCTCTGGCCTAACACTGCTCCAATAGCATAGTCAGATGCGTTGCACGTAATCTCAAAAGGGATATTCCAATAGGGTGGTTTCATGATAGGTGCAGTAGTTAACATGCCCTTAAGATTAGTGAAAGCTTCCTGACATTGCTTAGTCCACTCGTATGGTACATCCTTTTGAAGTAGTTACATAAAGGACGAGAGAGATGACTAAAGTCCTTTATGAATCGTCTATAGAATCCAGTGTGTCCTAAGAAGGATCGCACGTCTCGTATGCTCTTGGGTGGAGGTAGGTTAGAGATAAGGTCAATTTTAGCCTTGTCTACCTCAATTCCCTTGGACGAGCTTATATGTCCAAGCACTATTCCCTTAGGAACCATGAAATGGAACTTCTTCCAATTCAACACCAATTTCTTTTCATCACATCGCTTTAGCACATTTTTTAGATTTTCCAAGCACTCGCTGAAGGATGGACCAAAGACAGAGAAGTCGTCCTTGAAAACCTCTAAATATTGCCCCACCATATCAGAAAAAATACTCAACATGCATCACTGAAATGTAACAGGGACATTACATAGTCCAAATGACATCTTTCGGTAAGCAAAAGTATCATAGGGACATGTGAATGTTATCTTCTCTTGATCTTCAAGGGCTATCTCTATCTGATTATAGTCCGAATACCCGTCAAGGAAGCAGTAAAAGAATGACCAGCTAACCTTTCCAAGACTTGATCAATGAAGGGTAAGGGGAAGTGGTCCTTCCTTGTGACGGTATTTAATTTTCTGTAGTCAATACACATTCTCCAACCAGTAGTGACTCTAGTTGGAACGAGTTCATTGTTGGCATTGGCTACTATAGTGATTCCAAATTTCTTAGGAACCACCTAAGTTGGACTCACCCATTGACTGTTGGATATAGTGTATATGATACCCACATCTAACAATTTAAGTACCTCTCCCTTAACCACTTCTTTCATGTTTGGATTGAGTCGACGTTGTGGTTGTTGAGAGGTTTTCGCATTATCCTCAAGATGATGCTACAAATCAAAGGATCGATTCCCTTGAGATTTGCAATCGACCATCCAAGGGCTCTTTTATGTTCAATAAGAGTAGCAATAAGCATACTCTCCTGTTCTTGCTCAAGGTGGGAAGAAACCACCATCGGGTATGTCTCATCTTGACATAAGTAGACATATTTAAGATCAGTGGAAAAGGTTTTAAGTCAAGCTTCGGTGCTTTGAGGTTAGACGGTAAAGGCACTGCATCGGTTTGAGGCAATTTCTCAAATTGTGGCCTCCACCGGTTAACTTCAAGTACCTGTGTAGTATCAAGCATGACATCCATCTCCCTAATTGTGAGACCCGTATCCTAGCCTGTACCGTTCCGTAGGCTTCCGCGGTCCTCTAGTCGAATTTGGTGACCCGCAATCTGTTATTAGCTTTTACGAGCGATCATGAGCCGTGTCTCGTATTCCAGAGTCAGCTTGACTCGAGACTTGTACCCTTATGACTATGTCGTCGCTGTGGTTTCAACGTCGCATCTCGTGCACCAAGGTGATACCCGAGCTAGGAGATGTGGGCCCGCGTTCAGTTCGAGGAAAATGCCGCATGTTACAAATATCGAGGGAATCTCTACGATACATCACATCGGTCACATCAATTAAGTACACATCACTCACACCCATCCTCAAGTACAACTACCCTCCCCAAAAGTCAACTTCTCTTACAACAAAGTACCCCCTTACATCACTCACCATCCCTCTGATCCCATCACTCCACCTCACCACTTCTCTCTCTCATTTCCTCTCTTATCTTTCCAAGAAACTCCCATGGGAGCAACCCATGTCCAAGCAAAACTCCATGAGAGGCTTTGTGTGGCCCACTTCCTATCTCCCATCCCCACCCTCCAAAAACAATCTCAACCGTTGAAGTTCGTCCTTAGGAGCACTAGATCACATTGGCGGAAGAAGGAAGAGCAGATCAAAGGTGGGTGATTTTGTATTGCTCTTTGTGTGATTTAAGGGCCCACATTGGTGGGACCCATCTTGATTTATGCTTCGTATAGGATGGCCCATAGTGGCGGGGTCCCTTCCTCTCTCTCTATCTCTCTCTCTCTCTCTCTCTCTCTCTCTCTCTCTCTCTCTCTCTCTCTCTCTCTCTTCCTTGGTTTGATGGCCCACCATTGATGTGGTATGATGATCCACGCCGTCCAATTAATCGGGTCAACCCACTATCCACATTTGGGTCCACCTTGATGCCCGTTTTCGGGCGAGCCATAGATGAAAGGAAAATACAAATGTCAGTGGATCCAAACAGTGTGGGCCACCCATGGGGATCCCCACTGTGATTTATGGGTTTTATCTCCACCGTCCATGGAGTGGAGTCACCCCAGCCATTGGCCCAAGGACTGGCCAGGCCCGACGAACAGCTGCTGTCCAGCCGGCCTGGACATTTTCGGCTTCTTGTCTTTATATATATATATATATATATATATATATATATACACTATATTATCTGGTGGGCCACATGTGTGGATCCACCTTGATGATGTGAAGATCCACACCGTCCGTCCGTTTTCAAGACGTGGGATGTGTGAACCCCACTGCATCAACGTCAGTAAGTTTTGTGGCCCCGTCACAGGGCATGTGTTATATCCAAACCATCCATTAATTAAGCCAGCAGCCAAGGACGCTGCTGGACACCGTCCAGCAGCTGCAGGACCCACATGTGGATGTGTTCATCCAACCGTCCATTTCATTTTCATGGATGTAGAAGCCCACCATGTTATATGGGTTTTATCTACACCGTCCACTGTGTGGACCCCACCATGGCAGCGTGTGGGGCCCACCTTGACCGGATGTGTTTCATCCACACCGTCCGACCCATGGACGGTGGACGTGAATCGGCCGGAGTGCATAACGAAGCAGCTGCTACTGCATTTCAGTCAGCACGTGGAGCCCACCTCGCTGAGGTCTGACGTCAACAAGTTCTGCAGGGCCACGTGTGGATGGTTCCACCTAAACCGTCCATCAATGACTGTGGGACCCACTGACGTGGATGTATTGTCCACCGTCCATTCATCTGGACAGTGGGGCCCATTTAGTGTATGTGTATCATCCATCGTCCATTCATCTAGACGGTGGGGCCCCTTTAATGTAAGTGTTTCATTCACCGTTCATCTGGTGGAAATCCACCTGATGCATGGGTTTTATTTAACGGTGGATACCCACCTTGAGCTATGATCCAAGTCGTTCATCTATTTCGGCAGGTGGTGGGAACCCACCTCAATGTATGATCATCCACGCCATCCGTCCATTGGTGGGACCCATCATGATAAATGTGTTTTGTCCAAGGCTGTCCAGTCCCTAGACGTGGACGTGGGGCCATAGATGATGTATGTGTTTTATATCCTCCATAAAACAGATACATCATTTTGATGTACGTGTTTGATCCACGTCATCCACCCATATGCGATGGGCCCTACTTGTTGATGCGTGTGTTCTGCATCTACACCGTCTAGTAGCGCCCAGCTGCTGTGCTGACGCTGGCCCCATCCTGAGATATTTGCTGCATTCAAATTGTCCTTTCATTCAGTACGTGTGGAGCCATCCCACATGTACTGGGACCCACCTTGATGCATATGTTCTATAATCCATGTCGTCCATCTGTTTTTCCCTCCACGCTGTCCATCTATTCTTCCCTCCAAGCCGTCCATCTGCTTTGCCATGTGGGCCACACCCGTGATGTATTTGAGCATCCAAGTTGTCCAAGTGGTGGGACCCACCTGCTAATTAACGTCAGTAAGTTCTGTGGGACCCAGTGATGTATAGGTGCATCCCAGCCGTCCTGATGGTGGCCCCGATGTTGGACAAAGTTTGGATGGTGCTGATACACATAGACAATGTTTTGGATGGTGCTGATGCACCTAGACAAGTTTGGATGGTGCTGATTTATATGGACAAGGTTTGGGCGGTGTTGGTCTTCATTAATGGGCCACGTGCCTCATGGATTACTACTGTGCACTGATACACATGTTACACCCACAGTTAGTAAAATAATTTTTGGTGTGGTCCAAGCCCATTTGAGGCCCACCTATGTTGTATATTCAGGCCCACCTATGTTGTATATTTGAGGCACACCTATGTTGTATATTAGGGCCAATGTGCAGGGCCCACCAGTGATGTATATTTGGCCCTTGTATGAGGCCCGTGGATACGGCCCACCTATTGTGTATTAGGGCCTTATGTGAGGCCATGAGCCTACGATACGTTTGGCTCTATGTGGGCCACTCCTTGAGAACAATGATAGTTAAATGACCACATTGATAGGCAATGATGGTTTAATGTCCACATTATGACCTTCCCTTAGGTCATGTTTGACCGATTTTGATTATCGATCGATTCCAATTGACAAGACCGATTTACCGATTCTGATTATCAATCAATCTCGATTGTCATGGCCGATTGCCGGTTCTGATTGATGTGACCAATTTGCCGATTCTGATTATCGATCAATTTCGATTGACGAGACCGATTTACCGATTCTGATTATCAATCAATCCCGATTGTCATAGCTGATTGCTGATTCTGATTGACATGACCGATTTACCGATTCTGATTATCGATCGATCCCGATTGTTATGGCCGACTGCTGATTCTGATTGACATGACCGATTTGTCGATTCTGATTATCGATCGATTCCGATTGTCGTGACCGATTGCCGATTCCGATTGACGAGACCGATTTGCCGATTCTGACTATCTATCAATCCCGATTGTTGTGACCGATTGCTGATTCTGATTGACAAGACCGATTTACCGATTCGGATTATCGATCGATCTCGATTATCATGGCCGATTGCCAGTTTCGATTGACGTGACCGATTTGCCGATTCTGATTATCGATTGATTCTGATTGTCGTGACCGATTGCCGATTCTGATTGACGAGACCAATTTGCCAATTCTGACTATCGATTGATCCCGATTGTCGTGACCGATTGCTGATTCTGATTGACATGACCGATTTACCGATTCTGACTATCGATCGATCTCGATTGTCGTGACCGATTGTTGATTTTGATTGACATGACCGATTTGCAGATTCTGATTATCGATCGATTTCGATTGTCGTGACCGATTGCCGATTGACTTGACCGATTTGTCGATTCTGATTATCGATCGATTCCGATTGTCGAGGCCAAGTATCGAGGCTGATTTCGATTTGTCGAGGCCGATTCTGATTTTCGAGGCCGGGTATCAAGGCTTATGTGATGAGGCCCATTATAATGCATTTGAGGGCCAAGCGATGGAGCCCATTGTGATGTATTTAGGCCCATGTGAAAGGCCCATCGTGATGTATATTAAACTCTTGAGTGAGGCACATGGTATTGTATATTCGGCCATTGTGTGAGGTCATGGTCTACTACATGTTAGGCTCTATATGGGTCATTCCTTGTGGGCAATGTTGGTTAAATGTCCACATTGTCAAGGCCGATTGTTGATGCCGGTTATTGAAATCGATCATGAGTATGTGACAGCATAGCATCATGATACATGCCCATACGCATCATCTGCATGTTTATTATGAGATATGATTGACCATTGCATATGTCATTGGGCAGGTTGTTATGAGACTCTCTGATAGGTGGAGGTTATCTTGCATGAGCCCACGGTATACGCAGGATTAATGTATGACTGGATTGTATGACTCATGCATCTTGCATTGTGTGTTGTGACTACTGTACGCCCTAGCGATATCAGGACCATAGCCTCCATAGGCATATCATGGATGGCCAGATGGGACACCAAAAATATTTGGTTTTAGCATATGAGCGCTATAGATGTCCCTGGGTGAAAATCCCTAAACCTCCGTGGCCAGGAGATGCCCCAACGTCGAGACTGAGTTGATACATGAACTCCCGAGTGTCGAATACTAGGAGATCGCGTCTCCCACTGTGTCATGGTCGGTTGGGAGGGGGTGTGGCCTTACTCGCCCGAGGGTAGGGGGCATTGCTAGGCTAAGTTTGACCAGCTCGTGAATGGGTCTGTTATCGTCGTGCCGGGTAGATATTGGCTGACTACTGGCCAGGCGGATAGTGAGGTCTCTTCCACTTGCATGGTTGCGCCTCCAGTGGGCGGCAATTGCATGTAGAGTGTACTAGACCCCGGTGATGATCCCAGAGATGAACCGTACTGATATGTGGACTTATTGAGCAAGAGTTGCATACTCATTCATTCATTCACTATCCACTCGGGCTGGTGGTGCATAACTATTTGTTATGTATTCCTTCGCATGGCTAGGATTTTAGTTGGGCGCGCGACTAACCTGAGATCAGGAGTTTACCACATTGAGTCTGACTATCCAAATTTAGGTATGGGACTGGTTTGGATAGGAGTCCCTTGTGATGGACCCCATAGCCTGCGATACTACATATTATCATCCCGACTTCACACTCCAGCATCGTCATTCCATTTGCACCACATATTACATTACATCCACGGCATATGGTATTTTAGGTTACTGTGTCTCTGCATTTATATGGTCTAGATACGATTGATGCTATTTGTGGACTCATCAGGAATTACATACTGCATCGCATCCTTGACATTTGATATTTGGCTCTTTATGACTCCTCATTTGCATAGTTATTCTATATTACGTATTCTGATATTGATTGACTCATGGACTTGTCCGTATTTTCGCTTACTCTGTTATCGTATAATTTATGATCTTGTCAGTATTTTTGCTTACTTTGGTAATTCATGATCTTGTTAATAATTCTGCTTATTCCGATATTGTACAATTTATGGATTACCAATATTTTCGGTACTGTATGATGATGGCATTGTATTGAATACTTGGCACTTACTTTGTGTACACACTTACACCACCCTCTAAGCTTTCTATAAGCTTATGCACGATAGATGCGTGCAGGTTATGTTAGGTTGTAGCAGTGTTGAGCTTGGAGCGTGCAGCGGTCTTCTGGAGCTTGATTTTCGATTTATGTATTTCCTTTTCAGCATTGTACTCAGATGATTATATTAGTGGATATGTGATGATGATGTTGCCATTGTGAATTGGGTAATATTGTGGTTATGCTTATTACGAGTTAAACGTACAAAAAAAAAAAAAAAAATCCTCCTTGTAGGATCCCAGGATCAAAATCTGTCATATAGACGCTAGGAGTCAAGAATGGGGTACTACAGAGGCTGTCGGCACCGGGTTCGGCGATCAGTATTCCTGTGAATCCAATCTCCGGGTTTGGGGTGTGACACTAATCGTGTCATCATCCAAATTTGGGGAGTGTGTCAAACATGTCTCTAGAGGGTCAGAAGATAAGGTCATCAGCGCTCTATCTTTCACGAAAGAGTCTATCATATTAATGTTGTGGGCCTCGTCATCATCCTCTACCTGTCTGCTCATGTTGAAAAAGATAATAAGCTCCAATGTCATATTTCTAAAAGACAAATTCATGACCTCATTCCTGCAATTGATGATAGCGTTGGATGTAGCAAGGAACGGGCGGCCAAGTATGACAGGGATTTGAGTGCTCATATCTACAATGGGGTGAGTATTCTGGATAATAAAATCTACTGGATAGTAGAATTTATCAACCTGGATCAACACATCCTCAATTATCCCTCTTGGTACACGAACTGAGCGATCAGCAAGTTGTAATGTGGTCCGGGTGGATTTTAATTCACTTAGACCCAGTTGTTAGTAGACCGAGTAAGGGATCAGATTTACACTCGCCCCCAAGTCAAGAAGTGCATTCTCAATTTAGTGATTCCCAATTATACAAGTGATAGTTGGGCTACCAGGATCTTTATATTTTTGTGGCACATTTTTCTTGAGAATGACACTCACTTTTTCTGTCAAAAAAATCTTCTTTTTAATACTTTGCCCCCTCTTGGTTGTGCATAAGTCATTTAGAAATTTGGCATATGAAGGAATTTGTTTCACAGCATCAAGAAGATGGATATTGACCTTCACTTGTTTCAACACCTCTAGAATATCCTGTGAGTTGGCTAGAGGTTTTGGTGCAATCAACTGTTGGGGGAATGGAGCAATCGGCTTACTTTGAGGTTCCAGTTCTAACCTATGTGAGGCAATGCTAGGTCTATCATTTGTGTCTTCTTTCGGGTCCTTAGACTTTTCAACCCTTACCGGAATAGATTTGTCAATTGTCTTTTCACTCCTAAAGTAGTGATAGACTTAGCTTACTCCATCTGATTTAAAGAGCTTCGGTTACTAATTTCACATTGCGGTTTTGGATTGGGGAGAGGTTGGGCTGGAAGCATCCCTTTCTCCCCACTCGCTAACTGTGCTTCAATCCTTTGAATGGATTTATTATGGTCTTAGAAAGCATGTAATGTGTTTTGATTAAAAAGCTCTTGATTTTGAATGTGTTTTAAAATCGGATCCTCCTAAGGCTTCTTTTGAGTTAAAAGTTGAGATAGGGCCCCTTGGGGGTTAGTTGTTTGTCCATTCCTCCAACTGAAATTGTGATGGTTCCTCCAGTTGGGATTGTATATATTTGATATGAGTTCACTGAAAGGTCTTTGGTAATTTGTTCACGGCATTCGATTGCTCATTTAATACCTCTTGAAAAACAGGAATGATTGGACAATTTTCAATTGTATGTATGTTGCAAGTACATATACCGCAAATAACTTCCTTTGACTTATCCTTCTTAAGTTTCATGGCTTCTATTTTCATCATGAGGTTAGCCACTTTAGCATTTATGTCATCTTCCTCTTTCAAAATATATATTCTGCCCCTCTCCTTTGATTGAGTAGGCTTAGAAGTGGTGCTAGGTCTTTGGGAGATGTCCCATGATTGTGTGTTTTCAGCAAGTTTGTCAAAGTAATCCCACACATGATTGAAATCTTTGTTCATGAATTCTCCATTGCAAATTGTCTCAACTAATTGACACATGGAAGATGATAGTACATTGTAGAAGAAATTTGTTATGCGCCACGTTTCAAAGCCATGTTGTTGGCATGAATTGACAAGATCCTTGAACCAATCCCAACATTGGAAGAATGTCTCATCTTCCTTTTGGGTGAAGTTTATAATCGACTTTTTTATGGTGTTCGTCTTATGGTATGGGAAGAATTTCTTTCTGAACTCCCTTATCATGTCGTTCCATCTGCAAATGGATCATGGACATAGTGAATGCAACCATGTCTTAACCTTTTCTTTTAAGGAGAAGGGAAAGAGTTTCAGTCTGATCGTGTCCTCAGACACATTAGGAAAATATAAAGTGGCTATTATCTTGTCAAACTCTTTTAAATGTAGATATGGATTTTTATATTCGAGTCCATGTTACTTTGGAAGGAGTTGGATTACCCCTAGCTTGATATCCATATTTCCTTTATTTTCTGAAAAAATCATATAGGAAGGTGTGCTCACCCCTGCCGGTTGTAAGAAATCTCGTAAGGTAAGAGGCGGGGCGCGTTATGCACCTCATTCTCATCCTGAATTTTCTCAATTGGAGGTTGAGGTTGATTTGTAGGTTGATTTACAGCTATCACTTCTATTGACTCTAAGAATCTCTGGTGGTGTCTAATCCTGTGATGGATAGGCAACCCTTCGACCAGTCCTCCTTCACTTAAGAGACGTCGAGTGTTGTCACGAACCCACTTGGGCATGAAACACTTGAAGCCTTCAAATAACTAAACCGAAACCTAAGAAATAAAACTAGAGAAACTAAAACAAATAAGAGATCTAAAGTAAGAGAGAGAATTAAAAAGAGGTTACCGAATTGGAGATTGCTATGTTAGAATCCTACAAAATAGAAAACCAAGTTAGATTCTAAAAATAAGTTCAGAAAAATCCTAACCTAGAAACAAAACAGAAAAATAAACCTAATTTTAATCCTAATTTAGAAAATAAGAAAAATCCTAAATTAACCCTAATCTTAACCTAATTCTAATACTAATTAATCTCAGAAAAATGCATCCATAGTCCCCAACAACAGCGCTAAAAACTTGTTCACAACCCCAAGTGTAGAGTCATGATGTAGTAATAATCTCGGTGAGACTAAGGTCGAGTCCACAAGGACTAAACTTGTACGTATTCTGAGAAGAACTAGAACTAGAACTAGAAGAAGATCTAAATCTAAATCTGAAATTATAGAGAGAGTAATTGTGAATAAAGTAATTGAAACTTGTGAATTTAAAGATGGGAACTAGGGTGTCTAGGATCCACTTGCAACTATCAGGATGATACCTTACTTGATTCAAGAGACCCAATTGGAATAAGAGTCCTATCTTATCCAATTAGAAGGATAGATGATCAAATCTCTGAACTTCTCATTGATCCAGCCTCAATGGAAGAGAATTGTGGAGATTGGAAGGGATTTCGTCACCCAACCAAGCCCAGGAGATGATGGCAAACAACAGGATTTACCAATCCCATAATCTCAAATAAGAAAAGAAGATATACAAAGCTATTGCAGCGTCTATTGTAATTTGACTCACAACAAACCAAGAAAACTGAAAATATTCTTTAAAATCAACTAGAAATCAATGAAGTTCAATATAAACAAGAATCAAAGAAAACTAAATATCATAATCACGCTACAAGCTTTATCTCTTAGCCCTAGCTAAGAGGTTTAGTTAACCATAGACATGATTAAACCAAAAACTCTTAACAAAACATGAAAACAACTAAGGAGGAAGAAAAACTCTTGGTGACAGCTCTCCACCCCTTTGATGTGCTCCTTGAAACCTTTCCAAACCTTAGAAGATGCTTTGGAGCATCTTAGGGACTCCTATTTATAGTTGGGGAACTCCAACTTTCGCACCGAGTTGAAAAAATTCAAAAACCACCTCAAATTAAGCAGTCTGCGTAACGCCTTCGATTCTATCAAAGGGTCTTTGATTGATTGAAGATTGATCCAGAATTGTCCAGTGAGTTTAGCTTGAAAATCTTAAAATTCTTGATTTCACCTTCGATGCATCTAAGTTTCTTCGATTGAACCTTCGATGCATCTAAGTACCTTCGATAGAATAGAAGTCTATTTTGGCAGTTTTCCAAAAATATGTTTGATTGGTCCCGGAATCTATTTTTAAGACAATTTTCAGGATTCCTTTTTTTCACTTTAAATCTTCGTTTCTCTTCATTCATCGCTTAGTTTCCTTGGATCTTTGGCATGCGAATTCTTCAATCTTGGTCTCCTAAGATCCATCCCTTGCCTTGGTGATTCTTGAGCGTCAAATCCATGCTTTTAACATTCTTTTCAATCCAAGCTCTCAGATTCACCTCGCAATACAAACATGTATAAAATATACCCATTAAGCATTATCATGTTCATAAAACCAAGATATAAATAGGGGAAAATATGCAATATTTGATACTCAACACTTCTCTGATACTCATGCATTCTTCCATAAGAGCAATTTGTACCCAAGCCATTTCAGTTAAACGTTCATCTGTAGACGTTGGGTGATTCTGGATTATCCCTGCCATATAAATGGCTACTTCCCCACTTCTTAATTGCCTGGTTGTTAGAGGGGAGGGAGGATACATTGCCCCAGAAGAGTTCAGAGAAAATGAACCTTTATTAAACCCATTAGGACTCTCGCATGATTCTAGTGACCTGGGCAAGGGAATATCTAATGTTAGTGTTCGTAATGGTGTAGTTGCAGTAGATCCTAGTGACGACGGTTTGTTCATAAAGGGAGACTTCCCTTTTTATTTGCGAGCCCATCACGTAGTTGTTACTGGGAGAGTTGGGAAATCCTTTAAAGTATATGAGGTAGTTTCGGGTTGCCCTGGGTAAAGTGGATACGGAACCAATGCAAGATTCCATCTTGCAACGTCACATGTAATGGGTCCCCTAACTGTTCATAGCAGGATCAGACTTCTAGCCGGAGGAGATCGAACCTTTGCTCTTCTAGATGTCACCATTATCCATTCTTCATCATTCTTCTGTGCAATTGGTGATGTAGAAACTACTCCAGTCATTGTCTGTGGGCTGTTACTCTTAATCAAAGTTGACTAAACTTTTTTAACTAGACTTGTGGGCGGCGCCACGTGTTATCAACGTATTCAATGGAAAATCTATTAGGCATGAAGTAACAGACTGGTGATTGGGAGAGAATTCATCATGGTTGTGGGGAGTTGAAGTTTCTGAAGAAAGTGACAACAAATTAGTAATATGAACTAAATAACACTACACTTTGTTTTGAAGATGAAGGGGAGGATGTTCCCGTTAAGAGTCACCATTTTGGCGTCGTTACGGCTCCAACTGATGATAAGCATTCTTCTGATGATTCCGAAATTGGTATTAAACATAGATATTCCACCCAGAGATTCTGGATTCAATCCCTAGTGGAGTCGCCATTTTGTTTCGACAAGAAATGAAGTATCTTGGTTGGAATATCTACATTCAATAATAACGAAGGAAAGGCAGAAGAATAATCATCATCATTAATTTTATTGATTCCGAGTTCTAATTACATCCCCATGTTTCTCTTGATTCCAAACAAAGTGTACGTAGTAAATATAATGAAAGAAAGGAGAACATTTCAAATAGAGATTCCGGCAGCATTCCGGCTTACAAAGCATCTGACATGATGACAGAGGAGTTGTGTGTGTTCGAAGACCCCTTGTGCTTCACCGGTACGCTTAAGATGTAATCATGGAAGACCAGCTTGCGGGAAATTACAGATCTCGTGGAGGAACATTGATAAAACCTTGAAATACACATAAGATGTGTATGTTGTGTGACCGCGCAATGGGTGCCTCCTGCCTGTTGCGCGACTGCACAATAGGCCTTTGTTTCAATCTTGAAGTCTTCTACTTCTTCAGTTCTCCTCCCATATCGCGCCGCGGAATACCTGATGAAGCCTTCGAAGAAATCTCAGAATCTCTCTGGTTTCTCCGGAGGTCCTCACTTGTGAGTCAATGATGTGAAAAGGGAGAGGATGTATTTATAGGCACTCAAACGTGTGAGCTGCTGAAATCACACAACGGAGTGCAATTTCATGGGCAAGCAACATACCCCTGTTGTGCGAGCATGCAACAAGCTTCCCTAGTTTAGGAAATCTGCTCCTCCAAAACATATTTATAGCGGCCTTCTTGTACTTTGCGTGAACGCATAACACAACTCTATTACGTGTCCACTCAATAAGACAATCTCTTGCCATTTTCTTGATTTTTTGTGCTCCAACAGAGTTGATCCACCTTCTCAGTCAACAATTATGGATCGACCATTGCCGACTTCATCAAAGCCACGATGGGCATCAGGTATGTAATCGGTCAAGGTCATCTCTTCCTTTGAAAAATACTTCAAAACTAAGTACTAGTCAAGTCTCTCCATCACCGATTATTCGAAAGAAATCGAAGAAGGCTTGAAACATCACTTGGAAGCACATTATAACAAATGCTAGAATAAATGGTGACAAGATAGGAAAAGATTAAATAATCATGATCTCCCTTTTGATAAAAAGTATCCTACTCCCTATCATCCCAATCCGCCACCATTCCCTACTTCAAGGTGAGTGCTGGTGATGGTTATAAAAAATCCTCAGGCTGTGAACAAACGATTCATCACTTATGCTATCCGTTCTAAATTAGGTGGAAATTACTTACCTATATATAATTATTCTGAATCTTCTTAACTTTCATGTTGACTAACTATGCTTCTGTCGACTGCTGACAAACAAATCATCGTGGCACAACCATTACAATAACACCCACCAGTAACCGATGTTCTCGAGATCCCTGATGTCCAGACTATTGATTCTAAGAACACGGTCAGTCAGTGTTGAGGCTCTTCCTTCTCATAATTCTCCTGAGATCACAACTCTCCCTATGAAGTTTGAATACATGATCGACATACCCCTAATGCCTCCTATTATGGTCAATTAAGAAGAAGAAGAAGCACCCCTCCTTCCCCACTTTGGCTAAAGATCATCTCCTTAGCCAACAATTTCTTCACCCAACAAACAGGTTCCTCTAACAATTGAAGAGTCTTCAACTAGTGGGGAACTAACGCCGTAATCGATGTTCTGGAGCCCAATTCGCATTTATTATCCACTTCCCTACCAACAGTAGTGGATGATGCTCCAACTCTCGTTACTTCTGATGAAGATGTGCTTCCGATCGATGATATCCTCTCCTCTCGAATGAGCTCTGGTCGAAGATCTCATTGTGTCTGAGTCACCCTCCCTCTCGACCAGTCTGCAAAGACTCAAAGAAGAATTCCAAATCCTCCTGAAAACAGTGTTATTTGGAACCTTGACAGTCGAGATAATCAATAAACTTGACCAATTGATCAGGTCATATAATGTCTTCTCTTGCTCAGACCCTAGCTAGTCTCATGGATAACTCACCAACCCTCCATAAGTTCTTGGGATTGGTTAAAGAGAAACACAGTCTATGCACCGTTGTTGGTCATCTTGAAGAAGAACACGCCACAACAAAATCTCAATTGGTTTTTGCTAGAGATGTTGCTAACAAACTCTTGACCAGCGTTGTCGAGCTAAAATCGTCTACGGCCGAGCTAAATGAGATGGGGGGCCAAAATAGTAGCTCTAGAAGCGAACTACTAACCCTGAAGAAAACTTATGCAGAAAAGCACACTGGACTAGGTCGTCAGAAGAGACTGGTCAAGGACTTAATGGGGTCTGCTAAGGCTCCGACAACAACCATTGGTCGGCTTCGTCGGGTTGTTGTCAAACATGAAGCTGCCTTGCACGCAACAAGAAGTCGATTAGAGGGGATGTGGGCATGATTGTAACGCCCTGAATTTTAAGGGTCGAGTAATACCCGACTCCCAAATTTTTGGGTGCCACTTATTCTTGGAAGATTCAACTAGTTTGGATTCCATTTGATTCATGTATGAGCATTACAAAATTAAATGGGTCATGCGATGTAAACTGAAATTAACCTAACTAGATTAGAGCATGACTAACAAAATGGTGAGTTTATGCTTAGTGTACAGGATCACGTCCTGGCAAAATATATACAGTCCAGAAAATACAAAATATCCCCTGCCCTAAGGCCCCCTCGCTGGCCCTAGAGTAGCCTATGGTGACCATCCCAACAATTGAAGTATGAGAGCTCCTCCTCGACGTCTATGGTCACCTCATCCGGCACATCAGGCTCTGTGATACCTGCATCTAAGATAGGGTCTGGTTGGTGTTTTAAAACACCGTCCCAAAGTGGGAGTAAGTGATCAACTCAATGGTTCCATTAGCATCAAGTTACACAAATTATAAATTCCAAAAGCACAATTAATGAAAAACAACTAAGCACGCGATCCCTAGATACTCTTGTTAATGCACATGCATGTTGTTACGATATGATGCATGCACTCACAATTCAACACTCTGTGAGGCCTGTATCCTAGCCCGTACTGTTCCATAAGCTTCCGCGGTCCTCCCGATCGAATTTCGGTGACCCACGATCTGTTATCGGTGTTTGTGCGTGATTCTGAGTCTTGTCCCATATATCAGAGTCGGCTCGACCCCAGACATGTACCCTTGCGACCGCGCCGTCACCGTGGTTTTGACACCGCGTATTACGCGCTGAGGCAATACCCGTGCCAGAAGATGTGGGCCCACATTCAGTTCGAGGAAAACGTCGTGCGTTGTAAATCCCAAGAGAATCTATAATCAAATCAATCCCATCAATCACCACATCATGTCAAGTACAACACCATCCCCAAAGTCAACTCTCTCTCTTATACACCCTTACATGTCAAGTACACATCACACTCCATCACCCATCACTCCATCACCCATCCCTCTCTCTCTCTCTCTCTCTTACATCCCATCCTCTCTCTCTCTCTCATTTTCTCCCAAGCTCCATGAGAGCAACCCACATCCAAGGGATTGGAGAAAGCTAGGTGTGGCCCACCTCCCTACCACACAATCCCACCACCAAAAGATCATCTCCACCGTTGAAATGCATCCCCTGGAGCTCTAGGATGCGTTAATGGAAGAAGAAGTCCAAGAAGATCAAAGGTGGGTGTTTTATAGGCCTAGATTTTTATGTTTTGATGATGGGCCAAGTGGGGCCTACCGATTGATAGTATGGATCTCACTTTGGACCCTAGATGTGGCCGATGGCCCACTATGATTCACATGATCATTCCATGATGGGGCCAATCTCTATGGACCCCATCATGATGTTTACTTTTCTAAGTTTGAAAGAGGTCATTTAGACCTTCCATTTTGGTGGAGAAGGAATCTCCACCATTGATTTTGATTTGGTGGGCCCACATGTAAAGGGACCCACTTGATGAATGTTGTATGCATGGAAGGGAGGGCCCATAGTGTCGGGGTCCCTCCATCACACATGTCACTTTCTCTCTCTCTCCCTCTCTTTTTTTATTTTTTGTGTGATGATGTGGCTGTGTGGCCCACCCAAATGGACCCCACCTTGATGTGTGTCTTATCCACACCATCCGGCCATTTGGTGGCCCACCTGGGCAGCATGTCTGTAGGTGGGGCCCACCTTAAATATGTGTCACATTCAAACCGTCCAGTGTCCAGGGATGCTGGACATGGCCACACGGTGGAGTGTGAACTGACAATGTGGTGTACTAACCAGCTAACAAAAAAAAAATATTACCTTGATTCAACAAACTTTGGGCGGGCCACTCATGCAAGCCCCACCTTGATGTATGAATATAATCCACACCGTCCATCCTATTTCTTAGCCAATTTTAGGCGTTGAGCATAAAATGATGCCAATCCAATTATTTGGCGGGCCATAGCATAGAAAATAGTGATTTTTACCATTAAAATCGATTAGGGGCCACTTTAATTTTTCTACATGCCTAAACATGCTGAATATTAGGCTCATTTGGACTGTCTTGAGCCGTAGAACCCAATGGATGGTGTGGGTCCTCCTGATGCGGGCCCCACCAAAGAAAAACCTTTGAAAAAAAAAAACATGTGCAGCAGGCGCTACTGCTGCTCGTCCAGAAGATGTTGCGGCAGCGTCCTGCTACTGCGCTGCTTCAATGGGCAGGGACGTGGGTCCCAACCGTAGGCCCCACCGTGATGTGTGTGAAACATCAACACCGTGCATTTGGTGGGCCCCCTTCTAGCTGTGGGCCACCCCAAAAATCAACCATGCAAGGAACTCAGGTGGACCACACTACAAGGAAAAGTGGGATTGAACGTCTACCATTGAAACCCTGTTTGGGTCACAGAAGTTTTGGATCGTTATGAAATTTGTTTTTCCTCTTTATTCTGGTCTTTGTAACCTTATGATCAGATTGGATGGACAATAAATGTTATGGTGGGCCCCACGTGGGACCCACCTCCATGGAACAAATTGACTGGGCTACCACGCACCAGCTATATTGCTGATTGATGTCAGTAAGTTCTGTGGGTCCCGCGTGATGTATGTGCTACATCCAAATCGTCCATATGCCGAACAGGTGGGCCACCCTTGATGTATTTATTTTATATCCACTCTATCCAATTGTGGACCCCGCTTGCTGCACGTATGAGATCCACTGTGATCTATATATTTCATCCACACTGTCCAATCTTTGGACAGTGTTAATTTACATGGACTATGTTTGGCGGTGCTGATCATATTAGTGAGCCATGTGCCCCATGGAATGATAGTGTACGGTGATACACATGTTACACCTACAACTATTGAAATAATTTTTTGTGTAACCCAAGCTCTCACTTGAGGCCCATTTGATATATTTTGGCACATTGGTGCAACCCATTTGAATTGGCCCATTGATTTAGCCTATTTGAATTGGCCCATTTGATCCGGCCCATTGATTCGGGCCATTTGAATCAGCCCATTGATTCGGCCCATTTGATCCGGCCCATTGATTCGGCCCATATGATCCAGCCCATTGATCCGGACCATTTGATCAACCCATTTGATTCTGCCCATTTGATTGGCTCATTTGATTCAGCCCATTTGATCAGCCCATTTGACCGGCCCATTTGATTTATATGATGTCTAATGAGACGTATGTAAGGCCTTTGTGTGGGCCGACTGTGATATATTCGAGGCCCTTGGGCAAGGCCCAATGTGATGTATTCGAGGCCCATGGGCAAGGCCCAATGTGATGTATTCGAGGCCCGTGTGTGAGGCCCAATGTGATGTACTCAAGGCTCAAGATGATGTATTCGAGGCCCGTGGGTGAGGCCCAATGAGATGTATTTGAGGCCCATTAGCGAGGCCCATTGTGATGTAATCGAGGCCCATGCGATGTGTATATGGCCCTTATGTGAGGCCAAGAGCTCATTATATGTTTTGGCTCTATATGTAAGCCACTCCTTGGGAGCAATGTTAGTCAGATGTCCACATTGATGGGCAATAATGGTTAGATGTTCACATTGTGACCTTCCCTTAGGCCTTGTTAGGCCCATTCTCATAATTATCTTGTGGGATAACCCAAATAAGTGGGCCCCATTCGCCCTAGATGGATGGTTTCACACTATCGGATTTGATATAACCACGGTCGAGGGCCGATCTTTATATTATGATTGATCGGTTGTTCATCATGGATCCCGCCTTGTTTATATGCTAATTATCAGTGCCGATTATCGATGCTGATTGTCGATGTTGATCACCAATTCTGATTGTCGAGGCCGATTCTGATTGTCGAGGTCGATTCTGATTACCGAGGCCGATTCCGATTGTCGAGGCCGATTCCGATTGCTGAGGCCAAATGTCGAGACCCATGTGATGTATATGCGGCCCGTGTTTGAGGCCCAATGTGATGTATATGGGCCCGTGTTTAAGGCCCAATGTGATGTATATGCGCTCGTATTTGAGGCTCATTGGGATGTGTATTTAGCCCATGTTTAAGGCCTAATGTGATGAATAGGAGGTCTATGTGATGAGGCCCATTGTGATGCATTTGAAGGTCAGGCGATGAAGCCCATTGTGATGCGTATTAAGCTCTTGAGTAAGGACCATGGTGTTATATATTAGGCCCTTGTACGAGGCCATGAGTCCACTATATGTTAGGCTCTATGTGGTTCATTCCTTGGGGGCAATGTTGGTTAAATGTCCACATTGTCGAGGCCGATTGTTGATGCCGGTTATTAATACCGATTATGAGTATGTGACAGCATAGCATCATGAGACATACCCATACGCATCATTTGCATGTTTGTTATGAGATGTGGTTGACCATTGCATATGTCATTGGGCAAGTTGTTATGAGACTCCCTGATAGGCAGAGGTTATCTTACATGAGCGCACTATATGCGCAGGATTGATGCATGACTGGATTGTATGACTCATGCATCTTGCATTGTGTGTTGTGACTACTATACGCCCTAGCGATATCAGGGTCGTAGCCTCCACAAGCATATCTTAGATGGCCATATGGGACACCGAAAATGTTTGGTTCTAGCATACGAGCGCCATAGATGTCCCTGGGTGAAAATTCCTAAACCTCCGTGGCCAGGATACGCCCCAACGTCGAGACCAAGTGGATATATATGAGCGCATGAGGGCCAAATACCAAGAGGCCGCCTCTCCCACCGTGTCATGGTCGGTTATGAGGGGGTGTGGCCTTACCCGCCCGAGAGTAGTGGCATTGCTAGGCTGAGTTTGACCAACTCATGAATGGGTCTGCTATCGATGTGCCAGGTAGATATTGGCTGACTACTGGCCAGGCAGATGATGAGGTTTCTTCCACTTGTATGGTCGCGCGTCAGTGGCGGCAATTTGCATGTAGAGTGTACTAGACCCTAGTGATGATCCCAGAGAGAAACTGTACTGATATGTGGACTTATCGAGTAGGAGTTGAACATTCATTCATTCATTCATTCACTATCCACTCGGGTTGGTAGTGCACAACTAATTGTTGTGTACCTTCGTAATGGCAAAGATTTCGGTCGGGCGCACGACTAACCTGAGATCAGGAGTCTACTACATTGAGTCTGGCTATCCAAATTTAGGTATAGGACTGGTTTGGATAAAAGTCCTTTGTGATGGACCCCATAGCCTGTGCTACTACGTACTATCATCCTGACATCACTCCAGCTTGGTCATTTCATTCGCACCGCATATTGTATTGTATCATCAGCATCTGATATTTGGCTTACTGTCCACGCATTGCATAGCTGATCTACATTGCTTCATCAGTATATGATATTATTTTTATTATATTTTTGCATCGCATATCTTGGATAAGGCTGATGGTATTTATGGGCCTATCAGTACGTTTTCGCATTACTCTGATATCGTATGATTTATGATCTTGCCAGTATTTCTGATATTGTATGATTATGGGCTTATCAGTATTTTTGCTTACTCTGATAATGCTTACTTGGCACTTACCTTGTGTACACACTTTCACCACCCACTAAACTTTCTATAAGCTTATACATGATAGATGCATGCAGGTGGCGTTAGGTTGCAGCAGCGTTGAGCTTGGAGCATAAGCGGACCTCTGGAGCTTTGATTTTATCATATGTATTTCCCTTTCAGCACTGTATTAAAATGTTTATATTAGTGGATGTGTGATGATTATGTTGCCTTTGTGATTTGGGTAAACTTGTGGTTATGCTTATTACGAGTTAAATGTAAGTTGAAAAATCCTCCTTGTAGGATCCCAGGATCGAAATCTAGCATATGGACGCTGGGAGCCAAGAATGGGGTACTACGGAGGCTGTCGGCACTGGATTCGACGATCGAGAATTTTGTGAGCCCGGTTTCCGAGTTTGGGGCGTGACACACTCCCTCATAGCAACTCCATCTTACGTTCGTAATGACCAGCACTCCCTCATCACGCGACCTCAACAGTCGAGTCACTACTATCTAATGAAATGCGGCATGATCATGTTAGCCAAGTGTTTTATTTAAGTCCGTTCGTTAAGCAGGATTGGGGAAATTGAGACACTCCCACAAAATCAAATGCCCTAACCTGATCACAAGGCTCAAGGTGGTCGTAGTGGCCCTGCACCTATGACCCTTGATCTGTTTGGGTTCATCATGAAATGGCGGTGAAGACCGCACTAATTGAAGAAGGAATATGCTAATATGTCCTAGAGGGGGGTGAATAGGACTTTTAAAAGTTTTTATGGTTTATTTAAAATCCTATTTCACTAATCCTTTTAAATATACAATTATCAGGATTACTCAAATGTAACTCTACTGGCTTCCAAGCCTGGTAGAGGATCCAATCACAAACTGCTTAAAGAGTGAATAATATAAAGTTTAGTTCATGATGGATATGACTGTGTAGGTGTGTGATAAGTGATCAGATATTCAGATATCGAAATATTAATGCAAGTCACTCAATCAAAATAACAATCTCAAACACAGTCATTTTCTAGTGGTTTGACGATAAGTCTACTCCACTCCCGGTTGCCGCACTCAACCCTTAAGTGTACCGGATTTGACTAAGGAGGTTTCCCAGGGTTTACCTCAAACCTAAGGTTTTAAATCAGGTTCACCTTCAACCTTTACAACCTACACTGAGGCTGACTATTTATGCTCTCAAGAGCAAGGGTCAACACAACACACCCACTTTTAGGCACACTGGCCAAGGATCTTCCATAAGACCGTACTAAATGTTTCTACACGGTTGACCTCTAACCCTAAGGTTTTATCAGGTTCACCTAAAACCTAAAGTTTTACTGGTTCACTCCAAACCAGATGTTTATCCTCTCCACAGAGCAAGGGTCCACACAACGCATCCGGGAGTTTTACTGGTTCACTCCTAACCAGATGTTTATGCTCTCCACAGAGCAAGGATCCACACAATGCACCCACTACGTACACTCCCGCCGGAGGCCTCCTATGAGGACTTCAAAGGGTGAGAACCACTAAGACCCAATCCTAGAAAGGAATGATCACAAGTGTCCTCTGAACTCTAAATACTTACAGATAAGTTGATGAGTCTCATTTAGCACAATGTCAAAGATCTCCTCCTCCTTGTTAACGAAGAGTCTTCTGCTCCCTTGATCCGCAACACAAGATAATATACCTATACTAGGCTTCGGGTTAAGTCAAGGTGAAGATGGAATCCTACTCTCAAAATATTTTCCTATCAGGAATGTAGAGCAATTCCAATCTTATGTATTCAAGGCATCCTAGCTTAATGATTTGCCATTAAGATAGTAGTTGGAGGATCCTTGAATATGAAAGTTCATTCCCCAATCCACTCTATTGAATGTCAATGGTGAGGGTGGATTGGAGGATGAACTCCCTTGAGAGAAAGGGCTTTAGATATAGGATATAAGTTGAAACACTTAAAAGCTCTCTCTACTTTCTCTCACAGCAACAAAAGACAAGTCCTCTATATATAGGCAAAAAGTTCCAACGGATATAAAACGGCCACATTTATGACAGAGTTCGATATCATCAAGCAAGTTCGATATCATCGAGCATATACTCTCGATAGCATCGATGGTCTGCTCGATGACTCGGACTTAATGTCATACGCTTTTGAAACTCTTTGCCAAATGGTCGATGAATCGAAACTATTGTCGATGTCATCGGATTTCGAACTCCGATTCCATCGATGACAGGTTCGATTAATCGACACTTGAAAAATGAGAGAGACTTGACTTTGAGATATTTCAGGTTTTCATGAATGATCGAGGGAACCGTCGAGATCATCAGAATTTGAATGTCGATGATATCGAGATCAAAGTCGATGCATCGATAAATCCAACGGATTTGTCTGTAAGCTTGCTGGACGATTTGTATCATTGTTCGATGCAATCGACCTGGTACTGATATCATTGATATTTGAATATCGATTCTATCGAAGGGCCCCCGATCATAGTTAAAAACAACCTGAAATATCTGCTGTAAGAAATGTGCACCCACTATCAATATCATCGATGGACCTCCGATCTTATCGATATTTGAATTCAGATCATATCGGTCGGTCATCGATATATCGAAGGAATTTAAGATTTTCATTAAAAAACAGGGGCACTGGAAATCTGCTTGTCGATCTTATCGAGCCACTTTCGATGGACTCGATATTTGAATATCGATGATATCGATATATGTATCGATACATCGATAATTCGTCCAGATATGTTGTAAAGTTGCTGGATATATTTAGTGCTTATATCGATGATATCGATAGGTGTATCGATACATCGATAAATCCGTCCAGATGAATATTTAGTTGCTGGACATTTTGGTCCTCTCATCGATAATGTCGTTAAGGTATCGAGGACATCGACAGTGCAGGTCGATCATATCGAGGGTTCATCGATAAAATCGACAAGGCGAGAAAAACTTACAGATTTTCCTATTTGCAAAAAAATTTCTCACCCTAAAAACCCTAAGATGTCTATCTTGTTTAAAGGGTTTTAATCACTAGGTGTTTTGGGACATGGGATGTGAGGCTATGATTTACCTATGGCGAGCTTCCACACATCCGGATGAGGCAGACACTTGAATTATTCTTCCTATCGAGCTCTGTATACAGTCCGACCCACCACTTACATAACTTGACAAACCAGGGCACTAGCAAGTGCACTTTCAATCTCCCCCTTTGTCACTTACGTAACAAAACCCCCAAAACACCCTAGAACACTTCTAGACAAACACATCCTAAATTGTGTGTATATGCTTTTACACAATTTTACAATTTTCTAACTCATGTACACAACCAGTATCTGCTCCCCCTTACTTCAAAAACTCCTCCTTTCTTGGTGCAGCTGCTCCCCCTTACTTCAAAAACTCCCCCTTTCTTGGTGCAGCTGCTCCCCCTAACACCTGCAACAACATTCAAGTCGATACAAAATTTTTAATTTGGGGTGTTTGAACTGTTCTCCCCCTTTTTGTCAGTCATTGACAAAGGTATAGCAAGTGAAATTGATTGAAGAGTGAATCGCATGGGAGAAACATTAAGCATAAGCAGATGAATTTGATGTATAAGAGTTAACGCATTTTAGTCAAACATCAATCTCAGAATGAATGCATATTAGATAAGATATAGCAATTTTCAATCATATGCAAACCATAACTTAATAAACTAGGGAAACTCAGAACAGAAATATGGCATTAATGATATGAATTCTATTCAGCCATATTCAAAATAAAGCTAAAGTTATCCGATTATCCAAAATAGACTGCCCAAGATTGGCAGCAAATTAACAGTTATCCCAGTAAAAACACCAAGCCCAAAAAAAAAAAAATGATATTCAATTAGCACAACCAGCTTCTACCGTCTTCGCGAGTCACCACGTGTGAGTAAATCAACTACTTGCTGATTTGTTTGTTGGAGAGAATCAACTTGTTCTTCAATCACGGTGAGACGTCTCTCACAATTGTGAAGTCGCTCCTCCATGCTTTCCATACCGTTCAGTAGATGACGTTCAAGATGATGAGTTTGGCGATTTGTGATAGACTTCGGACTCAGCAATGGCGTTCGGTTAGATCCCCATGGATATGACGGAGGAGCATATGGAGCAGCCGACTGCAGGGGAGCACTATTCTCAGGAAGAACTGAAGGAAGGCAAAGTTGTTGTACCACCTGAGCCGAATCACTGTCAAACCACTTCTCTGGATAGACTCTATCGGATGAGGCAGGAATACCAACATGATGAGTTAATTTACATATGAGTATAGGAAAAGCTAGTGTATCCTGATGATTTCCTTAAATAACCCGAATTAGCTGTTTAAGAAGAAGTGTTGGAAGGTACACCTGAACTTCCTGATATACATCATACAGCACATTTAACACAAAGGGAGACAGATGATTACCATTCACATCACAAGGATAGACATTGGACCCAAAAATGTCATGAAGGATTTTAAAGGTGGGTCCAAGATGATTAATATGAAGGGAATTATCATCGTTTCGAGAAATAGTAATTCCCTGACATAGTGCACGAGTTATCTCGCCCCACACACCAAGACCATTTAGATTTCGACTGGTAACAGGAATGCGAGTGACTTGGAGATCTAAAAGGTGACTTAAGGTGATGGGAGTGATGTGTTTGGAGTAGTGCAATAATTCTACTTGAACACAGGGTGGATCATCACAAATAACATGACTTTTGCTGAGGAAGTCATGGATCACTCCAATTTGATAAGTACTGTCAAGATTCAGAATATTTTGCCATCCTATTACTTCTAGAAGCGGGTCTACACCAAAAGACTCGATGGCGCTGTTGAGAACCAGACATTCAACAACAGTGTCTGGATGTCTCACTGATGAAGTGAGTTGATGCAAACTGGGTTGTTTTGCTTTCCCTTTTGAAGACTGAGAAAGAGACTTACCTTTCCCTTTATTCATGTTGTTTCAGTGTAAGAGGCGAGTAAGGTAAGGAAGGTCAACCACAAGAATGGAAAGTACCCGACCAAAAGTGAGATTAGACTCTGGAGTGAAAGGGATGGAAGGATAATACTCGTTTCTTTTGAAGCTTCTGGGACCCGTTGATGGTCTACTGGCCGAGGATTCGAGCAGAGAGTAAAATAGAAAAAAATTTGAGAGAAATAACAATTCTTTCACTCTCTCGCCTTTTATTAGCCAGGAGTCTTCGATTTTATCGAACTTACTTTCGATGATATCGATGATCCACATCCGATGTTATTGGCAATTGCTTCGATAGTAGTCTCGATCTGTGACTTTCCACATTCTAAAAAGATGTCGATGATATCGACCCATGATCTATTAATCGGAAATGATAGATCAATAGGTATGAAGAGGAATATATATATATATATATATATATATATATATATATATATATATATATATATATATATATATATATATATATATATATATATATATTCAACCCTTCAAGTGTATCGATTATGTACAATCACTGTACATCAAAAATTATAAACACATGCATGTTTATTTACAAAAGATTGAGGTGAGGAACCTCAGATATATCATTTGACACTTAACAAAAATTGTATCATTTCAGCAAATATCCAGATCTTAGATGCATGATCTTGAATTGTCTTTCTCTGCTCAGTATTTCTAGGCATCAGTCATTTCTATGCCTCTGATAATGTAGCAGTGGTTATTTGTGCGATGACCCTTCATTACTGATTTTCCTGATTGGTTTAGGATTTTGCATTCTTGTCTGTTGAATTTGACCACATGCCCAATATCACAGATTTGAGAGATGCTTAACAGATTATGTGCTAGTCCTTTTATGCAAAAAGCATTCTCATTTTTAAGCAAATCAATTTCTCTTATCTTTCCTTGTCCAATTACATTGGCAGTGGCTCCATCTCTGTAGGTGACTGTTCCTTTATGAAGATTTTTATAGTTTGAGAGAAGGGATTTGTCACCTGTGACATGTCTTGAGCAACCACTGTCAAGGTACCATTTTGCCTTATTGCCTGGTAGATGATCTGAATGTGTAACAAGGCAATTTGTCATTTCCTTAATCACCCACTTTGTGACAGGAGTTTTACTTGTGGTAGATTTGTTCATCTTATCCGATTTGTCCGCATGACTTAATGACTCCTTCATCCTGTCAACTAGCTCAAGTGATGATGATTGCCTATTTCTTTTGTTCAGCTCATAAACTGACTCACCATTTTTGTGGCGAGCTGGGATAGGTCTGATGTTACTACTAGAGGCAACAGTTTTTCCAAAGGGTTGTGCATCATATTCAGTTTTTATTCTAGCTTTTTCATAACCTAATCCCTTTTTGTCTTCTCCACATTTTCTCATGCCTAACAGTTTTTCTAATTTCACACCACTTTGTGAAAATTTACAGTTTAGCTTGGTCATTTTTCTGGATTCCTCTAATTCAACTTGAAGTGTATGATTTTCATTTAGAAGAATCATGTTTTTCTCATTTAATGTTTTAATTTGTTTATTTAATCTTTCAGACTCAGATTTAAGAGAAATGTTGATTCTTTCAAGTTTATCATTATCTGAATGATTTGCTGCAAATCATTAATCAGTTGAGTATTGATATCTAAAGTTCTGTCTAGATCTAGTTGCAGCAATTCCTTTTTGTTCTCAACTATTCCAAGTCTTTTGATAATATTGACGCTATGAATGTAAAGTTGATTGTAAGCGTCTTGTAATTCATCTTGTTCTCTTTCTTCCTCTTCTTCAATTTCCTCATTGTCAAACAGAAATGATTCAGTAGCTTGTTGTTCTTCCTCAGATTCAGTTGGAATGATCGAAGCAGTGGAGACCATGAGTATTTTCAATGATTTCTGATCTCCATCGCTTTTTGAGTCACTAGATTCTAAATTTGACTCCTCAGTATCATCCCACGTGGCGACCATTGCCTTGCCCTTAGTTTTTCTATTTGGGCATTCGGTTGATAGGTGTCCATACTCGTGACAAGCGTAGCATTGAGGTTCTTTGGTTCTTTTACCAAATTTGCCTTCAGAAGGTTTATAATTCACCTTTCTTCCTCTAGAAGGATGGCAAAGATTCTTTTGAAAGAATCTTCTGAATTTTGGTGCCAGCAAAGCCACTTCTTCATCTTCATCTTCCTTTTCGCTTTTACTGTCCTCATGAATTGTTTTCTTTGAGGTTTTTAGGACAATGTTTTTGGATTTTTGGGGTTGTGTGAAGTATAGTTCAAAAGTTTGTAGGGAACCTACCAGTTCTTCTACTTTCATTTCATCTATGTTCCTACACTCCTCAATTGTTGTAACCTTGGGATTAAACCGTTCTGGTAGAGATCTTAGAAATTTTCTACAAATTTTCGGTACCGGAACTTTCTCTCCCAATCCACCCATGGAGTTGCAAATTATATTTAGCTTTGTGAAAAACTCCATAATTGTCTCATGCTCTTCCATTCTGAGACTTTCGAACTGTGAAGTCAGGAGTTGAAGTTTGGATCGCTTCACAGTGCTTGTGCCTTCATGGGTTATTTCCAATAAATCTCATGCTTCCTTGGATGTCCCACACATACTTATCTGATTGAATATATCCTGGGACACGGCACAGTAGATAGCATTCATAGCCTTTGCATCAGATGTCTGCCTTTCTTTGTCGAATGCTGTCCACATTTCTTTCGATTTGGGCTTTGTCATTGTTGTGCCACTATCAAGTACGATTTGTTCAGTAGGTGGCACATATCCACTTTCAACGATATCCCAAACGTCATGATCTAAAAATCTCAGAAAGTAGTGCATCCTAGCCTTCCAGTATGCATAGTTTGAGCCGTCAAATACTGGAGGTCTAGTGACTGATGAGCCCTCTCCTTTGGCCATATTCCCGACTTCAGTCAAGATCACTCTCTAGGCAGTGAAGCCCTTAAAGAGAGACCCGCTTTGATACCAATTGAAATGGCGATGAAGACCGCACTAGTTGAAGAAGGAATATGTCAATATGTCCTAGAGGGCGGTGAATAGGACTTTTAAAAGTTTTTATGGTTTATTTAAAATCCTCTTTCACTAATCCTTTTAAATATACAATTATCAGGATTACTCAAATGTAACTCTACTGGCTTCCAAGCCTGGTAGAGGATCCAATCACAAACTGCTTAAAGAGTGAATAATATAAAGTCTAGTTCATGATGGATATGACTGTGTAGGTGTGTGATAAGTGATCAGATATTCAGATATGGAAATATTAATGTAAGTCACTCAATCAAAATAACAATCTCAAACACAGTAATTTTATAGTGGTTCGATGATAAGTCTACTCCACTCCCGACTGCCGCACTCAACCCTTGAGTGTACCGGATTTCACTAAGGAGGTTTCTCAGGGTTCACCTCAAACCTAAGGTTTTAAATCAGGTTCACCTTCTGTAAGTGCTATGGTCTCATGCTCCTTTGGTTGTCAAATTTTGATGTGTCAAAACATCTATCTGTCCTGTGTTTGTATGGTGATTTATATGTGTTCAAGACACTGCATCAAAACTTCATGACATTGGATATCTTCAAGAAATACAAAGTGTACTTCATCATAAGCTACAATGTTCATGACTCAAGAAACAACTTCAAGACTCAAAAGCAACGCATGAAGTAGTTTTCAAGCTGATGAAGATTTTAAGATTAAAGTTACAACAAGTTCAAGATCTCAAGCTTGATAAGATTCAAATGCCTACATTCGTTGAATGGTTGAAGTTCAATGTCCATACGACATGTTTCAGGTTTGAATGACCATTAGGTTGACCTTAGAGTAGGTCATTTCGGATACATAACTCAATTATATCTTTAATAGGTTTTTGGTCTATTCTAAGACCAGTCCTAGCCCCTGTTCAACCAGTCCTGGAATTGACTCGACCAGTCTAAGAAAATCCATGACCAGTCCTAAGTTGTTGAGAATTTTTAGAATTTTTTAGTTCACCTACGGCCAATCCTGGTGGTCCTTCGACCGGTCGTAGGTGTGACTTCGACTCGATCTCGACCAGTCGTAAAGTCTACGACTTAAAGTCCAGCAAGCAATTCTATTGTCCTACGACCAGTCGTAGGTGACCCACGACCGGTCGTAGGTTCCCTAAGACCAATCGTGGAACGACTTTCAGAAATCGCGCTCCTTATTTCAAATATCCGTTAGAGCTACGACCAGTCGAAGGTTCCTAAGACCAGTCGTAGATGCGATTTCTGCTTCTATAAATTGAAAACGAATTTTAGAATTTTTCATTAAATTGATAATATTTTCAAGGCTCCACTTTGAGATAAGTTTGTGTTTGTTTTAAAGCTATTTTATGCATAATTGCTTTCTCTTTTTTACTAGCTTATTTAATTTGATTTTGTTTCTAAATTCCAATCTTATTTGAAAAGAGGAATTACCTTATTCCTTCTTCTTGGAATCAAAATCAAATATAGCTACGCCCAACTGGTTAAAATCTAAAATCTATTAGAACTTAGAACCTTATTAAAGTGAGTATTGGAAATTGAACTTTGACATTCAATCATCTACTCCGATTGGTTCTACCGGGCTGCTACGAAAAGGAGAAATCCGGGTATTTTACAATTCTGTAAAATTTCATTTCTTTTGGTTTTGTTTGAGGTTAAGCTAGAAAAATCTCATTCTATTAGTTATCTGAGGAGAGCCAGAAAACTCAGAAAAGAGAAGGGTTTTTGAATTGTGTAAGCCCAAGTGAAAAGGACACAATTGTAAAGGTTTTGGGTGAACCTGTGAAAACCTATTTGATAGTGAACGCTAATATCCCCTGTGTGAGGATATTAGGAGTGGAGTAGAATTTTGTGTGGCTGTTTAAAGACAGTTGGTGTACATACAGGCGAACCACTATAACTCTTTGTCTTGTGGATTGAATGCTTGCGTAATTTTCATATCTTTTATCATTCAATTGTGTGGAATGTACATGTGGAAGTGAATGTTGTAATTATTTACATTTCAAGCAAGTGTGGGGATTGTTGTAATAAATTAGATCCATATTTCTGCATTTAATTTCAATTCTTTGTTATTCATTCATTTCTATTAAAATCGAGTTCTTGATCTAAAAGACGTTCTAAAAAGGACAAACCCAGAAGGAAGGGTATGTTGGCTACTTGGGATGAATCGTCTGATTCTGAAGCATCTTCTGAATCAGAAAATTCTGAAACCGAGTCAGGCAGTGAAGTTAAAGCCCTTATGACTCTAGCCAAGTTTACTTTTTCAGATCACGATGATTCAACAAGTGAAAAAAATTTGGATAGTGATCATGAAAATGAAGAAGATCTTTAAGATGCTTATAATGCCTTATAGAAAGAAAGTTGTAAAATTGCTGTCAAACTTAAACTTCAAAAAGAAAAGTTTTTTAAACTCAAAGAATGTTTTGAAACTCTTGTTTTAGAAAAATCTCAAATTTCAGCTTGTTTTGAAAAATCAAAGTGTGATTTGGAATTCAAAATCTCCCTGATTGAAGATTTAAAATCTGAAAATGAGAAACTTAAAAATGAAGTATCTTCTCTTCTGAGTTTGAAGGACACATGGAGATATGCCCAAGGTGATCCAAAATTAGAAAAATTATTATCCGGATCAAGAAAATGTGGTGATCGATCCGGGTTGGGTTATGATAAAAATATATCTTCTAAACAGAAGAATACTCCTCCCAACTTTGTGGAAGGAGAGACTTCTAACTCAAAAGGAAAACGTACTAATCAAGCTTTTTCTAAAAATACAAAAACTTTTCAAAAACCTAAAAGCAGCTATATAAATTTTTAAAATCAAATTAGAAACCCACTAGCTGAAAAGATAATTGATTTACTAAAGGAGCTCTTAAAATCTAACTCAGTAGGTCTCTCTTACAACTATAAACAAAAGAAGACCAACTATACTCCTAAACCCAAAACAGTTCTAAAATGGGTTCCTAAGGTTGCCTGTTTGGTTGCTCACACTGCTTTCAAAGCTACAAGCCATTCAAAATGGTACCTAGATAGTGGATGCTCCAGACATATGATAGGTGACAAAGCTCTATTCACCGATCTTAAAGATATGACTGATGGGTCAGTCACATTTGGTGATGGTAGCAACTGCAAGATAATTGGCAAAGGTACGATTCAACTTTATAACCTTTCCTTATTTAAAGATGTTTTATATGTTGAGGGTTTAAAACACAAGCTGTTAAGCATATCTCAAATATGCGATAACAACCATAGTGTTAAATTTTCTAATCAAGGCTGTGAAATTATAAACAAAAAGGGTTCTGTAATATTAACTGGTCGCAAAACTTCTGAAAACTGCTATATTGTGAGCGATGGTAGCTCATCTAACCAAAAGTGCTACATGGTCCATACCGATGAGACATAATTATGGCATAAACGGCTAGGACATATACACTACCGAAATTTATACAGATTGAGCAAAGGAGAACTAATTAGAGGTCTACCTAAGATGCAAAAAGTAGACAAGATTTGTGGTGAATGCCAGTTGGTAAACAAACTAGGAGCTTTCACAAAAAGGTGAACTCCAATACCACCACAAGACCACTCGAGCTTCTCCACATGGATCTTATAGGACCAACAAGAACGGAAAGTCGAGGTGGCAAAAAAAACATCTTGGTTATCGTAGATGATTATACAAGATACACTTGGGTTTCATTCTTGAGGGACAAAACAGAAACCCCTGATGAAGTGAAAAAGATTATAAAACGGATCCAAACTGAAAAATGTTCTCAAGTTAGTAAGATCCGTAGTGATCATGGATCTGAGTTTGAAAATAGCAGTTTTGAGAAATTTTGTAGCGATCAGGGAATATCGCATGAATTCTCTGCACCTAAGACTCCTCAACAAAATGGAATTGTCGAGAGGAAAAATAGAGTGCTTCAAGAAATGGGAAATGTTATGTTAAATAGCATGAAGCTTCCTAGGAATCTCTAGGCTGAAGCAGTAAATACTGCCTGCTACATTATTAATCGTGTTTATATTTGCAAATCTAATAATAAAACGGCTTATGAAATGTGGTTTGAGAAAAAAGCCTTCTGTCAAATACTTTCAAGTTTTTTGCAGCAAACGCTATATTTTGTGTGTCCGTGAAAATTTGGAAAAGTTCGACACTAAAAGTGATGAAGGGATCTTTTAGGATATTCTTTAAACAGTCATGCATATCGTGTTCTGAACAACAGGACTGGTGTAATTCAAGAGTCAATAAATGTTGTAATTGACGATCATTTGAATACATCTGCCCCTAGTTCAGATAATGATGAAGTTCTTATACTTGAAAAACCAGAAACTTCATCAAGTGAAACTAATTCTGATTTAAGGACTGTTAAAGATCATCCAACTTCACAAATACTTGGAAACCCTCTCACTAGTGTGCGCACTCGTAGACAATTAGAAGACATATGTAACTATGTATGCTTTACATCCCAGATAGAACCGGTTAACATGAAAGAAGCACTTTCTGATGAAAATTGGACAGTTGCGATGCAGAAAGAACTCAATCAGTTTGTTAGAAATGATATCCGGTACCTTGTTCCTAGACCTAAAGATAAACATATTATTGGAACAAAATGGATTTTCAAAAACAAGTCTGATGAACTTGGAAATATTATTCGAAATAAAGCAAGGCTAGTTGTACAGGGGTACACACAAATTGAAGGTACTGACTATGATGAAACCTTTGCCCCTGTAGCTCGTCTTGAATCAATCAGACTTTTTATTTCCATTGCTTGCTTTAGGAAGATTAAAATTTACCAAATGGATGAAAAGAGTGCCTTTTTGAATGGTGATTTACATGAAGAGGTATATGTTGAACAACGTACAGGGTTTGAAGACCCTAAGTTTACTGATCATGTGTATCGTCTTAAAAAGGCTCTATATGGTCTGAAACAAGCTCCCAGAGCATGGTACGAAAAATTGACTAAGTTTTTACTGAGTCATAATTTTCAGATGGGAAGTGTTGATAAGACACTCTTTGTTAAGAAACATAACGATGATATTCTAATGGTTCAAATATATGTTGATGATATTATTTATGGATCAACATGTACTAACATGACTGTTGAGTTTGCAGATTTAATGAAATCTAAGTTCGAAATGAGCATGGTTGGGGAATTAAATTACTTCCTAGGGTTGCAAGTGAGACAACAACCTGATGGAATTTTTATCTCTCAAACCAAATATGCTCTGAACTTAATCAAGAAGTTTGAATTTGAGAATGGTAAAAATTTTGATACTCCTATGAGTACAACTTTAAGACTCTACAGGTAAAGATGTGGATCCTAAATTGTATCGTAGTTTGATTGGTAGTTTGCTTTACTTAACTGCAAGTAGACCAGATATCGCTTTAAGTGTTGGTATTTGTGCTCATTATCAGTCAAATCCTAAAGAATCTCACTTAACTGTTGTTAAGCGGATTATGCGATATGTTGCAAGTTCTGCTAAACTGGGTCTCTGGTATCCTCATGAGACTAGTGTTCAATTAGTCGGGTACTCAGATGCTAACTAGGCTGGAAACATTGATGATAGGAAATCAACCAGTGGTAGTTGTTTCTACATCGAAAATTGTCTTGTTTCTTGGTTTAGCAAGAAGCAAAGTTCTATATCGCTATCAACAGCTGAGGCTGAATACATTGCAACTGGAAATGCATGTACTCAGCTTGTTTGGATGAAACGCATGTTAAGCAATTATGGAATTACACAGGATTCTATGATTTTGTATTGTGATAATTCCAGTACAATAAATATCTCAAAAAATCCAGTTCAGCATTCACGTACTAAGCATATTGACATTAGATTTCATTACATTCGTGAATTAGTGAAAGAAAAATTAATATCTTTGGAATACATTCCAACTGAGACTCAACTTGCGGACATTTTCACTAATCCGCTCGACAAAAGCAGGTTTAATAAATTAAAGTTTGATCTCGGTATATGCGATTTAAATTGAATTTGCATGCTTTGATGTATCATAATGTACATATATTTGATGGCTTAATTGTTTAAATTATAAAATCATTTGAAAAATTACAAATTTTGGTCGGTACTTGACCAGTCGTGAGTGTACACTACCGGTCTTGCTTCGACCAGTCGAGCACATCCACGACCGGTTGTGAAACTCGTGAATTCACTTTATTTAGGGGTTTTGGCTCTTCTTCTTCATTTCCTTTCGTCTCTCCAACGAGCCTAGCCTCAACCGGTCGAACCCACCTTCATGATACTTCAAGGTTAATGGTTCTTTTGCAATTTCCTTATAGATTCTTGTTATTGGTGCTTCAAATTTCACTCTTGTAGAATCTATTTGCTCTTTCATTGCAAGTTTGGGGTTTTCTCTTCAAAAATCTGTTCTATCAAAACCCCACTTCTTCTTTCTTGAATCTTGTAGTTTCCTTGATTCCTCCTTTGAAGATGGATGCTAGGGGTAAAAAGAAAACTACCCGTGGTCTCTCTTCATCTCGATCAGCATCTATTACGCAACGTCATCTTCGATCTCCCGAAAATGATCCATCAGATGTTCGGGACTTGCGTATGCGCAATGTTGTAGTTAAGCATTCTGTTAATGTTAATCACATTGCTTCATTTGGTATCCTTCCTCTATTGCAATCTGTGGGATAGGATAACATCTTACATTGGGGTGGAGCTGCTTACTAGTCCATTGCCCAATCCATGGTTGCATGTATCTATAATTTTTCTTTTGAGAATTTAACTTTTAAAATTGATACTCAAGAAGGCTTATTTACTGTGGATCACCATTTGATAGCTCTCCTTATGAAAATTCCTATCAATGATGAGGGCATTCCGATTCATATATTATCTGATAAAATCTCAGAATCTAGAAGAAAAATGCTTACTAGGGATTTATGTAATTTGGATGTTCACTGGACTCATAAAGGTAATGCACTTCCTTTAAGGTATTTGTTACCCAGACACAGAGTGCTTCACAGGATTTTCATCTCAAATCTATATCCGCGTTCTGGTAATAAAATCAAACTCACTGCATTCATGGTTCATGTTTTGCATTCCGTCATTTCTGGTGCGAAAACCTGTCTGCCTTCGTTAATTTGTCACTCCATTATTCAGTTTCGTCTCCAACCAGGTCATAAGGATATTCTCTTTGGTTATCTATTGACTATGTTAGCCAAGCATATGCTCGTGGCTTTGCCTGTTAGAGAGAAACCCATCCATCATCTCCCTTTTAATAATTCCAATATTAACAAGATGAATTTAGAATTGGCTCATGGCCAAGTGGATGTTGGTAGCAGTGGTGTTGAAGCAGGGAATGCAGATGAAGTTGGTGATCTTCCTGAAGATATAAATATGGATGATATATTTGAAGACCTTGAGTCAACTCGGCTGATGATCCTGACTTTCAGCCTTCTGATTTTGATGAGAGGTTGAATGCTCTTCAGGAACAGGTGGCTCAAATTCGTGTTACCCAAGACACACAATTTTCTTATTTACGCAAATAAATGAGGCGTGTTGCTAGGGGTTTACACAAAAGTGATCCATCTAATCCTGCTCCCTCTTTTGGTTCTGACTGACAATTTTACGTTTGGTCTGTAATAACTAGTATATTACTTTGCTCTATGGTTGTACTATGTTTGCTTGACTGACTTTTGTTGAGTTATGCACTATGCACTTCGAACTTTTTATCTCTTGCATCTATAATCCATCTCCTACTTTTCTTAACCTTAGCTTGCCCTTCTTTTTTCTTCCTTTGTCATTTGTGTCAAAAAGGGGGAGAAGTTTGGTGAAGTTTTGGCTGGATTTAATTATTATAATTATGGGATTGTAGAGTTGTTTAGATGTGCTGTTACTCAGGGGGAGTAAGCAGCTGGATGTTGCTTATGATGTTTATATAACTGACGCATGATTCTTTATTGAATTTGTTGTGCTTGTACTTGTACTTCTCTTACTATTATTGGAAGTATTATTATTTGGGTGTATTGTCACAAATTTGACAAAGGGGGAGATTGTAAGTGTTATGGTCTCATGCTCCTTTGGTTGACAAATTTTGATGTGTCAAAACATCTATCTGTGTCTTGTGTTTGTATGGTGATTTATATGTGTTCATGACACTGCATTAAAACTTCATGACATTAGATATCTTCAAGAAATACAAAGTGTACTTCATCATAAGCTACAATGTGCAAGACTCAAGAAACAACTTCAAGACTCAAGAGCAACGCATGAAGTAGTTTTCAAGCTGATAAAGATTTTAAGATTAAAGCTACAACAAGTTCAAGATCTCAAGCTTGATAAGATTCAAATGCCTACATTCGTTGAATGGTTGAAGTTCAATGTCCATACGACATGTTTCAGGTTTAATGACCATTAGGTTGACCTTAGAGTAGGCCATTTCGGATACATAACTCAATTATATCTTTAATAGGTTTTTGGTCTGTTCTAAGACTAGTCCTAGCCCCTGTTCAACCAGTCCTGGCATTGACTCGACCAGTCCAAGAAATTCCATGACCAGTCCTAAGTTGTTGAGAATTTTCAGAATTTTTTGGTTCACCTACGACCAGTCCTGGTGGTCCTTCGACCAGTCGTAGGTGTGACTTCGACTCGATCTCGACCAGTCGTAAAGTCTACGACTTAAAGTCCAGCAAGCAATTCTATTGTCCTACGACCAGTCGTAGAGAGCTACGACCAGTCGTAGGTGACCCACGACCGGTCGTAGGTTCCCTAAGATCAGTCGTGGAACGACTTTCAGAAATCGCGCTCCTTATTTCAAATATCCGTTAGAGCTACGACCAGTCGAAGGTTCCTAAGACCAGTCGTAGATGCGATTTCTGCTTCTATAAATTGAACACGAATTTCAGAGTTTTTCATTAAATTGATAATATTTTCAAGGCTCCACTCTGAGATAAGTTTGTGTTTGTTTTAAAGCTATTTTATGCATAATTGCTTTCTCTTTTTTGCTAGCTTATTTAATTTGATTTTGTTTCTAAATTCCAATCTTATTTGAAAAGAGGAATTACCTTATTCCTTCTTCTTGGGATCAAAATCAAATATAGCTACGCCCAACTGGTTAAAATCTAAAATCTATTAGAACTTGGAACCTTATTAAAGTGAGTATTGGAAATTGAACTTTGACATTCAATCATCTACTCCGATTGGTTCTACTGGGCTGCTACGAAAAGGAGAAATCCAAGTATTTTACAATTCTGTAAAATTTCATTTCTTTTGGTTTTATTTGAGGTTAAGCTAGAAAAATCTCATTTTATTAGTTATCTGAGGAGAGCCAGAAAACTCAGAAAAAGGGGTTTTTGATTTGTGTAAGCCCAAGTGAAAAGGACACAATTGTAAAGGTTTTGGGTGAACCTGTGAAAACCTATTTAATAGTGAACGCTAATATCCCATGTATGAGGATATTAGGAGTGGAGTAGCATTTTGTGTGGCTGTTTAAAGACAGTTGGTGTACACACAGGCGAACCACTATAACTCTTTGTCTTGTGGATTGAATGCTTGCGTAATTTTCATATCTTTTATCATTCAATTGTGTGGAATGTACATGTGGAAGTGAATGTTGTAATTATTTACATTTCAAGCAAGTGTGGGGATTGTTGTAATAAATTAGATCTATATTTTTGCATTTAATTTCAATTCTTTGTTATTCATTCATTTCTATTAAAATCGAGTTCTTGATCCAAAAGACGTTCTAGAAATAAGGTTGTCCTACCATAAGCCATTGTTTATTATGGTGTAAGGTTGTCCTTAGAACTGAATTTATATCAATCTCTCAATACTTATTTATTAAGATGATTTGATTTCGGCATTTTGAATTGATTTATAATTATAAGGCTATTGGTTTATTTTATTCCACTGATTTTATTTTAATTTGGCATAGTCTTATTCACCCCACATCCCCCCCCCCCCCCCCCCTTCTAGGACATATAGCTTGGCCTTTTCACCTTTAACCTTTACAACCTACACTGAGGCTAACTGTTTATGCTCTCACGAGCAAGGGTCAACACAACGCACCCACTTTTGGGCACACTGGCCAAGGATCTTCAATAAGACCCTACTAGAAGTTTCTACACAGTTGACCTCTAACCCTAAAGTTTTACCAGGTTCACCTAAAACCTAGAGTTTTACTGGTTCACTCCAAACCAGATGTTTATGCTCTCCACAGAGCAAGGGTCCACACAACGCACCCAAGAGTTTTACTGGTTCACTCCTAAACAGATGTTTATGCTCTCCACAGAGCAAGGGTCCATACAACGCACCCACTACGTACACTCCCGACGGAGGCCTCCTATGAGGACTTCAAAGGGTGAGAACCACTTAAGACCCAATCCTGAAATGAATGATCACAAGTGTTCTCTGAACTCTAGAACTCTAGATACTTACAGATAAGTTGATGAGTCTCATTCAGCACAATGCCAAAGATCTCATCCTTCTTGTTAACGAAGAGTCTTCTGCTCCCTTGATCCGCAACACAAGATAATATACCCATACTAGGCTTTGGGTTGGGTCAAGGTGAAGATGGAATCCTACTCTCAAAATATTTTCCTATCAGGAATGTAGAGCGATTCCAATCTTATGCATTCAAGGCATCTCAACTTAATGATTTGTTATTAAGGTAGTAGCTGGAGGATCCTTGAATACGAAAGTTCATTCCCCAATCCACTCTATTGAATGTCAATGGTGAGGGTGGATTGGAGGATCAACTCCCTTGAGAAAAGGGCTTTAGATATAGGATATAAGTTGAAACACTCAAAAGCTCTCTCTACTTTCTCTCACGGCAACAAAAGACAAGTCCTCTATATATAGGCAAAAAGTTTCAACAGATATAAAACGGTCACATTTATGACAGAGTTCGATATCATCGAGCGTATACTCTCGATAGCATCGATGGTCTGCTCGATGATTCGGACTCAATGTCATACGCTTTTGAAACTCTTTGCCAAATGGTCGATGAATCAAAACTATTGTCGATGTCATCGGATTTCGAACTCCGATTCCATTGATGACAGGTTTGATTAATCGACACTTGAAAAATGAGAGAGACTTGACTTTGAGATATTTCAGGTTTTCATGAATGATCGGGGGAACCGTCGAGATCATCGAAATTTGAATGTCAATGATATCGAGATCAGAGTCGATGCATCGATAAATCCAGCGGATTTGTCTTTAAGCTTGCTGGACGATTTGTATCCTAGTTCGATGCAATCGACCTGGTGCCGATATCATCGATATTTGAATATCGATTCTATCGAAAGGCCCCCGATCATAGTTAAAAACAACCTGAAATATCTGCTGTAAGAAATGCGCGCCCACTATCGATATCATCGATGGACTTCCGATGTTATCGACATTTGAATTCAGATCATATCGGAAGAGCATCGATGCTATCGAAGATTTTTGAGATTTTCTTTAAAAAATAGGGGCGCCGGAAATCTGCCTGTCAATCTTATCGAGCCACTTTCGATGGACTCAAGATTTGAATATCGATGATATCCATATGTGTATTAATACATCGATAATTCATCCAGATATGTTGTGAAGTTGCTGGACATATTTAGTGCTTATATCGATGATATCAATAGGTGTATCGATACATCGATAAATCCGTCGAGATGAATATTTAGTTGCTGGACATTTTGGTCCTCTTATCGATAATATCATTAAGGTATCGAGGACATCGACAGTGCAGGTTGATCATATCGAGGGTTCATCGATAAAATCGACAAGGTGAGAAAAACTTACAGATTTTCCTATTTGTAAAAAAATTTCTCACCTTAAAAACCCTAAGATGTCTATCTTGTTTTAAGGGTTTTAATCACCTGGTGTTTTGGGACATGGGATGTGAGGCTATGATTTACCTATGGCGAGCTTCCACACATCCGGATGAGGCAGACGCTTGAATTATTTTTTCTATCTAGCTCTGTAGACAGTCTGACCCACTACTTACGTAACTTGACAAACCAGGGCACTAGCAGGTGAACTTTCACATCACTCCTAGTTGAGTTGATACGATAGGCAGGATTTAAATTGGGTTACTCGCGGTCTCTACGGGAAGGCTTATCACCCTAGCGTAGGCTGATAACTCGAACACAGTGTCCCATACCACTATGCCCGGTTCTCAAGACTTATGGATCGTATCACCAATGGTTGTAAGTGGGCGTCTAGGGGCGTGGGGTGCCCCAGGTTAAGGTGGGCATAATTATACATGACAAACACACAAGGTTGGTCAGCTGGTGGACTAATTCAGATGATCCAGGTGAACTACAGCGCATTTGGCACTGGGTGCAAGCATCCCGTGTAGTCCAACTACTGTTGGTTGTCCATGTTCAACCTAAATCGATCGGATTGACCCTAGGGCATGCAATCTAATAAGGCCACCTGTACGACTTTCGTGATTTGTTGGCCAACCCAATTGGCTAGTCAGTTAACATTTCATAGCAGGTACATACATTACTTGTTTCAGGAAATTGTATGTATGCATGGCATTAAATCTGGGCATTCCATTCGAATCGAGCATCATGTTGGGCATTGTTGAGGCATAAAAAATATTCCATTACATTGGTCAGAGAATTCCATGGTGCGGATCTTTCCCAGGATCACTCACTCTTTATTTTGGTAAAAATCAGTATCCGGGGATATTTTGGGTATTTTGGTAAAAATCAGTATCTGGGGGTATTTTAGTAAAAAAAGGAGTGGATAGGTATTGCCTTGTATGGAGGAAGAAGTAGTTGTACACCACCATTTAAGGGAAAGCTTGGTGGACACCATTGTTTAAGGGAGGAGGTTGGATATTGTGTGAAGAAAGAAGTGGTGGTGAACGCCACTATGTAAGAGAGGAATGCCTATAAACACCCCTCCCCATGACACATTTGAGGGGTTGGTTGGTTAGAAGACAAGGAGGAAGGAAGGTAAGAGAGGGAAAGGAAGAACCTATTGAGCGACACGCGCAACTGAAGAAACCGTTGAGCGACCCGCGCAACTGAAGAAAACTGTTGAGCGACCTGCGTAACTGAAGAAAACTGTTGAGCGACACGCGCAACTTAAGAAAGCTATTGAGTGACCCGCGCAACTGAAGAAGCTATTGCGTGACCCGCACAATGGAACAAATCGTTCCACCAGCCCACGCAACGGAAGAAGTCGCTCCACTGCCCGCGCAATGGAGGAAATCATTCCACCGGCCCGCACAATGGAAGAAGTTGTTCCACTATCGTTCCACCGGCCCGTACAATAGAAGAAGTCATTCCACCGCCCACGCAACGTCCTCTTGAGAAGGCTTTCACGCCATTTTGAATAAAACATGTCCAAACCCAAAAGTCTATGCGCCACTTTGTGAGGAGATTTGTCTTGATGCATGGTTTTTGTCCTAAAATAAGCCTCATGCACTTCATATTCCTGAAAAAGGCAGTGAGAGAAAGAAGCAAGAAGGAGAAATAAAAGAAAATAAAGATCAGAAAGCTTCGAGGAGCTCATTTGCCCTTGTGATAAATATCAAAAGCATCAAAATGCTGCTAAAATTGCTACTGCTTTCTACATTATTCATTGTACCCATTCATTGTAATCTATCTTAGAATCAAGGGAAATCAAAGGATGTAAACGAACTCAGAATAAAATATCTTGTTATCATTGTTCTCTCATTTGTTCTTTGTTATCATTGAATAAATTCCCCAAATCAAACGCATTTGTTTTCTTGTCGAAACAAAATGGCGACTCTGCTGGGAAATTTTCAATGATAACTTAGAAAATATTCAGAGAACATTAATCACTTTTCGACATCTGTATGGACGCCAAAATGGCGACTCTCAATGGGAACATCCTCCCCTTCATCTTTAAGATAGAATGTTTTATCAGTTGGGTACTAATCGCAATTTTATATTTTGTCTACAGGTAAGAAGAAAGTACTCAGGAAAGCAAAACCCACTGTGATCAAGAATAGAGAATTTCATATAATGGACGGAATGATTTTTATTGCACCAGTAGCTCAACAAGACAAAGGAGGATGGAGGATAGTAACATCCAAAAGACAAAAAGTTCGATCTACCTCTATAAGAAGCATCATCCCGCCAAGTACATAGTCAATTATACAAAGTACTGTGAGAGGCAGTCCCGTTTCGGTCATGCAATCATTTCATTTGAGAAAAACAGAAAGGCCCATCACCCTAAAAGGTCTTCCAGTACCATTAACTAAAATTGTACAAACATTTTCTATAGAATCATTATGGGTTTAGAAGAATAAAGAGAAAGTCATCGCAACTGGCGAATGTACGCTTACAACTCCTCCTGCAAATGATTCCAAGAAGATTCATACATTAAGAATACCATGATCTGAGTCAGCTAGTCCTTCAAAGCGACAATACACTGGTTTCAAATCAAATAATAGTTCATCTTCTTCAACAGCGTGAGCAGCACAACACTCGATTCCTCCTTCAATATCAAGACGGTCGGAGAATAAGAAAACAGATATTTTATCAGCAGATATCAATCAGCCTCACCAACCTTTAACAGATAAGCACATAGCTGAAAGAGTCCTTAATGTTCCAGCAGTGACTGTTGTGAACAACATTGAACCACAAGAAGAAAGGCTTCAATTACGAGCGGTTAGATCTCGAGAATCGGGGCCTAATATTGCTCAAAATATAACACAAGAAGAAATTCGACAGATGGTCATCGAAACCATTCACCTAGAGAAGATGCAAGGTCAAAATAGAAAATTTCAATACCAAACACCGTATCCTCGTGAAATAGAAGAAATGTCATTTCCCGCCGATTTCAAACATCTAGATTTTCAGAAATTTAATGGGAGCGGATCATCAGAAGAGAATATGATGCATTTCATATCAAAAATGGGAAATTTCTCTAAGGTTTCTCAATATTGTCTGCAATTATTTAGATCTTCTCTGACAGGAAGAGCTTTCAGATGGTATTCAGGTTTAATCCCAGGATCTATATATACTTTGAAAGATATGCAGGATGCTTTTATGTCAAAAATTTTCTCTTCAGATAGAGAAGTTAGTTTGATCGAGCTGGCCTCTATTCGCCAAGAAGAAAATGAACCAGTAGAAGAATTCATCAGCAGATGGAAGGACTTGGGGGCATTATGTCGACATCCTCTGCAGGAATCAAAACAAGTAAAACTATGTCTAGAAGGCATGACACCAGAATTGGGACGCAACCTGATTAGTAAGGATTGGAAAACCTTTCGTGATCTTGCTACAAAGGCCTATGCTCTTGGAAAAATTATTTGAAGAGTGTCTGCTTCTCAAAAAACATCAGCCCACATCACTTGGAAAGAAGAAAATAAAGAAGATTATCAAGATATTGAAAGAGACGGCAATGAAGAAGATAGAAATGGTCGTGCGGTTACAATGATATATAAAAGGTCCAGACGAAATAAAGACCATATGAAGTATTCGTTCGCAAGAAAAGACATAATTCTTATGCTGAAACAATTGTTAACTATGAAGAAAATATTAATTATTGAGAAATTGTGATGGAAGAATATCACAGCAAGAGAAGAATGGCGATTCCGAAACATTGATAATCTCTCGATGGTTCATTATGCTTATGTGCAAAAAGAAATAAGAGTACACACGCCTGATTAGTTCAAGACTGAGGGCAATACTAATCTTAGATGATCGGTATGAGGTGATGCGGCATCAGCATACTTATTAAAGATCGCAACATCGTGATTTTGATTACGAAGATTATCAAAATAATACTTCCTAATCAAAAGGGGGCATGACAAGTAGAAAGATGAAACGACCACAAACGACAGAGTCATGTATACCTTTTTATGTGAATGAATAAAAAGGGCGCAAATTTTCAAGCAAAGCTTCTCAAGCATATCAGGCATATTAAGATTACGCAAATTTTCAAGCAAAGCTTCTCAAGCATATCAGGCATATTAAGATTGTGCACAGCGTAGATGATTGTAGTTCGAACGACGATAATTATATCACTATATGCCGATGATTTTCGTCAAATTTGTCAAGTATCAATGGTTATCACCCAAATTAGCAACTATCGCTATCATCATCAATCACCCATAGAAGATTATCTTATCGAAATTGCTATCATCATTAATCGCCAAACTGATACACTACTATTTTAAACATAATATGAATACTTTCAGAACATTATTAGCAGCGGCGAAATATTATATTGATTCACCATTTTTTACAGTGGAATAAAGCTATATGGCCAACCATATATAAAGTTGACGATAGCGATGGTAGCTTATCATTTAAGGCAGCCTAGCCAAGCCCTATACGGCCAACTATGTATAAGACCTATCATCATCGTTCATATATGACAACAGTGAACGCTTGAGCAGGTCTACATACAAAGCTTCAAGTACTTAAAGAGCCCGAAATCGGCGGTAAACTATAATTGCTCTTTGAGCCCAGTCCGAAATCGGTGATAAACTATAATTGCTCTTTGAGCCCAGCCCGAAATCGGCGGTAAACTATAATTTCTCTTTGAGCCCAGCCCGAAATCAACAGTAAACTATAATTGCTCTTTGAGCCCAAGTCTTGTCCAGTCAAGTTGTGTCCAGTTTAGCCAAGTTCAGTTTAGTCTTGTCTAGTCAAAGTATGGTCGGTCAAAAGTATGCCAGCTCCACTGCTTTAAAAAAAATATAAACTATGTGTAGCCTTCAAAATGTTGTAGATATATATTTCACTTTAGATATGCGCAAATATAAAATTGCCTGATGAAAATTTTAAATATTGAGTAAACAACATGCAAAAACGCATTTATCTTGAATCAGGTTCAAATTATAGCAATAGTAAATGCCTTCAAGATGTTGGCAATTATCAACTCAAAAGTTCAAGTCTTCAAGGTCAATTAATATATTGACAAGAGCCGTAATGTCTTTTTGTCTCTCGCCTTCTTGATATAAAGAAATATTATCGCACAAGATTCTCAAAGGTGGCAGAGAATAAACTAGTGAAGAATCACCATTCTCTCCCAGACAATTTAAAGATTCAGATATATTCTTTCGATTCGTTAAAGGAGCAGCAAAGATTATCCATCCTTCAAGGGTATCAGCAGCCTTCACTTCGGAAGTATTATCTTCTGAAGAAATTTTTTAGCAAAGTTGACCTGGAAAGGGAGCATGATCTATATCTTCAAAGTAATCTATGCCTTGGTCTTTTAATAATCTTTTATACATGGCAGAGGAATTCATATGCCAAGAATTATGAAGCACGATCCAAAGTGAACATTCAAGAGTTGTTTTTATATCAAGACCCAATTATATGGTCCAATGCGGTAACTTCTCATTGTTCTAGTAATGATATCGCAAGTCTCTAAGTACCAGATCTGATGGAGACAAAGAACAAATGGAATCATCATCAGTAACTTCTATGACCTTCAGAAAGTTATTAAATGAAAATTGAAAAAAGTCTTAACTATTTTTCAGAATCAGCAAAGATCTAAGGAAAAGTCTATGCCAAGGAGCACAAGTTAGAAAAGACTCGGCAAAAAGACTCAGCAGTGGAACCTTTGGAGCTGGAGATGACATCTCCAAAAGCGCGATATAGTGAGCAAAGAGTGCAATGCGAAGCATGATAACAAGCGTAAAGATGAAATGATTAAATCATTATCATATTGCGAATATCACAATCAACTTAAAAAGAGGAGAAATTTTTAATATATTTCAAAATAAAATATCAATGCTCCATGAAGCTAAAAATATAATGTATTGAGATACTAATTCTAATTAATTTGGTAGGAAAGACTATCATTTGAAAGCTTGGGTTATGCAGATCATGAATAAAGGAAACAATCGAAAAAGTTGTTGCGGCAAGAGCAGCATTAAAGAACAACCCCTAGATACAGGGTTCAAAGAAAGAGTCGCCAGAGTTTATCAAAGAAACCATTGCAGTAGCGACAACATTAAAAGATAGTTCTTTGACCAAGATACTTAGGGACAAAGTCGTCACAGCTGTTACAATGGCAAGTTTTGATGTAAAGAAAATTTTATTATCTCTAGTAAAGCATCTGATCGATGCTACTGGCAGGGAGATTCAAGTCTTCCGTTCGAGCGCAATCCTTCAAGTCTTCTGTTCGAGCGCAATCATTCAAGTCTTTCGTTCGAACGTGATCATTTAAGTCTTTCGTTCGAGCGCAATCATTCAAGTCTTCCATTCGAACGCGGCCATTCAAGTCTTCTGGTCAAGTATGATCATTCAGTCTTCCATGCGAGCATGATCATCCAGTCATCCTTCAGTTGCAGTTCATTCAGTTCTTTGGTCGGAAGAAGATCGATCCTCCATTTGATTTCATGAATCAATCAAAGAAGGATAGAAGGGGCATCTGTTGAGGCATAAAAAATATTCTATTGCATTGGTCAGAGAATTCCATGGTGCGGATCTTTTCCAGGGTCACTCACTCCGTATTTTGGTAAAAATCAGTATCCAGGGGTATTTTTGGTATTTTGGTAAAAATCAGTATCCGGGGGTATTTTGGTAAAAAAGGAGTGGATGGGTATTGTCTTGTATGGAGGAAGAAGTAGTTGTACACCACCATTTAAGGGAGAGCTTGGTGGACACCATTGTTTAAGAGAGGAGGTTGGATATTCTGTTAAGAGAGAAGTGGTGGTGAACACTACTATGTAAGAGAGGAATGCCTATAAATACCCCTCTCCATGCCACATTTGAGGGGTTGGTTGGTTAGAAGACAAGGAGGAAGGAAGGTCAGAGAGGGAGAGGAAGAAGCTGTTGAGCGACCCGCGTAACTGAATAAGCTGTTATACAACCCGAGCAACGGAAGAAAACTGTTGAGCAACCAGCGCAACTGAAGAAAACTGTTGAGCGACCTGCACAACTGAAGAAGCTATTGAAGAAACTGTTGCGCGACCCGCGCAATGGAAGATATCATTCCACCGGCCCGCACAACAGAAGAAGTCACTCCACCGCCCGCGCAACGGAGGAAATCATTCCACCGGCCCGCGCAACAGAAGAAGTCATTCCACTATTGTTCCACCGGCCCGCGCAACAGAAGAAGTCATTCCACCACCCGAGCAACGGAGGAAATCGTTCCACCGCTCATGCAACATCCTCTTGAGAAGGCTTTCACGCCATTTTGAATAAAAGCATGTCTAAACCCAAAAGTTTATGCGCCACTTTGTGAGGAGATTTGTCCTGATGCATGGTTTTTGTCCTAAAATAAGCCTCATACACTCCATATTCCCAAAAAGGTAGTGAGAGAGAGAAGCAAGAAGGAGAAATAAATGAAAATAAAGATCGTAAAGCTTTGAGGAGCTCATTTGCCCTTGTAATGAATATCAAAAGCATCAAAATGCTGCTAAAATTGCTACTGCTTTCTACATTATTCATTATACCCATTCATTGTAATCTATCTTAGAATCAAGGGAAATCAAAGGATGTAAACGAACTCAGAATAAAATATCATGTGATCATTGTTCTCTCATTTGTTCTTTGTTATCATTAAATAAATCCCCCGAATCAAACGCATTTGTTTTCTTGTCAAAATAGGCATGCAAGTAAATTGCCCCAAATCATCGCAAACTTCACAATTATCAAGCGATTATTTGCAGTGTCAAAAAATAGGGTAAATCATGGATAACAATTCAATAATTATAGCCTAATTTAGCATGAAAGCAAAGTTCAGCTACACTAACCATGATTCGCAAATTCATAGAAGACGAACAATCGAAGGATACTTGCTGATTAACATGCACATCACAAATTTCACAACACACTCATTACTTGTGACGTAGGTTTGATAAATGGTCACCTAAGGATAATGGTCTGCACCTAGAAGTAGTCCGTTGAATTCCTAGTGCCGTCTTTAGGATTTGGGTTCGCGGATTGGTGTATCAAAGCCCTGCGCCAATGGGATTAGCTTGTAAGAGCGCATGCAAACAGTCTATAATGCTGAAATTTGAAGAGGGCTAGAGGATTTCCTCTTCCTCGTCGTAGGGCTGCCACCTATGGCGAGGTGTGGTGGCAATTTCCAACGTAGGTTAGCGGCAGTGTGGAAATCCTCCGAAACAGCTCCCCAAGGAGCTCCTTCTTCCCCTTCTCCCCACTCCCTCTCTCCCTTGTAGATGGAATTTGTATGGGAATGAGGGAGTGAATTTTTAAACCTTATATAGCCTAGATTTTATGTCTAAATGGCCTTGGGGGCCATTTTTTTATCATGTATGCCCCTAGTGGGCTAAACTCTAGCCCATATGGCTATTTCAGGGGGCCACTGGCCCATTTGCACCATGGGGCAGGTGCCCCATCAAAGGATGAGTGATCGGTCCAAATTTGGTGAAGATTCGATGCCTCGATCGACCGTAGGGACCCTAATTACAATGACAAGTATCGGCACTTGATCGGGGCCACAGTTATACGGATATGAGCGGGGAAATATCCTTGGCACATGGCTCGAGTTTAGCCGCAATCTGACGATCGAAAAGTCGCAAGTTCACAATTTAGTGGCAGGGCCAACTTCACTTAAGTTTCAGGTTTAAGTTCTGGAGAGTCGCGCCTTTCACGCACTTCCCTCTCACCTTAAGTTGTGCAGTTCGGGGCACCGTCTAGGTTCGCCGTCTGCAATAGACCTCAAGCCCAGTGAGGCCAACAATTTCCTATAGTTTCAGACTTAGAAGAATTTCAACGGGCGACCCACGTTCATTTTAGTCTATCGGAGTGGATTTTGGGAGGGCCAGCTCTCACGGTCCCTACTGGGTCCCGGTCATGCCTAGGGCTAGTTGTGTCTGCGAGGTTATCCTCTTAGAATTTTAGAATGTAGTCGCTCTACATTATTCACTCTCTCTTCTCGAAGCTACGCACGTGTGTTCCATGAGAACTACCTAATACAGTCCTAAGGCGGCTTGCTGGTGGACGCTCTAGGGTCCAGTGTCATTTTGGCTCGGGTGTTACATTGATCCAACAATTTTCATCTTTTAAATTGTAATAGATTCACTTAAAAAACTTATCAATGCAATCGATCGTCAAGCTTCTTTTGTTTTCTCATGCCTTAGCTTGTTTTCTGCTCTTTTATAACTAACTGCTGACTTGGCCCTTAAAACTCGAGACATCATGGGCTTGTTACAAGTTTAAATCCTTAACCACTACATGTCCCTGGTTGCTTGGAACATGCAACGTCTTTCCTGATATAACCGCTCTTATTCATGGGTGTCAGAATCACCTAAATAAATAGCTTCGAACCTCATTTGAATTCATACCAATCTTGTCTTTGTAAATCTACCTTTGTAACGCCCTAAAAATCGGTGGTCGAGTAGCAACTCAACTCCCGAGTTCCAAAACATCACTTATGCAACATATATGCTTACGATTCAATGTTGTCTGTGTTAGTGCATTACTCATGAGTGGGATTATACCAAAACAGTAATTCATACTCTAGATAAAGGTGTAAAACGCAAGCGGAAGGCTGAAAGACATAAATACACGTATATAAGTCAAAAGGGCACGATCGGTCTCCAGAGTATGAATACATCACTGAGTCACCATATACATGCCATAGTCTCAAAAAAATCAAGGTGTTAAAATGATACAACTACAATGATAATCCCTGTAGCCCCGTCAATCCGGATAGCCTAAGCGAAGCCATCGGAGAACTGCATATAAGAGCACTCGTCCAAATTGTCGTAGTAGTCAGGCTCCGCCTCAAGGGTCACGCCGTCATTTGAAATCAAGACAGATTCTGGTCGGTGTTTAAAACACCGTCCCGTAACATGGGAGTGAGTGATAAACTCAGTGGAATCATAGAGTAAAGGTTAACATGTTATCAAATCAATCAAGCAGTAATGATAAAGCAGTAAATCACACATCCCTAAGTACTCTTATTAATGCAGGAATGATATGAATGTATGATGCATACCCTCGCCTACACTCCCTCAGCGACTTCATCTCACGTTTGCGCATGTACAACACTGCCTCAGTGCTTGACCTGCTATGCCTGAACGCACACGTAATGCAGTGCATGCATATAATTACCGAGTTCATATTAGTCCTTTTCATACAGCAGGATTAGGAAACTAAGGTACCTCCCTTATATCATTCCCAAACAAAGATCCATTCTAGGGTCTTCAGTCCTAGTAGATCTCATACGATGATGCGGTTCTAGGTCGCTGCAAAGGGCTTGTCGCCAAATCAGTACAAGCCTAGTGTATACTCTAGATGCTATGGAAGGGTTGTCACCTCCACGTAGAATCAGAGTATACTCGAGGTCACTACAAAGGGCTCGTCACCAATCAGTGTAGGCCGACAGCTTGAATACAGTGTCCATACCACCGTATTCAGCTCACGAGTCTGGGTTGCTCACTGGTCACTACGGGGAGGCTCATCGCCCCAGCGTAAGCCGACAGCTCGACCACGGTGTCTCATACCACCATGTCCGGCTCATGAGTCTTAGCGGATGAAGGTACCAAGGTTAACGGGATTCCACTGGTGAGTTTGGTACCTTAGGTTCAAGCAGGAGCGTCCATACATGGTGAACATACATCGGCACATCGGGTTACTTGACGGGCTCGACTAGCACGAGCACACCCAAAGTTGATTGACATGAAGTGCATAAGCTCTCCGTGTGGCCTGACCACTGCCGACAACATTAGTACGACTCGAGTTCGTCAAACACGTCCTAGGTGGCGAATGAATCTCAACCACGACTTCAAGCCTGTTACCGATTGTCTGGACTACAACATAGCCCCAATCACACTCAATCCGTAACCAGAAAGCATGTGGAGTAGTCAAAGCATAATTAACAAAGTAATTCGAGCATGTTAATAAGCAGGTTATAAAGCACAATATAAACAGGACATACACACACATACATTTCATAAGTAAACGACTAAACTAAACTTGCATGGAGGAAATCATATACATCTCTAAGGTAGTTGAGAATCCTATCTCAACACCTACCTAAAACACTATCATCTAAGTACTTACTCATATAAGCATTTTCACAAACACTTAGACTACACTTATTTAACATACATAACGTATATTAACCAAAACATGTATTAGGGCAAATCCTTTCGCGGAGTAAGTATTACACATATATATAGCATATACACACAGTAATTAATCATGGCAAACACACTTCCATATTTTATACGTATACGTATTTTCTACAAATATACAGAATACGCTAAACACCATAATTTGCATACGTAACTGAATCACAAAACAAACATCGCATTTTGCATGTGAAATAACACCCAGATCATGAATCTATCATTATCCGACATTGAAAGCATTGAAAACCATAACCTAAGCGTCTATAGTCCGCACCTTATGCCTTAGAAGCGAGTAACGGACTCAGTTAAACACTAAGTCTGTATCAACGGTAAAACGGCAACCTATGGCATGAAATAGGTTAGTTATTTCATCACTTACACTAGTTGGATCTTTAGAACTGATTACGGTTAGGTTTTCTTACCCGAAAACGGAATCAGAATTGCCGGAAAAGCGATACGGTAGTGATGGATAGGCACGTAAAATAGCAGGATAGAGCAACAGGAATCTCCTCCCACTTCTCTCACACTTTCTCTCTCTTTACTCTCTTCTCTCTCCTAGGGTTTTCTCAAATTCATATGGAGTGAATGAGAGAGGGTTTAAGGTCCTTATATAGGCCCAGAATTGCCAGAAATAGGCCCAGGGCCAAGGTATACTTAGGTTATGTCCAAAGGGAGTTTGTTCTGTCTCAACGGAGCACTTCCGGAGCCCCCCTTGAGCCAAAGGTCGGACTTAAGCTCCCTGACTATGGATCTAGGTCGAGTTAAGTTTTCATTCCAGTCGGGTTCTCAGATCACATGTGGCGGACCAATTTTAGTTCAACGGTCACCGGAACTCAATCAGGGTTACAAGTACACTGCCATGTGTATGAAATTTCTCCTGATCCGAGGGTGTATTTGAGTCAGATTCTGATGGTCTGTTTGCTTATATTAGGCCCACAAGTGACAAGTCTCAGATTACTTACATGAGATTTAATTTCTAAAGAAAAACACATTTTCTCACACACTTCACTCCGTGCTCAAGCGAATAGCCCCGGGAAACTATCTAGATTTGATTTCCGAGATGGTTGTCAAGCCCAGCAAGGCGGTCCTAATTCTATAACTTCGTATTATTCGGACTTTCGATGTGCGATCCAGATCCGATACGGAGTTTCAATGTTCTCCCGAGAGCAACTGGGTAATGAGATTGATCTTAGATTTCAGGGTAACCAAGCGTCAATGATTCTACAAGTTTTGGGTCTTGCAGATCGTATTTAAAGTGGATTAAGCGGATTTAGTAGCTAGTCTAGTTTAGAACTTAGTTACTTTTTTCTAATTCCTAAAGGATTTGATCTTGAGTGATTTCTGCCTGAGGTGGTACTCGGGTCTTTATAAGGAATTTTTCGAGACGTTACAATCTACCCCCCTTAAAGAAAAATTTAGTCCTCGAAATTAGTACCTTTTCGTACTCCTCGAGAATCTGAAGGTACTTTCTGACCTTGGCCTCTGTCTCCCAAGTAGCCTCTTCCTCAGTGTGATGCGTCCACAATACTTTCACCAGTGGGATAACCTTGCTACACAATACCTGCTCCTTCCTGTCTAAGATACGCATCGGACGTAGTACATATGTAGCGTCTTCGCTCAACTGTACCTGCTCCCACTTAATAATGTGGAAAGGGTCAAGAACGTATTTCTTCAGAATAGATACATGAAATACGTTGTGTACACCTATAAGTGGTGTGGGCAAAGCAAGACGATATGCCACCACACTCACTCGGTCTAAGATCTGGAATGAGCCAATGAACCGTGACGTAAGTTTCCCCTTCTTGCCAAACCGAAGGACTCCTTTCATGGGGAAAACTCGGAAGAATACATGGTCCCCAACTTCGAACTCTAGAGGTCGCCGCCTCGTATCGACGTAGCTCTTCTGTCTGCTCTTGTGAATATATAGCGAAGGCTCTTGTGGTCGCAGAAAAACTCAAACTCCTCTCCATAGAGGTAATGTCTCCAGAGTTTTAATGCAAATATGACCGCTACTAACTCGAGGTCGTGCGTAGGGTAATTCTCCTCGTGTTTCCTCAACTACCTCGAGGCATATGCAATCACCCTGTCCTTCTGCATAAGGACACATCCCAAACCAACTCGAGACGCGTCAGTGCAAATCGTATACTTGACCCCTTGCTCTGGCAATACTAGCATAGGGGCAGACGTCAGTTTGTCCTTCAGTTCCTGAAACGCTGCTTCCGCCTTCTCATTCCAGGCGAACTTCAGATCCTTCCGTGTCAACTGAGACAACGGCCTAGCTATCTTCGAGAAATCCCGAATGAATCGTCGATAGTAACCAGCGAGTCCTAGAAAACTCCTCACCTCAGTAACTGAACCAGGCTACTTCCAGTCCTGAACTGCGGCTACCTTAGTAAGGTCCACCGCTATTCCTTCCTTGGACACCACATGTCCCAGGAACTTGACTTCCTCTTTCCAGAAGTCGCACTTCTTATACTGTACGAACAACTGGTTCCTCCTCAGAGTGTCTAAGACTGCTTGTAGGTGTTCCTCGTGCTCTTCCCGACTCGCAGAGTATATCAAGATGTCATGGATAAACACGATGACAAATTAGTATAGAAATGGCCGAAATACCCGATTCATCAAGTCCATGAACATGGTCGGTGCGTTCGTAAGACCAAACGACATCACGAGGAACTTGTAATGCCCAAAACTGGTCCTGAAGGCCGTCTTCTACACGTCTTCATCCCTGACGCACAGCTGATGATACCCTGACTATAGATCAATCTTCGAAAAGTATTGCGCCCCTTTCAATTGATCGAACAGATCATCTATCCTGGGCAAAGGATACTTGTTCTTCACGGTCAATCGATTCAACTTGCGGTAATCAATACATAATCGCAGCGACCCATCTTTCTTCTTGACAAACAACACAGGTGCTCCCCAAGGAGACACATGGGTCATATGAAGCCCTTCTCTACCAGCGCATCAATCTGTTTTCGCAGTTCCTCCATCTCACATGGAGGCATCCGATACATAGGCAATGAAACGGGGGTCGCACCAGGCACAAGATCAATAGTAAAATTAATCTCACGCCGAGGAGGTAATCCAGGGATCTTTCTGAACACATCCTCAAATTCCCGAACTACTGGCATGTTCCCTAACGTCGACCCATTAACATGCTCTAGTAAAGCAGCGTAACATCCAACACGACATGACCAAATAACCTGCACTGGAAAAGTAAAGACCGTGCCGTCAGGTCCGTTGGCTGTCACGACCCGATTATCGCAATCAATCTCTACCTTCATCTCGGTGAGCTAGTTCATACCAAGGATAACATTGTAGTGCCATAGTGGGGCGACAATGAGGTCAACGAATACTGTCCTGCTACCCAAGTCTACTGAGCAACCCTCACACATCCATATGACATCCGAAAAAGTCCCAGTAGCAGTAGTGAGTCTCACTCCCTTCGTGGGAGTAGTATGCAAAGCTAAACGCTTAACTACCGCACATGAAATGATGGATGTACTGGACCCAGTGTCCACTTATAAGAAGACAGGAGCACCTTGACATGTGCAGTGACCTCGAAAGCCATAGGTGTTGTCTCTAGCTCTTCTGCTGTAAGTGCATGAACGCGTGCTTGTTGAGGTCGGTTGGGCTGAGGCACCATAGGTCGCTGAGGCGGCCTAAATCAAGGTGCAGGGGATCAGAATGATGGATGTACAGGAATAGTACGCAGGGGCGGAGCCGATATAGTCTGAGGGTGAGTGCGGTCGATCTTCTGCGGCGGCGAGAACCCACTGTCTCTCATACGTGCAAAACAGCTCTCCGCTGGGTGGCCTGGCCTCCCACAATAAGTGCATGTCACACCCGGTAGCTACATCGGAACTAGTGACGCCAAAATCCTGGGAGGAGAGTCTGTGCGAGGCCTCTTGCCGAGGAATGGCCTGCTCGGCATATCTGGTCGAGGCTTAGGGACCATAGGCCCACAAGTACGTGTCAACTGATCCCCGTCCTGCTCAGCCCGTATGGACATGTGCACTAGCTCAGCATAGGAGGGTATGCTAGCACAACATATCTTCAAACGAATATCAGGGCACAGGCCCTCAGAAAAACGCCGCATCTGCATCTGTGCGTCGGCAAGGACCATAGGAATATATCGGCCCAACTCCGTGAACCGATGCTCATACTCCGTCACTGCCATGCCTCCTTGTCTGAGGCGCAAAAACTCATTCTCTTTCTAGTGCCGGTACGTCTGTGGATAGTACTTCTCATAAAAGCGGAACTCAAAATTTGCCCAGGTCCATATATAGCCAACCACAACTGTCCGCAATACACTATCCCACCATAGGTTAGCCTCCTTTTCAAACATAAAGGTGGCCAACTCGACTTGCTCCTTCTCGGTACAATGTAGCATCCTCAGCATCTTGGAGATGCGGTCGAGCCAATATTCGGCCTCCTTGGGTCTGTAAGAACCCGTAAAGGTAAGAGGCCTCGAGCACTGGAATCGCTCGAGGAGACCACTCGTACCCAGATTACCCGTAGGGTATGCAGCAGGTACAGGGGGAGGCACACCGTCATCCTGATTAAAAGGCTCTACTGTCTCAGCAGGACATATAGATGGTGAAGGTGGAGCAGCACTTCCACCCTGAGCTAGGGCCCCTGCAATAATGGCCAAGAGCTGCTGCTGCATCATCATCATCAACTGCCCCAACCTATCAGCAGGTGGGCAGGCTCAGACACATGCTATGTCGAAGATGACGCACGGTTCTGCTCACGAACCGGTGGTGTGTACGGTGGTGGTCCAACTGCAGGACCAAGAGAAGGCTGAGACTCAGGAATAGTCTTACGATCAGGGCCCAATCCGGGGTCCGTATAACCATCCCTCTAGGGAGGTGCCTGCTCCATCGTATCAGTAAGTGCGAGGCGTGCCGTGCTCCGCGTAACCTTCCGTGGCATGCCCTATATGACATAGGGTGCAACTTAGGTTAGATTTAGCATACACACAAACTTATTACGCAGCATTCATACACTTCATAGCATAAAAGACTGCATACATTTCATTAACCAAAATTTGTCATAATACATGGAATACAGCATTACATGAATCATGATAGAAGATGCATGTGAGCTAATACAACCAAAGCTTCAAACACTGAAAACATTCTTCTACTACTACACTACTAGGCCTAACAACATGAACACAAACATAACTTAAAGCAGTAACCGAAATAAGGTGCAAGACAACAACATGGCTGACTAGGCATCCAAGTCTAGCGATGGAGGAGGGGCACCCTTATCCTGCAAGCAGCACAAGATAGACTTCGACGTGCGAGTCACCTTCTTGAACGTGTGCTTCACGAGGCCTCGAAGATCCATAATATCCTGTCGTAGGACCGCCTGACCCTGTCATAGGGCAGCATGATCCTCCTCAAGTAGAGCTATACGAGCATCTCTAGCAGCCCGATCGGTGTCCTGCACCGGTGGCGTAGGAGGGGAGCTCTCCTCCGTATCTTGGGCCTCCTCTTCTTCCTCGCTCTCTTCCTCTTCTATCTCTTCCCTGCTTTCCTCCTCGCTTTCATACTCCTCACTAGCCGTCTCATCCTCACTCTCATCAAGTCGGGCTTGTCCTTGTCGTGGCCCAATTTTCATCTGATTGAGAGTGGTTTCATTGATGAAATGTTGAGGCACTGGGAGTTCTGCGCCAAGACTGTAGCCGAACTCGCGTGCAATCTTGCATATAAGTCAGCCGAAGGGGAGCGAATCAGTCCCTCGTATACTTGATTCATTCGTTAGAAAGGGTTGGTCCCACTCGTACTGCTAGAATATACAGCCTTGCATATCTATCCCACCCAGCTCACTGTCCGAATAAAGCGAAGATCTTTGTATCCGCCATCAAGTATAAATTACCAAACCTCCTAATAAGTGGCTCACAACCTTCGCTATAAAGAATGATTCGAGCTCAACCAAGCTAGCTATAAAGAATGATTTGATTTACAATGATAGTAAGCGTAGCAGATCCGGACGGTCAAGGCTTTACCATGATAGTAAGCGTAGCAGATCCCATTTCTCAAACGTCAGCGGGTGATGATTTGATTGGAAAGTTTGAGGTTGATAAGGAGCGGGGATAGATGGAAGGACGTCTCTCTGACGCTCATACCTAGGAACCCACATGTGTTGCTCGGTCCACATTCCTATTCAGTTCCCTTGCAAGTAGGACTACCCTCTTTCTTTAGATCTCTTAACAAATAAAGAATGCTCAGATGAACTACTATCTAATGTTAGTAGTGCTGAGCTGAACTTATCAAACCAGGATCTAGGAGCCTGTTTCAAGCCATAGATGGCCTTTAGACGACGGCAAACCAGATTAGAGTTGGCAGAGGAAGTCAAACCTAGAGGTGAAGCTGTCAAGTCCGTACAAGGATACCGTTTCAGGAGGGCGATTTCCTTTTCGTGTCGCCCTCTTCCTCGTGTTCCTTGTGTCTATCTTTTCTAAAACGTGGGTCTTCCTAGTGGGCTCGGCGCCACTAGGCAGTCATCTTTGATCCTGATCGGCCAACCTTTCCGATCCCGAAACAAACATAGTTCGGCTCTCTTTTTTCGGTCATTCAGATGCTGAACAAATCTCTCTTTCACGATTGAGGCTGGCCTTCTACGGGACTGGGCCCATCCCCCTCGGGTCTTCATTGGGAACTAGTTGCACACTAGCTCTTCGGTGTGAATAAAAAAGTGTCAAGTGATGGAGTCTTTCGGAGGTGTGGCTAGCTCTGGGTCAGCTGTAAATTCTTGTTCAAGGAGTGAGGGAAAAGCAATTTTTGAATTTCACAGGCAAAAGGCCAAGGCTTCTATTTGAGCGTGCGGTCAGAACAATCTGTCACAAGACATACGTGGGTACGCACAACTTCTCTCCCTACCCCGCCTGGTATAGAAAGTCGACCATCAGGCGCATGCACTCACTGTGATTGCTCCACCTGGGGTAGAGTTGAACGTGAAAATGTGATGGAGTAAACGGAAGTCGTCAGTCATGCTGGTCACTAGAAGACTGTTATTTGGCTGCCACTGAACCAGTCGACCACAAAGAGAATGCGTACGACGATCCCTTTCTCGTGCATTCTTCAGATTCTTCTCGCTTGCGTGGACATGACCAAGCGGTATGCCCAGGAGTCGAGCTATCAAGCCAGCGTTGATTGTGGCATCCCAATCTCTTCCGAATGGGATCTTAAACTGCAAGGGATCCAGTGTAGGCTCTCGTATATGGGCATAAAAAGCTCGAACAATACCCTCATTTACACGATATTTTTCCTCAAACACAGGGCCCCAACCGGCTTCAGCTAGGCTCTCCAATAGCAGATACTCGCCAAAGAGCCGCCCATCCACCTGAGCTTCAAAAACGACCCTACGGCCCGCATATCGTCCATGGGATAACTCTGCCAGTAGAGTTCTTGGGAGAGGAGCTTGGGGATCGAGGTCCCATTTAGTACGCACCTCGCGTCCAACGCCCGTGCTTGCGGTGGCGCCTCGCAGTCTTCTCGAACGAGTAGGGCGGCTAGGCCCAGCTTCATCCGCTGCACCCTTTCTCTTTCTCATGTGAGAAAGAATGGTGGAAAGCGAGAAAATGGTTGTAATGAACTCAAATAGGGCCATGGAAAAAGGAAGAAAAGGGAGGAAGGGATAGAGTCGTTAGGTCTCCACGGATTTGATCCTCCAAAGGGCGAGTAAAGGCTCAAATAGAAGGGAATGAAGAGGGAAAATGAAGAAAGAGGGTGGGTAGTGGGTATATACGAATTTGAGCCTCGAATGGGGGATTCAAGAGCTCAAATCGGAGAGGGAGAGGGTAGGCAGCAATGGAGACGAGTTTACAACAGGGTGGTGGGTGTGGTACACAAAAACGAAAGAGAAAGAGGTTGGAGGGGCGATTTTTGTGCAAAATCAGAAGTTTGGGAGAGAAAAGGAAGCTTGGGAAGGTGATTTGTGAAGGGAAGGAGGGTTTGGAAGGGTTTTAATCAAAACCCCACGCATCAGGGGGCCACACAGCACCCTAAAGTCGATCGGCCCGAACGGCCCGACCGGCCTGGCCCGTTAATCGGCGAGGCCTTACCAAACTGGCGAGCCCCTCACCGACCTCTGGAGTGTTTGGTGAGGGCTTTGATACCAACTTGCAACGCCCTGAAAATCAGGGGTCGAGTAGCAACTCAACTCCCGAGTTCCAAAACATCACTTATGCAACATATATGCTTATAATTCAATGTTATCTGTGTTAGTGCATTAATCATGAGTGAGATTATACCAAAACAGTAATTCATACTCTAGATAAAGGTGTAAAACGCAAGCGGAAGACTGAAAGACATAAATACACGTATATAAGTCAAAAGGGTATGATCGGTCTCCAGAGTATGAATACATCACTGAGTCACCATATAAATGTCATAGTCTCAAAAAAATCAAGGTGTCAAAATGATACAACTATAATGATAATGCTTGTAGCCCCATCAATCCGGATAGCCTAAGCGAAGCCATCTGAGAACTGCATATAAGAGTACTCATCCTGATCGTCGTAGTAGTCAGGCTCTGCCTCAGGGGTCACGCTGTCATCTGAAATCAAGACAGAGTCTGGTTGGTGTTTAAAACACCGTCCCATAACGTGGGAGTGAGTGATCAACTCAGTGGAATCATAGAGCAAAGGTTAAGATGTTATTAATTCAATCAAGCAGTAATGATAAAGCAGTAAATCACACATCCCTAAGTACTCTTGTTAATGTAGGAATGATATGAATGTATGATGCATGCCCTCAGCTACGCTCCCTCAGCGACTTCATCTCACGTTTGCGCATGAACAACACTGCCTCAGTGCTTAACCTGCTACGCCTGAACGCACGCGTAATGCAGTGCATGCATATGATTACCAAGTTCTTATTTGTCCTTTTCATACAGCAGGATTGGGAAACTAAGGTACCTCCCTTATATCATTCCCAAACAAGGATCCATTCTAGGGTCGTCAGTCCTAGTAAATCTCATACGATGATGCGGTTCTAGGTCGCTGCAAAGGGCTCGTCACCAAATCAGTATAAGCCTAGTGTATACTCTAGATGCTACGGAAGGGTTGTCACATACACGTAGAATCAGAGTATACTCGAGGTCACTACAAAGGGCTCGTCACCAATCAGTATAGGCCGACAGCTCGAATACAGTGTCCCATACCACCGTATTTGGCTCACGAGTCTGGTTTGCTCACTGGTCACTACGGGGAGGCTCGTCACCCCAGCGTAGGCCGACAGCTCGACCATGGTGTCCCACACCACCATGTCTGGCTCATGAGTCTTAGTGGATCAAGATACCAAGGTTAACGGGATTCCACTGGTGAGTTTAGTACCTTAGGTTCAAGCAGGAGCGTCCATACATGGTGAACATACATAGACACATCGGGTTACTTGACGGGCTCGACTAGCATGAGCGCACCCAAAGTTGATCGACATGAAGTGCATAAGCTCTCCGTGTGGCCTAACCACTGCCGACAACATTAGTACGACTCGGGTTCGTCAAACACATCCTACGTGGCGAATGAATCTCAGCCACGACTTCAACCCTGTTACTGATTATCTGGACTATAACATAGCCCCACACTCAATCCGTAACCAGAAAGCATGTGGAGTAGTCAAAGCAGAATTAACAAAGTAATTCAAACATGTTAATAAGCAGGTTATAAAGCACAGTATAAATAGGACATACACACACATACATTTCATGAGTAAACGACTAAACTAAACAACTTGCATGGAGGAAATCATATACATCTCTAAGGTAGTTGAGAATCCTATCTCAACACCTACCTAAAACACTATCATCTAAGTACTTACTCATACAAGCATTTTCACAAACACTTAGACTACACTTATTTAACATACATAACGTATATTAACCAAAACATGTATTAGGGCGAATCCTTTCGCCGAGTAAGTATTACACATATATATAGCATATACATATAGTAATTAATCATGGCAAACACACTTCCATATTTTATGCGTATACGGTATTTTCTACAAATATACAGAATACGCTAAACGTCATAATTTGCATACGTAACTGAATCACAAAACGAATATCGCATTTTACATGTGAAATAACACCCAGATCATGAATGTATCATTATCCGACATTGAAAGCATTGAAAATCATAACCTAAGCGTCTATAGTCTGCACCTTATGCCTTAGAAGCGAGTAACAGACTCAATTAAATACCAAGTCTGTATCAACGGTAGAACGATAACCTATGGCATGAAATAGGTTAGTTATTTCATCACTTACACTAGTTGGATCTCTAGAACTGATTAGGGTTAGGTTTTCTTACCCGAAAATGGAATCATATCGTTGGAAAAGCGATACGGCAGTGATGGATAAGCACGTAGAATAGCAGGATAGAACAACAGGAATCTCCTCCCACTTCTCTCACACTTTCTCTCTCTTTACTCTCTTCTCTCTCCTAGAGTTTTCTCAAATTCGTATGGAGTGAATGAGAGAGGGTTTAAGGTCCTTATATAGGCCCAAAATTGCCAAAAATAGGCCCAGGGCCAAGGTATACTTAGGTTATGTCCAAAGGGAGGTTGTTCCGTCTCAACGGTGCACTTCTGGAGCCCCCCTTGAGCCAAAGGTCGGACTTAAGCTCCCTGACTATGGATCTAAGTCGAGTTAAGTTTTCATTCCAGTCGGGTTCTCAGATCACACGTGGCGGACCAGTTTCAGTTCAACGGTCACCGGAACTCGATCAGGGTTACAAGTACACTGCCATGTGTATGAAATTTCTCTTGATCCGAGGGTGTATTTGGGTCAGATTCTGACAGTCTAATTGCTTATATCAGGCCCATAAGTGACAAGTGTCAGATTACTTAAATGAGATTTAATTTCTAAAGAAAAACACGTTTTCTCACACACTTCACTCCGGGCTCAAGCAAATAGCCCCAGGACACTATCTGGATTTGATTTCCGAGATGGTTGTCAAGCCCAGCAAGGCGGTCCTAATTCTATAACTTCGTATTATTCAGACTTTCGATGTGCGATCCAGATCCGATACGGAGTTTCAATGTACTCCCGAGAGCAACTGGGTAATGAGATTGATCCTAGATTTCAGGGTAACCTAGCGTCAATGATTCTACAAGTTTTGGGTCTTGCAGATCATATTTAAAGTGGATCAAGCGGATTTCGTAGCTAATCTAGTTTAGCACTTAGTTACCTTTGTCTAATTCCTAAAGGATTTGATCCTGAGTGATTTCTGCCTAAGGTGGTACTCGGTCTTTGTACAGAATTTTTCAAGATGTTACAACCTTGCTTTCATGGCTCCAACTCTTCCTCTTTCACTGTTGGTGCTGAGAACTACCTGAAGGAGATCTTCGATTAGGGTTTAGTAGAATTCTGTCAATCTTCATTACTCTTCGATGCAAATTACTTTGTTAAGGAAGCTTCGATAGTGGCCGAATCGGAGACTGCGCTTAGAGAACTCCTTTAAAAGCTGAATTGCATGTACTCTATCGAGTGTCATCAAACTTACTTTTAACTCTAAACTACTCACTGGATATCTTCGCTAACAAGCATTGGCCAAAGAAGACTCTGCAAGGGTAAGTGAGGCTCATGAGTTGGCCTAACACGAACGATTGCTCTAGGTCCAGACACACCAGTTCAACCGCACCATGCTTCGTGCATTGAAAGCTTATCGTACTAGACTAATGGAAGAACTCAAGGAATGAGAGCATTCCTTCTTCGCTAAAGATCCGGTTGCCTTGGAAGACCTTTCATTCCTAGATGCGGAAATTACCATCTACCAAATGCAAATGAAGATAAGTCTCAGCGCAAAAAGAGAAACCGAGAACATAGTTTCTTCTAACAGAATTCGCATTGACCAGCTACTTCATCTTCTTCCAATCATCATCAAGAAAAAGAGCGGATTGGGCACCTAAACAGGAGAAGAATGAAGCCGAGATACAAGCTCTCCTTGAGGAATTCGAGGAAATGAAAATCAAAATGCCTTAAGTCACTCGATCGCTGTGTTTTTCAAATTTTCTTTCTTCCTGTAATGTGGTCGATGACCAGCAACATCTTTAAAAAATCTCCCTTTTATCAATTTTTTAATGCATCAATGTTGATTTTCCATGACACATCATGGCCAATCATGAGAAGTTCTTTAGGTTACCGACTCTTTCTTTCACCATTGGCTATGGTTTAGGATATTTGGAACAGATAACTGCTCCACTTAGTATACCATCAGTGGTCACCTTTAGTTGACCGAGTCTCTCTAACACCAATCACCATACTTAGCTTTTTTTAATTATTCACGTACGTAAACACTACCATATGTTAATTCGACAGTAGTAAATACACAACATTTTCCAAGGAGCATCATTTTTTCCATTGTATATTCCCACTTTCTAGGAAACGAATTGACAACCCAATCGTCTGCTTTGAGCTCCCAACCATCGAACTCTATCCAATGCATGAAGTTATTACTCCCCACTTAGATTTGTAGCACACCACGAATAGGAAACCTCAACAGCAAGCCTTACCACCATGACTTCCTCCCTCTTCTTCTCTCAATCCTTAAGGTTTTTAAAGGAAATCCCTAAGGAAGGGATTGAATCCTTCTCCCATTCCTCCTTCCTCCACGATACTTATCCCTTCCTAAGGGATGCGACTAAAGCAACCAAGACTGATGAACCTCCATGAGAGCTTCTCGGAGTTATCTCATACTTACATCAACTTGGAGAGGCATACTCTAAGGCGAACTCCGAATTTGAACGATGCATTGTCCATCTAATGGAACTATAGGCCCTTCGTGCTGAGTCTGCGATTCTTTCAAATCGACTTGATGCAACTTGAAAAAATCGACTGCACTATACTCGTCAACATCACTTTGACTAAGAGATGTTATGATCCATGGAGTTTGTACTCAGCAACTTCTTCGCTGACCTCTCGGAGGCCCAACGACTCTATCCAGAGCGTGATCGGTCGAACAATCAGGACCTTCGAAACTTCATCGAGTCACAAATAGAATTTATCATACTTGCAAAGAGTCCAACAAGTCCGAGGAGTTGGATGCCGAGCAAGAGTTCGCAGCTATCAACCAACGCCTCAATGTAGTCATCGGCCTTCTCCGCAAATTCACAGACCAGCAGTTGTCGTGGAGAAGTAGACGTGCATGGGCTATGGAAGCCAAGGAATCGATCGCTAAAAAAATTGAAGAACTCAAGGCAGCCTATCTGTAATGTAGCCGATTAGCCGAGGATTATTTTCCTTTTTGTCTTCTTTTTTTTTTTTTTTGTAATCGAATGGCATTTAATTTCAAGGCCTCTTTATTATAATATAAACTCTGTTTGTTTTGTTAATGACATGGGGCTACACTTTGTCTCTCATGTTCAGTCTATTCCCAAACAACTTCCTACACCGAGGGAAAGTGCGACTTTAGGAATCGGCCAATAATCGAAGCCTTTGTGACCTTTCCATTCATGTCTTTTAGAACGTACGCTCTCCCTTTGAAGACATGGATGACAATGTATGGTCCATCCCATGTGAGGGACCAGTTTTTGCCGAGAGCATGATCTTTCTGACCGATCGACAATATAACCTTCCAAACCATGTCTCCCTCCCCCGAAGATTTTCCTTTCACCCTCTTATTGTAAGCACAAGTAATGACCACTTTATTGGCGACGATCAAATCAAGGGCCTCATGCAAACTTCATCTAACCCTTCAAACTCGACCAACATTGCTTCTGTAAATTCAATTGGGGTCAATTTCGCCTGATAAACGGTACTTAAGGATGGCACAGTGACCTCCACGGGTACCACTGCACATTCCGATATGTCAGCGGGAATAGACTCACCCCAATACTATACGAGGTGAATTTCTATAGGCCAAGAAAGCCTCCCATAACTTCGTATGCCATTCTCAAGAATTCTCTTCAATCGTTTTTCTCAAAATATTTTTGATTACCTTGTTACTAGCTTCATCTTGGTCGTTGACCTGTGCATAATATGGAGTTGAATGTAAGATTTTTATTCCATATTTGTTGGCCATTGCCCGCACTTCTTTTACCGAAAACGCTGCACCTCGATTTATCATGATGGATTCTGGAATTCCAAATCAATGGTAATATTATTTTAATGAATTCAATAATTTCTTTGTGACCGACCCCTTTCATAGGCTTAGCTTCTACCCACTAAGTGAAGTAATTGGTCGCAACAATTATAAATGAATCCACCTGTGATGAAGGTGGTTAGATCTGACCTATCAAGTCGATCGCTCAACCTCGGAAGGGCCAATGTTTCATAATAGAATGTATCTCTGTGGCGGGCACATGTTGGAATGACCTGTTTTTCTAATAAGCCTCACAACCCTTAGCATACCGTATATAATCGGCCATCATCATCGGTCAGAAATACCCATAACATCTGAGCGTGAGTTTCATTTTCCTCCCTATCTGATGAGCCCCGCATATTCCTCTATGGACTTCACCCATTATTAGTAGAGCTTCTTTTTTGGATAGGCATCGGAGCAAAACCCCATCGGCCCCCTTTCGATAAAGTTCATTGTCAATCATGACATAATTGGTGGCCGATCTCCTCACATTCCTATAGACCTCGGTATATGGGCTTTGCAGATAACCCATGAGAGGAGCCATCTAATCTTCTTCCATTAACTCTACTTGGCATATCTCCATAATATCTCCTCTTTCGAAAATATATGGTAATAATTTTTTGACGGCAATCGTTCGCTTGGCTGACCCTCTTAGGGCATCAAGCCCTGCTGCTAGTTGCGCCATTTCATTGGCATCCATGTTATGGTCCCTAGTCACATGTACCAACTCCACTTCTTCAAAACGGTCCAACAGTTGGGTTGCTAAGGCATAATATGGCAACAAGGTTGTACTTATATACTTAAATAATCCTGCTATTTAATTAATCACTAACTATGAATCACCTATTGCCGTCAGAGACCTTGCACCCAATTCCAACAATAATTTTTGGCCAATTATCATGGGTTCATATATGGTCTGGTTATTTGTACAGTTGAACTCTAATTGGAATGCAAACTCCTGCATATTTCCATTTGGGGCAATTAAAATTATACCAGCTCCTGATGCCTTATGCGTTTTTGATCCATCGAAGATCAACTTCCATGGCATCAATTGTATACAATATAGATCCAAAATCTCCAAAGAAATTTGTTCTTTCATATCAAAAGGATGGCCGGCCAAAAAATGGCTATAGCTTGACCCTTCACTGCTTTCTGTAAAATATAGCAAAGATCAAATTCGGATAAAGCTAGTACTCATTTTCCAATTCTCTCATTCAAAATCGGCTGATTCAACATGTATTTCACTAAAATTGGTTACCGCTATTACATTTACTATCTTGGCCAACAAATAATGTCTTAATTTAGTGGCCACAAAATACAATGACAAGCATAATTTCTCTACAGTGGAGTACTATCTCTCGGCATCAAGTAATGTTTAGCTTAAATAATAAACCTCACACTCTTTCCACATATCATCATCCTAGGCTAGAAGAGCTTCAATCGATTCCATAGAGGTTACAACGTATAACTTGAGCGGTCGACCTTCAAGTGGTGACATTAGGACTATCAGACTTATTAGATACTCCTTGACTCTATCGAAGGCTAGCTGGTGCTCCGCCTCCCAAACGAACTTGGACCCCTACTTTAACTTTATTAATGAAGAGAAGATATTAATTAGTCTTTCCTGCGTAATTAAATATAAATTTTTGCATGAAATTGACATGCCCTAGGAACTTTTGTAGCTCCAATTTATTCTTCGATGGTGTTTCGACAAGAAAAGAAAAGTATTTGATTTGAGAATTATCATATTCAATAATAGCAAAGAAAGAATAAGAAGAGTAATCATCACAAAATTTATTTATTCTGAATTCGTTTACATCCTCTTTATCCATTGATTCTAAAATAAAGTATGTATAACAAAAATACAAGAATCAAGTAAACTTGAATATCAATTTCGGCAGCATCTCAGATCATAAAATGATTTCAAATCACACAAGTCATTGTGTGGAAATGATGTTGTCTCGATTGATCTCTTAGACTTGAAGAACTTTAGTCTTGTGGTATGAATTGAGCCTTCTTTGACGTCTTCAAAATGATAATTTATCATCAGAAATTTACTGTCCACGGAATGGACTTGTTGCGCGGGCAGTAGGTGAATACTGTCATCTGGTTGCACAGGCCTTTGGTTACGCGAACTACTTATTGTGCGAGTCACCTATTGTGCACCGTGAAACAGGTACTCAATGTACCTTGGCAAACTTTTGGAGAATCTTCTCTTTTCCTCCTTACTCCGTAAATCTTCCAATGCCCTGATGAAAGAGATGGTGGGGTATTTATAGACCCCCTGCACGTGCGAACTCATCCATCTGCGCAACAAACAACCTCAATGTTTCACTGTGCGAACTTCCCATTGCACGCATACTTCAATCGCGCGCCGCGTAATGAGGCTTCCAAATTCCTGTTGCGCGCCGCGCAACAAACAACCATGAATTTTCAAATTCTTCATATTTTCTTTTGATTCTATTTTTTTTATGCTCCAACAGATGGGTGAGCTTTGATGATCGCTCAAGCCTTATTTTGATCAACCTCAATACCTCGTTGATGTACTAGAAATCCTAGGAAATTATCGGCCGAGACCCTGAAGGCACGCTTCAAGGGGTTCATTTTTAGCTTATTGAGCCCCATTCGCTCAAACGATTTACGTAACTGAGCAATATGGTTTTCCATGTCAGCCGATTTGACAACTACATCATCCACATAGAATTCCATAAATCAGCCAATCATATAATGGATTATGGCATTCATTATCCTCTGATATGTAGCTCCTGCGTTTTTAAGTCCAAAAGGTATCACCACCCAACAGTAAGTTTCTAATGGGACTGGACATCTGAATGTCATTTTCGGCATGTTGTCCATTGCAATGTAAATCTGATTATACCCAAAATGCCCATCCATGAAGGATACAATCCTGTGCCCGACATCCCTATCAAATAGTTGATCGGCCACTAGCATTGGGTATTCATCTTTGTTGTTGCCAAATTTAAGTTTATGAAATAATACAAACCCATAACTTGCCATTCTTTTTTATTATTGAAACAACATTTGAAAACCCCTCGGCATATTTGATCGGTCTAATGAAACCAACCTTCAAAAGTTGTTTGATTTCTTCCTTTATTTTATGGGTTACTTCTGCTGTTATTCGCCTAGGCGTTTGCTTGTGTGACCGATATCCTTCTTTTATAGTCCCATGCGAAACAATCATCAATTTCATTAAGCAGATTCGTCAATTGCCTATTCTCGTGAGGCTTCAGTAGATCACTGATGAATGTGGGCTTTAGGTCTTGCTTTGTCCCTAAATTGACTCCGATCAATGGATCTTGAACTTGGGGCCGAGAATCCTTCATCTTATCAAGCGTCCTTTCAAGCTTAATGTCTTCTTCTTTGTCCAAATGATCCATATCGAACAAATTTACAAGGTAGTCATCGTACATCTCTTTCAGGCTTTCTTTAAGCCTTCCTATTATGGCCGTGAAATCGGCCTGGTATTGCCTATTTTTTAGTGTACTGATCATGAAATCTCCTCGATAATACAATGCGAGATCGGCCAATAAAGAACGATGTCCCTCGGTAGGGTGTCACTTAATCGTATTACTTCTACACCACACTATCTGAATTATTGTTGACTAATATTCCAATCAGTTGATTGAACTTGTTTCTCCCAATGAATCGAATTGGTCATACTACTTCCCCATTAAAAAAAAAAAAGAAGCTTAATTGGTATTCAAAGTGGCTAGGAAGAGTTTATTATTAGCTCGGACCAGTTAAACCTTATCTTGGTTTCAGAAAATCACGAACTAATGTAGGGAGGATGGGATACATGTGAACGAATGAATCTAATTTCTGCCTAACAAAACATTATAACTTGATGAAGTATCGACCACGAAAAATGGCATTAATACTATCTTGGTCTCAATGGTCAAATCGATCGATAGGACACCATAAGTATTCGTAACATCTTAGTGGTAATTATTACTTTTTTACCGTCCACTACGCTACATTAACGTGATTTAACATGATCTAAACACATTCTTAATGATTTGATCCAAAGCCCACTCAATGTTAAATTGTGACCCTGATCGTACGTCTTTCAGAGTGGATTAGCTTTTACCCAATAACATCATAGTGGGTGTTACGCTTATAGCGTGGGGCACACCTGATGAATGTATTATATATCCATGCCACATTTCTGTTTTCTCAGCTCATCTCTTTGATGTTATTCCAAAACTCAAGGCTATCCAAATTTCCGGTAGATCATACCACTGAAAATAGTGGTGAATAACCATTAAAAGGTTTTCAAAAGTGGTAGAAATTTTGGGTTGGATGGATAATAAACATTACGGATTTTCTTACATCGGGCCTGCAAAAGTTTTTAATGGTGAGTATTCAATCACCACTGTTTCCTGTGATGTGGTCCACCTGGGATTTAGATCTGTTTAAATTTTGGGACGTCGTCCTAAAATAGGCTTGAAAAACGGACAGATGGCCTTGATATATAACAAATTATCATGGTGGCCCCACAGTAAAGGTAACACCCATTAACTTGCCATCGGAGTAACACCTAATCCGACGGCTTTAACATTTTCACGGAGCAGGGACTCTACCGAGGGCGGATTAATTGAGACCCTGGCCTCACCTAAGACATGTAGTCATTACGGTGGGGCTACCATGGGCCCCACCTGGATGTATGTATTAAGTAAAATGAAGCAGATCTAATTATCAGGTAGACCATACCATAAGAAACATAAAAAATAGTTGTGATTGACTATTAATGGGCCACAAAAGTTTGGATCAGGCTGATATTTTCCCTCCATCCAGGCTTACGTGACTAGGACGGTCAATCACCACTGTTTCTTATGTATGGTCCACCTAATAATTGGATCTGCTTCTGTTTTAAGATAAAAACCTAAAATAATCTGAAAAAGCGGATGGACGGTGTGGATACATAATACATACATCAGGGTGGGCCCTACGGTAACCCCACCGTAAGGCCGGCACCGTCTTGGGTGGAAACGTATTGGCTACTCCCCTACCACCAGTCGGTGCTCTGTGGGTTCCACCATGATGTATGTGTTTCATCCATGCCGTCCATCTATTTTTTTTAGATCATTTTATAATATGAGATCAAAAATGAATATATCTGAATCTTAAATGGACCACATTAATTGAAACAGTATTAAATGAATGTCGACCATTAAAAACTTTTTGGGGCCCATAAAAGTTTTGGATCAAGCTGATCTTTGTTTTTTCTCTTCATCTGGGTCGGTATGACCTAATCAACAGATTAGATGTCAAATAAACAGTACAGTGGGACTTAGGAGGATTTTAATGGTGGATATCTAATCACTATTGTTTTCCTGTGGTGTGGTCCACCTGAGATTTATATTGCTCTAATTTTTGGGATTAATGCCTAAAATGATCTTTAAAATTGGATGAACGGAATTGATGAAACACATACATCATGGTGGGACCCACAGAGCACAGACCATCAGCCACCGGGCTGGTGGCAGGGGAGTGGTCAACTCATTTCCGTATTCTGTAGAGGCAAAAAGCAAGACACTCCAGAGAGCAAAGCAATATGTCTGTATCTTCCACGATACGTCGATCGCATCTTAGAACCTGATTTACTTTCAGTTTTGACAAAAGGGGCCCACGATTTGGTAATCGAAACCATCCATTGGTCTGTTTCTTCCCACCGTGGATCCTTGAGAAGGACCCTACGGTTTGTAACCTACAGATATCAATGATTAAGAGAGAAAAAAAAAAATACAGCGATGGTCAACATTCAACCGGAAATATTTAATATTGGTGGTTGAGATCTTCTCATCTTGGGAAACTTTCCAAGGACGGTACTATAAAACATACCAATAGGCTACAAATTTCGAATTGAGTGGGCGTGTATAGTGTGCGAAGATGCGGCGATACCACGTATACATTTCTTTTGATCCCGATGCAGTCGTCTTAACATAAATTAACATAAGCAAGACTACAACCACGCGGAGTTATTTAATACTCTGGCGGCTTGTGATGCTCATGCGCATCCACAAAGAAATTGCAAGCGTGGCAATTATGTACTGAAAATTAAATTACTTAACTACTGTAGACGTGGAATATCCTATAAATCAGATCGATTGGAGCGATTCTGACCTCTGATCATGGGGAATTCGTTCGTTGAATTCGGAATGTTTTAGCCCGTCAATGAGATACCACCGATCAGCCAGCCAGTGACATATATTCAATTCAGCAGGGACCCTCCATTACTGATGTAATGATGTTGGCGTAGCGTGACTCAATATGATATACGTTTATCCATGCCGTCCATCTATTTTGGCAGCTCATTTCAGGCCTTTAGCCCAGCAACAAAACAGATCCAAATCCCAAGTGGACTCCATCATAGGAAACAATAGTAATTGAGTGACCATTATTACAAATCTATTAGGATAACAAAAGTTTTGGATCAAGTTGATATTTTTATTATTCATTTATGTAACTTAATCAACAGGTTGGATGGCAAATAAACATTATAGTGCCCCAACAAGTTTTCCGCGATGGACGTTCAATGACCACTGTTTTCTTTAATGTGGTCCAACTTAGATTTATATTCGCCTTATTTTTTGGCTCATGTCCTTAAATGAGCTGTAAATATTGGATGAAAGGCATGGATAAACTACATACACCGTGGTAGAGAGCCAACCATTACCGAATCCGAGTAGGTTATAGTTTGCAAGAGTACGGAGTAGGAGGCGTTGTGGGAGCATCGAAGGTTTTCTCCGCCTACCGTCCTTAATAAGAGCTTTTTCCCATGCCCCTCACATTTGAGCCATTTACCTTACCACGCCTGTCCAAACTTACCTTCAAGACTACAGCCCGCTATACGGATAACTTTTCACTGGACCAAAATACCCCTACCTCTCTTTTGAATGCAGATTGACCGGTGTGCAAAGACGAGCACTAACGCTCCTTGAACTCCAAGTTGTACGAACGGTTCAAAAGAGATTAAAGTTACATGGGCCCCACAGTTATGTATTTATTATATCCACAACGTTCATCCATATTTCGAGAACATTTTAGAGGATTATCAAAAAAAAAAAAATCATATCCAAAGATCAATTGGACCACACCACAAATAGCAGCGGGGAGATTGATTTTCACCATTAAAAATTTCGTAGGGCCGGCCATAACGTTTATTTTCCATCCAATCTATTCATAAGGTCACAAACACTTGGATGAAGAGGAAAAACAAATTTCATATTGATCCAAAACTTTTGTGACCCCTAAAAGGGTTTCAATGGTAGATGTTCAATCCCCTACTGCTTTTTACGGTGTGGTCCACTTGATAGTTAGATTTGTCATATTTTTTGTCTCAAGCTTTAATACGAGCTCGTCAAATAGATAGACGGTTTGGATATAACACATATCCCATAATAAGACTCACAAAAGCAGTAGGGAATTGCACCAGCCAAAAGAAAAAAGAAAAAAGAATCATATCCAAAGATCAACCGAACCACACCACAAATAACAGTGGGGAAATTGATTTTCACCATTAAAATTTTCGTAGGGCCCACCACAACGTTTTTTTTCCATCCAATCTATTCATAAGGTCACAAAGACTTGGATGAAGAGGAAAAACAAATTTCATATTGATCCAAAACTTTTGTGACCCCTAAAAAGGTTTCAATGGTAGACATTCAATCCCCCACTGCTTTTTACGGTGTGGTCCACTTGATAGTTAGATCTGTCATATTTTTCGTCTCAAGCCTTAATATGAGCTCGCTAAATAGATGGACAGTTTGGATATAACACATAACCCATGATAAGACCCACAAAAGCAGTAGGGAATTACACCAGCTATATATATATATAATTGGATAGACTGTGATGGTAGTGTCACCGCACTTCATCCAGGTTTTTTTTTTTTGAATTTTAATTTTATTTTGAGGAGAACTTTTTCCCCCCTACATTTTTCTTTAATATATATTTATGTAAATATGTATATAAGCATATAAAAATATTTTTCTCTCTTTTTATTCATTTATTTATTTTTTCATTTAACAAGCATATCTCCTAAATTAGAATGAGTTACTTGACATACCATATATGATTTTGGGGTAGGAGAAGCTACTTTAGCCAACTAACCTAGTTATTTTCTAAGATTCTGTCAGGTCGATGGTTAAAAATCCATTTCATTCACTTCGCGGTCAATTTCAATCACTTCACGGTGAATTTTATTCACTTTGCGGTCAATTTCAATTAGTTCGCTGTCAATTTCATTCACTTCGTGGTGAATTTCATTCACTTCATTCACTTCGCAGTTAATTACATTCACTTCGCGGTGAATTCCCTTCACTTCGCGGTGAATTCCATTCAATTCGTGGTGAATTTCCTTCACTTCGCGGTGAATTTCATTCAATTCGTGGTGAATTTCCTTCACTTCGCGGTGAATTCCATTCAATTCATCTACTTCGCGGTGAATTTTATTCACTTCGCGGTCAATTCTATTCACTTCGGGGTGAATTTCCTTCACTTTGCGGTGAATTTTACTCATTTCACGGTGAATTTCATTCAATTCATTTACTTCGCGGTGAATTTTCTTCACTTCGCGGTTAGTTACATTCATTTCATTCACTTCGCGGTCAAATTTCTTCACTTTGTGGTGAATTTACTTCACTTTGCGGTCAATTCCTTTCAATTCGGGGTGAATTTTCTTCACCTCGCAGTGAATTCTATTCAATTCATCTACTTCGCGTTGACTTACCTTAACTTCGCGGTCAATTCCATTCACTTCACGGTCAATTCCATTCACTTCATTCACTTCGCGGTCAATTCTATTCACTTCGCAGTCAATTCCATTTAATTCGCAGTGAATTTTATTCACTTTACGGCCAATTTCATTCACTTCGCGGTCAATTTCCTTCACTTTGTAGTGAATTTCCTTCACTTCGTGGCTATACTTCGTTCACTTTGCGGTGAATTTCATTCACTTCGTGGTCAATTTCAATGGCTATGGTTATAATTTGTAGCCATAGGTAACCCCATCTTTAAGAAATGACATTTTTGATAAAGCAATGGCATTTTGGTCTAGTAAATGTGCATCCCTGTAGCAGGGGAGTAGTCTGGGAAGATAAGTTGGGTAGGGCTTAATATTGTATGTGGCTTAAAAGTGAGTTTTACAGTAGGAAAAAATCTCCCCATTTAATCTCTTCTTTTCTCAACGTTTTCCTTTTCAAAGGGGATGGATTTGTTTTTGATCTGTGGGGATGTACATCGAAGAAAAGAAAAGGGTCGTTATTAGAAGGATGGGAGTGTAGTAAGTATAGATAGTTTTCTCCTTTTCTTTTGACATAAACCCAAAACAAAACCCATCCCAATATCAAAACAACAGTAGTTAGTTGTTGGAATTTATTGAGAAATCAAATCAAAGGTAAGAAAAAAAGGCAGACACATTCTTTCTCATTTCATCAAACATCATCATCCCAAATGCATTTGTAATAAAAAAGCAGAGAGGTTGTCCTGCCTCTCTAAATCATCTGGAGGAGCTTGTTGTAAGTAGAAGATCATTCCTTTTCTTTTGGGTCGAAAAGACTGCTTTTTCTTTTTTCCTTTCCTCCCTGACTTGCACTTTTTGTTTTTGTTTCAATTTTCGTTGTATTTTTCTGTAAGTTTTTTTTTTTTTTTTGTTGGTTTTATGGATCATGGCAGATCATCTTTCATCTTTTGATCTAGCTGAACAATAGAAGGTGAAAGAAGAAAAAGAGATAAATAGGAAAAGATTGTAAATTTGGCATGAAAAGGAAGAACAAAGGGGAGAAGAAGAGTTGGTTTGATTTGATTTGACCTTATTTTTTTTGTTGATACTTTTTTCTGAAATGGGGTTTCTTGCATCTGGGTCTTCGATTTGAAGGTTAAAGGTTGGATTCTTTTCACTTGATTTGGAGGAGAGGAAGGGGAAGAGAGAAATCTCCCCTTCTGATGTGGAATAATAAAGAAGGTTTTTGGGGTGGATTCAAAGCTGAATTCTGTTTGTCTGTTTCCTGTTCTGAACTGGGTTTTCTCCATCTGGGTTTTTGTTGTAGTTTTTTCTCCTTGATTTGGAGAAAGAAAAGGTAGATAAATGCAAAAAATCCCCAAATTTCGAATGGAAGAAAAGATAAAAAAGTTTCAGGGCTGGGTGGGAATATCAGCCCTTTGATGATCCCTCGATCGAAATGGGTATTCACATCTGGTTTTTTCTCATCTGACTAAAAGTGTGGTTTTTCTCCTTGGATGGAGGATATTCTTCTTTGAAGGAGGTTTGGACTGCAGCAGCTTGATATCTTTTTGGGTCTTAGAGGTTGTTATTTTCTCTCTCAGTTATGATCAAACAGATACTGGGGAAGCTCCCCCGCAAGCCATCGAAATCGGCAGAAAACCGTGAATTGGGGGGAAATGCTTCCATGTCTTCAAATGCTTCTACAAATTCTAGAGGCAGCGGAAGCAGCGAGTCAATGAGTAACCGATCCGTGTACCCAAACAATCCAGTCCTTCAAAGTGCGAATTCTGGGTTGAGTCATGGAAACAAACAGCCCCAGGCTGTTAGTTCGAAGCTGAATGGGAATTCTTCCACGTACGAGGCACTGCCTGGTTTCCGAGATGTCCCTAGCTCCGAGAAGCAGGGCCTGTTTATCAGGAAGTTGAATTTATGCTGCATTGTGTTCGATTTCACCGACCCGACGAAGAACCTGAAAGAAAAGGACATCAAGCGACAGACACTGTTAGAGCTTGTGGACTATGTTACATCTGCAAATGGGAAGTTCACAGAAAATGTCATGCAAGAAATCACAAAGATGGTGTCCGTGAATTTGTTTAGGACACTCACTTCTCCTCCACGTGAGAACAAAGCTTTAGAAGCATTTGATTTGGAAGAGGAGGAACCTCTGATGGACCCAGCATGGCCGCACTTGCAAATCGTCTATGAGTTCCTTTTAAGGTTTGTTGCGTCGCCTGAGACTGATGCAAAGTTGGCCAAGAGATACATTGACCATTCTTTCGTTCTTAGGTTGCTTGATCTCTTTGACTCTGAAGACCCTAGAGAAAGGGAGTACTTGAAAACAATTCTTCATCGTGTATATGGGAAGTTTATGGTGCACCGCCCGTTCATCAGGAAAGCCATCAATAACATCTTCTACCGTTTTATTTTTGAAACAGAAAAGCATAATGGGATTGCTGAGCTGTTAGAGATTTTGGGCAGTATAATTAATGGGTTTGCCTTGCCCCTGAAAGAGGAGCACAAATTGTTCCTTGTACGTGCACTGATTCCTCTCCACAAACCAAAGGGCATTCCCATGTACCATCAACAGTTATCGTACTGCATCACACAATTTGTTGAGAAAGATTGCAAGCTTGCTGACACTGTTATCAGGGGTTTATTGAAATACTGGCCAGTCACAAATAGTTCGAAAGAAGTCATGTTCTTAGGAGAGCTAGAGGAAGTTTTGGAGGCAACCCAGCCGGCAGAATTCCAGCGTTGCATGGTGCCCTTGTTCTGCCAGATTGCTCGTTGCTTGAGCAGTTCACACTTTCAGGTAGTAAGCTCTTTGAAAATATCATGTCGTGAAAGAAGTCATTCTCTGATTTTTCTTGTAACACAAAAATATTTCATAATTCCACTCTGACATGATTTCCTTTTTGTGAAATGTGCTTCCATTGTTCTAAACTAAATATTGGATCTGGAAACCTGCTTTAAGCTTGTGCTTTGTCTCTCTAGACATCAGTGGTTCTCCTAATATTACATTTTCCTGTTTCTCTATAATTGCTACAGTTTTCCCCATTGCCTGTTTATAGTTGGGTCCTTTAATTGTTGATCATTCTTGTCTGTGGTAACTGGGTCAGGTTTTATTAACTTTGCCGTCTGACTAGTGACTAGAAAGCCTAGAAATATATTTCTGTAACTCAGTTAAGAGGCAATTCTCAAGTCGAACTGGGGAAAACGATTTTTTTTTTTTTTTTTTGACTGAAATTTATTTTGAGGACCAGCACTCCCTTTGACTGTAGTTGTTGAGATCATACTTTTAAAACTTGTTGAGTAGTTGCTGAACTCCAGCCAAGTTTATTTGATTGTTTGAATTTTTGAACAAAGGTTGGCAAACCGACTTGGACTCAACTTGGTCCACCTATATATATATATATATATATTTTTTTTTTTTTGAATAGTAACGGAATTTAATCAGAAAAGCCCATGAAAGCACAAGCTAAGCGGGGAAAGAATGCAATGCGAAACGAATTGTATTCCAAAAAAAGCTTAAAGGTTACAAATATCATTGCTTCCACTTGAGACCCCCCCATCCCACCACCTCCACCTTTCTCATCACCTCCTCTGTGGATCCACTCCTATTCTTGAAACATTGACTATACCTTTCGCCCTTGATTACTCACAGAATAGCCATGAGGATAAGATGTCAAACCTCCTTGCCCTCTTTCCCAACCCCACCACCATGCCAGGCCCACAAAAGGTCTTTGGCCGAGATAGGCATCACCCACTGAACGTTGGATAGGACAAGAAAGTGCTCCCAAACCTTGCGGGTAAAAGAGCAATGGATGAACTGGTGGTTGTCTCGGCCTCGTTCATGCATACCATATAGATGTTGGGGAGAACCAAGGCTCTCTTCTGAAGGTTATTTATGTTCAACACTCTTTTTCTTCCCACCAACTAGATGAAGGTCGCAAGGGTGTCATAGTGCCAAAACAAGAAGCACGTGCTAGCTTCTATCCCGATTGCTTTTTTTGGACCAAGCTATATAATGACTGGACCTAGAAGCAACTTGAGCTATGCTTGTGCCACACCATCGACGACTCACCCACAATAGGATGATGCAGTTGATCTAGTAGCTTGATGAAGATCCACTTCGAAACTCAACAGATCCCTACTACATGAAGGCGACAAACAACCGAATCACCACAAATAAAGTAATAGTGAGCTACTGTAACACTCTTATTCGGTAACAAGCGAGCTAGTCTTGGAAACTCTTCCTGAAGCGGGCTTCCTTTACATCACATATCCTCCTAGAAGCGCACATGTCTCTCTCACCAAGCAAGAAGGGCACTTCTCTAAACTTCGGGTTCAAAGAGACAACCGCCTTCCAAACAAGAAGACTCCAGATGGCTTTTTCCGCACCAAGCTATAGAATGACTAGAATGAGAAGCAACCTGACCTATGCACGTGCCACACCATCGAAACCTTCTCACCCGCTATGGGTTGATTGCCCTACAGTTGATCCAGAAGCTTGATGAAGTCACCCACTTCCTCATCCAAAGATCTCTACGACACGAAGGTGACCAAACGACCAAATCGCTACAGATAGAGTAAACAGTGAGCAGTGTTCAAAATATCGGTATCGCGTTACATATTGCACCCTTAGGATACTGATACGTATCAATTATCACATGAGATATATCGGTTGTATCACATAATGTATCGCTGTTGTTGGAAACATTGAGAAATTGGTTGAATTTTTCAATGAAACTTCAGTGATTGTTAAAAAGGACATCAATACACTTATAAATCAAAACATTAGAAAAAACAAGTGCGCATAATAGATTTTCTTTGTATGAGGTCCTAATTTATGTGTTGTCTAACTGAATTGATGTAAGTATATTCAAACTCTATTCATATAATTTATAAATGTAAGAAGGCATGTGGAAACACAAACAATATATTCAAAAACAAAAGAAGAATCAATATATCAAGTTAAATACATATTTGATTTTATGTTTGGACTCAAAGATTGCAACCAATTTGCGAGAAATTGAGAAATTTTTTTATTTTGTTTTGTTTTTTTTTTTTTCAATTTTCCGCTACTCGGCCCATCTCCTCCAAATCTCAAAATCGAAGCTCCCAATCCACGATTTTTCATACAAAACATGAAAAAGTTATGGATTTGTAACAATTTGACATTGATTTAACATGATTTATAGAAAAAAGGATCAAAAATAAAAAATGCTTACGGGATCGAACATATGGGATATATCCCACTACTTGTGCGTTTCGTATCGCACTGGTGGGATACAAGATATATCTTGGGATATATGATATCGTCGATACTTAAAACACCGACCGTGAGCTACTGTAACACTCCTATTTGGTGACAAGTGAGCCAGCCTTGAAAACTCCTCTTGAAGCAGGCTTCTTTTGCATTGCGTTACAAATCCTCCTAGAAGCGCACGCGTCTCGTCTCCGAGCGAGAAGGATGCTCCTTCTCTAAACTTTGGGTCAAAGCGACAACTGCCTTCTAAAGACCTGGTGCAATGTAATTAAAATCTCACAATTTTACGATCTAAATCATACGATTTGGATTGTATGGTACACATGTACGATCTGAATCGTACATGCGGATTGCAGTTTAGACTGAATCATATGATTCATGCTTGAATCGTACAATTAAATTGTGAATCTGAATCGTATGATTCAGTCTAGTGACAAGTGAGCCAACCTTGGAAACTCCTCTTGAAGCAGGCTTCCTTTGCGTCGCATCACAAATTCTCCTAGAAGCACACAGTCTCTTGTCACCAAGCGAGAAGGATGCTCCTCTCTAAACTTTGGGGTCAAAGCGACAACCGCCTTCTAAAGACCCAGTGCAATGTAATCAAAATCGCACAATTTACGATTCAAATCGTATGATTTGGATTGTATGGTACACATGTATGATTTGAATCATACATGCTGATTGCAGTTTGGACTGAATCATATGATTCATACTTGAATCGTACAATTAAATTGTGAATCTGAATCGTATGATTTGACATCGTCGATTTTTATTTTTATTTTCCAGAAAACGGTATTTACGGCATTAAAAAATCTTGTTTTCGCTTTTTTTTTTTTTTTTTTTTTTTTTGCGATTTTTGCGATTTTTTGGTGCTGTTATTTTTAAAAGTTATTTAGGGCCCACATACATTAGAATATCACCCTTTTTTTTTTTGAGAGAGAGAGAGTTTAGAGACTTTAGAGATTGTGGGCTATAGAAAACCTAGAGAAAGAAGTTGACATATCTTTTTCGTCGCTCAACGGAATCGAATGCCACTTGCTGCATTCGATTTGTACATTAAAATAGGTCAATATATATAAAATAGTCTTTTTATCTTTTCTATTTCATTTCTTTCATGTTTAGGTTAAAATATGCCTTTTTTGGAAAAAAAAATTTGTATATTTGCATTTTTTTGCTGATTTTTGTGAATTTTTTTAGGGCTTTGTTTTAAAAACTCATTTAGGGCCCACCCACATTAGAATATCACGTCTTTTCCTTCTTTTGAGAGAGAGAGAGAGAGAGAGAGAGAGAGAGAGAGAGAGAGAGAGATATTTGGAGTTTATGGCCCACAAAAAACTTAGAGAAAGAAGTTGTCATATCTTTTTCGTCCGTTAACGGAATTTAACGCCACTTGTTTCACTTGATGTCTATATCAAAATAGGTATGAAAAAAATATAAAATAGTTATGTAATCTTTTCTTTTTTCCTTTCTTCCATTTTTTGGGCAAAGTATGTATTTTTTAATGACTTTTACATTTATTTCAAGATTTTTGTCATTTTCTTAACTATTTATAGTCTTCTATGTGTGTGTTAGCCTAAATAGTTCTTTTTTCTTAATATGTAAGGTTGTGTGTTGATTATTTTTGAAGCCAATGATAATGACCTTACGTGGGAATATTTTTAGAATATGGGAAGGAAATCGAAGACCAAGGATAATGACCTTACGTGGGAATATTTTTAGAAGATGGTGTGGACAATAATCTCCATTTAAGATGTAATTTTTGTGGGAAGGCGTATTGGGTAGGTGTGTTTCGAATGAAACATCATTAGCCCAAACGAAGAAAAATGTAGTAGCATGTACCTAAGTGAGTGATGATGTTGCGGAAAAATTTAAGAGTTGTTGGATGATAATGTGAATGAGAAGAAGTAACAAGAAGAAATGGCATACGGTGTTGCAAGAGTTCCCATTATTGATGATGTGGAGGAAAAAGAAAAAAGAACTATGGATGAATTCGTGGGAAGAAAGAGTGGGCTGAAAAAAAACACAACAAGCCACTATAAACAAAATCTGGAAGAAAGGAGATTAGACAATATGTGCCTTTCTATCTCTTCTTGTATGTGAAGGCTCTACCGTTTAACCTTGTAAAGAGCTTCTCTTTACACCTGTAATGAAAGCGGTTGTTGCATTTCGGCTGGGATTGAAGCTTTCATCATATCATGAAGTAAGGAATAAAATTTTGAAGATGGGGGGTTGAATCGATAGAGAAATCCATTGAGGTTTATAAGGACTAGGCAAAGACTTGGTGTACAATAATGTTAGATGGGTAGACAGATGGAGTGAATCAATCTACTACAAAATTTTTGGTTAATAGTCCGAGCAGTACCGTCTTTTAAAGATTTGTTGATACGTCCGATATTTCAAAAAATGCGGACAATTTGTTTGGTTTACTTGAGTTAGCCATTGATGAGGTGGGCGAAAAGAATGTAGTACAGGTCATTATGTATAGTGCATCCGCTTATGTGAAGACGGGTCAAATGTTAATGGAGAAGAGGAAGACGTTGTTTTGGTCTCCATGTGCGACCCATTGTATAGACTAATGCTTGCACACATTGGAAAGTTGTAAGTTCATTCGGAGACCATGGCGAATGCAAGGGCTATAATGGTTTACATTTACAAACACTGTTGGGTCTTGAATTTAATGAGGAAGCACACAAACACACAAAGGGGGAGTTGACAAGGCTAGTTGTACTACGATTTGGTATGTGTTACTTGACTTTGAAAAACATCCATGAAAATAGAATTGGCTTGAGGTCCATGTTTATCTCAAAAGAATGAGAAGGTGGCAATTTCTCTAAGACTGCAAGGGGGAAGCATGTTCAAGATATAGTTTTGGCAGATGTAGATTTTTGGTCATCCATCAAGTTTTGCTTGAAGACCACTCTCCCATTGGTCAAGGTGCTACGGCTAGTTAATTAAGATGAGAGGCCGATCATGGGAAATTTTTATGAACAATGGATTGGGCGAAAGAGGCGATCGCAAAAAACTTGGGAGAGGTGAAGAAGCGGTATTTGGTCATATGGGAAATCATCAACTGACGGTGGAATCTTCAGTTGCATAGGCCCTTACATTCGATGGCTTATTTTTTAAATCCCAAAATTTAGTATAATGATAGTTTCCATCTAGATTTAGAGAATAAAATAGGCATATATGACTCTATTTAAAGAATTATCCCAAATTCAAGGCAAATCATCATCATTGATGAACAAATGAATAAGTTCAAAAGGGCTTATGATTTATTTGGAAGAGAGACTGCAAAGTTAACCAAAACGATAAAACAACTAGGAAATTTTGCAATTATGATCATGTATGTTTTTACCTTTTTAGTTAGTTTATTTATATAATTATATATGATTGATTTATTATAGGTTTATGGTGGGAGAGTTACGGTGACGAGTGTCTAGAATTGCAAAAGCTGGCTATCCGTATTTTGAGTTTGAAATGTAGTGCTACTGGTTGCGAGTGCAATTGGAGTACTTTGAGCAGGTGAGACATTATTTAATTCATTCGTATTCACCATATAGTGACCAACAGCCTTATGTAATTTTGCGTTCATTGCAGATACATTCAAAGAAGAGAAATAGACTCGAGTAACAGAGATCGAATACACTTGTTTTCGTAAAATACGATCTCCAGCCCGAAGTTCACCATGCAAAGCGAGATGACCAAGGGCTTGATCCTATATGCTTATCAAATATGGAATTCGACGATGAATGGATCATATAGGAGTATCATGCACTTCCTACGTATAACACCTGAATGGACATAGGTGAATGCTTTGCTGAGGGATTGGAGGATGTGCAAGGTCTAGACAGATCCACCTTACGATCGGATGGGCGACGTGGTATGATTGCATGTTGTATTCTTGTTGTTAGGTTATCTAGTCGTATAATTGTTAATTAATAGTCTTATAATGCATCATGCATAAACTAATTTGTAGGTCCTAGAAAAATTAAAATTCCAAGTAAAGCAAAGGAGAAAGCGAAAGTGGTAGAAGAGGAGGAAGATGAGTTTATTTTTACATCAATTTTTGAAGATGAAGATGATGTTAATAATGTTGACCTCATTGATGATGATGAGGATGATAGCGCCGCCACAGCCGGCGAAGAATGATTTGTTTGGACTTTTTGTTCCCCTTTTGATTTATAGAAATAAGTGAATATTGAATACATTATACATGTAAATAGGGATGGGGAAAATGTTATTTTTTGAATCACGTAAAAAACTTACATGTACATGGGATGGGAAAAGGGTTATTTTTTTAAAAACTTGATTATGGCATGATATAACACATTCACAATGATACATTTAGTCAGTGTTATCAAAATCATACGAGTCACAATATGAATCGTATGATTCATATCGTATCGTATGGGTGTACGATTTGAATCGTACACCCAAATTGCAAATCCCAAATAATTGTACGAATCGCATCTAATTGTACGATAATCGCATCGACTCGTATGATAATCGTAGATTACATAAATGAACCAAAAAATTACTTAAAAATCATTTTTTATTTTAATTTTCTTTTTATTCAATTTTTTTTCTTCTTTCTTTGTACCCTTTTGCTCATAAAACATGAAAAAGGCCTCCCCAATTAAATATATCCTTTTGAGAGAGAGAGAGAGAGAGAGAGAGAGAGAGAGAGAGAGAGAGAGAGAGAGTTTTGGGATTTTGATATTCAAAAACCCAAAACAAAGAAATCAAGATACTATTTACAATGGAATCGAATGCCATTTTTTCTGACATGATTTTACACTTAAGAAAGGTATAAAAGAACAAAATTATCAAAGTACTCTTGTATGTTTTTTAAGGTAAATTTTTTTAAAAGACAACAAAAGAAAACAAAGGAAAAAGACAAGAATCCTTTAATATCATGATATGTATACCATATACATTTTCTCAATTGATAATATCATGATATATATTACTTTTTTGGTACATATTGATGGGAAATGGATGATTAATGAGTTTTTAATCTTTTTTGATTTACTTATATTTTTTAATCTGTTTTCATATGTATATTTTTAAAATAAGAATAAATCTTACGATTTACAATACGATTTGTGATTCGATACGATTCAATCCCCTTTACGATTTGTGATACGATAACGATTTTGACAACATTTCATTTAGTATACAGTTGATCACAATTTTAGTTAACCTTATCATGGTTATTATTATTATTTTTTTTTGTGTGCATATTCATGAGAAAATGGATGATTGATGTGTTTTTTATTTTATTTTAATTATTTTAATTTTTTCTATTTTATTTTCAAATTTTATGTTTTTTAATGATATTTTTATGAAAACTTGAAAAAAATCTTACGATTCATGATATGATATGATTCAGACTCGATTACAATTTACGATACGATAATGATAATGACAACATTAACTGGGGGCAAAATAGTGCCAAACAAGAAGATGGATCCGACTTCTCTCCTGATGGCTTTTTCCAAACCAAGCTATAGAATGATTGGACTGAGAAGTCACCTAAGCTATGCACGTGCCACACCATTGAATCCTTCTCACCCACAATAGGATGATAGCCCTGCAATCGATCTAAAAGCCTGATGAAGTCACTCACTTCCTCATTTGAAAGATCCTTATGACATGGAGTTGACCAAATGACCAAATCATCACAGATTGAGTAATAGTGAGCTATTGTAACACTCCCATCCGGTGACAAGCGAGCCAGTCTTGGAAACTCCTTTGAAGGAGGCTTCCTCCACATCACACATCCTCCCAGAAGCGCACACGTCTTTGGTCAACAAGCAAGAAGGACACTCCTCTAAACTTCGGGATCAACAAGACATCTGCCTTCCAAAGACTGGGGGGTGCCATAGTGCCAAAACAAGAAGGCGTGATCTAGCTTCTCCCGATGGCTTTTTTCAGACTAAGTTCTAGAATGACTGGATCGAGAAGCGACATGAACTATGCACGTGCCACATCATCGAATCGTACACACCCACAATAGGATGATAATCCTGTAGTTGATCCAGAAGCTTGATGAAGTCATCGACTTCCTCGTCTGATAGATCCCTTAGCATGAAGATGATTGAACTACTAAATCACCATAGATAGAGTGACAATGAGCTACTATAACGCTCCTATCCAATGACAAGCGAACCAATCTTATAAACTCCTGAATGGGCTTCCTCTGCATCACACGTCTTCCCAGAAGCCCACACATCTCTCATCACCTAGCGAGAAGGACACTCTAAACTTCAGGGGCAAAGAGACAATTAGCTTCCAAAGAACAAAAGCCCTGTAATGCGATGGCTTCTTCACTTCCTAACTCTTCTCCTGGGTGCCATACTTGGTCATTAAAATCTCTCTCTACAATCTTCCTGCTTCTGTACCAAACCGCCATAACCTCTTACCTAATAACACTAGATTCATGGATCCCAATAACTTGATACCTGCTCCTACCGTAAGCTTGTTCACCTCTTCCTACTTGAGAAGATGAAATTTCTGCTTATCTTTTGCCCCTTTCATAAAAAGTTGTCCCTTAGCTTCTCCAACATGCCTAGGATCGATTGTGAACACTTGAATAAGGACATGAAGTACACTGGCATGTTTGAGAAGGTGGCCTTGATAGGAGTCAATCGATCACCTATAGATAGATGATGGCTTTTCCACCCGTGATAGCTTCCTTTAAGCTCTTCCAACCACCTTATCCCATAAGTGCTTTGCCAACCTTCTAATGCATAGCAGGAGGCCAAGATAGGTAGAGGGAAAGGATCTTGCCTTACAATCAAACACCCCGGCCATCCTTGAAACCTCAATCTTGTCCAAGTCGATACATAATATCTCACTTTTGTAGTTTACTTTCAGGTTTGAGACCACCTCAAAACATCAAACAAATTTCCACAAATTGTCCGCCATGACAACATCAAGATCGCAGAAGAGGATGGTATGATTGGCAAACTAGAGATGAGAGATTTGATTGCTTGCTTTCGCTACCCTGAATCCGTTGATGAGGCCCACCTCTTGACCTTTGTCTAACATTTTACTGAGGGCTTCTGTAACTACTAGAAAAAGGAATGGAGATAGAGGATTGCCTGCCTCACACCCCTTGATGCTTTGAAGAAACCTTTCAGTGACCCATTAACCCATACAGAGAAAGCGACAAAACGAACGTATTCTTGAATCCAATTCCTCTATTTCTACTTACACCCCATCCTCCCCAACAAATAATCCAGAGAGTCCCAATCAATGTGGTCATATGTGTTCTTGATGTTCAGCTTGTACACCATGCCTCCTTTGCCTTATGCCTAGAGTCAGTGCACTCGAGAGCGATGAGGGCACCATCTTGGATTTGTCTAACTGCCACAAAAGCTCCCTGATTTTCAGATATGATGTTGGCAAGGACCGCCCAAAATCTCATAGCGAGGATCTTGGCTAAGATCCTACAGGGACCTCCTATCAAACCTAATGGGTTTGAAGTCTTTTAAGCTAGAGTCAATGCACTCGTGAGCGATGAGGGCACCATCTTGGATTTGTCTAACTGCCACCCTGATTTTTAGATATGATGTTCGCAAGGACCGCCCAAAATCTCATAGCGAGGATCTTGGCTAAGATCTTACAGGGGACCTCCTATCAAACCTAATGGGTTTGAAGTCTTTTAAGCTATCTGCCCCTTCGACCTTCGGAATAACAGCTATGAATGACGCCTAAGCTTGGAAGACAACCGGCTCTTTGGAAGAACTTAGTAACAAAAGCAACCACGTTGCCCTTTAGCACCCTCCAAAAAGTTTGGAAGAAGGCCATGGGATAGTCATCTGGACTTGGGGCCTTATCCCAACCTAGAGAATCCACTGCTTTCTTTAATTTCTTCCTCGGTAACCGGCTTTTCAATAGAGTCCACAACAGACTCCAATAGCTGATTAAAGCCCATAATATCTAGACGAGACTGCTTCCACTTCTCTCTTGTAAGCAAATTCCTATAGAACTCCTTGATTGCTTCACTAACGTGGGCCTTTTCTTCTTCCATTTTGCCATCCACCACCAAGCAACTAATCATGTTGTTCCTTGCCCTTGCACTAGCAATATTGTGGAAGAATTGCGTGTTTTTTGTCCCCCTTTTTTTAGGCAGACAACACTTGAACGCTGCCTTCATTTTGTTTCCTCCTTGAGACGATTCAAGTAATCTAAAGACAACCATAAATGCATGTCTTTTTCGGTTTCTGCCGACTCACACTTCTCTTTCTTTATATCCAAGGCATGGATTTTCGAAAGCATGTTATCTATCTCAGCCTCCCGAGCCCCAAATACCTCTTTCTTCCATATTTTCTGCTTTTCTTTCACAATTTTAGTTTTTGATGCAGTCGGAACCTGGTGAAGCCTTCGACCTTGAATGATTCCCACCAATCTTTTAAGTTATTTAAAAAGTACAAAATTACTCATAAAAATCATGATTCATGTTTTAGAATTTACATGTGTGGTTTAAAGAATCTAGAGTATATCATAACCTGGACAATCAACGGACGATGCAAGCTTATTTTAACTATTTCTCTTTCTAATGTCAACGAACGATGGCAGTCCCCTTTAAGTTGGAGCATATATATAATATATCATGAATGCCCAGGTTGATAGAGAATCTGTCTGGATGAGCTCGACTTAAAGCCTTCATAAAGATGTCCGCCACTTGATCTTGGGATTTGACAAATGGCATGCACATTTCCTTGTTAACAACTTTCTCCCTAATGGAGAGACGATTGACTTCATTGTGCTTGGTTCTTTGGTGATAGACTGGTTTGTTAACAACTTTCTCCCTAATGGAGAGAGATTGACTTCATTGTATAAGTGAAGGGGAACTATTTGATGAAGGGGAACTCTAAAGTTTTTGTGCAAAAGTGTTGCTGCAAGAACTTTTTACTTAGAAATACCTGTACTATCACTGCTAGTAACAATGATATCATCTACATATATGACTAACACGATAGTACCTGTCTTGCAATTTCGAACAAAAATTGAACTATCTGCCTGACTTTGTTTCCTCCTAGAATGAAGCACCACCTTACTAAATTTGTCGAACTAAGCATGAGGAGATTGTTTTAATCCATAAATTGATTTCTTTAGATGACAGACTTTATTCGGCTCTCCTTGATAGGGTTGTCAATGGGCCGGCTTGGCTCAATGGGCTTTTAAGCCTGGCCCGCCTTTGATCGGGCTTGGGTTGGAATTTTTGGCCTGAGGGCTGGGTTCGGGCTAAAACTCGGATCTCGTTTTTAAATTGGGCTTGGCTTGGATTTAGTTGTTTAAAAGCTCGACAGCCTAGCCCGAGCCTGTTAACATTTTGAAAAATTCAAATGGCAATTTTTTTCCCCTCATGTTTCTCCAAATTTCCTTTCCTTCTTTTTAAAAGAAAGAAAACCATCCCTCCCCATATCTTGAGTTTCTATCCTTTTTTATGAAAGGAAAACCAAAATCCTTTCTTTTTTTTTTTTTTTTTTTTTTTTTTTTTTTGTAAATAAAACCAATTTAAAATCTATTTTTAGGAAAGACCCTTATCTCAAATTTCTCTCCTTTTGCCGAAAGTTGGTTTGGTAACAGGAGGGCAAGATCATCCATCATTCCAAGAACAAAGAGGCGAATTCCATTTCTTCCTTATCTTATCTTGTCTTCTATGTTTAGAGATGATAGAGGAGTTAGTAGAGAGAGAGAGATAGAGGAGTTAGTAGAGAGAGAGAGAGAGAGAGAGAGAGAGAGAGAGAGAGAGAGAGAGAGAGAGAGAGAGAGAGAGAGAGAGAGAGAGAGAGGTTCAACTTATTGTCTTCTTTGTAGGTAATGCCTTCTCTCATCACCTTTATGAGTTCAACCTTCTTATGATTTTCATGTATGGCGAGAACTCAAGAATGAGGCCTCCTATTTTGAATATCTTCCCTTTTGAGCCCATCCAAGTAGAACCACTTGCCAAGTTGTTATATTCAGTGGATGGAGTTGGTGCATTAGGCCCCAATCTATAATAACCTTAATGCTACTCGTCCCTATTAGGAAAAGCTTCAATCCATTTGGGTTTTGTAGATTTTCAACTGGATCTTTCAGGTCCAATCCATGTAAGCACCTCAATCCATTTGGATTTTTTGATTTTCAGCTGGATCTTTCAGGCCCAATCTCTCTCTCTCTCTCTCTCTCTCTCTCTCTCTCTCTCTCTCTCTCGCTCTGTGTGTGTGTGTGTGTGTGTGTGTGTGTGTGTGTGTGTGTGTGTCTTTGATTGGCCAGGCTCAGGCTAGGCCTTGTGTATGTATCCCGGGCCAAGTTCAGGCTGGACTATTTTGGCCCATCATGGGCCTAGGCTGAGTTTGGACATACCTTCAAAAATACGGGCCGGGCTTGGACAAAGCTTGGCCCAGGCCTAACACGGCCCATTGACACCCCTACTCCCTGAGGAACAAAGCTGGGCGGTTGCTTCATATACACCTCTTCAAGTAGATCCTCATGAAGAAAGGCGTTCTTCACATCAAGTTGGTATAAAGGCCAGTCTAAATTTGCAGCAATAGAGATCATCACATGTGCGGAATGAAACTTGGCCAAAGAAGAGGTGGTCTCGAAGTAAACCCCTAGAATCTTAGTGTATCCTTTTGCAACCAATTGAGCCTTTAAATGATCCACCGACTCATCAGGATTGTATTTGACGGTATATACCCATCTCCACCTAACTACATGTTTTCTTGCAAGTAGCTTAACTAAAGTCAAAGCTTGATTTTGATTAAGTGTAGCCATCTCTTCTTCCATACCGCACTTCCACCCATTATTGTTAAGAGTCTCCTAGAAAGAGTGAGGAACAGACACAAAGGACAAAGATAACACAAATTACCAAAAAGCAAGAGATAAGCTATCAAAGGAAATAAAATTTGAGATAGGATGTTGGGTACAAGAGTGTATACTGTCACTATGTGCAATGGGCAGATCATCTTCATTAGGTAGTATTGGTGACGACTCGAGAATGATCTTTAAATGAGGCGATGGGATTGATAGAGGACATAGGTATGCACTTCATCACCTCTCTTGGAACATCTAGAGTAGACCTGCAGAGGTGGTGGATCTGAATGTTGCACAGGAACTCGCTCTATAGATGAGGTTGGATATGGCACCATAGGAAGAGTGATGGAACCTCTTGCAAGTTGCAATGATCTTCGTCCCTTAGAAAAATACGGAGTACTTTCACAAGAGGTGACATCATTTGAGACATACCATCTACATGAGTGACTGGATTATAATACTTGTAATCTGTTGAGTATAAGAGTATCTTAGAAAAATACACTTTACTACCTTAGGTTCAAGTTTGAAAGAAACATGGTCAAATTGATTTACAAAGCATATACACTGAAAAACTTTAGGAGGAATTGAAAATGGTTGATGTTGCGGATATATGATAGAAAAATGAGTTTTACCACCTAAGATTGATGCAGGCATTTGGTTTATGAGATAACACATAGTTAAAACTACACCACTCCAAAAACCTTTTGGAACCTTAATACTTAACACCAATCCCTTACAAACTCAAATGACAATTTTGTGCTTTGTAACTCCACTCTGTTGTGATGTGTGTGCATATGATGTTTGATGAAGATTATGCCATGGAATAAAAGATAGGAACAAAAATAGTTCGATGTCTATTCGTTAACATTGTCAGATATTATAATACACACTTTAGCATCAAATTGAGTTTGTATTTTCATATGGAATTCTTTAAAACATTTAAATACCTCAAAATGGTCTTTCATCAAATATAACAATGTTATTCTAGAGCAATCATCCACAAAGATAACCAAGTATTTAAATTCAGATGAGCTTGAAACATGAACTGAACCCCAAACATGTAAATGTATCTAGTAAAAGGGTTTGTCACTTATCCTCACGTGAAAGAAAAGACACTCGATGATGCTTGCTTAACTTGCAAGCTTTACACTCTAGCTTAGGCACATGACAAAGATGGGACAACACTCTTCAAACCATTTCAAGATGGGTCTCCAAGCTTGGAATGCCACTAACGAGGAGAGACTTTGGTCTGCAATGCAACTCCAGTTCCTGTCATTCCATGATTGAGGTAATAGAGGCCATTTAATTCTTGTCCTCCACAATCCTCCTCTCTGTCTTTAGATTCTGAAACTCACAATAGGAAGGATAGAATTTGGTGGAACAATTTAGGGCTTTGATTATTTTGCTAACAGATAATGAGCTTAAAGGAAAATTATGAATGTATAAAACTGAAGATAATGAGAGATCTAAAGTAGGATAGACAGTGCCCAATCCAGATACACAAGTTGATGCACTATTAGCTAGTGTCACAGAAGAGATGGATGCCGACTAAACTAGCTGAGACAACATACTACGCTTATCGATCATGTGATTGGAAGCGCTAGAATCAATAATCCAAGCGACACTTTCGGAAAAAGTAAAAAAAGTTGTACCTAATTGGGCAAAAGTAGCTGTAGAGGAAGAGGCATGGGTGGAGTGATCTCTCAAAAGCTTGGTATATTCTTCCTTGGACATAGTAAATGTGTCACTTAAATACTTGGCTTAGTCAGAATGACAATCTTGGCCATATACCCTTCAGAACCATCATCCAATTAGCAGACTTGATTAACCCAAGCTGGATTTCCCACCAGGCTGTGTGATTGTTGAGGCCACAGTGTGTAATGATGATTGCCACGACCACGACCAAAATTTGTGCCATGACCACACCCAAATATTCTTGCTGCCAACACGACCTCTCTCAGAGTCTCTACTAATATTTCTACAGAAATCTGAATTGCTGAGATCTTGAAATCAAGTTTTGATTCAATTCAAGTAGTCCTCATTGTGAGATTCCATCCTCTTAAATAGTTATAGAATGCTATACATGGTATATGTTAATGGGATCCACATTTTGAGAGTGTGGTCCCTCAAACCCCCCCCCCCCCCCCCCCCCCCCCCCCCCCCCCCCCATTGATGATCGGAGAATCAACAACATCAATTTGGATGCGAGGAATTGATGGTGTGGTCGAGACAGTCCTTTCATGAAGATATTAGCGATTTAAAGGTTGGTGGAGACATGAGGGAGGCTGATGACTTGACGCTCATATTCATCACTAATGAAGTGACAATCAACTTCGATGTGTTTTGTATGCTCATGAAACACTGGATTCTCTGTAATTTTAATAGCCTATATTCGCCAGAAGTCCACAGAGCCAAAGGATTTCAGAACAAGCAGAGGACATAGTTCGATACTCTGCTTTTGTAGAAGATTTTGATACTCGATTCTGCTTCTTACATTTTCAAGAGATTAATGCGTTGCCAAGGTACATTCACTAGCTAGTGGTTGATCGGCACGTGTTGGGGCAACCAGTTCAATCAGCATCAGAGTATGCATGTAGGGTAAGATCATTAGCTGTGGGAAAATATAAACCCCGTTGGGTTGTGCCAAGAAGGCATTGAATGAGGCGTTTGATCGCTGCTAAGATGCCGATGAGCACTCATAAATTGACTTAACAAGTTGACAACATAAGATATATCAGGTCTTATGATAGTCAAATAAATTAAATTTGCTCAACTTGACATTTAATTCAAGAGTTGTGTCAATTGGAGTAGAATGTTGAAGATTGGCAAGTTCAAGGAGATCCTCAGTATATTTGTGTTGATTGTGAAACAATCCTCTAGAAGATAGATAAACCTCCAGTCCAAGGAAGTAAGTGAGCGGACCCAGATTCTTCATATGAAGTGATGCATGGAGGGAAGCTTGAAGACACTTTATCATGTTGGAATTGGCACCGGTGATGAGAATATCATCAACGTAGACAAGGAGAGTAGTAAGGCCAATAGAAATTTGATGAAGGAACAGAGATACATCATAAGTACTAAAACCAATGTCATGAAAAGAGCTTCTGGATTTCTCAAACCAATTATGTGCAATCGACACACATTATAGCGAGAAGTAGAGTGTACTCCTTGGGGTAAGTGCATATAGACCTCCTTCGTAAGGTCACCATGAAGAAAAGCGTTTTTGACATCCATCTGGTATAATGACCAGGACTGTGATGCGACAATGGTGAGAATAATACGAACGATATTCATTTTTGCCACTGATGCAAATGTTTCTTCATAGTCAATCTCATATTCCTGTTGATTTCCTAAAGCCACAAGATGAGCTCTATAGCGGTCCAAAGATTCATCAGGTTTGAGTTTAATGGAATAAACCCACTTGCATCCAATCGGTTTGATACCATGCCAAACAACTACTTGCTCTAAAAGCTTGAGCCGTTAGAGGATGGTGTATCAATCTATTGAATACTTGACCTTCTGCTCTGTTACCATGATATTTCTACAGAAATCTAAATTTCTGGGATATTGAAATGAAGTTTTGATTCAATTCGGGTGGTCCTCGTTGTGAGATTCCATCCTCTTAATAGATTACAGAATGCTATACATGGTATATGTTGACTCATAATTTTTGGGTGATTACAATCCCTGATTTAAGGGATAATGAAGGAGACTAATTCTATTCTTAAAATAGACAACCTAAGTATAAGTACATGATTGAATGGGATCCACGTTTTGAGGGTGTGGTCCCTCGATTGACATCTACTTCCAAACCGACCATTGCGACCATGACCGCATCAACTCCTCTTATCACTTCTGCTAGATGTAGAGATAAATTCATACCTATCAGATGATGAGGAATCCTTTGTGGTTATACTAGGTTTTTATTTATTTATTTATTTTTTTAATTTTAAATTTTAAATTTTAATTTTAATTTTTTTAATTTTTTATTATTTTTTTATAAAAAAAAAACGATTTGCGGTTATACTAGTATGTTGAACTTTGGAGAATGTCTCTGTGACTGATGGGATCTCACTTCCTTCAAGAATATGAGCTCTCACGGGTTTGAACTTAGGTTGGAGGCCAAAGACGAATTTGGCAATATGAAATTTCTCCTTCTGCCTTCGTATAATCTCAATGTCTGTTAATATTGACTGATACACGTTCAATTCTTCCCACATACCCTGTAAGGTAGAATATTACTCTCCCACACTCTCATCTCCCTACTAGAATGAAAATATATTCCGTAGAAGCTCATAGATATGAGCTAGATTTTTCTCACCTGAATACATCTCCTTCAAGTTATTCTAGACATTTTTGGCATTCTTGAAGAAGATGACATTTGCACCTCCATACTGTTCCACAACAATGCCCTAATTTGGACATCTTTTGCTACCCAATCATCATAGTCCGTTGCGGTCTCATCAGGTTTGGACGAAGTCAAATATTTCACCTTTCATTTTCTCGTCAAAAAAACCTCTACAGACAGCCCACTGTAGGTAGTTTGTTCCATTCAGTATAGTCGATGTGATTTGGAGAGACATCAACTCAGATGGAGACATACTATTATTCTTTGATACATTCTTGGTATCCATCTTGTCAAAGGGAAGAACTTTGAATACACACTAGAGAAAACTTTTAACTGAATTGGACGTCACACAAGTATAAGGATGTATATATCCACGAACATAATCAACTAGATCATTACAGGCCTTTATTGTTCCTTGAATTTTATTTTATTTTATTTTTACCGTTACAAGGTTATAACGGCCATTATGGGCATAACAGCCATAAGTCTGGCCATTACGACCATGGTTACTTTTATTGAACACCTTGATAAGACTGGCCATGCTTTATGGAACAGAATGTTGGGCAGTTAAGGTACGTTTTCATAGGATGATTGTAGCTGAAATGAGTATGTTGAGATGGATGAGAAGATGAGGAAGGATAGAATTAGAGGTGAACGAATTCCATTGCACTTTAGGTGTAGCACCAATAGGTAAATAAGATGAGGGAATGTAGACTTAGATGATTTGGTCATGTGCAATGGAGACCAAAAACTATGCTGCTTAGAAGAAGTGAGTTGGTACAATTTGAAAAGGATGTGAGTGGAGGTAGTAAGAAAAGACTTGATAGTCAATGGTCTAATTGAAGTGAATGCTCTTGATGGTGGTATGGCGGAATAGGATTCGTGTAACCGATGCCAATTAATTGGGATAAGGCGTAGATGATGACGATCATCTCTGCTTACTCCTTTATCATTGTTTTCCCAAAATCGGGATATTTGGATCCTTGGAATCCAAGGGAAAAGAGATTCCAATTTTTGAGTTCTTGTTGGATAGCAAGTGGAAGTCTCATATTCCTCTCACAAAAGTTCCCTAGTTTTTCATGCCAAGAATCCAAATATGGAAAAGTGTAATGATTGCTTGCTGGAATCCACCCTTTTCTTTGCTATCTGAACAATACGAATTTCACATCAAAGGAAAAAACCTTCTTCTTTTCTAGTGTTTGGCATGGAATCCATTTTTCCAAACATGGCCTAAGTGAAAGCCAGCCTAGTTTTTGGTCCATCCGTTAAACTTGGTGAGCGGACAAATGTGGTGCACTGGTAATAGTTCACTGCTATAGGTCAGCTAAACCATGAAGTTTCCTCAAGTTTTCTTAACCTATTTGTTCAGCTGCTGGGGTTGCACTTCTGTGATATTCTGTTTACACACTTTTCCTTGCGATGGTTTCCTACTTAGTGTACCATGATATTGACTTATCTCCCAAGTACCTGGAGCCCGGATGTTGATCTTCTGTCCTTTAAATATCCAACCCAATTTTTATTGATGTATCAATATGGGCTATTAAAGGCCACCTTGTAGACAAGTCCATTAGTAACAGTTCCTTTCAAGTTTCTAAGGATCCTCTTGCTTGACATCTTCCAAGAAAGATATTCTGGGCCAAACTTGAACTAATTAATTTGATTTACAAGTAGTTTATTGTATGATCGTACAAAGGCGAGAAATAGAGAACTTGCAGTCCTCCAACAGTGCTTCTGTGTTTGGTTTAATGTTCTAGAAATCACATCATCAACTCTTAGTCGTTTGTTGACTTCAACTGGTGTGAGCATGTGTTTACATGTCTTCATTCTAAAGCTTTTTATTGAGTGTCATGAATTTGTGCTGAGTTAATCTGAATTTTGTTTTACTTTGGTCCAGTTCAATGCCTTAGGATATGGTAATCCCACTTTTGGCAGCAAAGGTAATGCACTCCACACAAATCTCAATCGATATAAGAACAGGTTTCGAGTACATTATGCCAAATCTAGATCGAGATTAGTACTGATTCCATGTGTTCTTATCTTGATTCAGAAAGTTTGGGTAAAGAAACCTGGCTTAATTTGGTTACTGTTTTGTCATTCACTTAGATGAGTGGTTTCTTCAGTGTAACCATTCTGTTCCCAATTTGGAGTACATCAAAATGGGCCCTTAGAAAATTGTGAGCACTCCAAAGATATTTCATATTAAACCATTGTCGTATAAGTATCTTTTAAGTATTTGATCTCCTCTTATGGGTAGGGAAAGAGGTGGATGTCTGTTGCCTGGGCATGAGTATGAATCTCAGGTCTAAGCGTGGGACTCGCTTCACCTAACCCTCCAACTTCATGACTCCATGGTATCAATCACGACCATCTATTTGATAGTTTGATATCTAACATTTATCCCATACGCATACCGCATCATGTCCATCATGGATTTGAAAATATTGGGCATTATAGGGCTGGACTATAAGCAGCACATAATCAAGTGGATCGAGGTAAAAGACTGGGAGCATGGGGATTTGCAAAGTAGAGAGAAATGATCTTCTAGGTGAGTTGCCATGGATGTTTAGAATGACGGGTGGAAGTTTGCAGAAAGCTGATAGTAGAAAATTGCAGGAGAGAGAAAGGGTGTGATTAGAATGACCTGATTGTCAATGGAAGGTTCAAATATTTCACATGGTCAGACTGCCTTTTAAGAAACAAGAGTGGGCGACAGTCTCGATTTTTATGACAAAGACTAAACTTTCTCTATGGTTAAAATTATTGCCTACAAATTCTTTAATACTCTTAGACATGAAGCCCAACTGAGAGTCTGAGATGATTTGGCCGAGGTTCATCTAGGCAAGAGTTAATGCGGTCCATATTTTGGTGGTGAAAGATAAAGGGCCATGCAACTCCATTCTGATTCCCATCAGTGACCACAAGCCATGGCTAATGCAGGGGCATTTTCACACTGGGCTCGAGTGGGGTCGCTTATTGGATGCAGGGGCACACTCGGGGTGGGTGACCTATGCGATTTGGGGCCCACGGGGGAGGTCTCGTGTTCGAGACTCCTTACCAGGGGTGATTAATGCACATTTCACACCGGGCTCGAGTGGGGTAGCTCGTGGGATGCGGGGACACACTCGGGGTGGGCGGCCCATGTGATTTGGGGCCCACGAAGGGGGTTCGGCCGAGGTCCTAACCCATGAGATGTGGGGCCTGGGCTATGAGATAAAGGGATTAATTCGCCATACTCTAACAGTTCGAGCTTTTAGAGCAAGTGGTTAATTGTCCTGCATCAAATACACACTCGGGGTGGGCGGCCCATGTGATTTGGGGCCCACGAAGGGGGTTCGGCCGAGGTCCTAAAAACCCATGAGATGTGGGGCCTGGGTATGAGATAAAGGGATTAATTTGCTATACTCTAACAGTTCGAGCTTTTAGAGCAAGTGGTTAATTGTCCTGCATCAAATTGGTATCAGAGCAGGAGGTCTCGTGTTCGAGACTCCTCACTAGGGGTGATTAATACAGGAGCATTTTCACACCGGGCTCGAGTGGGGTCGCTTGTGGGATGCAGGGGCACACTCGGGGTGGGTGCGGCCTACGGAGGAGGTATCGTGTTCGAGACTCCTCACCGGGGGTGATTAATGCGCATTTCACACCAGGCCCAAGTGGGGTAGCCCGTGAGATGCGGGGACACACTCGGGGTGGGCGGCCCATGTGATTTGGGGCCCACGAAGGGGGTTCGGCCGAGGTCCTAAAAACCCATGAGATGTGGGGCCTGGGTATGAGATAAAGGGATTAATTTGCCATACTCTAATAGTTCGAGCTTTTAGAGCAAGTGGTTAATTGTCCTGCATCAATGGCAATGTCAAAAAGAATAGTTGGATTGGCTCTGCTAGAGTAGGAAAAGGGGAGAGCGGTTCCCCGTCAAAGGCCACGAGAGAGATCAAGAAGTCCAACCTGGCCTCGCTTTACTAGAATCAAGTTGACTGAGGAGATCTTAGTTGCACGAACCTTCCACCCAGTTGCCTCTCTTGCTTCGAATTATATCTAATGCTCCCACGCTCACTTCCACTTTCTAGCTATTTATACGTGCTATGAAGCCATTGTCTTAAATATTGGTATTGGCCCACTCCCCACTGCAATAGGTACAACACAAGTGCATGAGTAAAGGTTCCTGTCAAAGGGTTCTTTGTCACTATTCATGCATGAGGCACACACCGACTTCATTTACATGTAGTACCATCAAATTTGAGAAGTCATTCTAAGTACAACATAAGCATCGACCAACCTTTGTCAGCTTCTCTATGTAGTGTATAGTTTACGCTACATAACATAGCTTAGCCTTGATGCCACGTAGCTCACGAAAATAGCTCAAGTCATGTGTAGCCTAAGGTACATGCTAATTTTGCATATGGTATACGCTACATAGTTTATAGTAGTTATTTTTCACTAAAACGTTAAAATAAATTAATGTTTTCACTGATTTGTTACATTTTCATTATTTAATAAAAGTTAGTTAATTTTTTCAATGATTTTATTTAAATAATATACGTAATAGTATTAAATCGGTTAGGGTGCTCTTTCTTTATGTTTATATGCAAAATCTTTGCCTATTTTTTCTATTATTTTAGGCTGTTTAGTTGCACCAAATGTCATTAAATTTCATTATTAATCAGACTAATTAGGTGAAAAATATCATGACATTTCATGATATTTGGCGCAACCAAGCACATCCTTAATTGCTTTTGCACCATACTGCTTTGGTGGGAAATCCTCATCCGACACATCCTCTATTTTGCATTTGTGGATTGATAACACAAACATGATTTATATAGTTACTCATGCTTTTCCCATGAATTCTTTTACAAGGGACCACTTCGATACACTTTCATATTGGACAAAGGACACCATTCCTTACCCATTCCATCATCTCTCTCTCTCTCTCTCTCTCTCTCTCTCTCTCTCTCTCTCTCTCTCCTTTTTTCAACCCTTGGGAACTTCTCATAATCTATTGATTAAGAAAGATTAACAACCTCCCAGGAATAGTTTACTTTTTTAGATTTAAAAAAAAAAAAAAAAAAACTTGCACCGGGTTTTATAGCTGAAAGGAGATTTTGAGGACGAACAAGCCAGAAATTGTTGTTAGTATAGGCGATATCCTAATCACATGCTTCCTCTAGATGATGGGATATGAGAGATCAGAATCTGATGGGTGCTCTGGAAAAGCCAGTACCCACCCTCAATATTTGAAGAGTAAACAGATTTTTGAGTGTGATCTGTTGGAGGAATTGGGACATGGATGTGAATGGTGAAAGCGCACCAACTGAGATCACTTCGAACTCAAGAACATGTTTCAAGATTCACATATCCATTAAGCTTTTGTTTAGAAGTTTGGATTGACTAAAAATTGTTGGAGATTAGAATATTGAATCTATTGATATTGATTGATGACATTTTCACGACAGATTTGCTGATATGTTAAGGAATGTGAATTTGTTTAGATAAAGCATTGTTGGACAAACTCTTGCTGCTAGGATCAGAAGCATGAGAGAAACCTTGGTAGAAGAATCTATCTGGTAAGATCCCTGGTTTTGGTTCACGAAACAACTATAGTAGCTCTAAAAGGTTTAGGTCAATAGATGTGTTAGAACTTTAGTCGGAACACGCTTGTTCCAGAAATAGGAAAATCTATTGTGAAATGTGAAAGTAGTACTTAAATACAATTGAATTAGTTGTTTTAGTGTGAACTGTCACACTCAGGCTTAGGAGGGGGAAAGCTCTGCCACCTCA